>BSBM01000435.1:15372500-16002500 GCA_027924585.1 Larix kaempferi | reverse complement strand
CTGGAATTTGGCCAAACAATCCTGCAAGGAGTTTCTGAAGCCATATAGCTTATTGACGTGCTGTACTACCAGCCATATACTCTTCCTCTTTAGTACTGACTGTTATTGAGGTATGATTCCTGCTACACCAGGTAATCACTGCAGAACCCAAGCTGAAGCAACATCCATAAGTACTCTTCCTATCTGCAGTACATCCGACCCAATCTGAGTTTGAAAATCCCCACAATATCAAGTCACATTCTGAAGCATATCTCAGGCCATATCCCACAGTGCTATGCAAGTACCTCAGCACATGTTTTGCAGCAACCCAGTGAATTTGTCTTGGCTCGCACATGCATTGGCTGAGGGCATTCACTGCAAAAAATAAATTTGGTCTGGTATTTTTCAGGTACATCAAAGATCCAATCAGCTGGCGATACATAGTGGGATCAATCAAATCTGAATCTGAAGCAGAGTCCCTTAGCTTCTTCAAATTTGCATCCATCGGTGTGTCCATGGACTTGCAGTCCAACATTCCAAATCTTTTTAGAATATCAATGGTGTATTTTCCTTGACTTAGGAAAATATCATTCTGCCTCTACCATACTTCTAATTCGAAGAAGTAATGCATTAATCCAATATCCTTCATTTCAAACTTAGAGGCAAACTTCTTCTTACACCATACAATAATTTTATCATTCTTAGTGATTAACATATCATCAAAATGAGTGGCTCATCATAATAAAATCCCTCTGTATTGGAGTGTCCCACTGCCTCTGCATCTGAGCATCTTTCTCCCTCTCTGGAGCTATCCATAAAGCATCCTTCTCCCTCTCACTTCGGGTTCCAATCTGAGCACTAGATTTCATGGAGCAGAATAGCACAATTGCTTACTAAAATCTAAGTATTCATCCTGGTGATGACCAGGTACATCAAGGATCCTCTCAACTGTCAGTTTGAATCTACCAACAACGCTATCAGTGTAGCCATGTACTCACAATCATCATGTAGGATCTCAACTGCGATCTTCCTTATTCTAGGAAGATCTCAACACATCACCAATAGGCCAAGATCCTCAATTCAAGGGATAAATCCCTCTTAACTATTGGAGGGAGAAATGATCTCATCTCCTTAGGATCTATCATCTCCTCATCCTCGATCTTCATATCTAATCCTTTGGGCCTCTGGGTCATGTATCAAATATAGCTGGATGTGTTAGGTCCTCATCTGTTTGTATGACTTCCATCTAACTGCTTTGTTTATGAGTCATCCTTCTAGGTTGAGAGTCATGCTCCTAGAATATTCCTTCCTTTGATTAATTTGAACATCATCAGGATTCATTTGTCTACCACTTTTTCATCGAAACAAGTCTCACCATACTTTTCTTGCATGCCATATCATATGGTCTTTTCCCTACAAGTCCAATCCCTTCAGATGGTTAGCAACATACCATAATCAAATTTAATCAATTCATATAACAATCGTTCACAAATATGTAGGCATCTTAGCTAATGCTTCGACACAGCATATACATGGAACTATCTGGATGTCCTCTATCTCTGTTAGAACATACTACCAAGGGTGTGTGCTACTCAAGCATGTTAGAAGGATATATCATCCAAGATAGGTTCAAAAAAGTTGTGTAGAATTACTACTATTTAAACAATCATATACATAACAAATACTATATGAGCACACTGTTCATAAATAAAGGAACTAGATCACATTTCTCTACATCCTTCTTAATCCTATGAATATATATCTACATACAAATTGTTATGGAAACATATTCAAAACCAATCGATCTATTCTACAAGAGCAATAAATCCAAATACTTATATTTTATTGTTTTTGTAGGTGGAATCCCACTTCCTCCTTGTGGGAACCATGAGAATCCTATGTTATTCATTTTATTTTTGGTAGATCATCACACACTGGATCTTCATATCATCACCTCAACATAATATAAGACTTTTACTCAATCCACCAAGATGCTTCTTTCTCTGGCATCATTCTTTCTCCATTGAGACTTGTCATCTTCTGATTCTGGTTATGGGACCTTCTTATGAGGAAATTCAAAAGATCATTTTCTTCTAATATGGGAAGAACCCTAGACATACAAGAAATGAAATTGGAAGCCCTGTCAAGTTGATCTTCAACCTTCATTCTAATCATCTTAACTACAGAACTAGATAAGAAACCCCAATAGGAGCTATGTTAAAAATGAAGTTTGTAATCTTGCAAAACTGACTCCACAAGAAAATGCACCTTAGCAAGGAAAGTTGAGAGAAGGTAGGGTCGATCCAAATCTGTGGAGGGAACAACACAAAATTTGAAACCCTAATTTCTGGGGTAACTACAACAGTTGCAGAATTAGGTCAAAAAAAATTCCTTCACCAAAATATGCACCTTCCCTAGGGAGAAATTTACAATGCTCTTTTCAAGTTAAACTAACGAGGGAAGGCCCTGAAAAGTGAAACCCTAGTTTCCAACAATGGCTTCTTCTAGTACTGCTATGATACCATGTTAGAAATTATAGTAGCATAACCATGATCACTAAAAGAATGGAAAAGCACAAAAACAAAATGAGTGTGGAGCTCGTTTAACCATGATGATAAGAACAATCATCTACCAACCATAGACAAATCTATTTGTCTCCCTCGAGCTTACACCTTCCAATAGAGAACAATGTACATCGAGATAGTAGTAGCGCAAAACCGGGAAAATAAGAGAGAAACTTCTCCAATAGTTGAGAACCCCAAAAATAACACTCCTAGATGTAGTAGTGAACATTTCTTAGCTAGTGCGGACTTGCTTGAGTGAATAATCAAATGAGTGGTCAAAATTTCTATTTATACACATCAAAAGGTAACTTTTTCCCTTACTGGGCCGACCTGACTTGCCCTAAGTGGGCCGACCTAACTTGGGTACTTCTACCCATTGTCTGGGGAAGACTGCCCACTGTTCTAGGGTAGTTTGTACCCACTGGGCCGAACTGTCTAATTGAAAGGGCCGACTTGTCTTGGGGAAAGATAAAATAACATTTAAAGATACTTTTCTTTGTGTGATTTTCACCCCAAGGTTTACACTAAATCTTTCAAGGGTTTACATGATCAAATACATCAATATCTTCTCTCGTAGGAGGTACAACAATAATATAAAATGAATAGCTTCTGAATTTGCACTGTTTCCAATAGATAGGAAGACCCATACATTAGGGATGAAAACAAAAAGAAATGTATGAGTTAGAGAGAGAACAACTCTCTAGAAAAAGTAGCAACTTATAATTGGGTTAAGTAGAATCGAGGCACACACTTTGATACACTACTTATTGCATGATGGAGCAAGTAATATATGAATGAATGTTATTGGCATAGACAAATGTGTATGGGGAAGGCATGAAGATGTATATTAAATGTTTGGACCCCTAGGCTTGACATTTTGGAGTAGTAGCCTATCCTAGAAAATGATCGAAAATTTTGAATTGTCATGAAAGAATAATCACAATGAGGTAGAAGGGATAACTTATAACTATTGAGGTATCCCTATAACAAGTAAATAACCCTATTGGAAAATGGTTTTTGAATCATGTATAAGGATTCCCATATAGGAAACATAATAGGAATCCCTATAATTTCCAAGGGAAATGCCTATCGAGAAACAATGCTAACAATTAAACAAATTTGAGTTAAATGATTGAGATGAGGATGTAGATCATTATGAAAATTTTGCAAGGCATGGATAACATACAATAAATAATAATAAATGATGAGGTCCTACAAAATGATAATGAAAGAATACACATTAAAAATTATGAAAATGCTAAGTATAATAACTGCTTACTTCTCGATTTATAGAGCTTCAAAGGTAAGGGAAAAAGACTATCTGATAGGTTTAGTCATAGAGTCTAATGAGAAAAAACCTAGCATAAGTAGTAATAAGGTTGTATCCCATTGGCTTATTGTGTATAATTTGGATTAGATGAGCTTATCCATTTGAGCATGGATAGTGATAGTTACATGTGATAGATATAAATTACTAGGGCTTAACCATTCCTTCATGCCGATAGAGTTAAGCACGACATAAAACTTGAGTAATGATGACTTAGAGTTCAATTCCTTACATGCTATTGGTTATAATAGTCATTGGAATGAGTTAAGAAATAGATCCAAAGAGATATTAAAATTGTGGGTGATGATAAAAAACATACAAGATAGGGAAAAACAAATGGTGAGTTAAAAAATAGTTGCAATTATGAATGTTATGATAGACTAAGAAACTTAATTTTGATATGAATGGTTTACGACATGCTATTAAGGACAATAATAATTGATTGTTAAATTTCACTATGCAAAAAAAAATACATGCGTAGAGATTGTGGCTCTAGATTATGAGGGTTACTTAAAAATTTAATAGTATACTCTAATGATAAAGTATATGCGAAAAAATAACATTTGATTGGTGTATCGAATGTACCTACCCCAATAAAATGACAATCTTCTTTTCACAAGATAAGAAAGGATAATTATAAGACAATCAATATCTTGAGGATACCACATGTCACTCGTAAATTTAACTTGGACTAATAAAATCCATGTGGTAGATGGATGTTTTGAGGTATTCCTTACATTATATGTGATATATGGTAATCAGTTCTTATATTTTCATGCATGCTAATGATTTTGATTTTGATTTTGAAGATGAATCATGATAAGAAGGTTCATAATGTTTTATTGTTATTCATATGCTATGTGTCGAGACGATTATCATATATCGAGACGATTATCATATTCATGAAGTTATGTTGTTTATGAGCACTTGTGGTAATTATGATATATTTATGCCAATGAAATGATTTTGATGTCATGTCATGATGGAATCATTGTATATTTGATGAATTGGTTTTATTATGATGATATTTTATGATATGATGGGGTGATGTAATGCCATGCAATTATTTTATGATGAGATGTTTTTATAATGACATGTGAAAATGTGGTGCCTTCTATTCATGATATTGTGATGACAATGATGTTGTGTTCTAATGTTGACACGTGAAACATAACATGTGGATTATTTTTTATGAGATGATGATGTTAAGATTATAAATAATGCATTGATTTCATGTTATGAGTTGGTGATTGACAAGAAATCCACCAATTCATTGAGATGGTTGGTTGATTCAATGATCTTGTGGGAGTCCATACTTATGTAGAAGAATAGCTACAAGTAACACCTTGTGGGATGGGAATAAGCTCAATCAATAAACCCTTGTTGGTGGTTATTTTTTCCTTGTATAATGAGACATGAGATATGGGACCACCATGAGAAGGATAACATGCATGATATTGGAGTTGTGATGCTGAAGTCCAAAAAACATTTAGATTTATACTCATCAATGGAATTGTGTGGTTGGACTTCAATGCCCTAGGGATGAGTACCTGGTAGGTGTTGGGGAGGGTGTTTAGGTCAATGTTTTGAGATTCCTTAGGTACATGAGTTAGTGTACTAGACTACATTCCTTCTTTAGTATATGAGGCCTAAGGTGTTGGGGCCCAAGTTCGATTGATAGGTTTTAAGCTTAATGTTGAGGGGTAGGAAGATGACTAGAGTTGTACTCGAACTTCCTCAACATTGTGATGTGGAATTTCAATGCTTGTTGTGGTTACTTGGGTGGCTCTTATACTAATTACAATAAATAATGATGTTGAAGAATGACATAATTGAGAATTATCTTTGAGATGAAAATAAAGTTCCTTAAGAAGGGGGGAATATGTAATGCTAAGTTATTTTAAAAATAATAACAATAGTGAATAATGATAAATACTAATAACGAAAAGAATAATACCGATAATAAATAGTATCAATCATAACAATAATAATGAAACAACAAATTAACTAATTTATTATAAAATAATAAAAAGTAAAAATGTGAGAAATTACTAAAAGAAATAAAAAGAAAAAAATAACTAAATGTGAGAAATTACTAAAAGAAATAAAAAGAAAAAAATAACTAAAAATACCATCAATAAAAATAAAGAGTAATTAGTAGTTTACAAGTAGAGCATATTTTTAAATGGATAAATATAAAGAATAACTAATTAAGCAAAACACAAGAAATGATATAAGCATTTTTTTATTAGAACAAATTTGAGTTTCTAGAAGTTCCTAGACCTTGGGATCCTAAAAGAAGAACTATAGTGAGCAAGGGGCTAGATCCCAACAACTCAATAGGTTTTATCTTCACAAATATTCCAAAGTATGTGTTTCACCTTCCCCTCCATGTTTAGTGATGTCATCATTTTTAATATATTTATAATGATGTTAAAGTAGATTTATGAATTCAGACATCATAATTTATTTTGATGATTTACACAATAATTTTGTTATTTTTTTTAGTTATATAAGTTTTATGATATCAATTATTTTTTTCATATCATTTACAAAATAAGAAAAAATAAAGATTCAATGATAAATATACTTATATTAATTTATAGAGATTTTAAAACCATTATTAAAATTTTTTATAGAGATTTTAAAATCATTATTAAAGATTAATAAAACCATTATTAAAGATTAATAGAACCATTTTCCCTTATCTTTTGGCAAAAAGTGAAATGCATATTCATTATTCAAACTAGAATCCATAATTCATAGAACCCACTATTTCCCTACTAATGACCAATATGAATAGGGGATGAATCATCACGTTTTACAATTGAAAATAGAAGTGCATAGCTCTAATTGCATTTGAATTGTGAATAGGTTGCGTACAGGTCTTTCATGGAGTATGACTTGTAATTTGTTTCCTTTCTAAGTTTGTTATTTTAAAATTCTGTAAGTGTATGTCAAATCAAGAACAAGGAAATCTCTGTTTGAAGTCAGATATTTGTTTAAGAGCCAAGGCAGAGCAGATTTTATCGTTACGTTTCAATAAAAGGTTTGTTCAAGATTTACGTGTCGTTAAGTGACAATCATCGATTATGACAGGAGATTATAGAGATTTAATCAGTTTAGTGTCAATGATTTAATCAGTATAAAGATCCTTCCCTGCCATGGACTCTTCTTCATGCCTGCCTCCGCTATGTCTTTCTCTTTCTCTGGAGCCGAGTACCTGTACTTATTTCTCCAGGCAGCACAATGGTTCGAAGTTTCTCTACGTTATATGAGTAGAAACATATAGTTTCTTCTCTTTCAAGGTCTGCTCACGGATATTCAAGAGCGCGTATTGTGATTAAGTGAAAAACAATGGAGGATCACACAGGAAGAATCCTGCTCTTCATAGCGTTGATCGTGGCAACTTCAAGACGCGTTCATGCAATTTATTCCAAAGAGGCGGCCGGCCGGGAGCTCCAATCTTACATTGTTCACATGGACCCGACGAAGGTTCAAATCCCCGAGTCTATGAATCCCGCAACCTGGTATGCATCTTTCATTCGTGATGCAGTTGTGAAAGCCGGAGCATTAAATGACGAAGAATTCACAGAATCGAGCATATTTTACGCTTACGATACTGTTGTCACTGGATTCGCTGCTAGATTGAGCGGCAATCAGGTGGCCGCGATAAAAGCCATGGAGAGCTGCATGGGCGCTTATCCAGACGAAATTCTGAAGCTCCACACAACGTACAGTCCCCAGTTCCTGGGATTGAATAGAGGGCAAGGCCTGTGGTCTGATTCGACGGGCTACGCTTCGGACGTTATAGTAGGTGTTCTCGACACGGGAGTCTGGCCTGAGCACCCCAGCTTTGCGGAGCATAAAAACCAGACGGCGGTTCCCTCCAAATGGAAGGGCCATTGCGATCCCGGTCAAGCATTCAGCGCCTCAAACTGCAACAAGAAACTCATCGGCGCCAGGTTCTTCTACAAAGGATTCGAAGCCGACGGTGGATATATAAACGAAACGGTCGAATATAAATCCGCGCGGGACTCGGTTGGGCACGGAACTCACACTGCTTCCACAGCTGCGGGCAACGTAGTGCCGGGTGCCAATGTTCTGGGTTATGCCAAGGGCAGCGCCAGCGGTATGGCATCAGGAGCACGAGTGGCGGTGTACAAGATCTGCTGGGCCGGGGGATGCTCCAACTCTGATATATTGGCGGCAATGGAAAAAGCAGTGGTCGATGGAGTTGACGTTTTATCTCTATCCATTGGGGGAGGTAGCAACATGGTTCCGTTTTATGCAGACAACCTGGCGATAGGGGCATTCGGTGCCGTGGCCAAAGGGGTTTTCGTTTCTTTCTCTGCAGGGAACTCGGGCCCGGATGCCGCATCGTTGTCCAACCAAGCGCCATGGATGATGACGGTCGGGGCAAGCTCCGTGGACCGAAATTTTCTCGCAATCGTCGTTCTTGGAAACGGTAGAGCCTACCGTGGCGCAACACTCTACTCAGGAAAGACCCTTGGAAGGAAGCCCGATTTGGAACTCGTCTACGGAGAACTTTGTTTGGAAGGCTCTCTGAAACCGAAGGTCGTCCGAGGGAAAATCGTGGTGTGCGAACTAGGCAACATAGGGGGAGTAGAAAAAGGCCAGGTCGTGGCCAGGGCCGGCGGAATTGGCATGATAGAGCTCAGCAACGAATATCTGGGCGAATCACTCATCGCCGAGTCGCATGTTTTGCCCGCTACGTTTGTGGGTGCCAAGGCCGGGAAGGCAATAAGAGGTTACCTGCAATCAAACAGAAGCCGGCCAACCGGAACAATTGTATTTTATGGCACCGTTTACCACAGAGAAGAGGCCCCGATTTTGTGCTCCTTTTCGTCCCGTGGTCCGAATGCCGTAAGCCCGGACATCCTCAAGCCTGATATAATCGCCCCGGGGCTGAACATTCTAGCAGCTTGGCCCGAGAATCTGAGCCCGTCGGGGCTACCCTCTGATAAACGAAGAACGAAATTCAATTTAGAATCTGGCACTTCCATGTCCTGTCCCCATGTTAGTGGGTTGGCTGCTTTGCTGAGGTCCGTGCACCGACATTGGAGCCCGGCTGCCATCAAGTCTGCTCTCATGACCACGGCTTACATTACCAATACCAAGGGCAACCCTATACGGGACGCGGCCTCGCTTGCAGGCCCTCCTGCAACTCCTTTCGAAATCGGGGCGGGCCACGTAAATCCTGAGAAAGCACGAGAGCCCGGGCTTGTCTACGATATTGGCATTCAGGATTACGTTAACTACCTTTGCAGCTTGAACTATTCGTCTTCTGAGATTGGTGTGCTTACAAAGACACGGGTTTCCTGTCCGAAGCCAATTCCGAAGCCCGGCGACCTCAATTATCCTTCCTTTTCGGTGGTGTTTTATTCCTCTGGCAGTGCATCTGCTACCTTCACAAGAAAGGTTACCAATGTCGGGCCTGATAATTCCACTTACTCGGTAGAAGTTGCCGAGCCGTTGGGAGTGAAGGTAACTGTGAATCCCAGAACGTTGGTGTTCACGAAGAAGAATCAGAGCCACATTTATACTGTAACCTTTGGTGCTGAGCAGGCTTCTGCCTCTGGAGCTTTTGGTTCAATCACTTGGTCGTCTGGGCTCTATAAGGTTCGAAGCCCGGTTGCTGTTTTATGGGTGGATCGATCAATAAACTTCCGAGATCATGGCGGTCTGGTCAGTTAGATATTATTTCAATCACTGAAGCATCACGGTCTGGTCTGGGACAGAAGACAAGTATTGTGAATAAATAAATTCTGTGATGCTCACCTGCAAGACTCTGCCTTTGTGATTGAAAATGTACCGAAGCATTGCAAGAACATTTTCTTTTATACTTCAGCCATACATGGACATAATTTATATACCACAGGATTTGAAAACCAGAATTTCACAAACAACATTTATGAAATCAAATATCCATTAGATATTTTCATAAAAATACAGTGGGTGTGCAGGGGTTGATTTTCTAGATATTTTCATAAAAATACAGTGGGTGTGCAGGGGTTGATTTTCTAGATATTTTCATAAAAATACAGTGGGTGTGCAGCTGTTGATTTTCTTAATAAAGAAAAAGTGAATTGAATTCACTCTTTGATATGAATTTTCTTCCACATTAATTACGTGGCAGTTGGCATTTGTGGAGATTAAGTCACCGTAATTTATCTGTTGAATTCTTGTAATTGGTATTTGTAGAGGTTAAATCCATATAGGTCACTTTTTGAATTCTTTGGGTCAGGGGTTGAGTGTGGAATCCACTCCAAAAAAATAAACTAATCCATGGAGGTGTCTTCCATTCAACATTAAAGCCCATAACCTAGTTTATGGTCCCATCCTTAAATGTGAAAATTTGTAATTGCTAAAAAAACAGACAAACTAAAATCTTTGAATAACATAATCAAATATATACATACGATAGATATAAAAGGAGTGATAACAACATGCAGGAATGTAAACTACATTAAGTATTTAAGAAAATCCCAACATACATTATCTATTATAAAAGTATATTTTGCATTGTGTTAGTAACAAAGGTACATTCTATATTGTTCTATAAAATGAATATTATGATGATGAAAGGAACGGGGCATTAGGTACATTCTATATTGTTCTATAAAATGAATAATATGATGATGAAAGGAACGGGCATTTGGTTAGCCATGTAACATCCAATTAGGGTATGTGGTGAATGACCAACTAATGATGATGTAGCCTTCCTAGCCTTCATAGCCAAATTGTCACTATCTATCACCTTAATTCTCAATCTACCATATCATTTACTCATTTCTCTTTGACACCCTTGACACAATCATTATCCTCAAAATTCCCTTCCCCTACCATCGAAAATTCCTCTTTAATCCCCTACCTATGCTCTCATCATCACGTGCACTTTCTAGTGATCACTCTTATAAGGATAATTGGGACTTGCACAATCCCAATCATGCAATCTCTCTTGAACCCTCTATGAATTACCTATTGGCAAAAACTCTTTTTGGATATCTTATCCTTAAATTTGGTGTGTGTGATATTTGACCGGGATATTCTCCCTCCTTCGACACAGGAATGCAACAATCCATCAACTCGGGTTCTTAGTGATTCTCCCCCCACCTTGGCTTCAAAGAGAAATAAATTGAAGACACCAAGTATCAAACATAGATTAGGCTCACATTCAGATGTTCTAGAGATGGAGATGTAGAACATTATCTCGTAGTATTCTTCTTGGCCTTTTGTTGGAAAGTTTGGTGGTGGCTCTGAGTTATTAGAGAAAGCTCTAAAGGTATGGGTTGGGGTGAAATCGGAAAAATATCTTGGGTATGCACCTAAAACACATTTATGATTCCAAAGGCTTTGTAACATTTCTTTTCAAGAATGAACGAGACACATATTAAATAAGGGAAAAGGGCCCTCATTTCCATAATGATGCATGTATTTATATCAGAGATTGGTTTCTAGATTTTGACCCAATGAATGAGAGTATAACCAATATATACATATGGACTAAGCTCCAAATCTCCCTCTTGAATTATGGACTCTAGAAATTCTGCAAAAAGTTGGAGACGAGATCGATAAGAATATGAACAATGATGATCATACCATGGATGGGGAAAATGGTCGAGTGGCCAAAGTCTACATGGAAATGGACCAAAATGAGAGGCTCCCATAAGGTATTGGAATAAAGTATAGAATCATCTCCCACTGGAAGCATTTGGATTTTGTAAATGCCCCTTTTAGATGTAGATATTATAGGGAAATCATACACCTTTAGTCTACTTGTCCCCGATGAGTGTTAAAAGGAATATGTTTGGAAGAACATGAAGAAGGGGAGTGCATCATGAGTAATCCTTAATACACCCTCCCTTTTGATACAAATCAATTAAAGAATTAATTGCAAGACAAATCCCCAATGTAGTCATCTTCCTCATCAAGCCTACCCTCTTCCTTGTGCTCATGTTCAATGAAGGATCATTGAAGATCCCACCAGAAACTCAAGGAAAACATGGCATGGGAAGCTATAATTTTGAGACTGTGGTCCCATATTCCCTCCTTCCTTCATGCCCTCCCTCCACCTTTGATCATGCCCTCCACTTCCATACCTAAACTTCCCTCCTCCCCTCCCCTGCCCCCACTCTCCAATGGTTCCCCCATCCATATCTTGATTGTATCAGAAGAAGGTGAAATACCTATAGAATTCACCATTCCTCGTTACTTTGAAACATAACCCTTCTCTAAATTGGGAAAATCGTGACACTAATATTGCACAAGATCCAAATCCAAACATCCTTCAAAAATATCCTCTCAAACCACACAAGGAGGCCTATAAATGGTGCACTATGTAGGTCCAAACAAAAAGTAGGTAGGCATAATCTCAAATACAATGAAGATAATCTTTCAAGTGGACATAGAAGTACAACAAGACATACATAAACAATAACCAAGGCACTCAAAGAAATGAAATCTCCTAAGGGGAGCCACAAATGATGATTTTATCCATTAATAATAGGGGCCTTAGATATACCCACAAAATGTGACACTTTCTAAGACTTATTTTGCTATGTAATCCATGTACATACTCTTGATTCAAGAAACAATGAAAATGGATATGGTGTGTAAGAATGATCCCTAAAGGAAATACTCTTGGATTAGGACTTTGATTATGTTAGTGCTAATGGATTGTCACAAGGAATAGTTACACATTGGAAAAAACATTTCCATCTAGTTAGTAGTATCAAATCAGTTGACCATGCTTTGGTAATTATTTTTAAGCGGAATTGAATTGCAATATATATCTACAGAATGTATATGGGACCCTACATGATTACCAATATTTTGACAAGATCTAGTGGATCAAACCTCATGGAATATCCGTTTCCCATTTTAAGGGATATATAAACTTGATAACTTTAGGAGTAGAGCAATGGGGTCATAATGCTTGAGTGGATCCACCTACAAACTTTTTATTAGAGTTGTCTAAAAAAGACAACGTGATCAATGTTGAATTGGTCTCGATCATAACCACTTGGAGAAATAAAAGGAACGTGCATGACTACATAGGAAAAAGATTGGATTGATTCCTCATAAAGGACTCTTTTATTGATTCTTCCCAAATATTTAGATCAGTTTTGACCCATCAAGGGGATCAGATAAATTTTGATTACATTGGACTTGGCTAAAAATCCTACCAACCCTCCTTTCCCTTCAAGTTCAACCCCCATTGGTTGGTCCACCTTGATTATTTATAGAAAGTCAAATAAAAATGGGTACTTTAATCAAGGGATCAAGGGGATATTATGATGAATTTCCAAAAGAATCTAATAAAAGTGAAGGAAATCTTTGAAGAATGGTGTAAAGAAAGTTTTAGGTATTTTGAAAATTGCGCTAAGTAATTCAAATAGAAAGTATCATTGTTTCACTACTAAGTTAAACTCTTTTTTTCCCACTCTAGAGGAATTAGAAGAATTAACTAGTGCAACCCTCTATATATTAAAAGAGAAGCACACAATAAGGTTGCAAATTTTCTCATAATACACATCCACAACATAATTTTATTCACAAATAATTCTAATTAAAATATGCACAAGCACACACACAATCTCTCCACTTGGCCAATTCAACCTCCACCTCTTTCTTCTCTCCAAAAGTCATCATCAAATTCCATTTTCATCACTCATGAGTTGCCATACCATATTTATCCAATTTGTGAGCCTTTAGATTGATTTGGAAAGTGCTTTTGACACCTAGGGGGTTTTTCTAGCTTTTAGTAAGCCTTCTTTTTTGTGCTTTACAACTTGCCTTCAAGGCATTCAGTTTTCTCTCTTGAGGATGTATTATATATTGTAAACATATTGATGAATAATATATAGTGATTTTTTCTCAAGATATATTCTCTATTATTCTCTCATTCTCATAAATATTCCAAGTGAAGTTGTAATATTGAATCTAGATCTAAGCAATCTAAAATCTGGCAGGAAATTCATGGCTTGGGTGATGCTCCCCATGCTTACCAAGAGGGTGATGGGCCCCTCATTATTTTGAATCAAGGAGTGGAGTACTCATATCCATTCATATATCTTACTATAGGTTTTATATAGGTCCTGGTAGTCATCAAGTAGCTTGGTGGAGAATCATACTCCCCATTTTGGCTTACAACTATTAGTAGTGTGTTTTTTATGCGACTTTGGGTTTAGAGAGTTTGTCTATGGACTCTATTGTCTCAAATGGTTGTAGCATGCCATCCTTGATGTAATACACTCTCTGATTTTCTCTGATAATAATAAAATCCCAGCTCTGTTCTACAGAAAATCATTTTTGTATTTCCATGTTTATGAACCTATGCTCAACGTGTGCCAATTTTGACTAGTTTTCATAATTCTCATTAAAAAGTGTATTATACTTGTCTATTTGAAAATAGTAATCCATATTCAGAAAATAAACAGAAAATATGTCTAGAAACCACCTTCAGACTGAACATTTGGGAGCCTTTACTAGTGTTTGATTCGAGTTGAAAAAAAGGAAACTACTTAGTCCCGAATTGGGAAATATCACTCCCAGAGATCCAATTGACCAAATCGACCTCTACTGTTTTTTTGAAAAAATTCCTACTATAGAACTTGTCATAACAGAGACTGGAGACCTATTCCAGAACCCTTCCCTGAGTTCCATAGCCTCCTACCTTCCCGGAAGTCAAGTTTTAGTGTCTTACTTGTCTCATTGAGCTAGTGTGCCTATTTGTTTTGAAACTATTAGATTAGGTACACTACAGTAGTATCAGAGCATGGTCCTTGCACCTGTGGATTGGATCATCCATTGAAGAAGAAAATGGCAGCCTTGTCTTACTATGGTGATGATTATGATGAGCAATATGAAGAGTACTACAGACAATATGACTATGATGAGCAGTATGAGGAGTATTGTAGACAGTATGAAGAAGAGGTTCCCTATGTCAGAACTTTTCAATTTACAAGGAATAAGGGTTGTTCTTATCGCCCTATATATGAGGAATAATACATGAGGCCTAGACCATCAAGGTCTAGATTTGATGATTCCCAAGTGAAGCTGAAGGAGACTACTTTTGAAGAGCATTTGTAGAAATTTAAGAAGGAAACACAAGGTTTACAGTGGCATATAGAGTCCCTATCATTTCATATGGAGAGATTCTCCTTTGGTTCATCAAAAAATAAAATCTTAAAACAATTTTGTGAAGAAAGTGGTACAAGCAATGATGAATCTACAATTGAAGATCAACCTCTAGAGGAGCATGAAGAGAGAAAAAATCAGCCTATTTGTGGCAGCCATGATGATGAAGGAGCCACAAGTCACTTGGAGAAGAATAAAATAGAAGAAAAAGAACATGTGCATAGGAAGTTGTGCATGCACATGAGGAAGCATGTTGTACTAGCTCACACAAGGAGGAAAAGGATGAGCATCTCAAATCCATCCTCAATCATTGAAGAGGATCATTCAGAGACACATTCCATTGTGGACATGGATCAAAGATCATCTAGTGATGTATGCTCAAGCTCTCATGAGGCACCTACTGATGGGTGTCCAATTCATTGTGAGGTACCTAATGATGGGTTCCCAAGTTCTAGTGGAACATCTACTAGTGGATGCTCAAGCCTCTATGTTGGTGACACAGAGATCACTTTGAAAGAAGTTGTTGTAAGCCAAAATTTCCATGTGCTTGAAGACCTTGTAGCAGCTGAAGAAAACCAAGGATCAATTTCAGTACCTTCACCACATGATCATCATGAAGTTGATCCAATAGAGGAAGAAGAAGAGGAGGTTTTATCTCATGAACCATCCTTCATTGAAGGGTCTTTGAGGTTGAGCAAAGGGAAGATCAAAGAAGCCCTACACATTCTACATGACACTACTGCATTGGTGTCAAATTATTGTTGGAGATATGCATCTATGGAGGAGCCATCTTCCATTGAATACTTGGAGGCCATTCAAGAAACAATGACAAATATAAAAGGTAACTTTTTTCATTTGCTTTCTTATAGATATCATTTGCTCGAGCTTGTGGAGATGTATCATGGTGCATCTTTAAAAGATGAAAAATAGGTTGACAAGCTCATTCTTGAGTTGAAGACTATCCATGATTCTTTGAAGAGTACTCAATGTGCACTTCAAGAATCTAAGATTTAGATTGAGCAACTTCATTAGAAGTTGCCAAGATCACATTCTCTCTCCTACATTTCTGATAGTCATTCTCATATGGTTGATTGCATTCATATCTCAGTGGAGGAACCTCATGTGATGGTGGTACATGAGGGACATTTAGAGTTGCATGTGTATGAGGAGAGGGATGAACATGTCTTATAATTTTAGTGACATTGGAGGTTTTCTACGAATGCATGAGAAGGGATTGGAAGGTCTCTGTCACGTCCCCACCCATCCTACCAGTGCAATGGAGAGGATCGTGATGCTAATAATGATCAATTTGCCCCAATGCTTACTAAATAAAACATCCACATATATATATAGAAGACAGGCATGCAGATGTACAATTCTAAGCAAACACAACAGAAGTAATCATGTGCAGAATTAACATACATCCATCATACATTCCTGATTTTCATGTCATTCATCAATTGAGCAATATCAAACTATCAAATGAGGATACTTATCTTAAAACAAGTAGTCCCTGAGCAACCAGCTACGCTTCTGCAACGTTCCACCCAACCGTAGGCCAGTGTGCTCCTTAATCTCTTAGCACCACTGCCACCCCCCGAGCTGGGCACGATCTCCACAAGGAAAAGGGGAAACAGGCTTTCACATAGCCAAAGATATGCCAGAATCAGCCAAGCCAACTAGCAGTTGGGTTTCTCAGGCTGCTAAGAGGTGGGCAGAGGTGAATTACTAGGCTAGTGGCTCAACCATGGAGCTATGGATACACCATTGGGATCATCAAGCCAAATCTGTCCTCTCCCACTCTTGAAGCTTCTGCTCACAGGTTCAAATCCAAAACGGGATGCACTGAACAACAAAACCACAATTACTGGGTGTGAGGAAAACGATTTCCACGGTGGGAGGCATGAGATGGGGTTTCAACTATCTCAGAAAAACGTGGGAACCCATAAAAACGAAATGGGAAGTTGGGGAACAACCCTGGGAAGCCAATCCGTTTTTATAAAAAAACGTCCTTGGACATTCGGGGGCAAAAACGACCTCCATACAGTCCCCAAAACGTGGCTCTCCTCTCCCAGGCTACTGCATATGCAAAAACGAACTCCCAGGCATGGAGAAATGCAGGATTTGGATGAAAAATGTGTAGGGAAAGACCCAGCTAGCTCCAACTGCGTGAATGAGTGAAGACTGCCCCTTCAGAATGGCTTTGGGCACCATTTCGTGGGTGTTTCCTTGCCCAACAAGCAAAAACGCGAATTTCTAGGTTGATGGCTTGCCCATGCACGAAATTGGCTGCCATACTTCTTCATTTCCAAGGCAATAACTGCCCCAACCAATCTTTGGAAGAATTAAATGATTGGGTGCATGAGACAAAATGGGTAGTTGGTGGTTTATGGGTTTTCTCATTGACACATGGATTAAAACCATTGGCTCAAAGGTTCGGTTATTTTCCCTCCCTCTTCCTTGTAAAGATCATGCCCCCATCTCTTTTGTTGCATTGCGTAGCTGGTTGTGGGTTTTTCATTAAAATTGCATATTTACATGATGTCCGATTTTACATTGTGCACTACTAGCACAAGAACCATATGCATCTATTCTAATTGCCGATACATAAAACGATAAGTCAGTGGCAGGGCCTTGGCCTTGAGCTCCTCACCATGACTAAATGACAATATTTACATCATTTACAATATTAATGCAATGGGGTTAAGCTGGGGACGTTACATTCCCCTCCCCTTGGAGTAACACCGTCCTCGGTGTTCCAACACTTCGGAAAATAGATACCCACTTTACATATGTCCAAAATTCACAAAACGTGGTAGGTTTGTCCTGCATTTCACCCTTTACTTGGGTCTTTCAGGACTAAGTCCTTTGGTCTTTACAAACTGCTCTTGCTGGCTAGGACCCTCTAGCTTCTCATGAGGACATCGTTCCAAAACAATTCCTTCTTTTTCTTTTCCTTCCAACTGGTCCATGAACTTGGAGAATTTGCGGTTGCTGCCCTCTTGATATTCTTTTGTTGGGCAGTCACGGAGGCAATGATTTCCTCCACATCCTCAACATTTCATTGGCGGCTTTACCTTTTCCCGATCCATCTCCTTGGAGTCTTCCCACCTGGAACGTTTCTTACTCGGACAGTTGGATGAATGCTTCTCCATTGATCCACTTTATTTTCCCTTGCTAATTGCTCCCTGAATGCTTTTTACCTCTCTTTTTTTTTTTGCAGATGAATAGAGTCCCGCAAAGCCTCATGGTTTATCTCATTCTGTTGTCTCTGTAGCTTAAGCATCTCCCCAAGATTTTCTTGGGTCTTGGCAATTGTTTGAAGAAGACTTTCAGCCAACTCTAATAGCCCTCGGTCTTCTGCCATGGTCAGTGGGCACAACTGAACACACTTTGCTTACTAGCAACACCTTTCTGTGCCGGCTGCAACCAATTGTTTCACTTTCTTACCTGCGAAATTCATCATGGGAATTCTTTGTTAGGACAAGCATAACATAAACATTAAGATTAGTCAATTATTTTCCTAATTGACATGGAATGCCCATGCTTTCTTCATGGGACTTCCACACTTTTCATGCTTTCCCAACATACACATGAACTCATTCATGTTCATCCTTTCACAGGAAATTTACTATTTCAGCATTCACAATTCATCTCAAGCAATTAAACACAATCTATTTTCAGCCATGATATGCACTCAACAATCTTTTGTTTTATAAATGCATCAATCAGAAAGAAAGAGAAGAGTAGGGGTTTCTCCCTCTTAGTCTTGTTCCATTATGGAGCTACACCACCGCTATGGTCTCATGCTCCTTAGTCTCTTTCACTTCAATGTGAATGCTTTGACTTTCCTTTCTTGGCTATGACACTTAGTGTCTAAGGTCTGCATATGATTTTCAGCTAGGGCACCCTTCCCATTATTGCCTACAGAACCTTAGGTTGCTAGGATCCACTTGTATCCACTAGCACCATCTTTCATTACTGCTCATACTGAGCTTTTTAGGACGGTCACATGTCCACATGCATCTTTAGAATGCCTTCATAGTCCTTGCTCCCAGCAATACCTACATTCAAACATTGAATTAATTCGAATGTTTAGTTCATTTTCATAGGGTTTTTCTATAAACAAGAGTTTAGGAATTCATAACCAAATCATATACACACGTATATAAACAAGAAGCTGCAAGGTAACGAAATACTTATCTGCATTGGATGTCTTTACTTTACTCCACAGGATCCTTCTTCGCTTTCCAAGCATTGGATTTACCGTGGATACAACAACGAATGTTGGGCCAGCACGCAGGCTACTCCACAACCATTCGAATAGGCAATGCCATGCCAGTACGCTGACTGGTTTTATCAATTGTTTTAAGGGGTGTTGGGCCAGCGTACACGTTGCCTTACCATATCAAGTTGTTAATGCCCAACTAGTCACTCTATGGACTTATCAAGAACTTTATAGCGTTCAACCAGCTACTCCCTGGATTTCTTAATAATTTATATCGCCCACATCATTTACTCTCTGGATTTACCAGCAATTTATAGTCTTTCAGGGTCTTGCCTTCCTGCAATGACCAAGGTTTCCAACAAAGAAACAATAGTGTATCAGCTTAGCTGTTAAAAGATTTATACCTGTAATCTTCATTATTCCAAACAAGACATAAATGGAAACGAATACTTATCTGTGTTGTGCGTTTCCCCTCTGGTCCACAGGATCCTGCTTCGCTTTGCAAGCTTTGGGATCGCCTATGGACTTGGATATAGTTAATGCTTAACCAGGACACCTCCCCATCGACTGGATTTACCAAGCATTTGGTGGTGCCCAACCAGTCCCATACCTGGTTGGCCCTCTCCAGTGCCGATCCAGCACATTCATCTGGGTCATCGACCAATGGAAGGAAACTGCGCCACCGACCATCATAGGTCAAGGCTCTACTATGGAGCCATAGGTATCTCAGGGTTTCCAGTCAGTCATCGGCGCCCTCCCTCCCACTGCTGTCCCAATAGAGATTTCAGGGTTTTCAGTCAGTCATCGGCATCCGCCCTCCCACTGCTGACCCAATAGGCATCTCAGGGTTTTCAGTCAGTCATCGGTGCCCGCCCTCCCACTGCTGACCCAATAGAGATTTCATGCCTTTACCAATGCCACCACACCTTCTTGCACCGTAACCCTTCACACACATCGGCTCTTCATTTATACAAGGACGCCACTCCTTCTTTTGTGCAATTCGGTGGTTCCTTTTAGGAACTTTATAGGTGACTTTCTTGACTGTAGGTTAACATGACCCCTACTCACACAAGGATGATACCTGTTCTTATTACACAGCTCTTCGGGCCTATCCATCCCTTCTGGTAATACTTCACGTGAGCATAGATAGGTTGCTAATTCCCATACAATCTCTTTGCGTACCCTTCTTCACTCTGCCCATTAATGTGCAGTATCAATCTGCATCTGTGTAGGCTGACAACACAAGAAGGATAAGCAAGCTCATCAGTATTGCTATTCAATTCTTAACCACATTCCATATCATTCACTACCAAGTATTGAAACACCAGGAATGCGTCCATTCCCTTAGGGTGTAGTCAATATTGAAAACCCTATCATGACCCAGCACCAGAAAAGGTGTGCACCCCCTTTCCGATGTGCGCCATGTAGGTCCTAATCATACTCAAGCAATCTGCAATGATATAAATAAGATAGAGCATGCTCTGCGTATTAACCCTAATAATTTAGACATGCATGTTCTTGTCTAGGGTCACGGAATACTCATTCATTTGCAGATTTGTCTCACATGCCTTCTGGGCATAGCTTTACCATCTCACTTTCATGGTTTACCGTCATGCGGTTTGGCTGAGACATTATCAATGGCGTTTCACCCGAAACCCATTTCCAAAGCATGGGGTCTTTCCCATCTGGTTTGGCTTCTACAGGCCATCACACATGATCTTCCTGCAATGTGTCATCCTGGCACACTTTATCAAATAGCCAAACCGTCAGCAACATTTAGCAATAAGCTTCAAATACGATTGCTCCATAACCAAATCAATAGCATTCATAAATAAATTCAATATGAATTTACAATTCTGTGTCCTACAGAAATTAGTTTTCTTATCCCTGAGGCTATCCTCATATTGTTTGGCTCCTGTAAGGGACACCACTCTGCCCGTTATGGTCTTATGCCTGCTGCCATACATGAGCATCCACTTACAGCATGTTCTCCTGACACATTTTCATATAAGCCAAACAGTCATTAGCAATTATTAGCAAAATTTCAAATCCGAAATATTTACCAATCTGAGATTTACAACTGTTCTTACTAACAGAACTTAGAGCTCTCAACCATGAGATTCCTTCTCATAAGCTCTAGATCCAATTTCACAGTCATATCATTCATACAACTCTGTCTTTCCACAGAGCATTCTAGCAGCCCATCGATCATGATTGGGATTTTCATGCACTTACTATTCTGCATTCATAACAGCCCATGAAATGGTCCTAGAATTATCATCAATTCATCATTTCATTCATTATTTATTTTGCAATGACATGTGTATCATCCCTATGCATTCATACAATGCATCACAAGATTTATAAAATCTCTTAATGCACATCTACTCAATGCTACCTTGCATTGTTTCATGAGTACTATGCATTCAAGCATATTATGATCGAAACATGACTATCTCATATAACTTGCATACCATAATCAGGACCACTAGTCCTCACTTGCTTTGGTTATTAAGTACATAACCAACATACACATGGCATGATATAAATTCATATGAATGCATTGAGATTTCTAAATAGTAATAGGGTGTAAGGATCATTTCCTTCACTTACCCACACCTCACCAAGCTTGGTAGGTTAACAGCCCCAGTCGATATTCAATATTACATGCAAATTAGCTCAACATAGCTCAAACATAGTTGAAGAGATCTTACCAAATCCCCTTTCAACATTCATGCAATTTATGCACCAATAACCATTACCTGTATGGTTGTCGTTTACATCACTTGATGTTACCTGATCAGTTGGCCTCTTACCAATGCTACACAGTCCTTTTGCCAACCTCGTGATCATAGGTTTGTTGCGCCATCATTTCCGCATAAGGTTGTTTGGCTTCATGCAACAACATCCTCGGCACATTTAGCCATGCTCTCTGTTATCTTTGGTCCTACAACCAATACCAACATCAATAGCGATTATCAATCACAATATTCTCCATTAATGGTTCATTGCATAAGCAGACTCCATTATTCTACCAATATACAATATCCCATTTATGCACAATCATTTCTCATATGCACTATGCAATATTTGTTAAGATACCATCTAGTGCATATACCTCTATGTAATCCCTTATATTTTTAACATTTTTAGGCCATATGACAATTTCGTAATTATAAGTATAATAACAAAATAGGGGTTTAAGGAATTCTTCCCTTTTCGGTCCCTCTTCGTAACATGGAATTCCTCTTCCATATCATGCAATTGCAGAAATTACCCATATCGACAACAAGATTTGTTTGTCAAAATAGCCGCTGGCACTCTTCTGCACTAAATATCTATGATATGTAGACCTCCTTCAAACTTTGGTCATGCATCATTGTTCCCTGTTGGACAAGCTTTCCAATGCCTGTCTTCATGCTCCATTCTGACATCAGGTGCGGGAACTGCATCCTTTCAAAAATGACAACTTTCACTCCCATTCTGCACATTTTACACAGTTGCATTATATTCTCCGAAATTCACAAATTACTTCATGCACGTGGGAAGAATGCCATACTAACAATTCGTCAAATCACAAACAAAGACACATGAGGGGGGGAAAGAAAGGGGTTCAAGGGTGCTGCCGCAATGGGCGGTTCACAGGGTGCTGCCGCAATGGGCGGTTCACTTAATGTTCCCGCAATTGCGGGGCCGTTGGCTGAAGCCTTCCGCAGTTGCGGGGCGCTTGGCTGAAGGCTGCCGCAATTGCGGGGCGCTTCGGTGATGGCTTCCACAATTGCGGAGCAGTTCGCCGAATGCTTCCGCAATTGCGGAACAGTTCGCTAAACGCTTCCGCAATGGCGGGGTGATTTGCCGAGCGGAGCCATTCGGCAAAGGCTTCCGCAGTTGCGAAGCCATTCGGTGAAGGCTTCCGCAATTGCGGAGCCATTCGGCGAAGGCTTCCGCAGTTTCGGAGCCGTTCGCGGAATGCTTCCGCTGGAATGCTTCCCCGATTTCGGATGATTTTTCGGAACGATTCAGCGAAGTCTTTCGCAGTTGCGGAACGATTCGGCGAAGTCTTCCGCAACTTCGGAACGACTCGTCGAACTCTTCCGCGTTTCGGAACGATTCACGGAATCCTTCTGAAATTTCGGAAGAGAATTCCTTCCACAATTTCGGAAGAGAATTCCTTCCGAAAAAGTTTCCGTTCGATGCCGACACTTAAAAAAATTTTCTCCGCTGTTTCGGAGCAGTTCGCTGAATCCTTCCGCAATTGCGGGAAGGTTCGCGGAACTCTTCCGCAATTGCGGGAAGGTTCGCGGAACTCTTCCGCAATTGCGGGAAGGTTCGCGGAACCTTTCCACAGTTTCGGGATGACTCCCCGAAACTGACTTAAAACATAAATTTCCAGAAACAGAGTTAAAACAAAATTTTTCAAACTCTTAAGGAAAAATTTTAAAATCTTCCCTTCTAACTGCGATCAGATTTGGCCCATAGAGGCCCAATGCTGCAACCAGCAGCTCTGATACCATTCTGTCACGTCCCCACCCATCCTACCAATGCAATGGAGAGGATCGTGATGCTAATAATGATCAATTTGCCCCAATGCTTACTAAATAAAACATCCACATATATATATAGAAGACAGGCATGCAGATGTACAATTCTAAGCAAACACAACAGAAGTAATCATGTACAGAATTAACATACATCCATCATACATTCCTGATTTTCATGTCATTCATCAATTGAGCAATATCAAACTATCAAATGAGGATACTTATCTTAAAACAAGTAGTCCGTGAGCAACCAGCTACGCTTCTGCAACGTTCCACCCAACCGTAGGCCAGTGTGCTCCTTAATCTCTCAGCACCACTGCCACCCCCCGAGCTGGGCACGATCTCCACAAGGAAAAGGGGAAACAGGATTTCACATAGCCAAAGATATGCCAGAATCAGCCAAGCCAACTAGCAGTTGGGTTTCTCAGGCTGCTAAGAGGTGGGCAGAGGTGAATTACTAGGCTAGTGGCTCAACCACGGAGCTATGGATACACCATTGGGCTCATCAAGCCAAATCTGTCCTCTCCCACTCTTGAAGCTCCTGCTCACAGGTTCAAATCCAAAACGGGATGCACTGAACAACAAAACCACAATTACTGGGCGTGAGGAAAATGCTTTCCATGGTGGGAGGCATGAGATGGGGTTTCAACTATCTCAGAAAAACGTGGGAACCCATAAAAACGAAATGGGAAGTTGGGGAACAACCCTGGGAAGCCAATCCATTTTTATAAAAAAACGTCCTTGGACATTCGGGGGAAAAAACGACCTCCATACAGTCCCCAAAATGTGGCTCTCCTCTCCCAGGCTACTGCATATGCAAAAACGAACTCCCAGGCATGGAGAAATGCAGGATTTGGATGAAAAACGTGTAGGGAAAGACCCAGCTAGCTCCAACTGCGTGAATGAGTGAAGACTGCCCCTTCAGAATGGATTTGGGCACCATTTCGTGGGTGTTTCCTTGCCCAACAAGCAAAAACGCGAATTTCCAGGTTGATGGCTTGCCCATGCACGAAATTGGCTGCCATACTTCTTCATTTCCAAGGCAATAACTGCCCCAACCAATCTTTGGAAGAATTAAATGATTGGGTGCATGAGACAAAATGGGTAGTTGGTGGTTTATGTGTTTTCTCATTGACACATGGATTAAAACCATTGGCTCAAAGGTTCGGTTATTTTCCCTCCCTCTTCCTTGTAAAGATCATGCCCCCATCTCTTTTGTTGCATTGCGTAGCTGGTTGTGGGTTTTTCATTAAAATTGCATATTTACATGATGTCCGATTTTACATTGTGCACTGCTAGCACAAGAACCATATGCATCTATTCTAATTTCCGATACATAAAACGATAATTCAGTGGCGGGGCCTTGGCCTTGAGCTCCTCACCATGACTAAATGACAATATTTACATCATTTACAATATTAATGCAATAGGGTTAAGCTGGGGACGTTACAGTCTCCCATTGGGTAGACCACCTAAAAAGGTGAAGAAGCATAAGGCCAAATTGAGGATGGGTGTACAATTCATCAATATCTTTCCTTACAAGCATTTGAAAAGGTTCAAAGAGGGAAGGGAAAGGGACATCAAGATTTTCTTTGAATTTGGTCACATCAAACTAAGTCCTATTGCATTTCTTATGGGCATACTAAAGATAAATATTAGAATGGAATGCATGTGCATAAGGAACAAAGTCCTTAACAAGGAGAACAAGGAGTCTGAATACCCAATTCCAAGGATTGTTGCAATGATGGAGGAGTTCCATGAAGCAAAGTTCCCCCCCAAGGAATAATTTAATCATCAAATTAAGAGGAAGGAAAAATACATGTGAAGGCCAGTCTTCAAGTACCATTGTGGGCACGTTGAGTTTCTATTCATGCTCCTTGGATTTAATCATACACCTACTACATTTCAGCCTTGCATGTACACCATGGTGTATGAACAAATTTGCATGTATGTTTCCAAATTTTCTAATGATATGTTTGTTTACAACAAGGTTTGGGAAGAATGCTTGTATATTGTGCTAACCCTTATGAAAAGATATATTTCCATGCAAATGGATCCAAGTATGAGAGGAGAGAGATTGAGATCATGAATCTTAATCATATGGATGTGAAATCTAGTACCAACTTGCATGATGGGATGATTTGGGATACTCATGGTGAACCAAGTTCAGGAAACAACACAAGAGGCTTCTTTATCTTCTCATAAGTAAGCATTAAGGAATGAGTTTCTTGCTGGTTAGGAGAGGCCGAAATGATGATTCAAGAGATGAGGGGAGTGAGGCATGGTTTCCTCATACCTTCACTACCAAGTTCCACTCACCCATTCAGCCTACAATGGGGTGTCACAAAAGAATATATGGAAGCAAATTTGATGAAGATTGGGCACTCCAATGCTTTTGAAAGGAGAAGGTTGCAGACATATGAGAAGCATGAACCCACGATAGCCACCATGCATGCCATGACATGGTTCAAATCTGATTCAAATGAGAACATATGGGTGGTCAAATCTAATCACAAATTTTGGATGCACTTCTTGGTAAAGGGATATTTCCATAACAAAAAACAAGAAGAATGGGGCAATGTCCGAGCCCATGTTTTTTATGAGGAACACCATGAAGGAGAATGGAAGCATGAATATCAGCTCATATTTTTCAAGGATGTCTTCACACACATAGGATGAATCTACTTTATGCATATATAAGCCTTGAAGAGGATATTTGGGGAGGCTTCCCTTGTATCACCTTTATAAAGTCATCATGACTCCTTGAAGACTTGTAGGAGAAGAGGAGAGGGGTTTCCATGGGGAGATCTCAAGGAGGATGAATTGATACATGGAGGAGAGCATCATGGATTTCCAAAGGATGTGCAAAAATTGATCAATCCATATTTTGGGATCACAGATTCACATCCCAGTTCATAGATAATCTGTCCAAGTGCAGGTTTTCCTCACTACCCATGGCCATTGCTTGCATTTTATGGAATAACTTGACTAATGGAATTCTATGGGTCTTTTAAGCAACACTTCTAAATCCAATATTGATAATACTTGTTTGAAGTATTTTCTATCATTGGAAGTAGGAGAGGTATCCCACCATAGAAATTTCTAATGACTATAAGGTAAAAAAATCATTTCCTCATTTTGAGGCTTGAGATGTAATGTCACGCTCATTTCTAAGTAGATGAAAGGAGTATAGATTGGGGGGCACTAGGTGTGACCTTATCTATCACATAATTATGACAAAAACAATCTTGTCAAAACAAGAATTCCCCTCTTTGTATCGGGATTGAGGTAATTTTTTTGTTTTGGCTAGCGTGTCCTGAATTCTAATATGATTTAGAACTGAACCTTTATTTTTAATTGATTTCCATGTTCCTCTTTTATTCTAACTCCTATCATAACAGCCACATAAATAAAGGACAAAAAGTTGTCAAACTAACATGTGTAAAAAAATGATTATGTAGATACCCAAGAAAACTAGAACCAGACTGATACACTAATATAATTGTTATCATCTATGGCAATCAAGCACAGATAAAGTACTACCATGATCTCTATAACGTCAAAACCAGTCAAACAGATGTCGAAGCTCCATGTAATGAGATAGGGTTAGAACTCACCCTTGGCTCTCATAGAATATTTTCCACATACTCTGATAAATCATTACCTTTTAACTTGAGTGGTAGTGACACCTTTTGGGATTTGTGCATTGAGAATTGCAAGCTACCAAAGTCCACCTCAAATTTGATTTTCTACAGAATCCTTTGTTTTTGACAAATTATAGGCAGATTTCGAAAAGCTAGAGAAAGCTCCACAATTCAACCAAGCAACAAATTGGAGTTTCTAGTTTCTGCAACAATCCTTTCCATGAAGTTTTAAATTTATTTTCTATAACTTCAAATTTATCTCTGTGAAGTTGCGTTACCTTTTCCATATACTTGTGAGTAGTGTTGGATGGATTTGAATGTAATTGTGGTTGCTCAATAACAACAGCCTTGTTCGCCAATAAATTTATTGGTTGGTGATAATTGTGGTCGCTCAATAACAACAGCCTCTCCCTAACATGGAGACCCAGTGACCCGTTGGAGGAGGGTCTCCATGTTAGGGAGAGGATAATTGTCCTTTTGACAAGCTGTGTTGAGATTTATGAAGTCTATGCATAACCTAATACTCCCGTTCTTCTTTTTGACCACGACTAAGTTGGAGCACCAAGATGAATGTTTGGTGGGTGCTATAATACCTGCTACCAACATATTTTCTAACTCTTGTTTGACAATAGGGGCCAACTTAGTATTTATTTGCTTAAGTTTTTGGCGGAAAAGTTTGACATTTTTCATTTCTGGCTTAAGGGGGATGGTATGCTGGAACACATCCTCTCGATATGCTTTCAACTCATCATATGTGAAAGCAAACACATCCCGGTATTCTTTGACTAAGTTGATTAAGTCATTTCTTTCCTTTTCAGAAGTTCCTTTTCCTATTTTTATCATTTTGGGGCTTGTTTCCGATCCAATGTTGATTTCAATATAATCCCATGGTTTCATCTGATCAATGCTGTTTTTTCTCATATCTTGTTTGTCGAAGATGGTCTCCAAATTTGTAAAGCCACGTGATATTGGATTGATGGGTTGGATATCATTTCCCTGATACTCTTTACCTTCCTCCTGTTTATTTATATTGAAATCTGAGAAGTCACCTATATTGTGAATGAATTTAAGGATGTTTTCATCATCTCTGAAAACTTGCCAATGTTCCATGTTATCCGGTACTGATGGTCTAAAATTGATTTCAAGTGTACAATCATTGTTTAACATCTCTTCTGATGGTTGGAGGTTTGATGCTAAAACTACCAATCTATCCGCGACACTATTCTGATCTCTAGGGATTGCTTCTATGTTTAGGGCATTGAAAAATTCCATAGTGTCCCAAATTGCATTTCTATATCTTTTTAGTCTTTGACATTTACATGCAAATTGGCCTTTGATTTGTTGAACTATTAGATCCGAATCACCCTTTATGCTTAGCAATTTTATACCTATGTCCTTGGCTAGCTCGATGCTTAGTATAAGTGCTTCATATTCTACTACATTATTGGTGGCCTCAAACTCTAACCTGAATGCAAAGTTGAAGATCTTACCATTAGGTGAAATTATGACAATCCCATCCCCTTTCCTAGCTCTAGAGTATGCATCGTCAAAATTCATTTTCCATAACTCATCAACCCTTTCATCCTTAATTTATTCTTGAATAGGATCCAAGAAGGTGGAGTTGATTTGATAGGTTCCATGCTCATCAGTGTTGTACACATATTGATTTAAAGGTTTTTCAGGATTCTCAACATGGTACTTTTTTTCTTTCTCAGTATGAAGTTTCACAAGTGAATCTTCGGATGCTGGTACAGTGGCATAAGTCCAATCCATCTGGATTGATCCTCCTAAAGTGGCACCCCACTTTCTAGACAATAACATACCCCATTTATTCGGTACATCAATAACAAGGATATCCATGGTAACTTGAATGTTTGGATACTTAGCTAACCTCACAAGTTGATTTTCAATCATTCCTTCAACTTTAACTGGCCTAGAATCCATAACACAAACATTTTGATAAGGCCTTGTGGTTCTCAGGTCAAGCTGTTGCATGACTTTCTTAGTCATGAGGTTGGATCCCGATCCTGAATCTAACATGCAATTGTGTAGAAGAAGATCTCCTATCATCAATGATACATGGAATGGGGGATTATCTTCTTTTCTTGGGTCCCTAGTATGTAGAATTACAGGAGGGTCTTCATAGACATTAGTATAGCATGTCGAAGGTTGCTCTATTGTCTCTGAAAAAGTGACCTTTTTTGGGGTAGGGGGCTTTACAAGTGTGGAGGGTTTTGGAGGAGTTGGAGGGCTTGCTTCAGTTGGAAGATCTAAAATTTTCAAAATCTTTTCCCTCTGCCCAGGTATTTTGCACAGTTCTAAGACAGGAACAGGAACCTTTGAATTGGCTAACCAATTACCCAAGTCAAAACTTAAATTAACAGTTTCTTTAACATCATTTATTTCTTTAGCAATATTAGGAATTGTTACCTTCGGTGCATTCTGTGTGGAAGGTCCATCCCTTTATTTCCTTTGGTAAGTCACCCCCTTGAAATTTTGAATGTTGTTGATTTGTTCATCCGAAGACATCTCACCATAATACTGAGTCAAGTTATCAAACTTCTGATGATACTGGTTGGCTTGTGTCCAATTTTCCCTGGGAATGCTACTGATGTCACCTACATGGTTGATGTAATCAGGCTCGCTTGTTGATGTACTAGGACCACAACCTTCTGGATGACCATGCTCTTGAACATAGCATGCATATTGGCAACCAAATTCTTCATGGAAGTCTCTACATTCCCTACAAAATGGCTTGTAATTTTCCACCATGTTAGCAACCTCTAGTTGATGAGGAGGCCTCTGCTCATGGTTTTAAGGTTTTCTTTGCCAAGTTGGTTTTGTAGGAAAAGTTCTTGGAGAAAGTCGAGTTTGTGATCTTTCCATGGTTACAAACCTGTTCTGCATCTCCTTCATCTGTGCAAGATGTTTCACCTCCGTTTGTTCCATTCTTTCAAGTCTTTGTTTCATTTCTAACATTTGTTTCTCATAATTATCTTTTATGGGATCCATTTCTTTGTGTCCAAATGCTTTTAAAGGAGTGGAAGATCTGGAATAGCCATGAAGGTTGGACTCACCTAATGATTGCATATTTAAATAAATTTTAACTGCCATCTCTTGATCTTGTAGGAGAGTAGTGGATTCTTTATCCCTGATTTGGTATTGCATCTTACCACTAAGTGCTTCAATATAATAGACCAAAATAGATGGTGCAGGTGGTGCATAAGTAGCAGGAATGGCGTTTAACAGTTCTGTAAAACTTGTGTTGAACTCATCTATTGTTTCAGTCTCCTTCTTCTTTATGTTGGTCAATGAAGCAAGTTGATGCCTAGGTTCCTTCTTTTTACCGAACTTGTTGGTGAAGGAAGTCTTGAAGGTTGCAAGTCTGGCAAATGAGTTATTTGGTAAATTATTGTACCAGTCACCAGCTTTTCCATCCAAGGAAAGAGCAAAGAGCTTCATGTAGACGTCATCATGTTGATTTGCAGGATCACCAACATAAGCATTGATGCATCTGGAAAAGTTTCTGAGATGCATGGCGGAAGTTGTGGCATTAGTGCTAGTATACATTGGGAGTTTATCTACAACTTTGTTTGGAAGACGATGGGGTTGACCTGCTATCTGAGAGAAATCAAGTTGAGTAAAATACTCACCCATTATGTCGGAAATACAAGTGTTATTGTTTTCTTCAAAATTATTTTCTAAAAACAAACTATGGATGTCCGACAGAGATTGAGACCCAAGATCCTCAAGGATCCTATGAGAAGCTAGCTTATTTAATCTCCTCCTATAAACCTTTTCAGGCTCAGGGATGAAACTAAGTAAGCCTTCAGAGTTTCTCCTAGTTGAATACCTTTGTAAATTTAAAGAGAGTGGAGTTGCCAGATGGATTTCAAATCTAATATTAGAGAGTTGATTAAACTAAAAAATATATCAAAAAGGTAAAAACTAAAAAAAACTAAGGTCGTCTAGGAACAAAAAGATTTGTCCCCGGCAGCGGCGCTAAATATGTTGTCCGCCGAGATGCACACCAGCAGCAGAAATCTTTCGAAAGTTGTTCCCTCACTACAAGTGGGGAAGGTGTGGCCTTGGGGGCAAGCAATGAGCCAGGTACTGTCACCTGAATCCCATCTCCTCCGTTTAGGCAAACTCCTAACGAAGACAAGGGGGGTATACCCTATAAAGATTTTTCTATGGCTATTTTTTTAAGTGTTTTTTATGGTGTATGGATGCGGATGGGTGTTTTTTAGGATTTTTTGAATGATCACAATTTTATAATGACAAAATAAAATAACCACAAGATAATTGCAAGATTACAAGATTGAAACACAACCACTTGATAATTTAAAGCAAGACAACCATATGATATAGAAATTAAATGAAAGGTGCTCCAGATAGATATTAAGCAAATAAAATGGTGTCAAGGACCAGTGCCTTATGGAGTCAAAAGTCTTGAGTGCTTGGGTTGCTTGATACAAGAGTTCAGTGCGATAGTGTTTGTGAGATCTGTTATGCAAATGTTCTTGGTTTATTTTATTGTAAATTTTAAGTGATCTTGTTTTAGGTGAGGGATATTTCCAATCAGAACACGATGTCCTGGAAATCTAACCAGAAGAAGTACTCTAGATGGCCCCGTTTAAAGACATGACGGACCGGCTTGGATCAAAGCTAGGTGTTCAAGGAACTTAACCAACAATTGTGTCCGAAGTTGGGTTGCCCGACGCCCCCACTAGGAGTTCCCCACTTTTGAGTACTTATCGAACAACGCCGGTTCGTTGGTTATGGGGATAATGATTTTATTATGGTTTGAACTTGCAATATTAGGAAACCAATACTGTTTTTGAGTATTCCAACTTTTTAACGGTTGGGAAGAGCATACGCGGCAAGGAGAAACGAATAAATTCAAATTTTATTATGGGGAAAATGAGTTGCAAATTTTAGCTTATAGCACACAAATAACTAAAATGCTCTCCGATAGAGAGTGCTCTTGATCTTGCCTTAAGGCTTGATTCAAGAGTCTTATCTACACTATATGCAATGCAATGCAACAATAAAAATGCTCTCCGACAGAGAGTGCTCCTGACTTGTCTTGCGACGGGTTCAAGAGACTTATCTACACTATATGAAATGCAAATGAGAAAGTTGAAGTGCAACTAACTTGAAATAAAACTAAATAACCATAGTATGCTAAATGAAAAAAGTAAATTAAGCTGAACAATTTATTTCTACGTGCAAAATTGAACTAATCTTAGCAATTATTGTTCTAGTGCAAAAAATGAAACTAAACTATTAGCAAATGTAAACTAATCTAAAGAACAAAACCAATCACACAAGAACACTACAAACTTCCCCAAATGGGGAAGTTGGGTGTGGGGGATTAAAAACCCCACTTATGAACTTTATTCAATGATTACAACTTTTGAGGATTTTCAACCTTGGAAAAGAGATGAAGAAAGTAGAAGTAAATTTTAATAGCTCTTAAGAGCTTTACAATAAAAAGGAGAGTGTTTAAGTCATGGTTTTGATGCTTGGTTTCAAGTCTCTTCTTGGTTTTGCAATTCTCTTCTTCTCAACTTTGATGAACTTCTCTTCTTCTTCACTTCTTCTCTTGAGTTCATTTTTCTTCACACCTATAACACAACAAAAAATCAAACTTCACGCACCCATTAGCATTAGTCAAAATAATTCAAACAAAACTTAAGATCTAATCTAGAAATTTGAATCTAAGATGCAAGTTTAACTTGTAAGTGAGATCTAATGCAAACTAAAAAAGAAACTAAGTGCAAGAACTAGCATGAACTAAGAAATCGAAATCTAAAGATGACTAACTCCTAAATGAGATCTATACTAAAATAGAAATGAAAAACAACTTTTTAGAGGTTTTTTAAGAGTTTCTTTTAAGATTTTGAAGCTACAGCAGCAAACAAAGATGACTAAAAAGACAAGCTTGGGGCAGCGAATGGAGAAGAATAAGACTGAGTTTTTAGGGAAGCGAATGGAGAGGAAGAAGATTGAGTTTTTAGGGCAGCGAAAGGGGAGGAAGAAGACTGAGTTTTTGGGGCAGCGAATGGAGCCTTTGAAGAAGTGAAGACTTGGAGAAAGCGAATGCTGCTTTGAAAGAAGACAAGGAGTGGAGAAAAAGTGAAGAGAAAGGAGAAATCCAACAGGTAGGCAGAGTATGGATCAAAGGCCTCTCACACGTAACCAGTAGCTAGTTTTGAAATTAAACTTTATGGATGGAAAAAATGCAAAATTCTCAAGCCCAAAATGTAACTTCGATTGGATCCTTGGAGACTTCCTGAAATGCACAAAATGTCAGAAAAATTGTTGATTAAGAGGAGGGAGAGACAACTAAGTTCAACCTCCACTCAATCCTTGCATATTTGCACAAATACACCACTTACAAAGATACACTAGATCATGCTTAGTATGTTAAACAAAAATGGGATAAAAAGACACATAAGTATATCCGACTACAGTTTGTGCTTTTAGATCACATCAAACCTAACATCAATGAACAAATTGAAACTTCAAATGCTCACCCTATGTTCTTAAGAAATAAATCTAAGCTAAAAATGATCAAGCATAAAATATTGTAAGCAAATACAAAAGCACAATATCACCTCATAGATTGTGAAGCATTCCTCATAGACAAGTAGTGCACATCATAGATCTCCAAAGTCACTTCTTTATTCCAATGGTAGCAATGGCTACAAGCTCTTACCTAAAATGGAAGAGTAAGTTTACATCCAAAGTTCCATCCATAGAGAGCCAAAGGAACCTCTATTTATATAAAAAATACAAGCCACAAGGCCTAATTCGAATTGGCAACCAAGGGGAGACAAACTCCAATCGAACTCCAATCACAATCTAATCATAATCCAATCAAACCAAGTTTGGAGTGTAGATCCAAGTAGATACTCGTGTTGAAGTAAATTTGGATGTGGAGGTGGCCTCCACCTTGGCAAGGTGCCCCCCATCCTTCCCTTGGAACCTCCATCCTACCAATCACATGAATGCCACTTGGAGAAAGCGTGAGCATGAGGAGAGGGCGTGAATCTTTGAAGGAGATAGCATGGAGTGTATTGATGATAACTTGAGTTTTGAAGGAGTTAACCCATGTGACATGGCCTCCTTTAAAGGAATGCACCTACCAAAAAATTAATGCACTTCCAACCTCCCACTAAACCATTGCCACATCACTAAATCGTGAATCTCATGAAAGAGGGTGAATTCTCTATTGGAGATTGACTTGGGATGACTGTACAGTTAACTGGATGCTCTTGGAGTTGATTGGAATCTTCATGAATGCCCCATGCCATGTCATTTAGCCTTTTACTTTATTCAATTTGGATTATTTTGGAGAGATTTGGATTATCTCCAAAATATTCAATTTTATTATTTTAATTAATAATTTCTCTGTTATTGACTTTTTTGAGAAAAAATTAATTAATAGGTTGAATGAATTTCCGAAGCTTAGGCTAAGTGGATTTGGGGTTCAAATATGATTTTTGGCTTAGAAATTAGGCCTCCAATATCTGAAATCCATCCCCAAATGACTGACATATTACAAATTTGATTTTTCCAATTAAATATTTGGAAAAAAAAACCTCATCCAACGCATCTGGTAAAAAAATTTCGGACATTGTTTTTAATGGATGAGGAAACTAGGAAATGACCTTCTAAGACATACATGGTGTATAGTAGGTTCATATACATCAGTTGGACTCTAATAACCCCCCAAGGCTCAAATTTCAAAATCGGGCATTCCAACTTTGGAGGAAGCGGGAGAAAACCTCGTCGATTATTACTCGGCTATAGGAAAAGCATAATTGACAAGGGAAAATAACTCCCTGGAATGCCTTAGTTGATAGTCAAGTCATGGGGAACTGAGCCACTCAAAACCCTACTAGCACACTTATTACAAACCCCATGGGGCCATGGTCATTTCAGCAAAAAAATAAACTGAGTAGCCAAAATTGGCTAGGAACGATAACTGAAACTTCGGATACACTGGATATGAACATAAATCACGTTCATCAAATGGCGGCTTGTCAGAAGTCCAACTATGGTACACAAAATTTGGTAACAGGGTCAACCACACAAAACTCTTCTCTTCATTGGAAACAAGCTTTCCATTGCCACCATGGTTATGGGTCAACCACATAAAACCCACGGTTATGTGTCAACCACACAAAACCCATGGTTATGAGTTAACCACACAAAATCTTTTCTTCAATTGAAGCAAGATTTCTATTACCACCATGGTTATGGGTCAACCACGCAAAACCCATGGTTATGGGTCAACCACACAAAACCCTTATCTTCATTGGAAACTGTCACATTCTAATCATGGGTATCTTTTTAGCATGGGTGAAATGATGGGGGCCAACATTTTCTAAGGGGGGGAATGATCCAAATTTTAGGGGTCATATGATATAAATTTGAATGTATTCATCATTCTAGAATTAAATGGAGAGACCACCCTCTCCCATCCATGGTTTTGAGAATCTTCCAAGCAATTCTAGAATCCCACAATTTAAAATACACCCATCCATGGTATCTGGTATCCCATGGTTTTGGCCCATGTTATGGCCCCAAGGCACATTGTAATAATGTTATATAAAGGCTTTATGCCTTCTCAATAAAGCATTCAATGATTTCTGGAATCCCACATTGGGACTTATTATTGTGTGTAATTTTGTGAGTTTTTTCTTTGTTAATCCATTTAAGTTGTTGTTCTGAGAGGTGAGGCTCTCTGAGCCTCACCTCCGATATCATTTATGGATCAAATGATAGCGGTTTTTCATATTTAATCTCCTCCTCTCTTGGCATTCAAGCCTTCCAGGTCTCAGCCCCTAAGATCCAGATCACAAATGGAGTTTCACACTAGCCTAGAGAGTTTATATTAGCTTATGATATTTATATAATTTGGTTCATGTTTATTTATTTCTATCTATTATATTTATGTTTATTTTAAATGAATTATGGCTAATGTATTATATATATATATATATATATATATATATATATATATATATATATATATATATATGTATGTATGTATTCTTGTCATTGTAGATTAGAAAAAATGTCTTCTCAAATAAGGTTAGGTTTTGAACACCATGTGGACCTTATTTCCAATGGATTAAAAGTTGTTGAAGGTATAGCATTTATGAGTGGGAAGAAATTGCATAACAATAAAATCAAACATGGATGTGGCATTGTAAATGTTACTGAGTTTTTTAATGGAGTTATTCAATTGCCACATGCACCAAGAGGGGTGGATACATTGCTAGAAAAAAAGGTGATTTTCTTGAATTGGATGCATCACAATTTTTTAACCACATTGATTTCTCTCTATAACATGCTGAGATCAAGAAGAACACTAGTGTCAATTTAAATAGTGAAGATAAAAATATTATCTATAAGTCTAGGTTTTCTTTTCTTCCTACAAAAGTGAAATTTCTATATAGATGTTTAGAGCATAGAACTTGCATTTCCATAGGTCTTATGACAGATGTGGATGGAAATGATTCATTTGAAGGAAATATTTTGGGATCCTTTTCATTGGTGTGTTGGTGAAGGAACTATTGTTGCTTGTGACCTTTGATCATTGGAGTTACATCTTGGCATACTTATATCTTGGACAATAAAAAAAATGGTCGATTTCAATATAGGTTCATTATTTGATATTGAAATCAATAGGAAATTTGAAGGTTCAAAGACACGAATAAATGTTCAAAGACACGAATAAATGTGATATCCCTCTCTTTATCCCTATCAAATTGTATAAATGCATATTGTAATCTATAAGGCCGTGGTGAGGAGCTCAAGGCCAAGGCCCCACCAATGGACCTTGAAAATCATGGTTATCTTATTTCCAAAATTTTAACTATTATGTTAACCACGGAGACATGAAAACCTAAACAAGGACGACGAAGGTCATCTTGGTGCAGGGAAGCACGTAAGGAAGAGTAATGAATTACTCCTGTCCCTAAGGTCGTAAGTATTGTCTTAATTGCTAAGATTGAGGTTCGTCCTTGTAAAGATTTCTATTTCACCATAGGTATCTAACCAAGGTACTATGGCCTAGTGAGTATAAACCAATATGCTCAAGCCATGAAAATGGATATTAAAATCATATTAAACCTTGACATAAAATTGAGAAGGAAAGAACTATAAATTCAAGAAGGATATTTATTTATATATGTATATATATTATGTAATAGGGAAACATATATATAGTACCAAGAGAAGGATCTTGTATAGCTAAATACATATATGCCAAGCAAAGGATTTCATGTATGTAAATATACCATATAAGTATATTATGTATGATGGAAACATATAGGATAATATATATATATATATATATATATATATATATATATATATATGATGGAAATTCCCTTTTTATTATGCCGAAGCCAGCGTAAGAAAACCTAGTATTCCAACACCTCGCTTTAGGTAATTTCTAAAGCTCGAAAACTTTTATCATAGGAAAGATCCTTGTGATAAACTTGACTTAGTACAAAGGGCTCAAATTCCTTTGACGGTTGTGAAGAGACACTTGGAGTTTTGTAAGCTTCCACTTGGCATTGGGAGGTCCACGAGGATCTGGGCAGACTCCCCAAAGCGTGAGGAGAGCTGTATTTAAGGGAGGGACCTTCCTTTGAAGAGGGGGGAAAAAAGCCACGAGAGGACGGAAGTTGTTGGGGCGAGATCTAGTAGTTTGAAGTAACATAGCTTCTGATGACGTTGAGGGTAGATTCCACATAAGGATGGAGGCACTCACGGTGGTGGAAGGGGGCGAGCAGTGTCGACATTGGGTCTATGCGTCTAACTTTCATACGGAGCGCATTCCCTTGTAAGATTGATCTCTGCTTCAGAACTGATTTGGGTAAGTAGATCTGTGTACATTTTGTTTAAGATTGAACCTTGTATGGAGATCGACGTATGTTCTAGATCGGTGCATAAACCCTTGGGAGATCGATCTCTGGAGAATCGATTTGGGTAAGTAAATCTGTGTACACCTATGTTTAAGTTGAACCTTTTTATACCACGACAAGCCTGGAAACGCAATGCAGTTCGGATAGGGATAATATTGTATACCTGGGTTTAATCTGTCACATTACTGTACTGGATAGTTAAATGATTTTTGTTATTAGTTTACTTTGTTCGGATTTGTGGAAGAGAATATTGGCGCCCGATATGAAATTGTGGTCACCGTCTGTCTCACTTTTGCTACACAATGGTGTTGGCTGAGAGGATTAGGGAAACAATCCCAGGTTTGTTGTTCATTGTTTTATTTCTGCTTCCCACAAAGCTGGAAGCTTATCTTGTGAGATAAAATCCTGATTCCTTCTCACGCTCTTCCTTTTTCGGTTGATTATTTTTATATAATTTGTAGTGGTAATAGCTCCATGACAGGAGACCGAAACCCAAATCCAACTTCAATATTTTCATAGTCTGTTTAAGGGATGTGATCTCAGCCCATCATGATCGCTGAGTTATCCTTGCTTGCGATGGCGGAGGATCTTTGACAATGAGGTTACCTTGATTATCTGGTTTTATTGTCTTATGTGATCTCAGTTCGTATGACCGATGTATTAAGTCTGGCTAGAATTTCTGCGGTATCAACTCATGTGTTCGGTATCAGTTAAACCCTGTATTAAGTGAGGTGAATTTTTAGCCTCGTCAATACTTTTTATTGAGCACAAGAGTTGGCTTGACCCAACCCAAAACCCTATCTGCATCCTAGCCAGAGAGGGCACGTGGCATCCTCGCTAAGGTCGGCTTGTGTTGCCTTGGTTAAAGTTTTGTTGTGGTTAGTGTCTTAAGTTTCGAATGGTGCAAGAGAAGACTTAGGTTTGTGTTAAGGATCGTCACCTAGTTTCCTTATAAATCTCCGATCCCATAATAAATGCAGTTTGTGTATAAAATTCTGTCTGAAATGAATGCTTTTTACTTGTACCAATGATGTTTTAAGTATTTAGTAAGCTTTATATCAACTTCGGGTTATGCATTGATCTTAGCACTCCGTTTTGCTAGAATACATGGCGAGGGTGGAAGCTTAAATTTCCCACTCAGTTTTCCTTAGGGGTTTTGATATAAACATACTTCAAATTAAAAGAGTTCGGGATTGTTATTAATCCAAAAACCTATTTACATTCCAATGGTTGCAATGTATACCTATATGCCTTTTTGCATGTATACTTTTCATTTAATAAAAATATGTGTTAAAAGTATAGGCTGAGTTTTAGTTGTAAAGCTTTAGATCTTAGTGTGAAGGTTAAGTAGATTTATCTTTGGTGCTTTACTAAATTTTAAAGATAGGATTGGATACATATATATATATTTAATTATATATATATATATATATATATATATATATATAATTAAATATATATATATATATATATATATATATATATATATATATATTTAATTATATATATATATATATATATATATATATATATATATATATAGGGGTGTAAGGCTTTTGATGTTAGAATTATCCTATTGTATAGAGATCTGGATTGTTAGAAAAGTTAAGTAAATTACCTTGTATTATTATGTTAGTACTAGATAACCTTATAAGTCTTTTGAAGAATAGGGTAGGACTAACTATATCTGAATTGTTGGAAAGTGCTCTCTAGTAAAGAAGCATTGAAAGGTGAAAGGCAAACGTTTGTGTTGCAGAATGTAATCTCCCCATTTGGATAAATAATACATGACATGATAAATTTTGGTGGACGTAGCCCACGGTTTGGGTGAACCACGTGTATATAATGTTCCTCTCATATGTATGGTTGTGTCGTTTTGTAGTTCATGCATGAATGGTTCCATTATTACATTGGTTTCTTCATTGGAAGTTATGAGTTATGGATGCATATAATAATGTGAGAATAAATATGCTTAATTGTGCCCTTAATACATCTTGTGTAAAATTCGTGTTTACATTATGTTGGTTATGTGTTCCCTAGATTAAGTTTAGGTATCTAGGCTTATCTAATAAAGAAGAACTATATAGGTGAAAATTCTATGCTCTTTGGTGGATAGTTATATAGAGTAATTACCTTTCCCTTCCACGTTAGAATCAAACTCTTTAATATCATGTTGGGATGTGATTGGTTTATATAAATAGAATCATAAGAGTTATGATCAATTACAAGATGACTCAAATCATATGTATAATTAACAACGATGATGGATGACTAACGTTGGTTGTAAATAAAGAGAATCGATTTCGCATGAGGAATATGTTTTTAACTAATCATCGAATTATTATTGTAAGTATGGTGAGTTCCTGTTTTCTTAATAATTCATTAATATTCAAAGAAGATTATTAATGCCAAGTACTTTAATTAGTTTTTCAAAAAATCCGTTGAAATTTCTAACATTGTTATTTGGGTCTGTTACATATGGTATCAGAGCTGAGGTTTCAGCACTCGGGCCTATAAGGGCTCAACATAAGGTAGATAAACATGAGGGTTTCGAAGCTAACAAACAAATTGTTGTTTTTGGATGCATGGAACAAATGGACGAAAGTATACTATATGAATTAATCATCGAGTTCTCCAAGAGGAAACCAAATACCCGTCCGATTAAACTGTAAGTATAAGAGTTGTACTTTCATCTTTTAACTAGTATGTTGTGCTATATTACATACTGAAAATAGAAAGTTTTATTGGATTCAACGATGTTGATCCTTCAATGTCGTGTATGATGAAGTAAGTAGAGTAACAAAGGATCATCTGCATTATGAAAGAAAAAATGTATAATTGAAAATGATTAAAGGAAATGGTAAGTTTCTTCCGCAGTATTGGAGTAGAAAAATGTTAAGTAGTATATAGAATATATGATGATTTTATCTTGTGTTTTTAAATACATATTCTTTCTGAAGGGATGATGCTCCTCTTAAAATTAAAGGATAAGAAGTTTAGATAAGTATTTTCATAACTAGTTTATGGAGATTTGTAGTTTTCCTATGCAAAGAATTAAACCGTATCACACTGATAGGAAATGATGTAAAAAGTTATACCGCTTCTTGCATGAGGATATAGTTGTTGGAATTTGTTTTATTTACAAATTTTAGAAGTTTAAACGCGCTTGGTCGATTGAATGACAAGGGAAGCAAGATTGTGGTCTAAGAATTTACTACCTTGAGAATGACGTTAGCATGTTCTTCACCTTAGTGTTCTTCCACAAATGAATATTTTTCGTTATTTTTATCTGGAGGTGTCAAAAAGAAGGATTGTCAAGAGTCTCCTTGATAACCAAAATTCATTTTAGTAGATGAACGTATAGGATAAGTTATTACAATACTAAATGTGAGACATTAGAGCATACTTTTACCCTTGCTTGTTAGTTCAACAAAAGGGTAAATGGGTTATAAACACTTAACAGTATACATGTGTATTCTATCAGTTAATAGGGTGCGTATGATGAAAATGCATGGTTCCTTCAGTAATACTTAAGATAGATGTTGGGAAACTATGAGTAATAGTTATAAAAGTTATATTTCATTTATGATGACTTGTTGTCCATGTGCAATTATATGTTTTGACAAAATGATTATCTTGCTAAGGGATAACTTATGGTTGTTCACAATAGTGATCGCATAGATGCAAATCAGGTTTTGTCAAAAGAATATGTTTTGTGATACGAAGAAGAGCATTAGAAATCTAGAACCAACATGAAATGATGATACAGGTTAGTAGGACGCTGTAATTTTCTGACACCATTATATTTCCGCAAGAAATGATTGTTTGATATTTGCATCATGAATTAAGGAAAAACTATTATTTCCATGGTAGACGAGAAGAAATCTTTAAAGAAAAACAGTAATTGGTGTATAAGCCTTTATGAAGCAAGTAAGGGTGATGATTGGATATATGTCATATGTATGATTACCTTTATACAACTAATACTGGGAATGTTGTGGTCAAGCAAAGGTTATTTCCACACATCACTGCCGTACAATCGTAAGTAGGTAAAGGTAAGATTCTTATGATATTTAGTAATACTAATATGTGATGAGACAAGTAAACTGATACCTCGGCATATGGGGGTCTTATAATAAGGAAATATGTGGTCGCCCTTACCAAGGTATATGGTTATCTTTATAAGGTATGCAAGTGTGTTTTTAGACAATTGGTTATTTCTATATAATGTTAGTGTATACAAAGAGAGTTGTATAACTAAAATAGGATTTGTGTTTGGGATGGTGAAAGCTATCATTCGACGTTAAGTAATCATAATGTTCATGGATCATCATAGGAAGAATATTATTTCAGGTTCAAGGCATTAGGTAGTCTTATTAATTAATCCAGTTATGCTCAACAAGAAAAGAATGCTTATGATGACGTATGGATATTGTAGTATGAAGGATGATTTTCTGATTTTATGCATAGAAAACCTTCTTATAATATTTGATTCTTGTTATTTTGGCAGATGGTCAAAACTTGGTTGAACTTGTTGGAAGAGCATAAAATATTATGCATGCATGTGTCACTCTGTTAAAAGGACATCGATGCAAGTTATAAATATTCCACTATTAAATTATATTGTTTCATTGATAAAGATATCACCACTTGAGTCCATACATATCTAGCTTACCATTCATCAATATTGTGTAAAGCTCAAATGATTTTTCTTACTGATAGTCAATCAAGGCTCGACAAGTGAAAGATGTTTTAGTGTTATTAATATTGGTACTAACATTGTAGGATTTTGTTATGAATATAACTAATCAAAATGGAAAGTGATTATTCACCAGGTTAAAAAGTTGAGTTAACCACTCAAGGATACTACCATTTTGGGAAGTTATCATAATTACAACCGATGTCATGAACAAAGTGGAACATGGATTATAAATCAATTGGTGTAGACGAGTTGAGAAAAATCACTCAAAGAGTAAGTGATTTACATTTTATTATAGTATGGATTTCAGTATGGCACAAACCCTGATTGGTGGTAGATATGTGTCATTTATCATGAACGATAAGCAAATAAGTGAATCTGCTTACCGTTATTACGTGACATATTGTAATTCACAAAAATTGCAAGAAATAATAAATGATTTTTATCGAAATAAATTCCTGGACTCAAGCGAGAAGGATTAAGGGGAACTGAGTAAGAGTGAATTAATGGCAGTGAAACACTCCCTAGAAATCAAGGAGTTGACAGCCGCTAGGATTCTTAGGAAAATCAGCTGGCTGTAAAGACCTAGGAAAACTATAAGAGAATGCATATGCGGGAGGCAGGACACTGCTTAGTATGCATGAGAGACAATATTGTTGTGTGAACACTGAGGTGTTAGGAAAAAGTCTCCGAAAGAATTGCCGTGTGAACACTGAGGTGTTAGGAAAGAATTTCTGAAAGGATTGTTGTGTGAGCACTGGGGTGCTAGGCAATAATTTCTTGGATTAAGTGAATGTTGTATGTTAATTAATTGATAGTCTACATTTTTAGAAGCACTGAATTTATGTGTGCTTGTGATGATAAAAGCACAAACAAAGACTAAATATATTCCATGGACTGCAAATGATATGTTGCAATAAAAAGGCTCATTGTTTATGTTCTAAGTTGATCATGGGATTGATGATAGGTTTTTACAGTTTCTTGGAGTCTTGGTTTTGTAGTCAAAAATGCAGATGTGGTAAAAAGGGACTTGCAAAAAAGTCTTAAAAGTCCAAAGAAGTTCAATAGAAATGAAGAAGCAATCAAATGATGACTACAGAAGAGGAGACGTACTGCTTAAAGGTATGAACACCGAGGACGGTGTTAATTTTAAGGGGAGGAGGATGTGATATCCCTCTCTTTATCCCTATCAAATTGTATAAATGCATATTGTAATCTATAAGGCCATGGTGAGGATATCAAGGCCAAGGCCCCACCAGTGGACCTTGAAAATCATGGTTATCTTATTTCAAAAATTTTAACTATTATGGTAACCACGAAGACATGAAAATCCAAACAGGGATGACAAAGGTCATCTTGGTGCAGGGAAGCACGTAAGGAAGAGTAATGATTTACTCCTGTCCCTAAGGTCATAAGTATTGTATTAATTGCTAAGATGGAGGTTCTTCCTTGTATAGATTTCTATTTCACCATAGGTATCTAACCAAGGTACTATGGCCTAGTGAGTATAAAACAATATGCTCAAGCCATGAAAATGGATATTAAAATCATATTAAACCTTGGCATAAAATTGACAAGCTGGAAAGAACTATAAATTCAAGAAGGATATTTATTTATATATGTATATATATTATGTAATAGGGAAACATATATATAGTACCAAGGGAAGGATATTGTATAGCTAAATACATATACGCCAAGCAAAGGATTTCATGTATGTAAATATACCATATAAGTATATTATGTATGATGGAAACATATAGGATAATATATATATATATATATGATGGAAATTCCCTTTTTATTAGGCCGAAGCCAGCGTAAGAAAACCTAGTATTCCAACACCTCATTTTAAGTAATTTCTAAAGCTCGGAAACTTTTATCATAGGAAAGATCCTTGTGATAAAATTGACTTAGTACGAAGGGCTCAAATTCCTTCGGCGATTGTGAAGAGACACTTGGATTTTTGTAAGCTGCCACTTGGAATTGGGAGGTCCACGAGGATCTGGGCGAACTCCCCAAAGCGTGAGGAGAGCTGTATTTAAGGGAGAGACCTTCCTTTGAAGAGGGGGGAAAAAAGCCACGAGAGGACAGAAGTTGTTGGGGCGAGATCTGGTAGTTCGAAGTAACATAGCTTATGATGACGCCGAGGGTAGATTCCACATAAGGATGGAGGCACTCATGGCGGTGGAAGAGGGCGAGCAGTGTCGACATTGGGTCTATGCATCTAACTTTCAAACGGAGTGCATTCCCTTGTAATATTGATCTCTACATGAGAACCGATTTGGGTAAGTAGATCTGTGTTCATTTTGTTTAAGATTGAACCTTGTTTGGAGATCGACTTATGTTCTAGATCGGTGCATAAACCCTTGGGAGATCGATCTCTAGAGAACCGATTTGGGTAAGTAAATATGTGTACACCTATGTTTAAGTTGAACCTTTTTATACCATGACAAGCCTAGAAACGCAATGCAGTTCGGATAGGGATAATATTGTATACCTGGGTTTAATCTGTCACATTACTATACTAGATAGTTAAATGATTTTTGTTATCAGTTTTCTTTGTTCGGATTTGTGGAAGAGAAGATTGGCGCCCGATATGAAATCGTGGTCATCGTCCGTCTCACTTCTGCTACACAATGGTGTTGGCCGAGAGGATTAGGGAAACAATCCCAGGTTTGTTGTTCATTGTTTTATTTCTGCTTCCCACAAAGCTGGAAGCTTATCTTGTGAGATAAAATCCTGAGTCCTTCTCATGCTCTTCCTTTTTCGGTTGATTATTTTTATATAATTTGTAGTGGTAATAGCTCCATGAGAGGAGACTGAAACCCAAATCCAACTTCAATATTTTCATAGTCTATTTAAGGGATGCGATCTCAGCCCATCATGATCGCTGAGTTATCCTTGCTTGCAATGGGGGATGACCTCAGACAATGAGGTTACCTTGATTATCTGGTTTTATTGTCTTATGTGATCTTAGTTCGTATGACCGATGTATGAATTCTAGCTAGAATTTCTGCGGTATCAACTCATGTGTTCGGTATCAGTTAAACCCTGTATTAAGTGAGGAGAATTTTTAGCCTCGTCAATACTTTTTATTGAGCACAAGAGTTGGCTTGACCCAACCCAAAACCCTGTCTGTGTCCTAGCCAGAGAGGGCACGCGGCCTCCTCGCTAAGGTTGGCTTGTGTTTCTTTGGTTAAAGTTTTGTTGTGGTTAGTGTCTTAAGTTTCAAACGGTGCAAGAGAAGACTTAGGTTTGTGTTAAGGACCGCCACCTAGTTTCCTTATAAATCTCTGATCCTGTAATAAACGCAGTCTGTGTATAAAATTCTGTCTGAAATGAATGCGTTTTACTTGTACCAATGTTGTTTTAAGTATTCAGTGAGCTTTATATCAACTTCGGGTTATGCATTGATCTTAGCACTCCGTTCTGCTAGAATACATGGTGAGGGTGGAAGCTTAAATTTCCTGCTAGTTTTCCTTAGGGGTTTTGATATAAACATACTTCAAATTAAAAGAGTTCGGGATTGTTATTAATCCAAAAACCCATTTACATTCCAATGGTTGGAATGTATAACTGTATGCCTTTTTGCATGTATACTTTTCATTTAATGAAAATATGTGTTAAAAGTATAGGTTGAGTTTTAGTTGTAAAGCTTTAGATCTTAGTGTGAAGGTTAAGCAGATTTATCTTTGATGCTTTACTAAAGTTTAAAGATAGGATTGGATACACACACACACACACACACACATATATATATATATATATTTAATTATATATATATATATATATATATAATTATTTTTTTTTCCTTGGAAAAAGTCGTAATTTTATTTCATTAAAGAACAAAATTACATTCTGCACATGTAATAGAATCTTAGAGATCCCTACATTGTCAACATATACTGTCCATAAGACCAATCAGTCCACCGAATGACTGTCTATTGTCCCTTACATTATATCACAGATCTGAAAGTAGTCACCTACAGTCCACACTGTCCAATCTACAGCCAATAGGCTGCAGATCGCTCTCAGAATCTGAAAGTAGTCACTCAGCAGAAAACTGAGTTATTACATCTCGCTGCAGTCCACACTGTTTGTATCCAATCTACAGCCAATAGGCCGCAGATCGCTCTCACAAAGAACTCATACAACAGATATATTTCTGTCCATACTCGATACAATCCAATCTAATGTCTGTCCAATATCTGCATCCAATACAGCTCGCACAGCTGATACTGTCCACAATCACTGTCTCATAATTAATTATCCAATCCGCAGACATTTATCTTTTGTCAATACAGCAACATATATACTGTCTCAAAAATGTATCCAATCAGCAGTTATTTAAATTCTGTCCATTAAAAGTTTGGTCTAATTCTCCATATGGTCCACAATTTCCCCAAAGAAAGGCCTGTGTGTATAGATGTAGATGCCTTCTGTTGAATGAATCGTGATCCTCCAAGTGCCAAAAATCAAAGATTGTGCTTCTTTAGATAGCTGGTCAGCCATCCCATTTCGCTCCCTGTAGACATGGGTGAATGTAATGCAGTTAAAAGCCTGTTTTAACCGTAATACCTCCTCCAATATTGGTAAGAGTATCATCACATGACATTGTGTGCGTTCCATGGCCCATTCAATAACAATTAGAGAGTCTCCAAAAATCTGGAGTGTTAGACATCCTTGTTCAAGTGCGAAAAGCATCAGTAGCTTAAGTGACATAAGTTCAGCGTAGTTATTTGAACCACTCCCCAAACCAGCCATTATATGAAAATAATGGGACTCTGATTTGTGTAGAACACCACCTCCACCACATACTGATTGTTGGTTTATAGATGAGCCATCAAAATAAGCCCACGGCATGGATTTATCTATGAATTCCATGATCACAGGTCTGATGCTAATCGCTTTATTGGATGACTTGAAGTGTAGTAAAACAGCCACCGCTTGTGCCACAACCTGCTCCAAAGGGACCCGACAATCCTGAAAAATGATCTTGTTTCGAGTGATCCAAATGCCCCAGGCGAGAATACAGGGGAAAACCCGAAACGTTGGATGCTTGAGAGATGTCCACCACTGTTGAAAGGCGTCGGGAAAGTCCACTCTCCACCAACTCACATTGAGCGCCAGATGTTTGCAAGTGGCAGCCCATACAGCTTGTGTAAAACTACAGTGAACAAAAATATGTGAATTTGACTCTTCCGCTTCCCTACAAAGAGGACAGAACCCCGGCCCCTGGGTGAATCTCTTCTGCAGAATGTCCCATGTCGGTGCCTTATTTTCCAAAATAGCCCAAGAGAGTAGTTTAGCTTTCCCCGGGCACTTTAGTGTCCACAGATGTTTCCACCACCACACCAAATCCCTGTTATGTATATTCACATTCAGCTGAATATATCCATGTTTAGGAGTGTATTTACCAGATGGATGGTGTTCCCAGATTAGTTCATCAATCCGATTTGTGAGGCGAATATTAGTGTAAGGCTCTTGATGTTAGAATTATCCTATTGGATAGAGATCTGGATTGTTAGAAAAGTTAAGTAAATTACCTTGTATTATTATGTTAGTACTAGATAACCTTATAAGTCTTTTGACGAATAGGGTAGGACTAACTATATCTGAATTGTTGGAAAGTGCTCTCTAGTAAAGAAGCATTGAAAGGTGAAAGGCAAATGTTTGTGTTGCAGAATGTAATCTCCCCATTTGGATAAATAATACATGGAACGATAACTTTTGGTGGACGTAGCCCACGGTTTGGGTGAACCACGTGTATATACTGTTCCTCTCATATGTATGGTTGTGTCATTTTGTAGTTCATGTATGAATGGTTCCATTATTACATTGGTTGCTTCATTGGAAGTTATGCGTTATGGATGCATATAATAATGTGAGAACAAATATGCTTAATTGTGCCCTTAATACATCTTGTGTAAAAGTCGTGTTTACATTATGTTGGTTATGTGTTCCCTAGATTAAGTTTAGGTATCTAGGCTTATCTGATAAAGAAGAACTATATAGGTGAAAATTCTATGCTCTTTGGTGGATAGTTATATAGAGTAATTACCTTTCCCTTCCATGTTAGAATCAAACTCTTTAGTATCATGTTGGGATGTGATTGGTTTATATAAATAGAATCATAAGAGTTATGATCAATTACAAGACGACTCAACTCATATGTATAATTAACAACGATGATGGACGACTAACGTTGGTCGTAAATAAAGAGAATCGATTTCGCATGAGGAATATGTTTTTAACTAATCATCGAATTATTATTGTAAGTATGGTGAGTTCCTGTTTTCTTAATAATTCATTAATATTCAAAGAAGATTATTAATTCCAAGTACTTTAATTAGTTTTTCAAAAAATCCGTTCAAATTTCTAACATTGTTATTTGGGTCTGTTACAATAAACCAAAATTACAACATTAAGTTCATGGGAGAAAAGGTGAATCTAGTCCATTGGTGTTCTTAACAACCAAAATATATTACTAGGGGAATAATTTCAAATGTTTTGGAAGGAGAAATAGTGCAATTTGCACTACTGGATGGTAAGGAATTTGGAGTTTTAATCCAAAAAGTAGTCATCCATTATGAGAAATGTTGTTTATCATAAGTATCTTTTTGAAGATTACCTACAAACTACATGCTTGACCTTAATGAGGCTCCTTTAGATGTGATATTAGAAAAAATTAAAAGGAACCTATTGTCAACTTTTGGAAACCATTCAAGGCATCTCCTCTATAGATGGTGCATCCATTTATGGATAATGAGTATTTTCCCAATAAAAAAATTGTGACAACTCCATACAATCTTGTAAAACATCAAATTGGGAATGCATCCTTAGGAATGTTGGTCAATTTGATTGCTCGAATTGGTAACATAAATGATCAATATGGGACTCTAAGTAAGCATTCATTAAACTATCTATGCATCTCAAATACAAATCATTAAGTGAATCAATTTCAAAGAATCCAAATGAACTCAGTAGAACTATATAAACTAGATTGGTACAACATTTTACCTTTCATGAAGAATATTCATGTAAACCCTTTTGAATTAGTTCCTTTTTGGATTCAAACAAACTCCTTATACCCACAAAATTCAAAATCAAAATTGAAAACACACTAATCTTAATCAGCCATTCTCAGAAATCAAATAACATGTATTAGAATCTAATTTTGTGCATACAACCAGCTACAGGATTCAAAACTCTAAAACGGAGATTTCCTATAGTCCAATAGCAGATAGCTTTATTCAATGTCTTGTCTCCATTCATGTGGATTTTATCCAGTGTAATCACCTTACTTAATTCAAGAAATATTCTAAATCAAATCCCAGGGACTCTAGGTTAGTCACTCCAAGTCTTATGACCTTTCATTCTTTCTCAAAGTTCTTGTAATGATAGATCCATAAGTAACTTGAGTGATAAAATCAAACACACTTTTAAGGCCTCTTACTTCAACTTTTTAAATCACAAAGTAAAATAGAGAAAATGAAAAAGTGCAAAGAAATGGAGTAAAAGTTGAAGAGAATAGGAAAAGATTTATCTTCTTAGACTTGACAAAAGTTGATCTAAGTAATAAGAAAATGCATAAATATTCAGATATTGACTTAACTAATTATGAAAATACATTCACACATGAAAGTAAATACTGAATATATAACCTAATTATGTAACAACAAACTCAATTCAGGGGGCCCTCATGGTTGATTTACACTACAATAAATATGCACACTTAGCTCATAATCTCATAAACAACTTCTTTCTATTATATCAGGACTTCAACATTACAAAGTATGGATAGGATTGTACAATATGATCTCCAATCCAATTCCAACTCTTGACTAAATCCACAAAATGTATACAAATGATTTTATAGAGAGTTTGTATAATCAGAAAATAGACATTCGAAACCATCGATCTTAAATAAATGGTTCTCAACCAATCTTATACTAAATATCAACATGGGAGTCACCCTCTTGATGAAGATAGATCTAATGACATGGAAAACATATTTGACACCATAGGATTCATACAATTTCATGACTGAAAGCATGAAATTGTAACTGAGTTTATTTCTAGCTTTTACATTTGGATATTTACCCATTCTTTTGACCATAGATACCATAGTTGTCAGAGGTTCTAGATCCAAACAAAAAAGGAGGAGGACCATGTTGATATGTTTCCAAGTGAGTGCCATATATTTTTTTCTATCTTGGAGAAGCAAAGGTAGTCAAAATGATCAATGCATTGTTGGTCAACACCTACAGGAACTCTGGTAGTCAAATGAATCTTTGAATCTAGTAATCATAAGACTCTGCAAATCTAGTAGTCACAAGACTCTGTGAATCTAGTAGTAAGAGGAATCCATGTTGGAGGAGCCTAGTCAACTGGGCAACTAGGTCCTCCACGCGACTATGGCCGAGTTGATGCAGTTGGTCGGGTAGCCAACCGAACTAGCAGTTATAACTGAATAACTAATTGTAAACACTATATATAGGTTGTTGGACTGTGATCTAAGGAGATCCTGCATTGAGAATTGTACAATATTTTATATTTGTTAATACAAAGGCTTGTTGTTGTTGTCCTACTTACTCTCTTTACTTATGTGTGTATGATATTTGTTCATGTGATCTATATGTATGTTTATATGATGTACTATTGGTAACCTATACAATTACCTAGACTACAACATTGGTTCTGTTGTTGGTAGTACACAATCATCAGGAAATGAGGAGCATATTTAAATGATAACCGAGAAAGAGATTCGAGAGTGGTGGTACAAGAAAGTATCAAATTATATTCAAAATTAGGCAAGGAGGAAAAATCTAACAATAGCACAGGCAAGCGAGAAATTCTTCACTGAGTCCCATGAAATGTTTATAGATATTGTTCCCTGGGAGATAAAGAAATTCCTAAACGTTGTTCGTGATAAAATTGGATGCTCAGAATGAGAAACTGCTGATGCACAAGATTTATAATGGAGGTAGACCAAATTTGTGCAAGTGGCTCAACAAAATTTGCGAAGTCTTCTATGAATAACAAGCTATAGAAGAGAGATCATCTGCCGATGAACTCTGACGTAAATTATATACTGACCTCCATGAAGGTTTCTTCTTCTCTATGCCATGTTTACTATATAAATTTCTTATTGAAAATGGATCCAGGCACATAGGTAATCCACAACTACCAATAGCAGAATCTGCTACATCAAATTGGAAGAAGTAGCAAGAAGATTGGGAGCATTTTGTCAACGGATGTTGGGAATATTTCTTAAACAAATGATGACCATTGCTGAATCCATTTCCTTCGATCAATAGGATTCAGGTCGGAAATGGAGGAGTGGCTAACAATGTGTTCTGAATAAAGGAAGAAGGCTAGTCGATGAAATACAAAAATAATGAAGGCCTGTAAAAGGTCGAGTCCGCTTCATCAAAATAAGTGACCAACCACTCACAAGCAAATAAAAGACATACATAAAATAGAAAGAGATAACAGATACAGACAACGAGATCAATTGAGAGAGATTGCTATTACTTTGCATGGTAAAATAAGTGTAAAAAATATGGTTGAGATGATCAAGCAACCAAAAGGCCTACCCAAGTTGAGGGAAAGTCAATCAGTTGATAAAGAAGGTGAGGTGTCGACATTTGAAGTTCGATCACACATAATGGTGTTGGCCCCACAAACATTGTGCATTACAATTCTGGATGCATCGAATCCCATTGGTTCTGTACCCATGATAATGACGACTGGGACGACCAATAGAAAAATAGTCGAACGTGACATGGGACTATTAGTACCAGGCGATACTAGCATATGGAATCGACTAGAACAAAGTGGATGAATTGAAGATAGGTGGATGATTCAACGCCAAGAACATGGCAATTGGATTACCTTCACACCTGAGTTCAGAAGACACTCATTTAACTTATTTTATTCAGAACATATGGAAGTACCCCCCTTTCCAGCCACACTAATGATAGAAGAAACTAGTAATGAGGAGTCTGTAGAAGAGGTATGTTTGTTGTGGCATCGTTCAAAGTCACAAGAAGTCATCAGTAATCGCCAAATAGTAAGTATTTCAAGTAATCAGTCTGCTTTGGTAAGTCCAACAAATTGTAAGTCTAGAAGCATGACTTTTCATCTTCTAGTTAACACTCTCATTTTTTAAGGGGATGGTGACCCTAGAAAACATTGGTTTGTATGTGAATCCCTTTGGACAGATATCCTTATTGATGATGAGAATCAACAAATTGCACAGTTTGCAAGAGGACTTAGAGCTCTCACATGGTACATGAACCTACTTGAGGAAGGTCCAAAGACAAAACAACAAATAAAAGATAATTTTCTATATTTTTTCAAAGCCGACAACATAAAGCATTTAGCTAGACATAAATTGAATCAGATTAAACAAAGAGTAGGAGAATTTCTACGATAAACGAAAGAAGATTCAAATATATCCTCAGCCAAATGTTAGCTAAAATGGACCCTCTACTAGTGATTCAATTCTTTGTCGAAGGACTTCAGGAGAAAAACCAAGACTCCAATACTAATGAATGAATACAAAAGTTATGACGACATCTTAAAGAAATCTTGAGAGTCAAATAAAATCCAAATTATTCAAATGGACTTGTCGACAAACAACTTGATGCAATAGATAAATCACTGCAACATTTGACATTGTAGCAAAACAACATATGGTGTACCAAATTCTCCCAAGAAGGCCATACCAAATATGCCTTCCCCTATGATGAAAGAAGAAGGTATCACAATGATTACAATGCACACCAATGAGAAGTGAGACCATTGGAACAAAATACATTCACATGTCAAAAAGAAAGGAAGCCAAAAAACTTCCAATCAACGTAGACAACGTATTTTTGTGACATCTATGAAATATTCAAGCCTCACTCAACCACAGACTGTCCATACAATGCCGACAATGTAAATCCAAATTGGTGTGGAATTTTTCGAACAACACATCATTTGACTTTAGAATGCATTAAAAAATTGAAGGCTAAAGCAAACTACCACACATTATATCAGAATCAAACGACGGAGAAAAAAGGTCGGAAGAGTCGTAGCAACGACTAGCTCAATAATGGAAACTATCGTCGAGGAGGATACAACGATCGTAGAAGAAACAATAATCGAGGATACCGAGCACTCAGTGAAAGTAGACCTCCCTGCTATGTATCCTACAGTGAAGATCATTTGAGCCCTGAATGTCCTTGGAAGTATAGGATATATTTAAATTTTTTTACAAAATGTAGCGTTGGGGAGCACAATCTAGAAGAGTACCCCATAATACTAGATGCACTTAATAAAATAAAAAATGTTAATGTCTTGTCTTGTGTCTCTAAAAATGAATCATACAATACTAAAAAATTGCAAATCATAACTAGAAAAGGCACAAAAATTGGTGGAGATAACCCCCAAGTTACGATAATACAAAGAAAGAAAGAGGAGTACCCCAATCTACTGAAGCAAAAAGAAATATTTAACAATGCATAAAGACATATTTGCACAAATTGTTGATGAAGAAAGTAATGCTGAAAATAAGAATAAAACACTTAATGATATGCTACACCTATTAACAAAAGAGGAATTTGTTGCACGATTGATTGATCTAATGAATCTTCTTAGAAATAGTTCACAAAATGAAAGGATTACTAAAAATATTTGCATTCTTATCATAAAGAAAAAATTGATATTGACCCTCTTGTCGACCTTGAATTCGAAGGATTTCGCATTGCACAAGTCATCCTCAACTTTGGGTCGCAACCAAATATAATGACAAGATCAACATTGGAAAGTGTCAGTTGACCTTGGCTAGAAGAGTCGGGTATATATCTTAAGCTAGCCAAACAAGGATTAATTGAGCCTATCAAGGTGTGGAAAAACATTAAAAATTCAATTATGAAAATCAATACATACATTGACTTTGAAATCATTGACCCATGAGAAGAATCTAAGTCTTTTCCCACCTTATTTGGATGACCATGGGGACGGAAAATGAAAGCATCCATCTCACTAGAAAAATAAAGAATTAAACTGAAAGGAGATGGAAAGAAAATCATTGTGCCGATTAATCCATATTAATAGAAACCATAGGACAAACATATGACAATGATGATTACGTTCAACGACTATACCGGATAGTCCAAAATAATGAAGATACCGTCAAACCAAACAATCATGGTGAAATCCACTTGGGAAATGCGATGTCAATCGGATAAAACTCCGATTCAGAGCTGTATGACTAGAAAATAGAAAACTATGAAGCACAAGCTTGTGAATGCTAGTCGGTAGAGATTATTCCTAGAAAAAGAATGCAAAAGTTTTTTACCATATCCATCATTCCAAAAATATTTTAGAAGTAAGATAATATCTGACGATCATCCCAATGCAAAAGGAGCCAACAAGTATTCTTCCACTTCGATATAAGGAACGAGAATAATCGATTGCACATATTGAGGAAGTCTATAAAAATATTTGTGACCAAGGCCGACTTCAAACTCTAGTCGAAAAATTCACAGGACAAGCAGCAAGATGGTGGGACACACATTAGTCCCAACTTCAAACATGGACTATTGCTTCAACAAATTTCATTGAACACTTTGGAGGTAAGAAACTCATAGAAAAGGTAGAGATACCAAAAGTCCCACAAGGTCAAGACCCAATCAAGCATATTAGTATATGTGAAAATAAATGAAAATGAGTAGGATATAGAGATGAAATATTATGTCCCCATATTTTCCCAAGTACATTAGAAGATATACCAAGAAAATGGTATAAGTTGGAATTAGCCAAAGGAGAAACATTCAATTGGAAAGAATTGAAAGAAAAATTTATCAAATATTTTTTGTTTACTTCAGAAAAAGAATACATAAGAGAAGTACTCGAAGAAATTAAAAACTTTATACGACCAACAAGCAATATCTCATCGACATCAATAGAATGACCACAACCGACATACTAATAATATCTCGTCTAAATCCTCCTGTTGATCGACTCAACTGGAGCTTGATAATGGCAAAACTCTGGGTAAAAGTTTTAGACGGAAAATAAATCATCCTCACATCCTAAAACCTGTAAAGGCGAATGCAAGTAAGTACAGAAGCAAAGACATAACAATAAAGATTCACTAAAAATGTTTTTCCCCGAGAATTCACCGAATTTAAAGAGGGATATCGACCAATCAACGAAAAAATGGAACCTGAATGGATGGATGCGCAAATAAAAACAAAAGAAGTCGATATTTCAAATGTTGATCGACCAAAGATAGCAAAGATTGGAGATTATTGGTCCGACCAGCATGTAGCAAAAATAACCAATTTCTTAAAGGAATATTAGGGTGTCTTTGCAAGAGATTACAAAGATTTAAAAGGGTTAGTTCAAGAAATGGGTGAAATGAAAATTGTTATAAATCCAAATTTCAAACCTGTCATGAAATGACCATATTAGCTAGCACACAAGTACAAAGATATAGTATAGAAGGAAATTAAGAATATGATAGCTGCAAGAATCATATACCAAATGGATCAATCAGAATGGACATCCCCATGGTAGTTCAAACAAAGAAACATGATCCAACAAGATTAAGAATCTACGTCGACTTCATAGGATTAAATAAGGTAAGATTGACTAACCCATTTCCTACACCTTTCACCGACGAAATTATTAATGAAGTTGTAGGGAATGAGCGTTATTCTTTCACCAACGTATTTTTGGGATATAATCAAGTTCCTATTGCAAAAGAAGATCAACACAAGACTACATTTGTTTGTGAATTTGGATCTTTCTCCTATAAGGTTATGCCCTTTGGTCTAAAGAATGCACCACCAATATTCTCTAGAATAGTAGTAAAACCATTTCAAGAATATCTATACAAAACCATGGTTGTTTACTTCGCCGACTGGTACAATACCATGTTCAATACCTTCGACTTATGTTAGAACAGTGTAGAAAAATAAAACTATCTCTGAATATTAAAAAGTGCATATTCGCAACACCAATTGGAATTTTGCTAGGACATGTCATCTACAAAGAAGGAATCAAAGTCGAATATGCCAAGATTAAAGTTATTCTTGACTTGAAGCCTTCAGTAAACCCAAAGCAGGTCAGAATACTTCTTGTACACACAACCTACTATAAAAAAATTATAAGATATTGCTCTGATATGACATATCCTCTAGAAGAACTACTAAAGGAAAATCAAGATTTTAGATGGTCTCAAGAATGTGCAGAATCATTTGAGTTACTTAAGAGAAAGCTCATCGAAGCCCCAATTCTAAGATTTCCAAATTGGTCGATAACTAGAGAAGACATAATGGATTATCTGAATGCATATGCTAGCAGAAAGTTAAGTAAAGCAGAAATAAACTACTCTACAACAGAACAAGAAGATATGGGCATGATATTTTAACTGCATAAGTATCGACACTACCTATTGGATAAACCATTTATATTCTACATAGAACATCGAGCACTCAAATACTTAGTAAAAAAACCTCTCCATCATGGTTAATTATGTAGATGGATGCTCTTGTTCCAATAATTTGAGTTTGAAATAATCGTCCGACCTGGAAAGAATAATGTCGGTCCCAACCACCTATCATGAATAGAAACAAAAGAATATCCTAACGGAATCAACGATGAGTTACCCAATGCTCACTTATTTAGAATCGAATTTGTACCTCTAGAATTGGATGAGATAGCACAATGCCTTGATCAAGGTCACACCCTAGAAGGAATGCTAGAAAAACAAAAGAAGATACTGGCAATGAAGGTTGCGCCTTACACTCTGATAAACAGATTCTTGTATAAATTGGAACTAGATGAAGTATTGCGACGATGTGTCTTAGATCTGTTGATGTATATGTAACTTAGGAATGTATTTCATCTATGTATTTCATATATATTTATTGTACCATTATTAGAGATGTGTTATTCCTCTATAAGGAAGTGTCGTCATGTGGATTGACAAGTGTCACAAGTGTGTGTACTTTCCGATGGGTTATTAGACCACCATGTGTGGGGTCGGCCCTGAATTATATATTATATTGTGGATGTACCTAGCTAGACAAGTCGGCCCCATAAGGTCACTGGGAAAACAGGTTAGTATAAATAGAGATCAGGATATCTCTATTTAGATCATTTGGAAAGTCATCTCTCTCTCACTCAGAAAGTGGCGCACTAGTGAGGAGGAGGACATCTGCTTCTAGGAGACTATCTCAAGTGTATTTTGGTTGTACTTTGGTTGAGCCATTGCTCTCTCTATCTCTAAGGAAGTTGTGGGGTTTTTCACCTTAGGGTTTTCCCCACGGAAACTCTGTGTCTCTTGTCTCTCATGCTTTCGATTCTTGTGATGCTTGTCATGCTTATTGTGATTGTTATGCATTGATATACTGTATATGTTATTCTCTCAGTGAAGATCCTAGAGTATTGTGAATTAATGCTCAAAATTTAACAAGAGCATGGACAACAATATATTATCGATGAGGCACATATTGGACCGACATGATGACACTACCAAGAAGACACAACTGCAAAGAAAATTCTACAGTTTGGACTATGGTGGTCAATTCTACATAAAGATTGTAAAACTCATATAAAAAAATGTGACAAGTGCCAAACATTAGGATTATCGCTTTCTAGAAATGAGATGCCACTAATACTTGTTAATCCAAGTTTGACATTTGAAATATGGGCTATCAAGTTCGCCGGAGCCTTTCCAGTTCCTGGCCGACGAATTGGAGCTCGATACATTATCACAATAGTTGAATATGTTACTAAATGGGAAGAAGTCGAACATGTCAAAGCATGTTCTAGTGAAGTAGCCGCAAAGTTTATTTATGAAAATATCATCACCCAATTTGGATTCCCCCTTACTCTCATCAGCGACAGAGGGACACATTTTATCAACAAGACTTTATCAATATTATTAAAGGAACTCATGATCGACCACCATAAAAGTGCTGCATATCATCCACAATCAAATGGAGCTATTGAAGCATTCAACAAAACCTTAACTAAAGGACAAAAAAAGCTGTGTAATAATGATAAGGATGATTGGGATGACATGATACCCGCCATTATATGGTATTATAGAACAAATTATAAACGGTCAACGGGACAAACACCTTTTAAAATTGTCTATGGACATGAAGAAGTCATCATGTTACATTTCAAATAGTATGCACCCATCATTGCATACAAACTTCATTTAGATATTGTCAGAGCCACAGACGATATAAATTTTGACCTGTCAAAGCTGGAAGAACAATGCCAAATAGCAATCCATCATCAGAAAGTTCAAAAGAAACAACAACAAGCTTGGCATGATCGCAATATAAGAAGGAAAGACATATTATTCGGTGACCTAGCATTACTATACAACAGTAGAATAAAAGGGAAACCCAAAAATTTGCATACAACATGGCTTGGACCATATATCTTCGAGGAGATAAGTAGCAATGGCTCAGTTCGACTAAATACTTTACAAGGTGTTGATGCCCATAAAATCTCAGCATCAACAGTATGGATTTTCCCCAATGAATAATCCCAATTAGATTACTCATTGTTTGGTATGAGGAATCCTTATTGTCGATGCTGATATTTATGGGCATCAACAGTTTTGGTGCTAGAAGGAGGGATGCCAATGCATGGCTGGCAGAGGAAGTCCATTTTCAAGAGAAAATTTCTCTGGGTCTCCATTGAATATAAACCAACCAGAAGATTCAATTCCTGAAACTGAACATCAAGAAAAGTTGGATTCTGAAACTGAGCACACTGAATGTTTATACATTGTCCCTCACACAGAAGTAGATAATTTCAGAAGACATACTAGATCATACGTGAGGAAACTTGGTGGATTAACAATAGTGCCTATATTTCCTAGAAGGAAAGCTCCGAGAAAACAAGTTGTGCAAACTAGGGATTCTGTGCTTGTGGATTCTTTGGAAGAATTGGTTGAGATATCATTACAAGATATACTAGATCCCATTACTCAATTGAGGATAGATTCTCCTCCACACACACAGGCGCACACACCACCTCACGCACCACCTCATACACCCCCACATTCTTGTGGGCGTATTTCTAACATGGCTCACAACGCTAATCAACCGCCTGCGTGGAGAGCCAGAGGTCCACTTAACTTAGATGCTCCTTTGCACGATTTACCTAAACATCCAGAACGAGTATTACCTAAGTTCGACCTTGGGAAAGGAATATCTGCTGAAGATCACCTGAAAAGTTTTTACTTAGCATTAAACCTTTTAAATGTGGAACATGAAGATGTAGTGTGTAGATTGTTCCCTTACACTTTTGAGCCAAGAGAATAATCCTAGTACTTTAGCTTACAAGCTAATTCTATAGTAGATTGGGATAGTTTTGAAAAGGTCTTTGTAACTAAGGTTGGCACTCAGAAGACCGTGGCTTCTCTTATGAAAGAATTTTTATCTATGTGGATGGAAAAGAAAGAGAAAGTTCAAGAATTTAATCAAATATTCACTATGATTTTGAATAGTTTTAGCGCTGCAACTAAACCTGCTAAAGAAATATTGGTAGAATATTGCACTACATCGCTTCTCCCATCCATAGCTATGCTTGTCAAAAGGGTTGTGAAGACTACTCTAGTAGAAAATTATGATGAAGCTAAGAAATTAGAGGAATACATAGATAGTATTATCAAAAATTCTTTGGATTTGGAAGTAAAACCCACAACTAGTAAGAAGCCTTTAATGTTGATCAGACCTAAAGAAGAATATGCTAATGAATTAGAAAATGTGGTTAAGGTGGTTCAGAAGTTATCCAACAAAATAGTGGACTTAGAAAAAGAAAAGGGTGCTAGTTCTTCAGGAAGAAAACCATATAAGCCCTTCTATAAGAAAAAATAAGAAATCACATAGCCGCAACCACCAGTAAATAATTATGCTGTGTTCAATTTAAACGAAGTAGGTATGGACCATTTTTGCACGTTTCATCAAGAACATCATTATGAGAAAAGTTGTCCCCAATGGATTAATTCGATGACCTTGGTAATGAACCAGCTATTAGATGCACAAATAATAGACCAGGAAGACCAGGAAGAAGATCAAATTAATGAACCAGAAGAACCCAATGAAGAAACTACCTTAGTCTTATGGGATTGGGCACCAGATTTAGATTTAGATGAAGACTCAAGAGGTGGAAGAAGTGCAAATATCATCTGTGGATTATGCCACTAGGAGTAAGGGACCAATAGAAGAACAAAGTACAATTCTACCTAGAATGAAGGCATTCAAAGAAAATATTAAGAAGAATAATGGTTTAAATCAATGACAACCGAAAAAAAATTCTGGGATTATTAAGGAAACTAACCCAGTAAGCAATAAACAAGTAAATCCCGCGATCAACAAACCTGATAGTGGTAAAAGGGTTATTGAGAATCAAAATATGGGGTATGACATCATGGAAGATATCAAGAAGACTAAAGCAAATATATCCTTGTTTGAATTGTGTAATCTCCCACAACAGAGAAAAAAATTGTTGGAATACTTTGACGTAAGAACAAGCAGTTCAATTAATAAATAGTTAGATAGGGTGGAGTCAGATACCGAAATTAACGAAGCAAGTATTGGTGGTAAATCAAAATCCCAAAATCCCCCTTTCCTTTTAACTTTTGAAATATTCAATTATAATGTGCATAATTGCTTGGTAGACTCTGGGGCTTCAATATCTAACATTATGCCACTATCTATTTGCAAGAAGATAGATGGACAATCCACTTCATCCCCTTCTCGGATTATTCAACTTGACAGATCTGATGTTAAATTCATTAGGAAAATGAAAAATGTCTTGATCAAGTTAGTTGTAGACCCTAGAGTTTGTCAATTTATCGACATCATGGCAGTGGATATACCAGAGGCTTATGGGTTAATACTGAGTAGGGATTGGTCAAACAAGTTGAATGGGTATTTTGATACTGATTGGTCTCACCTATGGTTTCCTTATCAGAACAAGCATAATCAAATAAAGGTATTAAGAGAACCTCATATGAAACACAATGTGAGTCAGTTAGAAGAAAAAATGAGCCAGTTAACTTTTCATCTTCAACTTTGGGAAATTATTTTTTGGAATTGGAGCTAGGGAACTATCAAGCGGAATTTGCTGGCCATGATTCATACAAACAATCTGATATCCTTCAATTTGCACAGATTGACGATATTGACTATAACATAGTAGAATTAGTTCCTGATGTAGATAGTCCGACTAACATAGTTGAGTTAGAAAATAAATTTTGGATTTTATATTTCGATGGTTCCAAAACACAGGAGGGAGTAGGAGCTGGTCGTTTTCTTGTTGATTCTCAAAAGAACATACATTTTCTCTCTTGTAGGTTAGATTTTGAATGCACAAATAATACTGTAGAATATGAATATTTAGTGCAAGGATTAAAAAGGGCCATTGATTTAAAGATTAAGAATTTAAAAGTTTTTGGTGATTCGGAAATAGTTGTTAGACAAATAAGAAACACCATTCATTGTGTCTCTCCACACTTAAAAGGGTATCAGTTGGAAGTATGGAAATTAATATCAAATTTTAATGGTTTCAACATAAATGCCATCCCTAGATTACAGAACATCGCTGTTGATTTATTAGTTGTTTCTGCTTCGTGGTTAGTACCAACCAATAACAAGTGTCCTATTGAATTTCTTTTCAGGACATATGTACCTGAAAACATTACAAATCTAAGAGTGTTCGACGATGATGAGCAGATGATTAGTTTTCTGAAAAATGAAGATAAATTCAAAGAATCAATCATTGAAGAGAATGAACACCAGTTAGAATTACAAAGTGAGGGTACCAACAAAGGCAATTTCATGCCAAAAGGAGTACGGACTCTTGAAGGATTGTTTGACTTACAACACACGTTTAGAAAGCCTGCAAATGTCAAGACAAATAGTTACTCAATGCAATATGAGTTGGTAAACTTAGGCATGGAACAAGAGCCCAAATATGTAAATTTGGGAATATGCTGCTCACCTGGTGAAAGATGTAAGTTCATTAAATTATGTCACCAATACAAAGATATTTTTTCATTGACATATGAATATTTGAAAACTTATGATACTCGCACCATCCAGCATGTGATACCCATTAAACATGGAGCAAAACCGTTCCAACAACGGCTTCGAAAGATGCATCCTACACTTGAACCATTAATACAAAAAGAATTAAAGAAGTTTTGGATGCTAAGATTATTTTAAAAGTTAGACACTCTGAATGGGCGGTAAACTTGGTGCCTGTGAGAAAGAAATCAGGAGAAATCAAACTGTGTGTTGATTTTCGGAATTTGAACAGGGCATCTGACAAGGACAACTATCCGGTCCCACCCATGGAACAAATTTTATAGATGGTATCAGGATCATAAATGTTCTCCCTATTAGATGGATTCTTAGGTTATAATCAAGTGATAGTGGCCGAGAATGATAGGCTCAAGACTACATTTCCAAAGAAATGGGGAACATTAGCTTATAGGAGAATTCCTTTTGGCCTTATGAATACCGGAGCCACATTTCAAAGGGCCATGGATATCGCATTCTAAGGTTTGGTCGGCCACTGTGTTTTCATTTATTTATATAATGTAAAAAAAATTTCCAAGAAAAGGGAAGATCATGCTTTCCATTTGAAACAAATTTTTGAACGTTGCAGAAAGTATGGTATATCTCTGAACCCTAAGAAAAGTATTTTTGTTATTCTCGAGGGAAAACTGTTAGGGAACATCATCTTTAACAAGGGAATCTCGATAGACCCTGAAAGAATTCAAGCTACAACTCAGATTCACATGCCCCATAATAAGAAAACAATGCAATCATTTATGGGCACGATAAACTTTGTGCGAAGGTGTGTACCAGATTTTGCACAAATTGTAAAACCTTTGCAACAAATGGTGAAGCAAAGTGTGCAGTTCAAATGGACTGATGTTGAGAAGGATGCATTTAAAGATATAAAAAATGCCATTTCTTACGCACCTTAATTAAGAATTCCTGATTTTGAAAAGGATTTTATTATATACAAGTTTGCTTCAGATAATTCTCTTGCAGCAGTGCTCACACAAAAGGGAGAACAATGAGATGAATACCCAATATCTTTTATGAGCACTGGGTTACAAGGGGATGAACTGAATTACCCAGTTGTAGATAAACAAGCATATGATTTTTTCAAGGCAGTGAATTAGCAGTTCAGAACTTATATTTTGAAAAATAGAACAAAATTTGTAATACCTCATCCAATTGTTAGGTCTCTATTTATTCAGAAGGAGTTGGGAGAAAGACGAGGAAATTGGTTGACTGCACTCCAAGAATATGACTTAGAATTTAAGCCAGCTAATATCATTAAAGGTCAGGGACTATGCAAGTTGCTGACTGAGAATCCAATTTATAAATCTCAGGGCTGGGAAAATGAATTAGAAATGAATTTGATCGAATTCTGTTCCACTTTCACCACTCTGGAATCTTGGTACATAGACTTGATTCATTATCTTCAAAATGGGTATTGTCGGAACATTGGAGTTCAAAGCAAAGAAGGGCACTTCGATTGAAATTAGACCCATATTAAATAATAAATGGAGTACTATTCAGAAATAATTTCGATGGAGTTTTTCTTAGATGCCTAGAAAAGGATGATGCGGAGAAAGTGGTCAAGGAGTTACATGATGGTGTTGTAGGGGGACATTATTCTGGGGAAACCACTACTCATAAAATATTAAGAGCCGGATATTATGGCCAATTGTTTTCAAAGATGATCATGCTTATGCAAGGAGATGTGATGTGTGTCAGAGAAGTGCTGGTAGATTACCAAAATGAGCAGAGCGACTAAAACTAGCTATCATCTCAAAACCATTCAAGCTCTGGGGTCTAGATATCATCAGGGAAATCAATCCCAAATCTTCATTACAACACCGATATATTATCACAATCACATATTATTTCACGAGATGGACCGAAGAAACTCCGTTGCGCAAAGTGAATGAACATGTAGTCATTCAATTCTTGCAAGAAAACATAATAACCAGGTTTGGGGTTCCAATTTTGTTAGTTTTTGATAACGCATCCTATTTTTCTTCTGCTAAGTTAAGCTCATTTTCTATGAAACAAGGAATCAAATTGCATTATTCATCTAACTGTTATCCCCAAGGTAATGGATTGGAAGAATCTACAAACAAGAATCTCATACGAATTTTGAAGAAAACAGTCATTGAAAACCAAAGAACCTGGCATGTAGCCCTTCCCAACGATTTATGGGAAGATAGGGTCACTCCAAAGAACTATTTAGGGGTTTCTCCTTATACCTTAGTCTATGGGAAAGAGGCTATACTTCCTCCAAACATACTACTTCCTTCCCTAAAGTTAGCTCAGGCATCCCAGGGATTGAATAGCGAAATCATACAATCAAGGATAAACACTTTGGTAAAACTTGAGGACACACGACAAAAGGACAAAGATAGATTTGACCATCACTAATACATCATTAAAAGGTGGTTTGATAAATGAAAATCTAGCAAGAAAACCTTTGAGGTAGGAGACTTAGTTCTAAAGTGGGACCATCCTCACGAAGAAAAGGGTGAACATACAAAATTTCAACAACTATGGCTTGGTCCTTATTAGATTGTAGAGAAACTTGGCTCAATGAATTATAAATTGAAATATTTACAAGGGGAGGAGGAAAAACTCCCTGTCAACGGCCTGGTCCTCAAACAATACTTCTCTTAGGTTTAGGGAAACCTGTTGTACATAATTTAGTTTTGTTGATTTTAGCTTTCCTTTGATTTTGGTTGTTTTTCTTCTAGGATAGTTAGTTTCATCCTTATCTAGTTTTGTTTTGATTTTACTTTGTTTGTTTGATTTTTGTTTAAATAACGTCCAACTCAAATTTTAGAGCGTTTTGCAAAGCGTAGAGATATGAACAGTCTCATATGAATTGATCATGTTCACCAAAGGATTAAAATAGGATTTATAATGAAAGGAATTCTTCTTGTAACAACAATGTCATTAGTGATTTTAATTGCTGCTTTGTTTTAAAATGGGAAACTCACTTCGTATGTTAATTTGTGTCGGCATAAACCTTGTGAAATAACCGGGATTCATGAATTCTAAATTACTGTCTTGGGGCTCCACTCACTCACACGTAAATGACTATCGGAGGAAGCCTACTATAACTAACCCATGGAAATTAAGCAAGTCTTGTTGATGTATGGTAGTTAAAATGATCCCATGTGACGAAAATTACAGCCAAAAGGCTTACAATGAAGAGTCAAAAGTACTAAAAGGATTCCATATTTATCAAAGAAATGGTATAGGAAAGTCAAAGTATCCAATCTAAAGATAAACCGGATGATACTCCAGAAGGTTCTTCTCCGTCTGTGAGTATGACAAATAAAGAAAAATCATAACTCACACAAAAGGACATTATGGATGGAAGAACCTACGTCAAATGTTTGAAGTCTGAAGAAAGTTATTTTGAAGGACTCAGACGATAAAACCGTCAAAAGAAAGCATCCAAAGAAATGCTGATAGCATGGGAATGAGGAACAAATGAATACATTTGCTTGATTTCGTTACAATCATGTGGAGTCATATTTAGAGGTAACCAAAAGACGAGAGTAATAATGAACCCCATATTATGGCCCCATGAGAGTGGTCAAGAAATATGGTCTAGGTTTCCCACTCCCCAAAGCAAATGACCAATATGACACAAGAAGATATTTTCCCTGCTTAAAACTCTGGACTTTTAAAATCCTGGAAGGAAATATTAGAGGCATGGTTTTACATTGAGAATTGATAACAAACAGGTAATTATAATCCTAATAAAAAGTTGTCCAAAGATCTGTGTTCACCAGCTAGTTGCCAATTGTTGTTGTTGCAACCTGATCCCCATTTTTTTTTTCAAAATTGTAGGGCCCCTCCTTTTATTTTTTGATTAACTTAGAATTTTTTTCATCTTTTGATAAGCCTCAATTTTGTCACTTAGAATTTTATGAAAAAACAAGTAAAAGGGACATTTTTTTTTAATCAGAGCAACTCACCAAGTTCCACCGAAATGGTCGAAGCAACTCATCGAGTTACGCCAAAATGATCAGAGTGATTTCTGAAAGGTTTGTGTTTCGAAGAAACTCGATCTTTTCTGCCAAAATGGTCAAAGCAACTTCCCAAGTCATGCCAACATGGTCGGGGCCATTTTGGTAAAACATATGAATTGGAGCAACTCTCCAAGTTTCATCGACACGGTCGGAATGAATAGAAAATTTATGCCGAATCACTTTAAGTTTTGCTTTGCGATTGAAAATCAGAGAAAAAACTTAAGTCACGCTGATATGGTCGAAGGTCTAGAAGAAGAATCCAATCGACGGAGTTGTTTATTTTACGCCGAAACGCTTCGGTGGAGTTTCCCGTTTTACGCCGAAACACATTGGCGACGAATGAAAAGATATGTTGAAACGCATCAACACCGAAATATAAGTGCCCCAATTTTTTGGTCGCTTTTAAAATGAAAATTCCTCCAAAAAGGGGTGATTTGACCCATTAGCCGTGTGCATTTATTGCTAGGGTTACATTGTGTTGTATAAAAGGGTGAAAACGTTTAACACTTGTAACGTCGTTTTCATTTGGAGCCTACACCAGATGCGAGACTCAGCCAACGCCTTTCAACATCATTTTAGACTAGTATTCAACCTCCAGGTAGGCTTTTCCTTTCACCATATTTGTTTTTTATGCTTGGAACGAAGTTTTTTTTTCACCATTGGTAAAAGGGGAACAACTATTAGGTTATGATTGCACATTAGTTGCACTGGTTTGAAACCCCTTAGCGAGCCATTGTTTTCTTTTTGGTTGGGAATAGGCCAAATGTGCTAGGGTTTCCCGTTCGATAACCGTTTCGGTCCACACATAAATCCTCGACTGCTTTTATCACGCCATCTAGTTGATTAAACTGTGTGTGATGGAATCCCATGGTTAATAAGAATATGCCATCCACGACCTACTATAGATTTTATTCTTTCTCAACATGGGGATTGCCCTCACAAAGCCCTAGGTACTTATGTCCCAACTATTGGCACTATTAATTTCATCGAGCACTGCCCAAAGTTAATCCAATTATTCTTGCATACTGTGTTGCTAGGAATTAGGAAGTTATCGTCGGATTTTTCTTTCGAGATGGGCAATTTTGAAATGATTTTAACCACTAGGAGAACTTCTCTCTAGGGTTTTCCTTCTGTAACTGTTTTCTTGATGTTTAACACCCACAACGATGTTTCTTGCATTTCCCACCGTGTAACGAACTCTTTTCAATTCATTGTCATATTTTTTGAGTAGGCATTGACCAAGAGACAGTTCTGGGGATCCAAAAAAATTACTTCAAGAAACACATAACAACACTTTGCTTCATTTTGTTTGGGAAAGCCTAAAGGAAACTAAATAAGATTCTGTGCTTTGAACTTCCCGAGCCATTCGATTCTTTTAAAGAAAATCCAGTTTTTGTGCTTATTTTATTATTTTTGTTTCTATAAAACAATCAGTCTACAATAAAACCTTGGATGATTGTTTCCGAAACATAAATTTGATTGAAATAATGAGGCTGTGCATGCTATTGCTGAAAGTTTTGAAGACATTTCAGTGATTTTTGTTTTTCTGAGAGCGCATTAGAAGATCTAAATAATTATGCATAAACATACATAGACAACATCAAAGACACCTAACACCATGGAAGTAATGAATCTTCTAAAATTTTCTTTCTTGTAGTTCATATTGATAAGGGATGTATTCGCTTATTGTTTAATCTAATTGATTTAACATTAAATTTGCTTAGACATTAACTTGATGTTAGTTCAGGACTCATAAATGCAAAAGAAGGTTGACAAGATAAATCTCATAATAGCCGAATTGGACTTTGACATTGAAGTTGTTACAGACACCCCAATAGAGACAATGTTCGAAGATACTAAAGCAACAATAGGAATCATCCCGGAATACAAGTGGGGAGAGTTATATTTTCTCATCAGAGATCAAAATGTACCATATTCATCCATTGAGGAGATGATGGTGTATAAAAATATCAAAAGATCTAGTTTCCATAAGGATGCTATGACGACCAAAATTATTTCTATGCTCTGAAGTCATCGGGTGGATTCTACCTTATGTAGACATCGTCACAAGAATCATATGCAGGGCAAACAAAGAAGGATTTGCTTCACTCCAGATAGGACACATTGCTGTAGCATATAAATTACCGTCCCCAAGAGTCATGATGACGGATGAATGGAACAAAGGAGTGAATATAGATCATTTTGAATATGCAAAAAAGATGATGATTCTAGGAAAAAAATTGAGACAGAAAGCAAGTGGAGACTATGATAGCCAGAATCTATGGACACCATACAAGATCACAACCCTGATGTTGAGCAGGATCTTTAGCAAGGAAAATGGAAATGTATACAAGATCAGCTGGGTGCCACTTATGTATCACATAGCCTCCCATGGCACCATTTTCAACTGGGAAGATATTATATCAGAAATCATGCCATCAACAATAGCTGCATCCCAAGGAGGAATGACCCAAAAGAAGGAAGAATTTTTCATGTCCTCGTATCTTATGGATTGCATACTAATCAAACATCCATTCCCTAAATTTGGATGTTTGTGGAATCGAGTTGAGTCACCCCTTTATGTTTATTATCAAATCACATGGGCTCACAAGTATGCAAGCTACTACAAGCTCATATGTGAAGAATTGATCATCCCATTATATTGGTTTATCTTTAATGAAGAACCAAACTGCTTGTCGGATAATTATATGGCAATTATAAATGAATATGGAGACTACTAATTTTCTCCATAAGGAACTTATTAGGATGTATGGAGGCACCAAGGCCCCATCTCTGATGCTGAAGTATGTGACTGATTGTGTAGTACACAAGGAGGCAGTAAGGAAGGTGTTCATTAACGGGGTAGGTATCTTTTTGAATGAACATAAGAAGGCCTCTTTCCCACCATTGCCATTTTTCATTGGGGAATACAAATTCCCTAAGGTGAGAGGTGCAGAGGGTTTCATAAAATACTTAGAGGCTTTCCATTTTGGGGAAAGAAATTTCATGAGGCATGATAGTTTGCAAAAGGTTTCCCAACATTGTGCATCATGCAAAGTTCATTTTGAATACTCAGACCATTTCCTGAAGGAGGAAGAGGTATATCGAAGAGCAAGCAATATGACTGAGTTAAACAAAAGCTTTGTTCGGAAAAGTGGCGCGGGCCCTAGTCATGCTGCTGATACTGCTAAGGAGGCCAAATTGCAGAATCAACGAGAAGAAGCCAAAAGACTACAAGAAGCAGAAAAAGAAAGAAATCAAAGGGAAGAAGCAGAAAGGCTACAAGCCAAAGAAGCGAAAAAAAAGGAAGCGTAGAAAATACTCGTCGGCACATCTGTTCACACATTTGATCATCCTTTGTTGGTGCCGACGTGCCTTTTCTCTTAGTACTTTTGCGGTCAGAAGGATCGATTTTCTTCTAACACTTGAAACTTGCTTAGACATCTTGGGTAAGACCTCATCTTTGTTCGTCCTGATACCTGGTGCCTCTCCATCTGTTGGTTGCTCATGAACACTTGTCGTCCTTTCCCTCAGCACACCTTGGGTGCTTCCGTTGGAACCAAAATGCACCATACTTCTAATCTCACATCCTTATTCCACAACTTCCTTGGAATTGCTCATTCGACTTACTGACTCTCTTCATAATGCACATAAGCCTTCATCCTCCACTCTCTTCGCTTGTATTTATGCTCGTTCCTCATGTCGTTGACACATGATTATCAATTCATTTGCTAAATCTTTCCCATGTTCATCATATTTTGTCTTCAGTGTGTCATCATAAACCTCCGCTATCTTCCATTGATGCTTAGGTGCAATAATCATGTTCTGACTTGACTCCCACGTGCTAAAAGTCGACGAGCGACCGATCTTTCCATGTCTCCCACTTTTCATCATTATTTATTTATTTTTCACTCATTTCTCAACTGCTATGCGCCTGGTCATGGCGATAGGGTTTCAACCGATTCCCGTTTACTAGATTTGTCAATAATGTCCCATCTAACTTTTGCAACTACACTGCACCTCCATCAGTAACAAAATTTATGAAATAAGGACCCAACCAATGCATCTGCAGCTTACTTGGATGCTTTGCAAACTTATTGTTGTATAATAGAACCATATCGCCTCACTGGAAGTGCTTTGTTTTGACGTGGTGATCATGCCAATCCTTTTGTCGATCCTTTTCTACCTTCTGATGGAATCCTGCGACGAATCGATCCTCATCAAGCTGTACCAACTGCGCCAATCGTTCTTCAATCACTCCATCATTGCTCATATATGTAGTTGTTGTGATGCACAGACTTGGGACGATATATTCCATTGGCATTATTGCTTCATGTCCGTAGACTAACTTGAACGGGGTCTGTCTTGTCAATCGTTTGCAAGTTGTTAGATATGCCTAGAGTATCGTTGGAATATTCAAATCCCAATCGTCATGGTTTGAGTTGCACACCTTCGTGAGTGCATGCTCCAATATTTTGTTGAATGCCTCAATTGTCCCGTTAGCTTGTGGATGATATGGGGTGCTCTTCCTATGTTGAATTTGAAACTCCTCCGTCATCGTCGTGATTGTTTGATTAAAAAAATGAGTGCCCTGGTCGCTCATTAGTATCTTTGGGCACCCAAACCTAGTGACCACGTTATCGAAGAGGAACCTTGCTGTAGTCACAGTTGTGCAATCCTTTACTGGTGCAGCTTTCGCTCATCACGTCAAATAATCTGTCGCAGTAATTATGTAGCGCGACCCTGTTCTTTTTCCTAATGGGTTGATGGGTCCCACAAAGTCAACTTCCCACTTGTCAAAAGCCTGTAGTTTCAATTGAGGTACTAATGACATTTCATCCCTTCGTGACAGTTTTCCTTTTCTTTGACATACGTCGCAGCTTTTTGTGTAGTATGCAGCATCTCCATGCATCGTTGGCCACCATAACCCAACTCGAAGTATATTTCTAGCAGTGGTACGTTCTCCATAGTGTCCTCCTGCGATCCCATTGTGAGATTTTGCTAAAATCCTTTCCTGTTCATGCGGACGGACATATTGTCAAAGTATCTCGTCTGGTACCATCTTATATAGTTTCCCTGCAATCAGTTGGAAATCTGCAGCTCTGACAACTAACTGTTTCTTCTGGTTGGTAGTGAATTCCTCCAATGCTTTCCTTGTCGCCAAAAATTTAATAATTTGCTCGTAATGATCATCAACCATTATGACCTTGAACAACTGAGCATCAGGAATTCCTTCGTCAATGTTCCTTGGTTCTTATCCTAATTCTATCCGTGACAGATGGTCTGGTCTTGCATTCAGTCGCCCAGGCTTTACAATTATCTCGAATTCAAATTCTTGGAAGAATAATAGCCATCGACATATTTTCCCCCCCAACACAGGCTTGTTCACTAGGTATTTGAGTGTTGAATGATCATTGAACATTTTAAAATTGCCTCCTAGTAGATAATGTTGAAACTTCTATAGGGCATAGACCATCTCCAAACCTTCCCTTTCTGTTTCCATATAGTTCTTCTCTGCAATAGACAACTTTCTACTTGCGAATGCGATTAGGTGTTCGATTGCTCCTTCTTTTGGTTGGGCCAATATGAATCCTAGTGTGACTGATGATGCATCGAAATGAACATTGAATTCCTTCATCCAATTCGAAAACACTAGTATGGGTGCTGCAACCATCTTTGCTTTCAATATATCAAGGCTCTTTTGGCATTATTCATTCCATTTGAACTTGGCATCCTTCTTCAAAAAAATTTCCATCAGTGTCGTGATCGTTACATAACCTCTAATAAAATTCCTGTAGTATCTCGTGTGTCCGAACGTCGCTCTTAATTGCTTTACTGTTGTTGGTGGTGGTAGGTCGACAATAATCACAATCTTATTAGGGTCAACCAACATTCCTTCCCTGCATACAATGTGTCCCAGCAAAATCCCAAACGGAGCGCAGAAAATGCATTTCTTCAGGTTTAGTGAAATATGGTGTTGTCAACATCTTTCCAACATCAACCTCAGATTCGCGATGTGATCCTTGACCAACCCGTACATTGTCCAGTCATCCATGTATACTGCAAGAAATTTATGGATTAAATCCTTGAACGCAGCAACTACCAGTCTTGAAAATATTGTTGCCGCATTCTTCAGGCCGAATGGCATCACCGTATATTGAAAACATCCCCATTCTGTGACGAACGTTGTTTTGTGCCGATCCTCCTTCGCAATTTTATCTAGTGGTAGCCTGAGAATCCGTTAGTGTAGGAGTATATTTCCTGACCTCCCACTCCTTCTAACACTTCATCCCTGAGCGGTGTAGGGAATGGATCTTGTAAGCATGCGTCATTCAACTTTCTTAAATCGACACAGATATTGACTTCGCCAGTTTTCTTATCTTGGACCACCATCGGGCTGATCCAGTTGGATTCCTCCATTGGTTCTATAATTCATGCTTCTAGCATTCTCTCGAGTTCGGCCTTCACCCGCTCCTTATACCTCGGATTCAACCTGTAAGGTTGCTTCTTTACTAGCTTCGCATTAGGTTTCAGTGGGATTTTAATCTCACCTAGGTCCCCATAAATCGCTTTCATATCCAAAAATTTTGTCGGGAACAAGTCCTGAAACTCATGCAATAGGTCAGTCATCCTAATAATTTCCCATGCTCGCGAACTTGGGATTCTCTTTCGATCCAATGTTCACTTTCTTGATTCGCAATGGCTGCTGAAATTTTTTGGAAGGGATATCTGGTGCCTCGACACTACGACTTCCTTCTGAATCTGGTATATACGTAGCCCTCGAATCATCTTCATCGTCTGGTTCTCTTGTTATGTTGTAGCATTCCATCAACATTTTCATTGTCACAGTCCACTGAAGTTCCATAGGTTTCTCTATCAGAACTGCTTCGAGTACTTTCTCACGGACCTCCTGTAACACGCTGTGGATGAAGGGGTTTTCGTTAGAGAAACTGAAAGTTTGGATAAAGCAAATGGTCAGCTGTTCCCATGAGGTTGTTACGCATCGCATCTCTGCTGCGATATACCAACTTCATGGTACTTCATCCAATATGTGAATAAATGCGTGGACCCATTCCTGTTTCGCTTGTGATATCCATTCGCTTTGACATTCATTCAAATGCTCCTTTGGATCTCCTCTACCATCGTACTTCCTTCCGCAGTATCCTGTAGTGTCAACGAACATAACCTCCATTAGGTGTCGACATAATGGCCACTTGGTTATTGTTGACTTGTGTGCCGCACACCATTGCGCTGGTGTAGCCTTCAAGGCTTCCTCCAAGGCCAATAGTCGTTGTGGTTCTACCACTTTTTCTTCAAACTCAGTGATAAATGTAGCCAAGTTGGGAAATCCCTCATATGTTGGTAGTGCGCACTCTTCTGTAGCTACCCATCGCAGTGACTGGGTGATCCGTGCACACCTCCGAAATGATACTTCATGTAGCCGATTCTGCCAATTTTCAAGTGCTTCATCTGAATCTGATGATGTCGAACTGCCACTGCACCATCCTAAATCTCCATCTGCAGTCGAATTGATGTAGTCTTCGGATATGTTGTAGATATTGTCCCACCACTTAGTGAATTCATCCCTTGCCGGTTCAACATATCTCTGCCCTTCTGCGGGATCAAGAGGTGTGACTACCCTCATCTCGTGGTTTTCAAACGACATCGTTCGTTTCTTGAAATTGATGATGGTGTGATTCTCCATCACCCAGTCTATTCCTAGCAGCACTGGATAGGGTCTTGTGTTGTCGACAATATATATCACATCAAAATATGTGTATGTTTTGAGTCCTATCTCAACTAGGACCTAGCATAATTGACCAATCGGGGTGACCTTACTTTGATTCACTAGTCACAGTTGTATCGGGTACCATTTCAACTGTGGTTTCCCCATCGTTTCCCAGGTCTGTTTCATCAAGATTTTTACATATGACCCTAGGTCTAAGATAATGGAGTCGACATCAAATGCTCCAATTTGTGCAGACATCCTCATTTCTCTTCATGTATTCCTCTTGTGTATTCGATTGACCGTTTGCTCCTGCCGTGCACCCTCATTTCGATGCAATAGGCTGGATATCTCTGCCAATGCATCCTGATATTTTTCCAACTCCAGGAAGCTTTCTAGGAAGGCTCTTCAGGTGTTAGCATTTTTCTGCGAATTCGTCGTGTCAAATGTCGGCGGCATGTCATAAGTGACTTCTTTCTGGTGAAGAGGTGGTTTCCTCATCTATCTCATTGCCTCTTGTGATTTAAAGAAGATATCCATTTATGCTTCCACGTTGAATGTGACTTGTTTTCTTACTGTCGGTCGAATGTTAGCCTGTGACCTGTTGGCCCCTGTCATAGCTCCTCCCCAGGTCACTACTCCAACAGTCGCAGTTTGACTTCTGACCTTTGCTGATATCTTCTGTACTACTAGTGGCGGATTCTGGTTTTGATTCTGATTTGGTGGAGGTGGCAGTAGATTCTTAGTTTTCCACTTCGTGATGAGCTGAGGACAGCCTTCGACATTATGGTCCACAATGCTGCAGTAAGTGAACTGTGTGGTTGGACTCGGGAAATCCCTTTGATAATGCCCCTGCTGACCACAATTGTAACATATGAATGGTCCTCGACCAGCACTGGTACCTCGGCCTCCGCGGAACCCCCTATGAAACCTCCTCACAGTGGCCTGTATGGAGGTTACTGCGGTTGACCATACTGCAGTGATGGATATTGTGGTTTACCATACTGCAGTGATGGATATTGCGGTTGACCGTACTGCGGTGGTTGATATTGTTGTTGGCCAGACTGCGATTGACCATATTGTGATTGATCATACTGCGGTTGCAGATTATAGTGAGGTTGCTATTGATTGTACTTCTGTTTTTGCTGTACCGACGGTTTCTCCTCTCCCTTCATGAAGAATGTATCCGCACTCCTTTCTTGGAGTAGGTCATAATCCCTACAATATTTTTCATCATGGCCAACTGATTGACATAATTTGCAATACAAATTCACTGGCTTTGACACCATCTTCTACAGGTATACACATTCTTCTGGTCGATGTCCTCTCGACTGACAGACTTGACACCAAGGAATCCCTACCTGACTGAGGGGATTCGGTGCACTTGATTGTAAATATTCTTGAAATTCTGGGCACTGATCCTTGTGATGTCCTTTTGTTTTACATCTATTGCACCATATGTCCTCGCGGACTTCTTTTCCCTTCTTCATATCTTGTAGTTGGATCGTCAAATTTTCCAACTGTGCTTGTATCCGATCCATGCCTATGCCTGTTTCACCGATCGGTGAAGCCTCCAACTTCATTGGAAATTCCAGTGCTTCTGCTCAAGTTGCTACCTTCTGTTGCATCAGCGGCCCACGAATGTGTGGCACCAACCCTATGATAAACCACTCTATATGCTAGATGTCACTCATCCTAAAACTCACCTTTTCCATTAACATTTTATACCACTGGTCGAATTCCCATATCGATTCATTTGGAAAATGCTTGATTTCCTTGAGCTCTGTGATGTACTGCGAATCATATTTCGGATTTCTGAATTCATCAATCATTCCCGCCTTGATCTGTGGCAGTGTTTTATCCGGAGTTCCTATCGGCACCTTAGTAAATTTCATAAACCATTCTAGCGCACGGCCCCTGAGGGTCGTCGCGAGCTGTCCCTTTTTTATATTTTCATCCCGGACTTGCTTCACAGTCCATACCGCTTCACACAGAAACCAATGCTGTTCGGGATCCTCAGTCCGGTTACCCTGGAAAGTTGGCATTTTTGTGTCGTCACCTACCATTCTTGCACTCCTACTGTTATTATTTACTAATACGCTACTCTTGCCGTTGTTCTGACACGTAGGACAGCTCTGTGAATAACTTCTATTTATTCCTACAAAGTTCTGAGTAGTGCACAAGGTTGAAGGTACGTTGTAGCTTAGGGTCCATCCCTCTTCAGCTTCTAGGGTAGCTTGTTCACCTTCTTCATTGTAATAAGGTCACTTCATCCCTTGTGGTCTTGTTTCACAGTCTTCCATCCCGGTCCCCTCAAGAGACTCTCTCTCAGTCCTCCTCTTCTTCTCTGGTCGCCGAAATATCACCCCACTTCTCAAGGTACCACACTCTTCCTCAGCCTCCCTTAAACATTCATCGTCGCTTATGTCCATCTACCCCACATCTTTCTATCAGACCCGCATTCATGTGGTACCCACAACCTCTGCACACTGATATTCTACTCATTGGAATTCATCATTAGTTTTCCTTTTTTGCAGATGAGCATCTTAATCCACAACTTCAACGATAGTAGGAATCTCCCTCTAGGTCCTTTGAAAAATTTCCTGTTTGCATCGTTGTATGATTTGATTGTATCAACGACAAACTCAGTGATGTATCCCTCTAGGATACTGTCTACCTAGAAGTCGACAACGCTTGATACCCTATTGTCGACCCATTTCAACTATAGGATCAGTTCTGGAGTCCAGTGGTCAGGTTCACCTCCTTGGCAATTGTTCTTCTGAAATGTCAGCTGGGCCAACCACTCGTGCAGCAATACCAGGAATTCACAGAAAAATACCTCGTGGATATCATAATAGATATGATTTTGCAACCAACTGCTTGTCGTCTGCTCAGGGTTACGATTTTCTCCTTCCATGAACTCTTCTTTCTTCTTGTCAAACCAATCCTGAATCTCCAGTTTCGTCAGGTGCCACAACATGTCCTCTTCTTTCTTCTTCAGGGTCCCAACAACAGAACCATTTTTTGACATAGTTCTGTCGATAGGGGTTCACTTCGCACTGCTGTCAACAAACACCAACCAAACACCCTTAAGCACCGACCCAAAGATGTTTTACCCTTTCCAGCAACACCCACGGAGCAATTGAAGTCTCACCTAAGATGATTAAGGGGGCTGCAGGAACCAGGTTTCCGTAGTGGGGAGAGGACATGCATCTATTCTCAATCTATCACTACAGAAACTAGAGATTTATCTTCGCATCATGCTTATCAACTCAAACGTACATTCGACATTCACATATTCAGAGGGTAATCGACATTCATATTAACATGATAAAACTAGCGATTGCATCAACAGAATTATAGAACCACAGAATGTAAACATAACTCAACATTTAGGTCACATGCATCATTCAGCACAAACAGAGATACAAAAGAGACATATCCAAACATCTTCATGCATTAACTCATCAAAACTTGCGGTATAACCTTCGCAGGGACAGTTCAAAACACCTTATCGTGGATCCATACAAAACTTTCCGAAGGAAGATCAAAACATTACACAATTCATCCACACATCTATTGATCACCAATGATCTGATGCTAAGCTTCCCTGAGGCTTACAATCATAGTCCTATTTACAGGAAACTATGGCAATTAAAAAATGATCCAAATGAACCATTCTAACTAACTAAAATAATCTTGCACTTTCGTCGGCTCCTTGTTCTCCGCGAATGGTCCTTTCTTGCACCGATGGTCCTTCTCGTCGTTGTTAGCTTCCACACTTCATGTGGTCTAAACCCATGCCAACATGCTTTAAATGTATAGCTGGTGATCATGGAGGGTGAAAGAGATGATTTTCACGCCCACATAAAAAATAAAAACAAATCAACAAATGGAAACCATGAAATATCAGATGGACGAGCTGGTGAGAGAGAAAGAATATATGGTGGAACAAGTCAAGTTGGAATAGAATCAATGAACTGGAATGCAAGATGCAGGAATAGATCTGCTGCACACAGGAACTTTTAACTCAAGAAATTTACGAGATGAATTAGATGATAGTTAGGATGGAGGAGATCTCTGCAGATTCCCTGTCGATCAGACAAAAGTTGGTCAATTCTTCTAAAAAGATGAAAACACAGATATCTCGAAAAGAAAAGACCACTTGCCAAACAAGACAGCTATGCAACTTAAATTGGATATGGAACTCCTTGAATTTGTCAGAAAAGCACACAAGCCTATTGAAAAATGTAAAGAGTTCTCCAAACGAATTCATCAGATACATGAAAATGCCACATCGCATTGACTCCAGATATGGCCGAGCTACCCACAAAAGATCAGTGCTTGGTGGAGCTGAAGTACAGACTGAAACAAGACCTGGAATATATCAGAAAAATAGATGTCTTTAATGAAGAGGATCTCCATTAGTACATCAGGAAGGCGCCAATCAATGCTTACTTCTTATAAGAAAGTCACAAAGTTGCTACAGAAGGAGTGGTCTGCATAGAAAATGAATTATCTTTTCATGACAGTGTCATTAAAGTTATTATAACCTCTCCAATGTAATGTTATATTTGAAGAGACAGAATTATGGGAAAATTATATTTCCAGTTTGGTGGGCCCATCAGGAAATTAATTTTAATTGTAATTAATTGCATGTTTGTGCAAACACAAAAGGACAAATTCTGGGTAGTCCAAAGGTTGGGGTAGTCGAAGTGATAGGTCATATAGACTTAAAACCCATTGTACTATAAATATATGGAGGGCGAACATTGTAAAAGGACTTTCTATATCATAATAGAAGCTAGAAACATTTTGTAAGAGAACTATTTCTCTGCTAATGAGAAGGACTTGTTGTTGGGGAAGAGCTTGCACATAAATGTTTTGTGTGGAATGTGTGAAATGACAAATTTGGAACTATTTCCTCTTTCATTCGTAAATCATACCGTGAGATCATTCTAACCTTATTGAATTAATTCAAATTGTGATGAATGATTTCTCTATCTATGCAAATCTTTGTGCATTACAGAGTAATAAATTTCTTAAATTTAAACTAAAGCTATCTTCGGTATCTTTTATGCCGTGACTGTGAATACTTTGTCTGAACAACTATCTGTTAGATTTGTATGAACACTTTCAAATAATTACTCTTATTTCAAATTTGCTCCTTGCAAGGATAGGTTAGCTTAGTATAGAATAGGATTAGATAATTGATAAAGTAGGAGCGGTAAGATGGGAGGTAAGAACCTATGCATCGCTAGTGTGGTTTCTACCTGTCAATTATACGCATTTGGTTTGAAATCACTTGCATCCTCATACTTCTAAAACAAAAAAATATAAACGGTAGGCCGGGCCGCAATTGGTAAACAAATCAAACAAACATACCTACAGTAGCTGGACTATTAACCGGACAGATTCCCCATACCAAACAGTGAGTAATATAATTGGGATTATTCATTGGGGAGAATCCTTACTGTCGATGCTGAGATTTTCTGGGCATCAACAAAAGGAACTTTTTTCACCAAAGTTGTCAATGGTGCAAGGTTAAAAAGATATAAAACATAGAATTGGCACTATGCCGACTGAATGGATGTATCACCATTTGGTTGATCGTCATGCCCCGGGTTTGTAAATTAATTAGTATCTTAACCTACTTAACTACATTATTTAGAGGAAATTAGTCATAAAAACTAACTTGCACCTTAAAACTATATAAGAGAACCCTAAAACATGTATATGGCATAAATAACGCAATGGTGGTAGATTGGAATAAGGAGAATGAGGCAAGTCAGAGCAAGCGAATGGATTAGAAAAATTAAACCAAAGCTGAACAACGAGTTAAAGCCATCCATGACCGACTAGGAGAGCATTCAAGCAACTACAATCAACCCCAATGGAGAAGTCATGAAGATCGATGACTGAAGCTTGAGTTGAGTCAAAACACTCCCCACACGTGCCAAGAAGATTTCAAGCACATAAATTGCAATTAATGTCATCACCTAACCACCATCAATGCACATCGAGTATCCAAACTATAAATGAGGACCTCGAGCAAAGTTGGGAACAATTTTTCAAAGAGTTAGAGAAGTTGCATCTAGAACTCAAAATTTCGAAGCTTACAAACCCTCTACCTGTACTTGTAAACATGACTAAAATGGGTCCAAATAAATTCATTTCTTTCACCAGAGCCATGAAAGAAGTCGAAAAGCATAATGGGAAGCAAAAGAATCCACCATGTTGCCATTGAAAGATCAACTAACCAGAATAAGAAAATCCCGCGTAGAGGAGCACCAGTGGAAACGATATTGGAAAGAACTACGGGAATGGGGAATTCAGAATGATAGATGGGTTGAAGAAGCCAACAAATTGTTCGTAGCAAAGATCATGCATTACTTGAACACACCCCTACTTGACAACTTTGATGTTCTAAAAGACCTAATTGCACAATATATTATCAGTCAGTACCACAAAGGGAAGTTTTGGTTTGATGATCCTGTCGAAGTCAATGCGAAAATCATTTCATTCATAATTGGCTTACCAAATCAAGGGCCACATGTACTAGCCATTTTCAAACATCACTTAATCGAGGAATTCATAGCAACCACCAAAGGAAAAAACTTAAACGGGTTATCCATTAATAAAATACAGTACTAGACCTATAAATATGTTGCAATTATTGTATCAATTTGCTTAACAACTACCAGGCGCTCGTCAGACATTAGGCTTGACATGCTTGAAGCTGTCAAAGCAATAGCTACAGAAGCCAAAATTTTCAATTGGGAAGACTATTTGGTTGTAGTCGTCAAGGCAACGTGCAAAAAATGCCAAGAGTCAGAATCGACAATTAGATACCCGTCCCTACTTATTTGGATAGCAATGTACAAGGTAAACCCAGTCGAAGACCCTTCTTTTACAGAAAGGGTAGGACCATTGATGAACAACTTTAAGTTATTCCGACCACAGGGATACCCAAAAGGTCCAAAAATTGCTAAGTTAAGGCTTGAAAACTGGTTTCAAGTCTTGAATACTACCTTGTTAAGATGGAGGGCTTCACAACCCATCCGATGAAGTTTACCGCAGACTCCACATATTCAACTTGATCTGGACTACACAAAGGTATGGTTCTTTCAAGGAGAAGTAGGGAATGATACCGAGTTAGAGTATTACCTGACCATAAATTATATTTTCACTGACTTAGCTCATAAATCAAATACAATATACCAAATATCAGATTTTGCTCGTCAAGAAGTACAGGAAATATAATAGCCTTTGACCGATGGAGAAAAAGAATAAGTATACGAGGTTGGTTTATATTTATAATTTTTTTGCCCTCATGAAAAGGGAGAAAATCCTTTAGCTATCAATGTGTCAAAGACTCAACCTATGCCAATAGAAACAAAAGAACCGTCAGGATAAATAATAGTAGATGATGAAGCACGAGAAGAGGAAGAGTCGAATCCCAACTTGACCAAGGAAAATATCAACTTGGTAGCGGAGCAAATTTATACCATGTAGCAAAATTTTTCCAAATAGTACTACAAGAAAATAAAGCTCATACTAAATGCACCAAATGAAGATGAACTCCAAGACTTACATGAAAGCTTCAGTTAATTAACAATGTATGCCTCAATAAATGCTTCAGTTAAAGCATCAGTTAAATATATGCAATCATTTAACTAAACGAGAACTTAGTGATCACTTTAGTAAAATCAATCAGCATGATTTCCAGTTAAGAAAAGTTAACTAAAGTGTTAAAAAATGAATTAGTTAACTACGGTGTTTTGCATGACAACACTTAAGTTACAACACTAAAGTTGCTCCTATTGCATGATGGCACTTATGTTAGCTTGTTAACTAAGTGCTCCTACATCATTTATGAGGCCAGTTCACTCCAAAGTCAGTTAAGCATGATTTCAAGTTAAGGAAGAAAGGCATGGTGCATTGACAGTGCATGATTGAGGAAACTAGAAGTGCACTGCAACTATCACTAGTACAAAATGAGAAATTAATGACTAAAATTCGACTATAAACGACTATTTTTGAGTCAGTGACTAATAGTATCCGATTTCCACTATCTTATCTCTAGTCGTATTTCACTAGTCATTAATTGGTTGACTTATTAGTCATTTATTTAGTCATTGATAGTCACTAATTAAGTCATTGATTTAGTCATTGATACTCACTGATTTAGTCATTGATTGTCACAATTAATGACCAAATATACGACTAAATAAACTACTAGATGATAGCATATTAATGACTAAGCTAAATACGACTAAACGTTAGTCGCACTATAAAATACTGGAAATTAGCTACTAATAGTCGTATATATGCGAATTTAGTCATTTTCTTAGTCACTAATTTATGATAGGGTACGGAGGAATCGAACCACCAATCTCCTGCCTATAATTAGGTAGGTGCTCTACCATTGAGCTAGCACCCTTTAAGAAGTTGTTATTGCTTGAAAATGATGATATTCAAACAAATTTTGCATCATTCAAGCATACAAAATAATGATTACCAAGTTACTATAGATCCATAATGGCTTACCTTGTACTAGTCCTTCAAGTCTTTCAACTGCATTTATTAAGTGCAAATATATTTTTGCACTTAATAAAAGCAGTTGAAGAACTTCAAGGAATAGTACAAGGTAATCCATTATGGATCTATAGTAACTTGGTAATCATTATTTTGTATGCTTGAATGATGCAAAATGAAAAAATCCCATAAATTTATTGGAATGACAAGCATGCATCCATTGTTAAACTATCTACCAACTCATCTAGAGTCATGCCAAGATATCTGAATTTGACTGAAAATTCATAAGTAACTTGAAGATAATGGTGGATGATGCCATGGAAAGGATAATTTCAGTTTATATAGAAGCAAAGGATGAGCAAATGGTGTCCCAAACTCATCTTCCTCCAATGTGGGCCAAGTCACCTCCCTCGATACAGAAATGAGATCTTGATGACAGTGAAATCTAATAACAAATAGGTCCATGATATCAAACTATTGCTTGTATCTGCAAGATCCAGTCATGGTTGGCAATCTGTCAAAGTTAACAACACAACATGGCATGCTTCTTTAAAATTTAGCATCTTGCTATATTCTTCTACAAACAGGCCCAGTGACCAAATGTGTTGCAAAGGGAAAGTCAAGCAAATCAAGAAGGTTGATTATGACATTGAAAATCAAAATAACATAAAAATTTTATGTCCGCAACAATCATCCATATTCTAAGTCCATTACAACTTGGCTCATGATGAATTCAGAGTCAGTCGAATTGGCTAGGCTAGATTTAACCAGTTATAGAGCCTTACTGATAATGCACAGCCAAGTAAAACACTTAAATAAACTTCCATCTTGGATATCCTCTCTTTGTCCACAAAAATATAACTATATTATTGGCAAAATCCCAAATAACATTGTATGGACACATTAAGTAAATAACATTACCAATCTCAGAAGTTCTACATTCATGGATTCCTGGGATATTTGACTTCGTTGACCTCTACATCTTCCTACAGATTTAGAGACAACCACCCATAAATCTAATTAAATAGAAAAAAGAATTTCTACTTACATTTGTATACAACAATTTAGGCAGGTAAGATGGGGAAATCCTTCCACAGTTGATTTTGAATCCAATACATGAATGTCAAAACTAAATTTCTACTTAACGTGGGGCCTTCGAGAGCAATGTTTTGAAGGCCTGAGATATGCTCCGTTTGTTGCATTTTTTATGCTTGTAATCTGAAACCGACGTTTTATCTGCTTTGAGTCAAGTTCTGACTGTCTTTCAATCTGAATGCTACACAATTTCATCAAAATTGATTATGGGATCCTTCTATCATTTCAAAAAAAAAACATGAAGTGTTAATTTCCTAAAAATTCTAGGAGCATTTTTTATATAATATATATTTTTATATATTTGGCCCATATATATTAAAAAAAGCATGCAACATAGTGAATTAGTTGCAGAAAATATTAAAACGTGGACATCTGTAGTAGATTAATGATAATCATTAAAGTCTCACCAACCAGTTAGTACACAAATACCATCAAATGATAAACCATAACATCAACCTCCATGTTTCAAGTTTCAACAGATAACATTTGTCATCATAAAACTGTAAGAGATAGCATCAACTATAAAATGAAATAGGGCATCATGATCAAAGGGTTGTAATAAGCAATCAATAGTTCAAATTCAATTATCATATAATGTTTACAATAGACAAATAATTCTAAGTTCTGGAAGCTAGATTCTAAACTGAAAAAGCAAATAATTACACTATCTACTAAGCTTTCTTAAGGCTCTTGCCATGAGAAATTTGTAATTTCTTCTCTCGTCATGTAGTAGTTACAAGAATCATTCTGGGAATGTAGGGAATAGTTTCAAGAGAGTGGGGAATAGATTGGGGATTATGCACTACTTGGAAGTGAGCTTCGGGAGTGGGAGCGCAAGGTGGGGTGAATCTTCCACGCATCTAGGGTTCAAAGTATAGAACATCGAAAAGAACACCTAAATTGTATCATTCCACTTATGATGAGGACATGAATTAGCTTCCATCGCCCTAGGATGAAGGACCAAGTGGAAGACCAAAAACGATAGGTAAGTAGTGTGTACAATAGGTTTATTATGCTGTGTTGTATGTTTTTCAAAGTTCTTTTGAATTGTGGTTCGGCAAGAAGGAAAAGAAAAAAAAGTGGAAGAATGCATTCATGAAGAATGGAAAAAGTTCGTTCCTACAACAAAGTAAAAGACATTCAAGTTGGTTCCATCCAAGGGAATATGATCTCTGGAGGATTTGCAAGATGTACATAAAGAGTGTCATTTGTGTGCATCAACCACAAGGTTTCTAGGTTGCAGGTGAAAAAAATCTTGTTTATATGACTCTTTATGAGTTAAGGCAAGCCCCAAAGGCTTGGAATATGATAATTGACATTCATTTTAATCTAGATGTTGATCAGATTCACATGTTGGAGTACAAATCAACATCTACCTCTATGGTAGTTTAACTAAAAAATATCAGCCAACATTGATTCTAATCCAACTAATGAGTCAATGAATGGACAATTGGTGGCTTGGCATAAATTACATCAACTAGGCTGGATACTTATCATGTAGTTAACTATATTTCTCACTATGTGACATCTAATTTCGTACAAAACTGAATATGGAAAACCAATAGCAATTGTGTTTCATAATCGATCTTTCATAATCAATTTTATTCAATTGGAAATATGAAATGTCAATGCAAGCAAATAATACAGATCCATACATAACGAATCTTTTTAGTACCTGCAGAACCATATTATTGGGCCGTGAAGGATAAGCAAGCCACACATCATCCAATTCAACCTCTCCATCATCTTGGTCTGTCACAGCCAGTATCCATATTATCTTGTTATAATTACTTAAGAACCTAGTAGATCTACCTAGTTATGTGTATTTTGCTACTCCATCCATATTTCTAACTTATAGCAGGTGTGATTAGTAACTCTGAATTTGTATCTACTCTTATTTTCGACAAAAACTTTAAACAATAATATTGCTCCCAGTGTATGAAGAACATCAAAGTGCAAAAATATCTCTATTTCGGACTCTTACTATAAAGGACGTTTATCTCCTTATTTTGGCATGGTTGAAGTATGATCTAGAATCTGGAAAAATCGTCGACTTGCTCCAGCAGTCTTCATGGTTGTTGCATACAATCCTGATAGGGAATATACAGATGAACTGACTAAATAAAGCATAAGATAAATGTTAACAAATCTATTAATTTGAACTGAACTATATGTCATACCTAGCTTTTTACCACTTGCAAGGAAGAACAAATCGTTTAGACAAAATAAGCCTGAAAATATCAATTTTTCTTTAGATCGATACTAGTAACTACCATGCACCATTTATTTTGTTTTGAAAAACACATCATATATTTATAGATCTATATTTAGTATTTACAAATGAAGAAGCAAAATGTGGGAGGTTATATACAATGGACCTATGAGGCTAAAAATAATAAAAGAAGTGATATTTCCAGTCGTTATGGACCCATAAATGGTAAATAAAGCACCATAGATAACCACAATAACTACAGACAATGTGGATGCTCCATTCATGCCTCCATAAAATAGCCCAACAACCTTCTACTCATAGAAAGGATAAAAATAAACCAGCCTGCACTGTTAGGACTTAACTAATATTTCACAACATGTTCTACAAAATTATTTCCATTCCTGGTAAAGGAACATACACAAACCCATAATTTTCCTAGAATATTTGGAAACTTACAGCTTGTTTAAGGCCAAGCTTCAAAGTCTCATCTACTTTTTCTGCATAACGTAAGTTTTTGAGTCCTTCCTGTGCAAAGGATCTTGCTGTGCGTACTACACCAAAAGATTCCTGCAAGAGACAAAAAGTATTTTCATTGGCTGCAACAAAATCCTATTATGAAATCAGATGCAATGGACACTATGCTACAAGATTTAGACATTTATTTGATTGTTAGTCAACCTCATTTTTTATTTGTGTTTTCTCATCTTGTGGATTTATTAAAAGGATCTGTTAACTATGTAAGTCATGACTTGTGCCATCAAATTTGAAATTTAAACTTAACATTGTTTGAATACTATTGAGTTCTAATGGTTTGGTACCAAAGTTCTAGTGTGTAAGAACTAAAACAACCATTTCCTGGTGCATTATACAACAAGAGTTTGGATTTCTTCCCCATCTGTCCACTCGCTAGCCTAATATTATGATGATAGTTTCTAGCTTCAACTTCAACATTTGGCATGCAAATCAGAGTGATTAGGGTTGAAAGAGTAAACTTTGTAGCCTATATGGTTAGGGAAAATTAATGGGTGTTGGTACTCCGTTCTAGTGAAATTTTATCCTTATGATGTGTTTAATATTGGACAACATGCCATGGGTTTTCTTTCTGGATACATCTTCATGTGAACTATGCTACTTTTTATCATTCATATTTTTAATTTAACCAACAACCACACTTATGAGCCCTATTTTTCTCATCATTGTGTTGAGATGTGCATTCAGCTCAGTGTTGGGGAGATGGGGGAAATGTGAAGTGCAAACTTACAGTTTTTAAACCTTCAAAATCAGATAAATTAGATAGATCTAGGATGGTTTAGACAGGAATTCATAGTTGGTTGCTAGTTATATCCTTTAATAAAAGCTAAAAGATTAGTTATCACATGTACATGAATTCAATTACTTGAAGAGGCTTGCATAGGTGAGACATATCACTAGGAATTTAATACTGTTGAGAGGGCTATAACCATCTATAAAAGAGTGCAAGAAGAGCGATCTCCTAAAACAAGGATGTCAATCATGCCAAGGTATCATCCTCAATGCTCATGCCAAAGCACAAAAGTGCTAGGTCATTCCTCCACAAGAACCATGTATCACCTCATGCCACCATATTCTAACCAATGCGAGAGTTAGATCATCATACAACATTGTGCATAATGGATTGCTCTTTAGAAATAATGAGCAAGTATACCTAGATCAACACCATAATGCTAAGGAAAACCATGTGAAGTAAGAAACTCCATTACACGAGCAAACATCTCATGAAAGTCATCGGAAATAATCTACTTGAATGTTGATCCATCAAGAAAAGGTATGCAATAAAAAGAGAGCACCAATAGATGAGCCATCAAAACATGACAATCTAAAAAGGGGGAAGTGAGTCTGCTCCTACCCAAAGCACCAAATCAATCAAGTGATAGTACCATCTCCAAGCTAAGCACATGGGTACAAGCATAACTTTCATAATGGAAACAATATCAATGAAAGTGTGTACCCCTAGTCCATCCAACAGAGTAATGCTCCATAGATGTCATCCTGCAAACCTCTGTCATGTGGGAAAAATCACAAATGTTGTGATGAAAATCACAAGTGTAATAGGAAGAACTCAAGGCATTCTATAAGGAACTTCGGAGATGTGAACACACTGCACAAATGGCACACTCCCATGTGGGCCTGATGGCACATGGAAATAAAGCCACCCTGAACTTTCAAAGTACAAATCAAAACACACTTTCAAAGTACAACTTTCTCATGAGAATCCACCTAGTGTGGTTTTCTCCTCCAATTTTAAACCTTTGGAACTCTAAGGTCACTCCCAAGTACAAAGCACATCAACCAGATGGTTTCCTCTTCCGGCCATACATATTTACTAAAAAGACTTGCTGAACACAACTTCACAGTGATCTTTAGACAAAAGATGCTAACCCTATGCTCTAATTAGATTTATAAACTCCTTACAGCTTACATTCACATAAGTTCATATTCACTAGTACATAAATGATCCCAGCAAAAATAATTTTAAGCAACATTTAGGTTCTGCTTAAAAAAGTCCATGCTTCTGTTATATTAGAGGGATCCTTTGGGACAATTTATATCATCTCTTCCAATGCAAGGAGCCAACTTCCAGATTATCTTTTGTGTTCTTTGGGCTACATGTGCTGCAATTCTTTCTTCTTTTTTGGGAAAAATTATAATCATCATTGTTCTCCTAGTTTACTATGTGCAATCACATTGACATCTCACAGTGAGCTCTTCTTCAAATGTAAGAAATAGTTTGCAATCTTTTGTGATCTTTGGGCTACATGTGCTGCAATTTTTTCTTCTTTTTTGGGAAAAATTATAATCATCATTGTTCTCCTATTTTACTCTGTGCAATCAGATTGACATCTCACAGTGAGCTCTTCTTCAAATGTAAGAAATAGTTTGCAAACTAAGTCATGGGAGGAATAAAACTAAATACAAAGGAAGACTTCTGAAACTTCACATTTATATAAAAGGAATAGTAGAGAAAGGTTTCTTCATATGTTCGACAAAATCCCTAAAAGTATCTATCACTCCCTCTGAAAGGGTCTACCACTGCCTCCAGTGATTGGACAAGATACTACAAGGCCATGTTTAAAAGATGAAGTTGACCACTTGCTTTTCTAACATTACTTTAATAGTGAAATTCTGTGACTTTCATGAATATTGCTGAGTTACTGATATAGATTTTGGATTCCCATGTTAAGGTTAACCCTAAGTATGTAAAAAAGCCAGATATACATGTAGTAGAGAAGATGATAGAATAGAGTAAGAATTAATTCACGCCCTCAACCCCCTTCCCAAAGTTTGGTAAGAATTAATTCAAAATTAGATAACTATTTCACCATCATACTCACTAATATGTTATATTTACTAAAACACACCTTAATGTATGTCGAATATCCTAATTCCTTGCCCATTGGAATTTCATGTGCCATATACCCTCTGACCACATGAGCAGCCAACCGGGTCAACACCACAACCACATGTCAACCCTTCTAGTATCCATGTAGTCATCCAGTAGGCTCCTGAGTGGAACACTACTGCCAAAGTCAACATCTCTTGGTCTTCATCTTTCCTCTAGCTAACTGATTGTCACCTTGCATGCATCATACAATATTGTCAGACTCGTTATTACCAAGTACGAACCATTATTTCCAATTGCATTACGCAAGCCATGCACAGTGGCATGATTCTAATGAAAGACTACAAAATTTAGAATTCTGTGACATGAAAATGGGTCACGCACCATTCCATAGTTCAACACAACATTGTCCTTCATCCTAGTTTTAAATCCGTCTGTCAAAAACAGAGGCCTATGCCCACCAAATCTGCCTCCCATCTCTATGATGAAATATATAGGCTCAAGAAATATGAATTGAACTGAACAAAATGTGCCACTGATTGGAGAGAGAGAGATTTGACTATTGAGGTTTGAATTGAACTGTTGTGTTCAGTATTTTGAAATATAAAAATGGCATAAGAATTTTGACAATATAGGAGGTGAAAGAATCATGTAAATGTGTAATTTATTCTAGACCAATTGTCTTCTCATTTAAAAGGAGGGCAATAAGGATCTCAATAGAGGAAGATTACCAAGCCTAGCCACTTTCAGTGGGGGTATTGCATCATAAAATGCCATCTTCTAGCATTTCATAAATGGTTATTCCCTGCTAAATTCAGAAGCGCAGGGGAAACTATACTGCAAACATGCTGAAGTATTTTATGTAAAATCTCCCAGCTTTAAATGCTCTCATCATAGTAATATAACCTATGTTGCAGTTCCTATCCAGTTATGCTGGGGCATCAACATGTTGATCCTAGTCTTTCATGGTCATGCCTCTTGTCTTACTTGTGAGAAACAGAAAGAGTGAATTTGAATGAATGCTATTACTAATGTCCATAAGGCCAAATAGCCAATGAGATAAAAACAACCGATCTACAAAAGTTTATATGCAAGCTAAGATTCCCAACTAGTTAAAACACAACATTACAATCAGAGTAAAAACATAATAAATGAAAATACTATACCCATCCAAATTATTTTGCAGAAACATGAGATTTCTCTCTATGAGAGAGAGAGAGAGAACCTGATCACCTGAAACAACTGTCACAGGTCCAATGTTTACAAACACTTACTTTCCTCTAGATGATAACTTATGTGTCACCCTACCCTGCACAGAATCTTACAATTGTAAACAGATATCCATGGTAAATGATTCCAGAAGATGTAATGTATGCTTGAAACTTTATGCTTACAAGCGATCAAAGTAGAGAACAAGCATCTATAACATTCGACAAATTACATTATTTAACCATATCAAAAGTATCTCACCAATCAAATGAGTAATATGGATATAACCTCAGCACAGTTTAGCTATTACAAATACAAAATAATTGTTAATACATGAACAAACATGAGATGTGATCAACAACATATTTCAAATTTAATTCAGAATGGGTAACACGTCACTCTGTGCCTTGCCTTAGGGATTTCAAATAGAGACATTTACAATAAAAATAGAGGGTGTGAAAGGCAAACATGGATATAAAGTCCCCTAACAAATGTGAGTACAGACTCAAGTACCTATTCTGATCATGCCCGAAGACACACAACAGCTGGCACCTCATATTTCTATATTTCTGTACCAAGTTATAATTTGCTAGATAAACACACCTGCTGGGATGCCTTACTAAAACAAGAGAAAAACACTCTAATTCCAGAAATGTCCTACTGGATTTGGAACAATGGTAATAGTTGTGTAAATCACAACAGAAATTCACCTGAAAAGACAATGGTCAACCTTGCTCTGCTGATTAAGTGAAGAATTCCTATGTTTCCTAGTTGCAAGGGAGCATGTCACCAAAAGAAAGGAAACATCTCTATCTAAATAAAGAGAGGATGTTTGCCAACAATCAATGACTGCAAGGACCCAAAAAGAATCTACCTCACTTCAAGTCAATTTGCGCACTCGCACTTGTGATAGATAATGCAAGAGTGCAGCATAATTCACAGACAGTAGAAAACAAAGTTGACAAAAGGCCGATTGTCTTAGAAGTATGCAGTATATAATATCAGATGAGGTTGATTATTGACTATGTGTATGTGTGTGTTTGCAAGATATTAGGAAAGAGAAAACTATGATGGAAATATAAAAAAGGAAAACTATCAGGATGAGAATGGAGAGAAACAAGAAGAAACTGATGAAAGACCTGAATTGGCTAAATAAAGTTCTGAATATGTGAGAGGAAATAAAATGGCTAGAGAAAAAGGATGGGCAATGACACTGGAGAATAACTAAGTAGCAAAGAAGGATTTATGAGGGATTGTTTGATGAATATAGAAGAAACCATGGGGTAAATATTATGAACAAGACCAAGTATGGGACTTCATGCAAAAAGAGAAAATCCCCATGAATAACATGAGTTCAAGTTAACTCATTCATTAAAAAGATTGCAATAGTTGAGAAGAGGATGGTGCAGAAACAAATTGCAAAGAGAGAAACCAGGTAGTACATCTAGAAAGATAGCAGAGTGTATAGATGGATCTCAAAAAAGATAAATACCACCTTAAGTGAACAACCATCCAAGTACCAGGTCCAGACTAAGACATTTCTAGGAAATTCTCGAGCCTGTCAATGTGCCAAGGTCCAGATAATTGGAGACAAGAAGTTGGATGAAAGGCACTGGACTCTGGAGTGACTGGTCCTCCGCTAAAGTCCACAATGAAATACAAGAACTAAAAATTTTGGAGGATGAATGACAATGCAGAGGAGAAGCAGATCAAACTAGCCAGAAGTTCAAATGAACAAACTAGGATGCTTGTAATCTTGTTCACTACAGTTAAGATGCTGAAACAACTGGTCAACATTGAAAACATAGTATATAGCGACTGAATCAAATCATAAATTCTTCAGCAATACCATCTGGTCGGCAAATTTCAAGCAAGAGATAAGCATTGCACTATCTATTGAGAGGATTCAAGTCCTACTAGAATTAATTGAGAAGGGTAATTTTTATCCTTTAAATGCCAATTCCCATGCCAATTCCACCAGTGGTTCGGAGCTTTCCTTTGATAGGTTAATTCATTAGGTTAGTAGGGAAGCCCCGTAGGGAAGGCAAGAGACAAATATTTATAATCCATCCCGAGGAGGGCAGCACGATAAGAGTAGTTACCTAATCCTATGCCCTGAATTTAAACTGTGATGGTGTGTATCTTGGAGTGATGACTGATCATGACATAAGGACATGTTCATAGAGTGGAATATCCCATTGACAAGGACAGAGGGCTTGCTTGACACCAGGAAGGACCTAAAAATATAAATCCTAACAATTCATGATGCAAAGTTCATAAGAATCCCTGATACTTGTTGTTGGGTAACTTGTACATAAAGAACATAAATCATTCGTAGTGGTGGTAGTGGGATTAGGACCGGACGAAGCCACCCGCATTGAAAATAAGCACAAGGTAGAAAAACTCTCTCGCATTGACAAGTACCAGGAGGAAAAATTCCCCCTCATTGACAAGAAGTACTGGGAAGGAACACATGATACTAGCATACCGAACACGTACCCTCAAACCTCGATCTATACTTTGACCCTCCATTCTAGTCATTTTTTTGGATCTGTAGGTTCTTTATTTCCATTCACTATTCCCCACAGGTTTGTTTTCATTAGTTGCATTTGTATTTGGACTTTCCATGTGTTAATTGAGGCCAGAATATTTTTATAATAGGATTTCCGTCAAAAAATATATTTAAACCCTATTAAACTATACTTGATTTGTTGAAAACACTGAGAAGAGACTGCTGTAAGAAACTGAAATCTGATGCCTATCTGAAATATGCTAGATCATAGTATACAAAAGCAAAGTTACTCATATAACAAATTCTACGTACCCACTATAAAATAGAGAAATATGAAGGTGGATCAGAATATATTAACGTAGTGTCGTTATCACGAAGACTTTTCTAGCAAAACACAATCTAGGGATTACGAAAATATGGTTATCTAAACCCATTGTAGCATGAATGGGATGATTAGCTGCCCCACGGACTGATAATACCCAATAAACTCTGATCTACTTTACAGTGGGTGCAATCTTGATTAGAAAATTGAGCGTTACATGAAAACACTCGCTATTCATATAGTTTAAACTTCAAAACATAAAATAAATTAATTAAAAAACCCAAATTACCTAAACTGATCAAGTCTCGAAAACCTCCTGGTGTATTTTAGTACATTCTAGGATTAAAGGGTTTTGATTAAGTTATATGATCCGAACCAATGGAATGACCATCGTGACGAAAAAAGTAAACCGCCATAACCTAACTATCAGTCAGTATCTATCGTCTTCAGAAAAAACACACACAAAATGAGTAGATGAGGAAGTGTAAAACATACTCGACCAAACAGCCCTGAGCTAGCCACCATAATCCATGTAATGCCAGGTGTAATAGAGAAAGAGCTCTGGTTTGGCCTATGGAAGGTTGGAACAACAGCTCCACCAAAAACTCCTAATTACATAGTTTTTATAAATAATATTTCCCTTTTTAGATTGGCCTTTTACTAGCTCATATTTTATCAATACTTTTACATTTGACCGATCCTATTGCACAATTTGTGTGGCACACTTCTGGGGTTTTGCATTGAGTTTCTTGCATACCACGTAAGGCATGACATTCGAGCTCGCCCCAGAATCTACAAGGCAATTGTGTACATTCATGTGAAAAATCTAAATTTAAAAAAGGAAGGGAGTTGTCATAGAATAGGACCTATTACCGATTAAAGCATGTTGATTGAAGAAGTGTTTTCTTTCTTAGCTACCCAAGTAGTGGGAAAAGGTGTCTTACCTGATCTTGTAGAAGTGACTACCTTTCCCTAAAGGGAGGAGCACCCATCATTCTTTGGTTGAATGGTTGGCTACATTGGTTTAGCTAGTTGGGCTCTCCTTGGGCATTGGGTTGGAGGAATATGCCCACGTTCCATATTAACAAAAACACACCAAATGTATCTCTTTGATACCAATCCAATTAAAGCATCCATGCTCATGCATATTTTATGAAAGCATGATAAAACGATTATTAAATTATGAACCCATAATTATTTGGTCCTGTTAACATTGAATCTGCCCCGAGCAAGTTCGGTGTTAAGATAGAGTTCAACCTTAAGTATTGTTACAATCTGCTTCTGATAACAATACGAAGGAACGAATAGTAGCTGTAGAGACAGGTGCCTTACATTAGTTCTGCTTTCATGAATATTTTAAAAATATTTGCAGCATGTCATGTGGTGTACCCGATTTAACAACCTAAGAAGGTGCCTTGCCTTGAGTGCACTGTGATTTGATAGAAATAGTGTAGCATCCACCATTTATAAACATAAACAAGAGGCACACTCTTTAATCACACGATGATCTATCTGACTAACTAGTCAACAATAATTTTGATGTAGAAGTGAAACCCAATGATGTGACTGTTTACATATTATAGTTATTTGGAGAACTCATTTTTCAATTGTTTAACTTTTAAATGGTTCTTCTGTTCAACCCAGCCCTTCTGGAGATTGGTATTAGTATTTACAAATGGGTGGAATGATTCTACACCTGACATAGAGATACAATATGATGTGCTCACCTCGAGAACTCCACCTTTGCCCGGAATCTATGAATGCTCTAATATCCTCCTGATAGGGAGGAGAGCGGCCTTCCCAATGGAAAGTAACTACCCGACTCGAGTTTGGATGTAGAGAGGATCCTGGATGGAAAGGTTAGGAAAGATGCCCCAATGCCACCTAAGTTTGATGCCATGCGATAGAAGGAGTTCTTGTACGATGCTGTAGAGTCTCTAAGGAGCGCATTGGAAATTTGTAAGGACCTTTAAAACCTTCAAGGAACATGAGCCTCAACCTAATGACCATGTGAATACATTCTTTAATTTTTTTATAAAAATATTCAATGATCCTCAGTTTTTTAGGAGGATGATGAGATGTTGACAAGATGGATGGTGAGGATAAAGTATTATAATGTACATATTGTTGCACCTTTGTGTAAGAGACATGTTGGGCAGGTGAAGAAGGAAAGAAAGATAGGCAGGGAATTTAATATGGCCAGGGGCATTTGAGGCTATGTTATGTAGGATGGTATGTTGGATCTTAGATCTAATGTTAACATTATATTTAAGAAAACTTGAGAGCTAATGGGCAAGCCACAGTTGGTATGGTCACCCATCCAGCTGATATTTGAAAATGAGTACAAGACCTATCATGCGGGCTTGTTCTGTTCAGTTCACTCTATGCCTGCGATATTTGGGGCTCCAAAGGTAGGGCACCCAGATCGGGTTGTTCCGGTGGATCTGAAATAGCTTCTGAGATGATGTTTTTCTTATCTATAACTTATTGTTGGCATGGGTTTGAGGCATATTCCCCATCCGGGTATTGAATTGTAATTTATCTGTGGGCAAGTAGAAGACTGAGAGCAGAATAAATGATGCCTAACGTGTTTGAAAGGAGCTGAAACATATATTTTAACCAGTGAAATTCATTTCGAATAAGGACTCTGCGTTCTACAGTGGACCTGAGTTGTGGTATCATTTCCTTCTAAATCGTATGTGATCTTGAATCACACGACTCGTCCCCGATGGAATAAGATTTGGAATTGAGAAATATTAATAAAAACTACTTGGATAAGGTCTAAAGCTATCACAGAAGGAGAGAAATTGCAGTTAACTACAACGAACTATAAACGAGAATGCTAAGAGTAAGGTTAGTGCAACTATGGCAGAGGGGGGAAATCTCAATGAAATAATCAAGTAATGAATCACACCTACTTCAATACAAAACCAAGCATGCTGGGTCTTATATTCCTCTCCCATATGCTGGGTCGGGTTCAAATATTGTACCTGAAAACACTTGCTATTCATATAGTTTAAACTTCAAAACATAAACAATATTAATTAAAAAACCCAAATAACCTAAACTGATCAAGTGTCCAAAACCTCCTTGTTTATTTTAGTAATTTCTAGGATTAAAGGGTTTCGATTAAGTTTAAAATTATCTCGCTAATAAATCTCAATGAAATAATCAAGTAATGAATCCTACCAGCTTCAATACAAAACCAAGTAGGTCGAGTTGAATATTCCTCTCGCGCAGGCTGGGTCGAGTTCAAATCTTGTACTGACCTTTTGCGGTATGTAATAGCTGTCTCTGCAATTCCCTCTCCCTCCATATCGATTTTAGAAGTGAGTGAATTCCAAGAACTATCTTGAAGCATGCTAGTTCTCTCGTCGTGAGCCCCACCCCCTGCTAGAAACTTGATTCGATACTGTCGATCTGGGAGGGAAGTGATGGAGGTTGAAATGAGCGGCAATGTTATTTCATTTCGATTTTGTTTATTTGATTTGTTTTCTTATATAATAAAATATATATAAAATTAATATTAATATTATTAGCACAATTGCATGAATGGCAGATGTAAACTGCTATAATTATTATTATCTTTGTATTAAAAAACAATATAAATAATTTAAATCATAAATAATAAAAAATCAAATATAATTTATGTAAACTATTTGTACCAAATCTATTTGCATTATTGTAAATTTGCACATCCCACTTCATGGATGGTTTATGTTTATCAAAGAAATTAAACATAAGAGACCCCAAACAAACCAAGATTATATTATCTTTGCATTTTATTTTATTTTCAAACCAAAAAATTAGAGTATTATGTTTAAACTAACCATTTAAACTTAGGTCGAATTCATGTCTTTCACCATTTAATGTCATCGATGTATTTAAAACTTTGTATTTGTAGTTTATACCATGCTCATGGTTAGATTTAAAAAATTGCATTTGAGTCACTGGACTTAATTTTCCACTACATCTCGCATTTTTGCATAACCTTCTATAGTTTCTTGCTTAATAGATTTATAGGAATGAAATTTGCAGATTCATCCCCAAGAATGGATGCAAATAAAAAAAACTAAACACGGATGAGACCCATGGATATTGCAAATGAAATCTACACAAACATGATAAAAATGAATGATCATCAATCAATTTTATGGGAGAGATCACAATTTATATATTCTTGCAGGCTTTGTTTTATGCATATCCCCTCCATCCTAGACTGTTTTGTATGATCATGAATCTCTACCTGGTTGCATTCCAAGACAACTTTGGTTATATTCCCCAGGTGAAACATAGATGGATTGTAATTGCAAGAAAGATGCAAAAGAGCTAGTGCAGAGACAAAATTAAAATAATTAAGCACAACTTGTAGATTGCTTTGTGTTTAACACCTAATACCAACAATAGATTCTTTCGTTGCTATGTTAATATATTGTTCTCGCAAGGCTGGGTCCATCGCGACCATCTAATTCCAATCACTTGTCTTTCTCCTTTTGGTTCCAAGTTAAGATAACCATTACAATAAATTAAATAATAGTTAATTAAACCTACGTACAAGTTAATTTGTCAAATTTGAACCATCTCTTTATGAACATGACAAAAAATATTCTAATTTTCTTCAATCAGGTCATACAAAATAAGTTTGTATCAAAATTATTGAAAAATGAGGAACCCCTCACCCTATTCTAAAATAAATACGCCTATCAACGTAAATATAATTTAATGTAATGTAATACATTATTATATATCAAGTGCGTGTGTGTGTCTATTTTTCCTTGGACACCCTCACTTGCATGCATCCATTTTGGCTTGGGCCCTCTCATGTGTGTGCATGCATATCTTTTTGCTTTGCCCCTCTCAAGTATGTGTGTGAGTGCATTTTGGATTACGCACTCTTCAGTGGGGTCTGCTTGGAAAAAAATGTTCATGAATCCATCTGCAGTGTTAAAATTTCGTAAATCACAACAATTCATTGTCATAATTGCAATTTTCCATTGCCAAGTGTCACAATTAATATCACTATGGTCTCTAAATCCATTTATAATGTTACAATTTACTAAATTTTAACATTGTAGATTGATTAAGAGACCCCCTTTAAGGGGATATCTAAACCCAACAACCGTGTTAAAATTTAGTAGATTTGTACAAATTCATTATCAAAATTGTAAATTTCGATTGCTAGGGTGACACAACTAAAAATTACCAACATAAACAACTAATTTATACTCTTAGTTATTGTTACCTAGTCATATTTGTATCCCTATGACTAAATTAGTAATTTACATTAGTCATTTTCATTTTAGTCACTTGTTATATAGTCATGTATTTTATCTCATGACTAAATTAGTCATTTATCTTAGTTGTTTTTAGTTGGCTCACTTAAAATTGCTTAATTTTAGTCATTTATCCATTGAAAAAACTATGGTGACTAAATTTTTTAGTCACCTAGTCACTTATCTCTCATTTTGTACTAGTGTATCCAAGAAAACAACTCACTATGGTTTGCATGGGAGGCTTATCCTTCATGCATTGATTCTCTATTCCTTGCATGTCAGTGATTTTTTTCTATATATTGATGTGCTGAGCACATTGGAAAACACATCAAATTGATATCTCTTCTATATTGTTTCTGTATCTTCACCAAGAGTTTTTAGTGATCTCTTATCTTCCGAAAACAATCTTCTATGTTTCAAAAGAAAGACATTCTCTTCTATAAATTATATTATACTGAGAAGTTTTCCTAGGGTTTGTGTTCTCATTGTTTTGAGGATTTTCCCCATGGTACATCTTGTGTTATGGTTGTATGAATTTCATGTGATTGAATTGTCTCATTCTTTCAAGTTTATGCATCCAAAAGAATTAAAGATTGAATCTCAACCAAATATCAACATGGTATCAGAGCTCAGGGCGTGAAGGAGCTTAGTTTTTCATGCCAGCTAGAGCCTACATAGATCTTGAGAAGTTGAACACAATATTTGAAGACTATGGCATCAATATATGTACGACCGGAAGACCGTCTTGAGGGCACCTCAAACTTCAACACTTGGAAGGATAGGATTATCAACATCCTAGAGGAACATTACTTGGATATATATGTATCCATTGTGCTGGAGGAGCCTGCAACTAATGCATGGCGCATCAACTTCAAGAAGAATCAAGCTAAGAAAAAACATATCATCTATGATTTGCTAAAGATAAATTGATTCCCATGATCACACTGCTGAAGACCACTAAATAATGTTATGATACATTGACTAATCTATATGAGAAGAAGGCCCCAACTCAAAAGAGGGAATTGAATAACAAGTTACAAAACCTCAAGATGGATAAGGACGATACAATGGCCTCCTTCTTCACTAAGATATCTCAGGTAAGAGATCAGCTTGTTAACATTGGAGTTGTAGTGGATGAAGATGATATCATCCAAACCATCGTTGATGGTATCCCATCTTCATGGGAGAAATTCTTGGCTGCTATTAATGGCTTAGAAGTGCAACCTGGGTTTGAAATATTTTGGCATGACTGTATCCAAGAGGAGGGTAGAATCCAGAGCAAAGCTATGCTCACTAAAGAATAAAATCTTTCCCTCACGGCAAGAATGAAGAAATGAAAGAAACCCTTATTCCAAAATAAGTTCTCTCATCCAAATAAGAAGGAGTTCAACAAAGGATTTGACAAGTCAAAATCTAGATGCTACAATTGAAACAAGAAAGGCCATTCCTCAAGAGAGTGAAAATTAAAACAGAAGGGAAGGTGTCATGCTTCTACCGCCATAGAAGATGAAACCACTCAAAAGAATGCATCCGAGGAAAAGGAGACAAGAAGGGAGTATTACCTTATCTCATCCCTTTAGGGATCCATCATCACAAGTGCAGACACACGGTTGATTGACACTGGCACATAAACATATGACTGGTTACAAGAGTGCCATCACTGAGGTAAAGGAGAAAAATTTCACATGCATGGTATATTTGGGGGACAAATCAACATATTAGATCCAAGGAGCATCGATGATATTTTACATGTGGAGGACATTCTATATGTTCCAGGATTGAAGAAGAACCTCCTTTCAGTTTTGGTTCTTAAAGACAAAGGATTCCAAGTTATCTTCATTGATAACAAAGCACTTTTATGGCCGAAGAACAAAAGCCTAGAATTTGTTGTTGTGATTGGAGTTCGATAGGGAGGACTGTACAAGGTACATAGGAAGTACATTCAAGGTATGATTCACTACACTATTAGTCAGTGAGATCTATGTTACCGAAGGATTGGACACCTACACTACAAATCACTACCAGGACTTCAAAAGATGGTAAAAAGTATGCCCATATTTGATTTGAGCATGATAGTGTATGTCGGCGCTGTGCACTTGGGAAGAATGTTAATAAAAAAAATTTCCAACAGTACGACTAGATCTAAAGGGATTTTAGATTTAATACATTCTGATGTATGTGGTTCCATGTCATCCCCCTCCCTGAGTGACTTCTTATATTATGTACTATTTATAAATGATTTTTCTAGGAAGTCATGGATTTATTTCATGAATGCTAAAAGTGAAACTCTTAGAAAATTTAAAGAGTTTAAATCCCTAGTTGAAAATAAAAAAGAAAAGAACATACGTGCATTAAGGTCTGATAATGGAGGTGAATTTGATTCACATGCATTTAATGAGCTATGAAGTGATGCAGGAATATGTATACAACTAATAGTACCATACAACCCTTGAAAAAATGGGGTTTCCGAAAGGAAGAATAGAACCATATGTGAGGCTGTAAAATCCATGATGCATGATCAAGATATGTCTACCTCATTATGGGTAGAAACCACTAGTACAGTTGTGTACATCTAGAATAGAATCTTGCATGCCATTCTAGATGAGAAGACACCAAAATAAGTGCGTATCGGTGAGAAGCCATACATCTCACACTTGAGGATATTCAGGAGCCCAGTATACATTCATGTAGTGAAAGAAACGAGAACAAAGATGGATCCTTCTAGAAATAATGGAACCTTTGTGGGTTATAGCGATTCATCCAAAGCATACCAAATATATGTACTTGGTGAGAGACACATTGAAGTTAGCCGAGATGTTACCTTCCATGAGGAAGTTGATTTCAAATGATCGAAAGAGATTCAATGTGATTTAGAGATAGAGGATCCTGAGTCTGATTCCCCCCCTTTAGAGTTTGAGAGGGATAAACTAGAAGATGCCTCAAATTCACTAGCTCTTGGCGAACTAGGAGAAAGGATTGAGAGGTCACCTATTGAACCCACCGCTAAAAGAATATATGCTTGGTGTCGATATATCTTACAAGATGCAGAGAAATATGGAGCACCAACAGGCTCATCCTAAGAGTACAAGAAAGATGATATATATTTAGGGTATGTTGCACTGATGAGTCACATCAGTGATTTAGAACCATCCTCATATGAATAATTTGCAAAGAAGCAAGTTTGGAAAGATGCGATGATAGAAGAGTACAACTCTATAATGAAGAATGATGTTTGGGAGGTTGTTTCCAAACCTGATGGGAAGTCCATTGTGACTTCCAGATGGATTTACAAGATAAAGCATGTTGTGGATGGAAGCATTGAGAAGTATAAATAAGGATTCATTGCCAAAGGTTTCTCTTAGAAAGAAGTCATTAATTATGATGAGACCTTTGCCCTTGTGGAAAGGTACAACACAATCCAAGCAATTATTGCACTTGCATCTGATCTAGGATAGAAAATTCACCAAATGGATGTGAAGACAACCTTCCTAAATGGTGAGGTTGAGGAATAGGTTTATATTCAATATCCTAAAGTATTTTTGGTGCATGGGAAGGAGTCCCATGTTTTCAAGATAAAGAAATCTCTATATGGGATTAATCAAGCTTCTAGGGATTGGTTCTCCAGAATTGATAGCTACCTTTAGAAACTAGGTTTCTGTAAGAGTGAATTTGATCCAAATTTGTACTTCAAAGTAGTGAAGAACTAACTGTTGATATTGGTTCTGTATGTTGATGATTGTTTTCTCACTAGAGAGGAACATATGATTGCTTGGTGCAAGATGGATCCCACCTAAGAGTTCGAGATGAAATACTTAGGTCTGATGCACTACTTTCTTGGCCTTGAGATCTAGCAAAGAAAAGATGAAATTTTTCTATCTCAAGGGAAGTACAATGTGGATACATTGCGCAGGTTTGGCATGATAGATTGCAAATCTATGACTACACCGATGGTTCCCAATTTGAGGAAACTTCATGAGTTAGGATCTGGATCAAATCTAGTAGATCCCACTTTGTATAAACAACTTATAGGATCGCTAATGTACTTAATACATTTGAGGCCTGATGTATGTTATGTCGTGAGAATTCTGAGTCGATTTATGTTTGATCCAATACACAGACACTCAATAGCTACTAAGCATGTGCTTAGGTAATTTTGAGGTACAATTTCATATGGACTCAGATATGCCTCTAGTGGAGGAGTCATGTTACTTGGTTATACAAAATCATACTGGAGAGGAAGCATTGTGGACCGTAAGAGTACATCTGGCTACTGTTATATCCTAGGATCATCTATGATATCTTGGTCTAGAAAGAAGCAGGTTCCGTAACCTAGAGCACTACAAAAGCAGAATACATAGTTGCTAGTGTTGCTTGCCAAGAAGTAGTGTGACTCAGAAAGATACTTACAGGTTTGTTCGGTGAAAATATTGAGCCTACAGTTATTAGGTGTGACAATCAAAGTTGCACCAAGCTTTTCGAAAACCCAATGTTTCATGACAAGTCGAAGCACATAGAAATGAAGTATCACTTTATATGAGACATGGTCCAGAAAGGTACAGTGAAACTTCAGTACATTGCTATTGATGAACAAATTGTAGACGTGTTAACAAATCCTGTGTCAGTGACAAAGTTCAGGTACTTCCGAGACAAGCTTGGTATGGTAGAGAATGCCTCCCTTGCTAAGAGGGAGAGTTAAATGTATCGCGTCAGGAGACATTCTCCAAACCAATATTGTGCAACCAAGATTAATCCTCCCGTATAGAGGTGAGCACTTTGATTGCCTTCCGTGGTAAGGTTATTCCTCTTGTATAGAGGTAATTAATCAAAGTAATGATGTTGTAAAGTCTTGTTGGACAAGGACCTAGACTTGTGTGTCAAGTCATGATTCTCATGTGAACCTTCTGTATAAAGGTATCCATGGGATGGACCTCACGTATAGAGGTGGACCTTCCGAGTAAAGGTCATGATTTACTTGTTAAAATCATTTAATGTTGTGTGATGTATTATTAACCATGATCACCAGTTTCTATTAAGTCTCCTTCAGATATTGATCACCTCTAAAGTGAATTACTTGAGCATATGATCATTTGGTCTGGAATAATATAATATGATCACAGCATCCGATAATTATTCTTAGTATAATGTAATGTGATAGATCATTAAAGCCAGCACATATTGACCATGCATTAAAAGATAAAGAAATAAAATATAAAGCATAGAGATCAAGAGAATTCGAAATTTCCAATGCAAACACTTCAACTAATTAAAGAGAACTTGAATTTTTAAAGATTCAACTATAAAGCTTCAGTTACATAACAATGCATGCGTCAATCAATTCTTCAATTAAAGCATCAGTTAAAGATATGCAATCAGTTAACTAAAGGAGAACTTAGTGATCACTTCAGTAAAATCAATCAAAATGATTTTTAGTTAAGAAAAGTTAACTAAAGTGTTAAAAAATGAATTAGTTAACTAAAGTGTTTTGCATGATGACACTTTAGCTAAACTAAAAGTTAAAAGACGACACTTAAGTTACAACATTAAAGTTGCTCCTATTACATGATGACACTTATGTTAGCTTGTTAACTAAGTGATCCTATATCAGTTATGAGGGGATTTCACTCCAAATTCAGTTAACCATGATTTTAGGTTAAGGAAGAAAGGAATGGCGCATTGATGGTGCATGATTGAGGAAACTAGAAGTGCACTGCAACTATCCAAGAAGATAACTTGCTATGGTTTGAATGGGGGGATTATCCTTCATGCATTGATTCACTATCTTTCATGATTTTTTTATGTATGAGTTTCATATTTGATTATTCATGTCTATTTAGCCAAATGTTTTGAGGAGGGTATTTCTATTTTGCAGGTTCTTTAATCAAGGTCGTAGATCAAGAACTGATGGTTTCAAGCTTGGACCTGATGAATAGGATTATCATTGATGACAACATTAATGACAAAGCCAAGGTTGAAGGCTAAGCATGATTGATGACATGGACAAGCATGGATGATATGGGGACATGACCTAGGTTGATTTGGAAATTGCATGGACAAAGAACATTGGATGTGGGCATTGAGACCATTGGAGCACCTAATGGGTCAAATGACCCATACTGTGTTCATTTGTGTCTTAATGGGTTCATGAAGCCTCTTGCTTGATGAAGACGCCTTGAAGAAGCCCTTGGACCCACACTTGATGGGTTAATGGTCCTTGTACACTTGATGAAGTTGATGTGGTCATTTGTGAGTTAATGAGCTTATGGAACCCTTGGAGATGGTAATAATGTCTAAGAAGGTGTTTGCACTCTCCTGGTGGTATGGTAAAGCACTTGGACACACTTGTTGACATTGATGAAAAATCATGAACATACCTCGATACGTTGAATTGACATGGGTTTGAAGTCCATAAAAAGACATTTGATCAATGACCAAATGACACCTTGAAAGAGACTTTGAAAGTCTGGCATATGGCAGCCTATTAATGATTAACAATCTGGCTGTGGTGAGATGGTCATTGGAGTATGGAGTTAACACAAGTTAAAACAAGAATCAAAGCCCAAATATATTGAAGTCAAACCCAATTTAAAACGTGAACAAATCTAAATATATTTGTAGTATAAATATAAACTATTTCTAAGTAAGTCGGCTCCAGATTAAAAAAAAAAAACAAATAAATAAAAATTCAAATGACAAGTCGGCTCAAAAATTAATATGGAAAACTAGTATAAATAGGGCCAATGCCCTTATTCACTTGGGGGGAGGAATTCGTTGGAGATGAGAGGTATGAAATTCGCGGGTACTATAGTAGCTACAGTAGACAAGATTTTTTTTTTGAAGGTTCCTTTTTTTTTTGCTCTGATTTTTGGAAATTAGTGGAGGATTGGCATAGCTCTGATTTTGGTGGTTTTGTGAAGATTTTCGGACTTGGATCTCTCTGAAGATTGATTTTGGCAGTTGGTCTCATCTCTGTTTTTCGGGCTGCTTACTGAGGAAACTCATGGGGTCTAACAACAACAATAAATCTTTGATTTTTATGCACTGTGGCAGCCACAAACTATTGTTTTTGGCTCTGAAATACAATCATCTCTGAGACTGATTTTGGTGGTTAAATCTGCAAGTCTATGACAGTTTGAAGACTGATCTATCTCTAGCTATCTACAATAAAATGGTCTGATTTTTGAGGATCCGAATGGCAGCATGCAAGCTCTGATTTTCATGGATGAACAAGCTGTGATTTCTTTTAAGAATCCACAGGAAAAGAGGGTGGTCACAGTCTGAACCCAAAACTTGTTGAGGAGCAGCTTGAAGTTCTAGAAGATAGTTGAAGAGTGTTAAGCTTGTCTTGGCAATACCTCAGGGCATCTAGTTAAACCCTGTACATACTCTTACAACCACTTATATCAGACTTCCAAGGACACAGTTCAAGTCTAATTCATTGACTTAGAAATATGAAGACATCCAAAGATACAACAGTAAGCAAATTCACAGCTTGATGTGACAAGTGATATGTTAGTTGAGATGATGCAATATGATGATGATCTCCCATGCTATGATTTGATGAACACTTGATTTTTATGTTGCCTACATTGATGATATGATGATGCAAACTCTATGATGATGTTATACATTCTCCTTGATGATATTGTATGATGGTGCATGCATTGATGTTGAGAAGGAGCAATGTATTGAGCAGTGTTTGACCAGCAACATGACACACCTACAGCAGAAGACATGATGACAAGTGACACAGTAGCAGTAGTGATTGACTGACCTGGACAGTGGCAGCAGTGATTAATTGGTGTCAGAAATGTGCATATAAATTACAAGCAAGGTCTTGTACTAAAATGTACTTGTAAATACAAGCAGGGTCTTGTATCCTTTTCTTATTAGGATCTAAGAAAAAATAGGCTGGCTCCTAGATAAGGAGTTGGTGCTCTTTGCTTCAGTTGGTGCTGAATTGCCTCACGGTTGTATCCATTTGAACTAAATATAAAGATTACAAAACTTATATTGCAATGTGTCTCTTATGATTTGTGATGATGATCTGATTGGTTAATGGTGGTGTATTTTGTAATATGGAATTGAAGATATTTGTTTAAGATTTAAGAAGTTGAAAATAGCTGAAAGTGGTGACACACTGATTCACCCCTCCCTCTCATTGTGCCCTTGTGTCTAACAGGACCAACCTTCTAGTTTTCAAGGTACTCTTTGCTTAACTTATTGAACCTAGTTCTTTTTCATTAAGAAAGATCTTGTTGCATGCTTTCCAATTTCCTTAGGTTCTGTAAGTATTAGATAGTACATTGGTGACCTTAGTAACTTCCCATTCATAGGATTAATTTTCAAACAACAAAACTGGAGACTCCACTGGGGAGTCCTCTATTTCTCTGGGGGTCCTTTGTATGAATTTTTTCCAGTCTAAGTCAGTTTTAGAGTTTCTGGAAGGGTTTCCATAAGGTATTTACCCTTGCTTTAGACTTAGAACTGGTATTCTTTGAGTTTTTCTTCTTTTTTAAAAAATGTTTGAAGCATACCTGTGGCTTGCTGATACATATAGTCGCGTGTTTACCCTGTTACCATGGGTTTTTTGTGTTACACCTGTGAGTGACCTGCTAGTTTCTGTAGTTATAGTCATGGGTTCCCTTGTAGGATTCGTTTTTCCTCCTTAGGTTGAATTTATTGGTTTCTTATTTGATTATTTTTGGAATTTTATTAACCTTTAAGGGACCATTTCAGTTTATTTGTAGTCTGCAGATAGATCTTTGCTCTTATGTTAGATATTTTTTTATCTTTTAAAATTGTTGAGGTTGTACCTGGGTCTTTCAAGTTTGAGTAGTTGGTTTGTGGACACTTTGAGTGATCTTTCTTGATTGTTGTTCTAACTGATACTGGTTCGATGCCTTGAATATTTTTCATTGGTTATTTTTCTTGTAATTTGGTTTCAAAGTGTTTTTTACCAAGTTAGTTAATTCCAATCCTTGTTTGAGTTAACTAGTTGAACTTGTTGTCTTTAGAATTCTATGAGGGTTAGTTTTTTGTTCTTTTAAGCTTATGTACAATTTTATATACACTTAGAATATTTAAAGTGTGTTTTTACTTGTTTGCAATTAGTTTTTCTTTTCTCGTTTAAAAGAAAAATTCAAAAGGAGCTAGCATTTTTCCTTAACAAGTGCATTAGTTTTCTTTTCAGAAAAAGTAGTAGTTGCATACCTTTATTTTTGAAAAAAAGAAAAATTTCATTTCATTTGGATTTACTCCATCTGTTCTTCACTTTCTAAAGTTTAAAGTGAAACAATAAAACAAGTAGAAGCATATTTTACATTTTGTTACACACTTATCATGCTTTTCTATTTCAGTTGCAATAGCACAATGCACACATACACTAACCTTTGAGTAACAACAACCTTAAAAAGAATCATAGATTTAAAATCAAGTAGTAATTTTTTATTTTTTAGTTTCTTACACCAACTAGCTTAGGTTAGTGCTTTGGATCAGGTTGTTATTAACTATCCAAAGCAGTGAGGCTCAAATTGTAGTGGCTATTCATTAGGTAAATCCACATCTGTAGAAGGTGAACCGAGAAGCTCCACTCATGCTAGAGTTAAGAACGAAGTGGTGCGAGATTGAGTAGTCGGAGATACCGCTCCACTATTTGATTGGGAACATACTAGAGTCAGTGCGCGTACATGGATTCACTAGTACCTTCTGGTGATTTTGGATTTTGCGCTCAGTTACCATGCCCGTGCGTATTGATTTGACCTACAATTGTCCCCCCAGACCCTCTCTAAAGTGTTGATTGCCTTAGTATCCAAACTCTTAGGGTTCTACACGAGTGGTAGTGGAAGGATATTTCCAATACACCTAGGACAGATTCAAGAGGAAATCCCTTGCATCTCTTTGGGAAGGAGGTTGGGTGAATCTAGACCTTGGCCCCATTGTGTATGTATTGTGGACCTCGGATAACTATTCTTCATCTCTTCACTGGTTTGTTTTGGGTACTCATCATCCCATAATCTCCTTTGGAAGGTTATATGACTGACTGCTTTGGATCACCATAGGACATTTTTAGTAGTGCGATGATTGTTTACTCCTGTTCTAGTTGGCCCTAGGTTTTATTTGTTTAGAATATTTTTAGTTGTGGAGGACCAACCTCCTCATAGGTATAGAAGTTTGAAAAACCTTCCTCCACCGCAACCCTAACGGCGTAGGATAAACTCTAGTGGCTCTTTTGATCCATCATGTACGACTGAATCCCCTAGAGAACCTCACCTTATTACTCAAACTTCACCAGTTCCACACACAATCAAGGTTGAAGACTTGCAAAATGAAGGTTTTGTGAGACCTTTTAACCCTCCATTAACTGGACCTGACGATCTGGTGTTGGTGCGAGTCATCTCTTTAGGTTTACCTGAGTTAAGTGTGTATAGGTTTACATCTAGCTTTACCATGGAACATGTAGGGGATGGATCAGGAGGTACACACACTCCCACATATTCCATTGTCCCGGGAGGATTTTCTCCTCCTCATGTGAACATTCCGATACCTATATCATTGCATATGTCTTCTTCTCGGATCACTTCATTTAACTTTAACGTTGGATCCTTAGGGTCATCGAGCACTCAGATTGCTTCAACTTCTATACCTTTTGGATAAATAGTCGGTTCCTCCAATGTTCCCTTCAATGGGATACCTACGGTATCGTTCACGTCATCCCCTTTTTTCACAATTTACATACTAATCCTACTAGTTCCGCTCCTTTTGCTCATGCATTCCCTTAGCATGGAGGACATATTGCTCTTGTATCACTGTTTGTAGGCTCGATGCATGTTCCTTCCATTACGCAGTTTGTGAGTTCGAACCCCTTCACAGGTTATAGTTTGCAATCATCAAATGTTCAAACATCTAATCCACCTATAGGGAACACTCCTTTTTCACTCTTTTGTGGAGGAGGTAGTACTGCATACACGTCAACTCCCTTTTCATTTGGAGGTACTTATACTTAGCCTCAATGGAGTGGACCTTAAGGGAGTAATCCACTAGCTTACAGATGGATCACTTTTAAGAATTATTTCACATCACAACCAATGGTCGGGGGCAACCCCAACAAGCCTTATGGGAGTTATGGTTCAGGTAGTTTTACCCACCTGACTCCACGAACTCATATGCAATCGGCTAGGCCCCGCTTACCCTTTCTGTCAATGTTAAACTTGCTAAATATTTCAAATATTATGAATGACCCCATGCATCATGACCCTACCTGGCCTCTTGTTCCAACCAAGCTTCCTTCGGACATCCCCAAGTTTGAAGGAAAGACTGGAGAAGATACAGGGGACTGCATTACAACATTTCACTTATGGTGTTCTTCTAATTCAATAAACGATGATTCAATACGGTTGAATCTTTTTAAAAGAACCTTGACCAATGTCGCACCTAAATGGTACATCGAACTACCATCCACTGCTTAGCATAAATTCTACCTTTTGACAACAGTATTTATGAATCACTTCCAACTTCTCGTTCGGTATGATGTCGGCATGGATCTTCTGTCTACATTTAGGTAGAATAAATCCACTCACATATCTGACCATATTCAGGAGTGGAGAAGAAGGAAGAGGATCATTAAAGCTGAGATACCCCCATAATTCCTATTAGAGTGGTTTTTGAAATCACTATTACCTTACATCTCCAAGGATGTCTCGACTTCCAGGGTTACCTTAGAGGAGGAAGCCATCCTAAGAACCCAACAGTTAGATCTGATTTATGCTTAGTCTGGGATTCTTTATGAAATCATTCCTGATGCGCAAAGGTCAAACACTGATCCTTGTAAACCCAAACCTAGACCACATGCTGATGGCATTGTAGGTTCAGTTGACTCATCCACTGTAGAGGCTTTGGCCAAACAAGTTCATGAGATTTATATGAAGAATTCAAAAATGGAGACAACTAATGTTGCCACTCCTCCTCAAATGGATACTGTACAAAACATGTAGTCAAACAAAAAGGGTTCTCAACATCCTGGTGGAAATAAAAAGGGAAAGAAGGGGGACAATAATCAACATAAGCCCAAAACCACAGAAAGTGTTGAGGGGGGGAAAAAGAAAAGAAGAAGGTGAAATTCCATTGAAAACTTTGCAAGGAAGATCAATTGACTCACCAATGCCCCTTGATCGATGAAGCCCAAAAATTTTTGCAACAAAAGAAACTTGGTGTCCTAAAGAATCATTTTACCAAAGGACTAAACATGACTTTTGGCAGCTCTAGTGTTGGGGGCACCCATGGTACCGTACTGTATGATCAGTTTTATATAAACATGGTTAGCTTAGATACCTTGTTACAAACAAGAGCAAGAAATTATACCCCGGCACTGCCGCAGAAAGAGAAGGACATTCTTGAAATATCTGCTCCTCTTCATATTGAGAGACCTGCAGATCTTATGCCTAAGATACCAAAGGGTGTCTATAAGTGTGCATCACACAATTCTAATGCACGGGCTTCTCCCAACTATTATGTTGTGGAATACTTAGCCCAAATTCCATGTGCCATGTTTGCTCTAGAAGTCTTTCAGAGTTGTCCTTCTCAACAGAATGCGCTTCTAGCGGCTATAGGAAGTGTATATTCATCAAGTGTGTTGGCAAGGTTTGACATGTCTGACATCAAACCCTATTTTTCGTATCACGTAGCCTTTCAGATTGAAGTAATCCATGTTTCTAAAACCATTGGATGAACAGTGGTAGATGAAGGCGTGTCTATGTGCGTAATGTCCATTTCTTGCTGGAGAGCTTTAGGATCCCTTGAGTTAGTCCCCTCGATCACATTGCTTACCGCTTTCGATGGAAGATCTTTCTCTCCACATGGGATTCTACCCTCTTTTGAGATCCAATTATGGAAAAAAGTAGTGTCAGTAGAGGTTGAGGTTGTCAATGCTTCTCTTGATTACTATTTGTTGTTAGGAAGAAGCTGGATGTACACGATGCAAGCTATCCCTTCGTCTGTTTTTCGGGTATTGATGTTCCCTCACGAAGGAAAGATTGTCACAATTGATCATATTTCCTTCACCCAGAAAAATAACGCAACCTCTTTAGAATATAATATTCGGATGATTGATTAGACCCGGCCTCATAGAGAGAGTTTGGGAGTAAGATTGTATTTATCACTTATGGGCACTTTCGATTATCCTGCTCCCACAGATTACATTGGTTTGATGATTTTTCAAAACACTGTTTCAACATCTAAGGAGGTCTTTACAGTTATCAAAGCAATTGATCCTTGGATATTTCCCACTCATAATGAACTAGTTGTGCCCCTATCTGTAGCAGAAGTGAATTATCAAGCTTCATGAGATTCTGCAATAGATTTTATCTCAACTCATTTAGTCTCCGAGGAGTCAGATGTAGATTACGTGTCTGCATGGGTAGTAGAATCTGCTCATTCCTTTGAATGTTTAGACATTGTTTTACCATCAGATGAATCTATTCTGGAAGTAATGATAGGTCTTGATCAACCTTGGGAACACATGCATCATAGATCTTATTTTCTTCCAGACCTAAACAGGATTAAGAATGGTGATTTTTTTGTGAGACTTGGTGGAGATGTTGATCTATCCATTAACCCTTTAGCGAAATAGGGGATTTATGTTGAAGGTAACATGGATAACATATTCACAACCATTCCAATTAATATCTCCACCAAACAAGATATCGTGGAAAACATTTTCATCGGTGCAAACTGTTCTCCTGAAGAGATTCACTTGTATACCGACCTTTTTAAAGAATTATGCGACGTCTTTTCCTGGTCATATGAGGAGATGTCAGGCATCGACCCGTCCATAGTTGAACACGAGATCAAAACGTATCCAAATGTGAAACCTATTCGACAGAAAATTTGTCCAGTCAATCCGTGAAAGGATGCAGCCATTAAGGCTGAGGTTGAAAAGCTCCTCAAAGCCGGATTTATCTATCCTATCGACATGACGGAATGGGTTTCTAATCTGGTCCCGGTTGATAAGAAACAAGGTACTATACGATTTTGTACTAATTTCAGGGATCTTAATAAAGATTTTCCTAAATATAATTACCCCACACCATTTATTGATCAGATCGTAGATGAGTGTACAAGTAACTAAGTATTTTCCTTTATGGATGGATTTTCGGGGTACAATCAGATTCAAATCAAACCTGAAGATCAACACAAAAAAACTTTTATATGTCCTTGGGGTACCTTTTCATATAGGAAAATGTCGTCTGACTTGAAAAATGTTGGAGCCACCTTCCAGTAAGTAATTAATTTCTCCTTTCATGATATCAAACATATAGTCGAACCTTATATGGATGATCTACTTGTGTGATCTTGAAAGAGAAGAGATCATCCAGAACATTTACGACATGTCTTTGAGCGATGCAGACACTACAAAATTCGTTTGAATCCCAATAAATGTGTGTTTTTTGTCGAGTCCTCATGATTGTTGGGTTTCATCGTGTCCAGTAGAGGGATCATGTTAGATCCTTTAAAAGTAGAGGTGATTATCAAATTTCCTCCTCCTCGTAATGTTAGACAACTTCAGAGTCTATAGGGTATGTCCAACTTCCTCAGATGATTCATTGTCAACTATCCAAAGATAACCAAAGGTTTCATGCATTTACTTAAACAAGACACTCCATTATTGTGGGATGAGGTTGCACAAAACTCTTTTGAATCTTTGAAAAAATAACTATTATCATCCCCCTTGTTAAGTTCACCAGATTACACGCACGATTTTATTTTATATCTAGCCGCATCCGATTCCATAGTTGGCATAGTTTTGGTTCAGGAAGATGATAAAACACAAGAGCACGTCATATATTACCTTTCTTGCGCTTTAATAAAACCTGAACTGAAATATTCACACGTTGAGAAGTTGGCACTTGCCGTTGTGTACGCCGTTTAGATACTACGCCATTCTATTTTACTGTGAATTACTATAGTAATTGCAGATGTCAATCCATTTCAATATGTTTTAAACCGATGCATAATTGGGGGTAAATTTAATAAATGGATTTTTATTCTCCAAGAGTTCAATATCACTTTTCAATCCGTTAAGTAAAAAATGTCCTTAATATCCACAGAACTCACATCCAAGTTTCCTAGTGGTGAAGAATTTAACACGGAATATAATTCATTCCATGATGAGCATATCCTTCTCATTTCAGCCTCTGATGTGTGGTATGGAGATATTTTGATTTATCTCTAGACTTTGAGATTTCCAACTTTTTCTAGAGAAGAACGACGAAAACTACATCATCATGCTAAAAACTACCTCATAATCGTTGATACATTGTATAGATGAGGGGTAGACTTCGTTTTACACCGTTTCTTGACCTTTGAAGAATCCAAGTTAGTATTGAATGATTCCCACAATGGAGCATAGGGGGGTCATCTTTCTGGATTGGAAACAACCCAAAAAATACTTCGTGTTGTTTTTTTTTGGCCCGCCATCTTCAAAGATTGTGTGGAAGTTGTGAAACGTTGTCATCCTTGTTAGCTATTTACCAAAAATATGCAAGCACACCCTTCTCCCCTATACCAAATCATCACAGTAAGTCCCTTCACCAAGTGTGGGGTGGATTACATGACTAGCAACCTAGTTTCTGCCGGGGGGCATCAATACATCATAGTTTTTGTAGACTACTTTACTAAGTGGGCAGAGGAAATGCCTACTGTGAAGGGAGACAGTGAAATCACAACTTATTTTGTGTTCAATTAGATTATTTCTAGGTTCGGTATTCCCAAGGACATTGTTATTGATCATGGTATACACTTTCAGAATAATATGATGTCAGAGTTGACCACTATGCTAAGGTTTAAACAAGAGCATTCGTCTCCTTTCTATCCGCGGGAGAATGGATAGGTCAAAGCATTTAATAATACTTTAAAAACCATTCTCCAGTGTACTATTAACACTAGTAGGTCAAACTGGCACATTATGTTATATCCGGCTCTTTGGGCATATCGTACTAACGTTAAGACTGCTACAGGATTTTCACCTTTTCAACTTGTTTACGGGCTGGAGGCAGTCACACCTATTGAATGCAAAATATCATCATTAAAGTTGGTCATCCAACTATTACCTAAAACTTCTACTTTAGAAAAATGATTGCTTCATCTTGAACATTTAGATGAACATCACAGGGATGCGCTTATCGTGAATGAAGCACATAAAAATCGAGTTAATAGTCAATATGATAAGTCTGTCAATCCTAGGGTTTTCTCCGAAGGAGACCTTGCTCTACTCTATGACCATGATAAACACCCCTTGGGGGTAAGAAAATTTAAGTCTGTGTGGCTCAGCTTGTATATCATTTCTAGGGTTTTGAAAAAAGGGTCATATGAACTAGTTGATTATGATAGATTTAAGTTTCTTGAGCCTAGAAATGGGCTCTCCCTGAAGAATTATTATGCTTAACACATATACTTTTTCTTGTAAATAGTTGTATAGTAATGTAGAGTTAGCATTTTTGTGTTTCTTACGTGGCTTTGGATGTGTTTTTAGATGGAAACTCAGTGGTTTGTAGGAATCGCTGATGGCGTTAGTAGCCACACTTGTAATCTTTCCTCAACTGCTTGGGTGATATATTCACCTATGGGTCAGCTTGTTTCATCAGGGGGTGCTTGTCTAGGACATATAACGAACAATATTGCTGAGTACAGTGTTGTTATTGAGCTACTATGAGATGCTTTACTCCACGGCATTCATGTTTGGAAGTTAGGCTTGATTCTCAGTTAGTTGTACTCCAGCTTACAAGTGAGTATCAAGTTAGGGATTCTTTATTATTACGTTAGTTTTTTAGAGTTAAATTGCTTGAAAGATAGTTTGATTACATTTAATATCAACACATTTCAAGGAACCAAAACACAATTTTCGATGCATATGCAAACTATATACTCGATTGGCATTTGTATCATACATAGTAAAGTACATCACCACACACATAAATCAACATGTATATAATCTATAGGTGTATATATATATATATATAAGTCCAAAAAATCAAAGAGTTTGAGTATCCATCTCTGTCAAAGATACATAACAATATACAAAAATTTTCATAATAGCCTTAAAGTAGTGTATATATCCCTAAGGAGAGGCAAGAGCCTCGGCCTCCTTTGCTAGAACCTCTCTATAGAAAAAAAACATCCTAGCTACTTTTTGGAGTAGCCTAATCCATGCAAGGGGTACACCCACTACATGCTCCTGCATATCCATAGGCATGTGCTCTATGCGATAAGTAGGAATATCATGAGTTAACTGGGTCATATTCCCCTCAATGGTTCGTAGCATGACCTATATTTCGCCTAGCTATGTTGGTCGTACGAACACTCTCGGGTCTCCGGATGGCCTCACTAGTCCAATGTCTACACCAAGTATGTTGTCAATACTTAAACTCACCAAAAACATATGTACATCTTATTAACAAAAACTATAAAAATTAAATAACAACAAAAGTAAAAATGGTACCTATCTCTCCCCAAGTATCTCTTGGAGGTAACATGAGTTACGGGTCACCACGGAAGTCCATCCTAGCATAAGGAAAATCCTCAAATGCAGGAACTTGTTTCCTCCACCAACCTAATAAGTCCTCATCATCATAGGAGGTACTAGTGTCTCCACCTCCGTATCGTAAGAATATCTCACCCCATCAAGTCATCATGGGCTCATGGGGGTTAACAGGTGGGAGAGCCACTCTTGCAATCAAGATCATAACTCTCTCAAAGAACAAGGTGCATAGTATACTCCCATAACCAAAGTTCTTCTTATTCTCTGTAGCATGGGTTTTCACCCTTGCTCGTGCAAAAGAGCACCTGCTGAGGATAATGGAATCCTTAGCAGCAATTCGAATTAAGGTAAAGAGTCAAATGTAAAAAACAACAATACAAGATTAAGCTAACATATTCATGGGAAATAAATCTAAACTACGATGGAAAACATGAAATGCGTACGAGAAACAATAAAATAAATCTTGATTTTTTTTATAAATGGAAAAAAAGGGTTTGCATGAAATTTTTTACCTCAAATATGAGGCCGTTGGAGTTTTTGTAGTCATAGGGATCAATGCACCAGTACTCCGTAGGTTCCTTCTCTTCTCCAAATGCTCAGAGGTGGGGGTCAATATTGACTAAAAGGGGAGAACTGTAGCTCAAGTGGTTTGGGCTAGAGTTCTAGAGTCATTTGGGCAGCATAAGGGTAAGGTAAGTGGTGGATGGTAAATGAGGGGCCTCCATCACCTTTTTATAGATTTTTGGGTGGTGGAGTAAACAACCATGGTTTTGGGTACCAAAATGGTTTAGGTTAGAGGTTTTAGGGTTTTTTGCCCTCTTTTTCTTTCTTTTTGAATTTTCTTTTGTTTATTCCCTTTTATTTTGATTTTGGGAACTTTGGACCCCCTTTTGGGGGTTTGGGTTATGTTTTGAAAGAATTGAGTTAATATGAGGAGGCAAAATGTGATTTTTGCCTCTTTAGGTACCCATGTGGACATTTTGAGGTTCTGGAGGCTAGAATGATAGGGAAAATGGTCAACATGGTTATGTGTCTAAAGGAATGAGCTGGTGAGTAATTTTTTGGTGTTAACAAATTTCCCCCTGATGTGTGAGGACAGGAGCTCATCATATGGACGATAGACATCATAGGTTCTGTTCTCTTCTGAGGGTCTGAGCATTGTGGTGGAGAAGATCGGAAACTGGGTGGATACCGGAACATGGGCTCCGTACGAACTGCAAGAACTCAAATTGAACATTCATGTCCTCAATAATGGATGAAGGATAATCTCAATAGATGGATGAGGCGGGCATACCCATGCTTGTATCAAGATACGTAAATAATAATTAGGCCCAAGAGGGGGCCTGAACAATACATGGAGAACTGCTGTGTACATCATAACAATCCAGAGGGGACACAAATCTGGGACATACTCGTGGTCCAACCATGACTGATATGAGTAACTGGTGTATGAACATAGTGACATCCATACTGAATGTGGTACCATAACAACTGATATTCTATTGAATTTGAACTGGGTACATGGGGAAGCATATAACTGAAGTGCTTCCGAATACTGTCGCTGCGCGCAACCCGGATATCTGTGGGAACATTCAACTGGGGAGGTTCCAAATAGACTCACCAATGGGTTAGAATCAAAGGACATCTGGGGTCTTCGACCAATAACTGGAAGAACCAATACCCTGCACGAATCTCATCGGTGCGATCAAGGTGTTGAATTCGAGCACATGAGAAACGACCGTTCGGAGAGGCACTAAGGATTCCTCTCAAAATGGTCCATAGGAAATCACCATTGATGGTGATGAGTCCAAGGCGTGGGGATCTCTGAGTCTATCCTCTGGAATAGATTGGTTGATGTCGATAGAGGGATACCGTGCCACTATTACGACAATGGTGCAGTATTGAATGTGAGACTGACATGTTGCGGGGGTAACAATGGTCATAGGGTGGAGGGACTTCAAACTTCCTTTGTTCAGAGTATGACGACAAGGCTGATGTTGGAAACATATGAAACTGACTTTAGGGAGGGGGATCATGAATTGAGGGACCAGGGAGGGGGAAGAACTGATAAGTGATACCAAAGGAATCTAAGGGTAACTCATTGCAGAATACTCTGAACAAAGGAGACCATACTTGGAGTGTTTCCATGATATGGGGACTAGACATGATCTTTCATGGCACCAAGAGGCATCGTTGGGTCCTTCTTCGTGGTTTAAGGATATCAAAGAAGGGATAGAAGGGTGCTCAAAATGGTACTGTCGTGTGGATTTGTACGAGCCCAAAACAGTTCGTGCTCATGAGTGCTTTCAATTTTAAGGAGTCTGAAAGCAGTAAGAAGACTCTGAAATGGTGGAGAGGTATTGTCGTGTGGATTTATATGAGACCAGGACGGTGCATGCTCGTGGGTGCTTTCAATTTTAGAGAGTCTGGAAACAAATGAGAAGACTCCAAGGGGGTTCTTTTTCGTGTGTTAGTATCCAAGGCCCAAAAAAGAATAAAAGGATGCAATGAAGAACTCTTCTATCCGATGTGACTAGAGTATTCCTTTTTTGTAATTAGACTACAAGGTCTGGAAAAGGGTTAATCTTATACCAGGTAGACGCCCTTTCAGATACTTTTAGAGAGCATGAAAGAAAGCAAGATTGCTCGATGATATTTTCATTCTTTTAGGAGTCAGAAAAGAGCATAACACAAATTTCCTAAGTGCCTTTTTCGTAAAGGAATTGTTCGGCCCAAAAAAGGGATAAAACTATACCGAACAAGGTGATGGCTACCGTCAAGGGTTTTTGTGCGAGCGAGAAATCATCTCAAGCATCATCACGGGGGTAGAAATATGAATCCAGCAATGTGAATGGTTCCAAAAATGGAGTTGGCATGCAAATCGAGGCGACAGGTAGGGGGGAAAGGTGTCTAAAAACGTTTTCGTGCGAGCGAGAAATATTCTCAAGCATCGTCAGGAGCACGGAAATATGAATCCAGCGATGCGAACAGTGCAAAAAATAGAGTTGGCACACAAATTGAGGTGATGGGGGCTAGGAAAAAATGCCCAAAAAATATTTGGTGAAAACGGGAAACGGTCTCAACCATCCTAAAGGTCCTGGTGAACTGAATCTGGCGGTGTCAACAGTTCGAAAAACGGACCTCGTATGAACTCGGCATGCCAAAATAAGGTTTGGTCAAATGTCTATAAATAGTAAATGGGCCCAATGACATGTGTCATTGTTATAGTTGAGTTTGATAGGAGATTGTAGAGAGCCAGAGGAAAAAACTGAGATTGTGAGAGATCCAATCGGTGGAGTTGTGTTCCAAGGGTTGCAGGTAAGGCTTCATGTCCTTAGCCTTTTATTTTATTTATTTATTATTGGGAATTGGGCCTCTGGGGGGCATGCCGGGCGTTTCCTGGGGCCAAGGCACCAAAGCACGGCTTTGGAGGGGACATGCGCGCTTTGGAGTGTGATTTGGGGCAAGGTATCCGCGATCGCCGAGCATGGCTAAGGGCCTCTCAGTCGTGCTGACCGAGCATGGTTGTGTCTCCCATAGTCATGCTCTAGAGCACGCTGGGGGCCCTCAGAGCTGCGCTTGTCGAGCGTGGCCGAGGCCTGCTTAGTTGCGCTCTGAAGCGCAGCATTTCGATGGGAAAACGTGCTTCAGGGCATAGTTGCGCTCTGAAGCGCGGCTTTCTGGCAGGAAAGAGCGCTTCAGAGCGCAACTATGAGCAGCGAAGCCGCGCTCTAAATTGTGGCTTTCCGGAAGGAAAGTGTGGTTCAAAGTATAGATATAGGCCCGACAGGTGCGCTCTAGGAGCATGCTTTTTGAGGGAAAAAGCGCGCTCCAGATCGCACTTGTGGGGTAAGATAGCACGTTGGAACTGATGCGCCGACCTGGGGGGATCTATGGGATGTTTATATGGTTCTAATGGGTTTTTGTTGGCTTGATTTGGTAGGATGCTGAGGGTTATTGTCACGTCCCCACTTTGACCCTTGTAATATTTTGGGTTATAATGTAAATATTGTATGCATATTATGTATGATTCCTAGCATGGAGCTCAAGGCCAAGGCCCCGCTAGCGAATGCTCGACCTAGAAGAGGAATGTATTTGAAATTATGCTACCCATGTGCTAGTGAACCATGGGAATTGTAAATATGCATCTTAATATAAATGCCCACAACTAGCTATGCAATGCAACAAGATATAGGGGCATGATGTTACAAGGAAATTGGGAGGTAAATATTCAAACCCTTGAGCCCATCAAGTCAAGCCAAGTGTCAATGAGAGAACCCATCAACCCTCAACTACCCATGTTGACTTTTGTACCCAACCATTCATTTCTCCCAAGAGTTGGTTGAGGTAGTTAATGCCTTGGGGAATGGAGAGGTATGGCTGTCCAAATTCGAGTATGGGCAAGCCACCCTTCCTAGAGATTCATGTTTGGATTCTTGGGCAAGTAAAGGGCCACGAAATTGCTCCCCAAGCCATTATTCACCAATCAGTTTTTCTCTCTCATGAGTTTGGAGCTACCTGGGCATTTTCCTTCATGATTTTGCTGTGTTTTCCTTCATTATCCTAGCTGGGAAGGGCGTTTTTGTGTTGTATAACAGTGGGGAAGAAAGGGAAATCAATTTGGGGACCATAGAGGTTGTTTTGGCTCACTGATTGCTGGTATATCTGTGGGAGAAAATGTTTTCTTCCCTATGGTCGATTTTCCCTCTCACAAATCTGTTTTTGGTGTGCCTACGTTTTTGGGAAAACCCATGTCCATCTAGCTTCTACGTCCCATTGCTGAAAGTGTGTTTCCAAGCCCATATCTGAGTTTTGTGTTCAAGATAATTCTAGGGTTGAGTTGGGTATCCATTGCTTTGGGTTGTGTTGAAGCTTGAGAGCCCCTTTTTCCTTGTAGATATCATGCCCAACTCGGGGGTGGTCTCTGAGTGCTGAAAGAATACAGGCTGGGCAGAGACCTATGGTTGGGTGGAACATTGCAGCGACATAGCTAGTTGCTTGGGACAACATTACATCAAGATGAGTAATTTATTGTGTTTTACTTCTGCAAATGTATTAATTTGTTGACTGTGTTAAATTGAATGACAATCATGTAATATGTGTGTGGATGAGTTCATTTCCACTGTGCATGTTTTTTTGATTTCCATCTGCACACATCTCTTTTATGTGTATGAACCTAATGAATGGACTGAGTTTATGTAAAAGCCCAGATTTTAGTGCCATGTTCCCATCCTTGCATTGGATAGAAGGGTGGGTACGTGATAGCTATGTGGCGAGAGCGAGAAATGCCGGATACTATCCTGGACACTATCCAAGAGGATGTGGGTGTATAGGCGGCCTTGGTGGATTATGGTTTACTGAAGTTCTCGCAGGTGTCGTTGATGCATTCAGCTAAATTGTTGCTGAACAAGTTGGTCGGGTTCTACGATTCGGATCTTAAGGAGTTCATGATCCAGGGCGAGCGGTTGGATCTCACCCTAGCCGATGTTTATTTTATGACTGGAATTCCCAGGTTGGGCATGGTTACTGATACCCTGCCTAGGAGGGCGGGGAATGTATCTATGCAGGTCTTACTGGATAGACATTGCTACCCTACTGCGGAAGTGCATGCCAATGCACTATTGATTTGTGATCTTGAGAGTCCGACGACTTGGGCGATTGTGGCGCTAGTGGTGCACATTTTGGGTTCACATGTTCCACATTGGGTCTCGGGGGGGCAGATGGTTTTGGTGGAGTGGGTTCTGGATGGGACTTACTATGCCTAGGGCCAGATGTATTTGTCAGTTGTTCAGCGAGAGCTGAGCAAGGTGAGGCATTTGGGAGGGTAGTTCTGTTTCCCCTCGTTTTTGTGCTGGTTTTTCTTCGAGCGAGTCCCTACGCTGCAACCTCATATAGCAGTGTGTGATGGGGGACAGACATAGCTGTGGATGCGGCGATGGGGAGAGATGATGACTCACGTAGGTGGTGGTCTTGTAGGCCGGTTCTTTACAGAGGATTTGTTCAAGCAGTGGATGCAGTTGCCAATAGTCATAGATGATCACCTGTATCGCCAGATGGACTATCGAGGGGATCCTCAGCTACCGCAGCCGCCTGGTCAGGCATGGGGGCTGGATGGTACGTATATCTTTGGTCTGCTTTCTGCTTATAGTATCATGTTATATCTAGTTGATATCATAGATGATATCTATAGGAATTTTTGATATTGACAACTTGGTGTTGTTTTATGCAGATGTGGGACCACGGCTGCCTCTGAGACATCGGTTGCGGAGAGGTCGGGTCGAGGGGGTGGACCTGGTCAATTGGGGGGAGGGGCATCGACGGAGTGACGTGACTATGATGGAGGCTCTATGAGTTGGTATTGATCGGCTCCTAGAGGGGGTAGTGGATGTTGGTTGGTAGCATTTAGATCAGACACTGATTGATATATGTTATGATGCTCCTCGATAGTGGAGACCCATTATGTGGCGCATTGTGATGGCCGCCGAGACTGTGAGGGATATGGCCCGAGGGGATGTCCCTCATATAGGAGATGATGATGAGGATGAGCTCGAGGAGGAGCGGGGAGAGGATGAGTCAGTGGCAGAGGAGGATGACGAGCCTGAGGAGGAGCAGGGAGAGGATAACTTGGCGGCAGAGGCTGCTAACATGCCTGAGGAGGAGCAAGGAGAGGATGAGTCAGCAGCCAAGGCAGAAGAGTCAGAGGAGGAGGAGGGCACCGGTGACGATGGTTACTGGGGAGATGACTCTGACTAGGCAGTTGATGGGACTTCCCCCACTGCGATGAGCATGTGGGATTTTTGTATATACGGATTTGTATTATATGGCGAGGATGTTGTTGGGGCTCCTTGATATGTTTATATGTATTTAGGGTGCCATGGGCACTTATGAAATTTTCATGATATATATATACCGACACATGGATGTCTTTTAGTGACAATGGTTGTTCTTTATGCACATGGATGTACTTCAGTATACGCACATGGATGCGCTTATGATGCTAGTTTCTTTTTATGCACGTGGATGCACTTTAGTATATGCACGTGGATGCGCTTGTGATGATGGTTTTCTTTTTGTCTTTATGGTTTTTAAATACCTATATGATGGTTTATGTACATGTAGATGGTATGGTGATGCATGTTTATGGTTTATGCCCTATATATGGTGGTTTATGTGCCAGTCTAGAATATTGTTAGCCATTTGGCCTGCTACACTATTTTGATTTCGAGGGACATGAGTGAATGTAATGGATTCAAAACTGTTTGATCATTTGTTTGGTGCGTAGGAAATTTATAAAGAGGCAAGGATCCCGTACCTGGTAAACATTGTTGAGTTGGGAAACAAGCAGTTGGGAGTCAAGGAACACACGAAGGTGACATATGCCCATCTGGAGGGCAGCGGTCAAGAGATCGGCCACAACATCGTACTCAACCTTGTTATTAGTAGAAACGCCTATGCACACTCCATCGAGGTGGATCAACTCGTGTGAGGGGGAATAAAGTACCTGTTGGTTGTGGAGCCAGATCTTCTAGTCTCATAGATGATATTGTATCAGCCGTGTTTGTAACCCAGTTCTATATGATATGTAGGTGACTGTACACTCACCCCAGCGGGGGGGTGTGGGGGGGCATCGCCAGCTGTTTTGCGGGCCCATGGTTTTGGGTATCCCGTGGTATTTTCCCATTGTATTTCCATTATAAAAGAAAGACATTGTAATACGGCTAGGGTTGATGTATTAGGTTTTATGCATTGTAAAGATCTTTGAGATCGGGAGAGAGACTCTGAAACAGAGAAGAGGAAGTGCAGCGGTTGTGCTGCAGGTTGTATCCCTTCATCTTGTTGGACGGTAATAATAATAAGGACTGGCAAATTCAGTGTGGACGTAGCCCAAGTTGGGTGAACCACGATATATCTATGTCTCTCTTGTAATGTGTATGTGTGATTATATTTGCATTTCTATTTATTGTTATTGCTCTGCGATCCTGTTTTTCTAACAATTGGTATCAGAGCCAAAGGTCTATTTGGCAGTTAAACCCGCAAGAAGCTAGGGTTTCTGGTTCGAGTGGGAGCAATGGCAGAAGAAGGAAAGTTTAAGGTCGAGAAGTTTAACGGCCAAAACTTCGGGTTATGGAAGATGCAAATGGAGGACTATCTGTACCAGAAGGATCTATTCCTACCGTTGGGAGGAAAAGCAAAGCAGCCGACGACTATGAAGGACGAAGAATGGGTGGTTCTTGACAGAAAGGCTCTGGGAACAATACGGTTGAGCCTGGCTTCATCGGTGGCTTTCAATATCTCAAAAGAAACGACAACAGAGGGTTTGATGAAAGCATTGGGTAAGCTGTATGAAAAACCCTCGGCTTCCAACAAGGTATTTCTAATGAAGCGTTTATTTAATATGAAGATATCTGAAGGTGGATCTGTTACTGATCATTTAAATGAGTTTAATACGGTTACAAATCAGCTAAGTTCTGTAAGTGTGAAATTTGATGATGAGGTTAGGGCTCTTCTAATCTTGTGTTCATTGCCAAAAAGCTGGAATAGCTTGGTCATGGCTGTAAGTAACTCTGTCTCTAGTTCAAACACCTTGAAATTTGATGATGTTATTGGTGTTATTCTTAGCGAGGAAATGCGAAGAAAAAGCACAGGTGAGACATCAGGTAATGCGTTGACCATGGAGAGCAGAGGAAGACAAAAGGAGAGAGGAAAGAGCCAAGGTAATCGTGAAAAGTCTAAAACAGGCAGATCCAAGTACAGACTGGGAAAGATAGAGTGCTGGAACTGTGGAAAGAAAGGACATCTGAAGAAAGACTGCAAATCTCTAAAGAAGAAAGGAGATGCACAGAAGGAAACTACAAAGGAAGCAAATGTAGCAGGTGATGTGTTACAAGATGCTTTGATTCTTGCATTAGATAATACTAGTGATTATTGGGTAGTAGATTCAGGAGCTTCATGTCATGCTACACCCCATAGGAAATACTTTCATGAGTATGTTCCTGGCGATTTTGGACATGTTTTATTGGGTGATGATGAGCCATGTAAAATTGTTGGAATGGGTAAGGTATGGATAAAAGTTAAGAATGGAACTGATTGGCTGTTGAAAGATGTTAGGCATATTCCTGCTATGAAAAGAAATCTGATCTCAACAGGGCAGTTGGGAGATGGCGGCTGTCTATCTACGTTCGGAGAAAAGTGGTGGAAGATCACTAAAGGATCAATGGTGATAGCAAAAGGAGAAAGAGTAGGTACGTTGTATTTATGTCCTCATAATACTGACCATTCTATCTCTTTAGCTTCCACAGGAACAGATACAGCATTGTGGCATCATAGGCTTGGCCACATGAGTGAGAAGGGGATGCAGATTCTCCACTCAAGGAAGTTGCTGCCAGATTTGAAGCAGGTAAGTTTGGAATTCTGTGAAAACTGTGTTTATGGAAAACAGAAGAGAGTCAGATTTCTCAGGGTTGGGAAACAGAAGAAGAATGAAAAATTAGAGCTTGTGCATACAGATGTATGGGGACCAGCTCAGGTACAATCTCTTGGTGGCTCTCATTATTATGTTACATTTATTGATGATGCAACTAGAAAAACTTGGGTTTATTGCATTAGACAGAAATCTGATGTGTTTGCTACTTTTAAGAAGTGGAAAGCTTTGGTTGAGAATGAGACAGGAAAAAGGTTGAAGTGTCTCAGATCTGATAATGGAGGTGAGTACTGCGGCAAGGAGTTTGATAGTTACTGTTCATACCATGGGATTCGTAGAGAGAAGACAGTCCCAGGAACACCACAGGAAAATGGTGTGTCAGAAAGGATGAACAGAACGATCATGGAGCGTGCAAGGTGTATGCAACTGCATGCAGGGTTGCCCTTACAGTTTTGGGCGGATGCTGTAAATACTGCTGTTTATTTAATAAACAGAGGACCTTCAAGTGCTTTGGATGGTGGTATTCCAGAGGAAGCATGGACAGATAAAAAGGTAAACTACTCATTTTTTAGAACGTTTGGTTGTGAAGCATTTGTCCATATTGATAAAGAAAATAGAACAAAGCTTGAAGCTAAATCCAAGAAATGTACCTTTATTGGATATGGGGTTGATGAATTTGGTTATCGTTTATGGGATTATGAAAATAACAAAATCATCAAGAGTAGAGATGTGATATTCAATGAAAAGGTCATGTATAAAGATCAGTTGCAAGGAAAGAAACAGGAAAAGGAAAGCACAGAGTACATAGTGCTTGATGAAGTTAAAGAAAATGAAGTTCCGAAGGTGCCAGAAAATCAAGAGCAGCAGCAAGTACCTGAAACTCCTGCAACTGTAAGAAGATCTACCAGGTTAAGTAGACTCCCTGAACGATACTCTCCTTCAATGTATTATTTATTGATGACTGATTCTGGTGAACCAGAATGTTATGAAGAAGCAATGCAGGTGGAAACTAGAAAGAAGTGGGAGCAAGGCATGAATGAGGAGATGGACTCATTGGTAGGAAACCAGACTTGGGATTTGGTTAAGTTGCCTGCTGGTAAAAGAGCATTGCAAAACAAATGGATTTACAGGTTGAAGGAAGAAGAAGGAGGTAAGAAGCGGTACAAGGCCAGACTTGTTGTAAAGGGGTTTACACAGAAGAAAGGTATAGATTTTGATGAAATATTTTCTCCTGTTGTAAAGATGACTTCAATTAGGACTATCTTAAGTCTAGTGGCGGTAGAAGATTTGCATCTTGAACAGTTAGATATAAAAACAGCCTTCCTCCATGGGGATTTGGAGGAAGAAATATATATGCAGCAGCCACAAGGGTATGAGGTCAAAGGTAAGGAGGATCTGGTATGCAGGTTGAAAAAGAGCTTGTATGGTTTGAAGCAAGCTCCAAGGTAGTGGTATCTAAAGTTTGACAGGTTTATGACAGAACAAGGTTATAGTAGATGTCATTCTGACCATTGTGTTTATTTCAAGAAGCTAGACAATGGAAGATATATTATCTTGTTATTGTATGTGGATGACATGCTTGTTGCAGGGTCTGACATGCAGGATATAAATGTACTCAAAAGGAAGCTAGCTAATTCATCTGCGATGAAGGATTTGGGTGCTGCAAAGCAAATCCTTGGTATGAGAATAATGAGAGACAGGAAAAATCGCAAATTAACATTGTTTAAAAGTGAGTACATACAAAAGGTGTTGGAGAGGTTTAGAATGCAGAATGCAAAACCTGTAAGTACACCTTTGGCTAGCCATTTCAGTCTAAGTAAGGAAATGTGTCCCAAGACACAAGAAGAGATAGATTACATGTCCAAGGTTCCCTATCAATCAGCAGTTGGCAGCTTGATGTATGCCATGGTGTGCACAAGACCAGATATTGCACATGCAGTGGGAGTTGTGAGCAGATATATGAACAATCCAGGTAAAGAACATTGGAAGGCAGTACAGTGGATTCTCAGGTATTTGAGAGGTACTACCACTGAGGCATTATGTTTTGGAGGTTCAGACACTGTTCTACAGGGATATGTTGATGCAGATATGGCAGGTGACAAGGATAGCAGGAGGAGTACCACAGGGTATGTGTTTACTGTAGGTGGAACAGCAGTAAGCTGGATTTCGAAACTACAGAAGGTTGTTGCACTTTCAACAACAGAAGCAGAGTATGTTGCCATTACAGAGGCTAGTAAAGAGATGATTTGGTTGCAGAGGTTTATGGAGGAAGTGGGTAAGAAGCAGAATGATAGAAGATTGTATAGTGACATCCAGAGTGCCATTCACCTTGCTAAGAACTCAACATTCCATTCCAGGACTAAACATATACAGCTCAAGTACCATTTCATACGCTCTGTTCTGGAAGATGAACTGTTAAAGCTGGAAAAGATACATACTAGCCAGAATCCTGCAGACATGTTCACAAAGGTAGTGACCAGAGAGAAACTGAGTTCGTGCTCGGTTTCAGTTGGCCTTCTAGCATGAAGGTGAAGAGGAGAAATTTGCCAAGTCCAAGTCCAGCAAGTGCAGCAGCGGTGGAGTTGTTGTGATCAGTCTCCAAGTGGGAGATTGTTGGTTGTGGAGCCAGATCTTCTAGTCTCATAGATGATATTGTATCAGCCGTGTTTGTACCCCAGTTCTATATGATATGTAGGTGGACTGTACACTCACCCCAGCGGGGGGGTGTGGGGGGGCATCGCCAGCTATTTTGCGGGCCCATGGTTTTGGGTATCCCGTGGTATTTTCCCATTGTATTTCCCTTATAAAAGAAAGACATTGTAATACGGCTAGGGTTGATGTATTAGGTTTTATGCATTGTAAAGATCTTTGAGATCAGGAGAGAGACTGTGAAACAGAGAAGAGGAAGTGCAGCGGTTGTGCTGCAGGTTGTATCCCTTCATCTTGTTGGACGGTAATAATAATAAGGATTGGCAAATTCAGTGTGGACGTAGCCCAAGTTGGGTGAACCACGATATATCTGTGTCTCTCTTGTAATGTGTATGTGTGATTATATTTGCATTTCTATTTATTGTTATTGCTCTGCGATCCTATTTTTCTAACAGTACCCAAGCTGCGGAGGCGAGGTTCAGAGACCAGTGACTTGTGTTGTCGGCAAAACCGACATAAAATGACAGAACAGGATCCATCTGTGGTTATGTAGGGGGAACAAAATGTGAGGTTTTCAGATGTAAAAAGTAAAAACAAAAAGAAATAAACTGTACAACCTGGACTAGTGGGTCCAAAAAATGTTAAGGGTAGAAGCGTTTGAGGTACAACCCATTGCGGGGGTTGCACATGGGGTTTCCTTCAGAGTTGGTGAGGATGTATGCCCCATGTCCCAAACAGGTGTGGACAATGTATGGACCTTGCCACATTGATTCAAACTTTCCTTTCCCAGCCTTGTCATGTGCTTGGTCATAAACCAAGACTAGGTCTCCTTCTCAAAAATTATGAGGGTCGACGTGCTTGTCGTAACCGGCTTTGGAATGGTTCTTTGCAGCCTCAATGGCTTGAAGGGCTATTCGACGGTCCTCATTGGCCTGTTCCAAAAGGAATAAGCGTTGTTCGAGTGGTGAAGTGTCCGAGAGGAGTTCGATGGCGATATGGAGGGTGGGAATCTGACACTCAAGGGAAGGACAAACTCGACGCTGTGGACCAATGAAAAGGGGTGAAACCCGTAGAAGTCTTGGTAGACGTGCGGTAAGCCCAGAGTGTGGGAAATAACATATGATGCCAGTTGGACTTGTGGTGGTCTACTGTATGCTGAAGAATGGTCTTCAGTATTTTGTTGATAGCCTCCACTTGGTCGTTCCCTTCGGGGTAATAGGGAGAGGCGTATTGATGTTTAAATTTGGGAAGGGTGGAAAATGCTTTCCAGATGGAGTCTTCAAAGTGTGTGCCGTGGTCGGAAATGAGTTGTTTTGGGATGCCAAACCGAGTGATAACATGGTTGAAGAAGAAACGAGCTGCAATCTCACTCATGCAATTGAATGTGGGCATGGCCTTGGCCCACTTAGTGAAGTAGTCAAGAGCCACAATGATGTACTTGTGGCCACTCGCTGAGGGGGGGTTGCACGTCATAAAATCAATAGCCCTTTTGCAGAAAGGGCCAACAGTGATAACTGGATGGAGTGGAGTGGGGGGGGGGTCCTTGCTTTGGGTGCAAAGAGTTGGCAGTTTTGGAAGTGTCTGACTGCAGTGATGCAATCAGTGAAGAGGGTGGGCCACAAATATCCGGTGTGGATAAATTTTTGGGCGGTGGCCATCCCCGAGAAGTGGCCACCATAGGCTCCACTATGAAAATCATTAAGGACTTGCTCAGCCTCATCTTGGGTGAGGCAGCGACATAGAATGATGTCAATACCACGATGGTATAGCACATCACCGAGGAGAAGGCAACGAGAGGCGTGATGGAAAATGTGTCGACGCCCATCGTGATCGAGGTCGGATCGAAACTTCTGGGTGCGGAGGTACACCAGGATATCACTGTACCAAGGGTCATCCAAAGAAATGATAAATAAGTGGTCATCGGAGAGACTGGTATTAATGGAAGTTGAAATGGATGGTGATGGTAAATCCGACATGAGTTGCTCCAATGTGAGGGCTTTGATGCTCTTGGGTGTTGTAAATGTGAGGTCATACTCTTGGAGTATGATGACCCACTTAGCCACGCGGACCTGAAGGAGGCGACGACTCAAAAGGAACACCATAGGATTGGAGTCGGCCACAACGGTAGTTTGACTTAATAGAATGTAGTGGCGGACCTTGTGTACGGAGAAGACGACAGAGAGGGCCAACTTCTCCTCCTGGGGATAACGTAGCTATGGGCTAGACAAGGTCTGACTCACGCAATATATTACGAGTTCTTTCTGCGCACTATCCTCTTGAACGAGCACCCCTGAGACGACATATTCAAATGCTGAAATGTAAAGGATGAAATCCTTTGAGAAATCCAGGGGGGAAATCAAGGGGGCATTGGTTAAGGCTATTTTAAGGGCTTGAAAAGCCGCTTGTGCTTGTTCGTCCCAAACAAATGGGATGCGGGTACGAAGTAAGTGAAGAAAACCTTGGACCGTTGTAGTGTATTCTGGTACAAAGTGGCGAAGAAAGTTGGCTCTCCGCTGTAAACTCTGTAATTGTCATATGGTACGGGGGGGAGGTCTAGGATGGATTGAACCTTTAAGGGGTCGACGGTTATCCCTTCTTGGGAAATGATGAATCCCAATAACCGGCATGCAGGGATGCAGAAGACGCACTTGAGTGGGTTCAAGCGGATCCTATACTTGCGACAATGTAAAAAGACTTGCTGAGGTCGTTTAGGTGGTTGGTCCATTTATTTGACCGATTCGTAAGGTCATCCAGATAAACTAGGATGATATGGGCCAAGTCATGAAAATAATATGTCATGGCTTGCTGGAAGGTGGCTTCAGCATTTTTAAGATTGAATGGCATGACCCGATAGGAAATGGTGCCCCATGGGGTAGTGAATGCAGTTTTGTATTGGTCTTCTTTCCACATATGGATTTTGATTGTATCTAGAGAAACCATCCATGAAGGAGAGAACCTCATGTCCCGCACAAGCGTCAACGAGTTGGTCGATGAAGGGTGTGGGGAAATTGTCTTTGGGACAAGCACAATTGAGATCGCGAAAATCCATACTGACATGGAGAGTGCCCTGTTTTTTGTTGACGGGTACAGGGTTGGAAACCCAGGTAGTGTAAGCGATGGGATATATGAATCCGGCTTTATGCATTTTCTCGATCTCGGCTTTGACTGTGGGGAGCTTGGATGGGTGGATGGGTCACTACTTCTATTGGACAGGTGGGACATCCAGCCAAGTTTCGATGTGGTGTTCGACAATGGCAGGGTCTAAACCAAGCATATCGGTGTAGGACCAGGCGAAGATGTCAGGAAATTCTTGGAAAAACTTCTTATATTCTTCGACCTCCTGTTCCATACAAGAGGCCCCTAAGGTAATGAGCATGGGTTGGCTTCCTGGGCGGGAGATATTGACCTGTATAGTGGGTGAAATGTTCGTCATGTTCCCCTCTTGAAAGGCATCAGGTTTTGGGATAGGGTTCTTAAACCAGTCCACCTTATCAGGGAGGAAATCCTTGGTCTCAATTGCTAGTTGGTGGGCCGTTGTAGAGGTGGAATCCTCGGGGATGAAATATTACTGGTGATGCATATCGTCCTAGGGATAGTCGGGTGCAATGAGTGCTTCGAGGATTTCCTCGTCGCTACAGAAGTACTAAGTTGTTAAGTCGATCGGAGGAAGGCTAGATGCCGGAGGCGCATCTTGCCTATCTACCGTACACATCATGTATATGGTGTTAATCTTTTCCGATGAGGAGGATACGAGGTGGTGAATCTCCTCGATGGTGGTGATAGATGACTCTAGAGAGGACTGGGTTAGTTCGTGGAGAACCAATCTATATTCTTGGAGATCCAGACAATGGTGTGAGTAGTGACCATATATTCCACATATGGCAAAACAATGGTTGGTGTGCAGTGCCTTGTTGCACTGTTGGGCTGGTGGATTTAGCTCGACTACGGGAATGTTGGGGTCGTCATCCAAAGTATTCATATGTTTTTGAAGATTGGGTAGATGTGGGCAGTTACGGGTAGCGTGACCCAAATCATCACATAACGAACACTTATGTGAAGAACCTGCAATAATTAATTAATGAAAACACAAGAGATAGCTGAAATAATAGAACTCAGAATCACTTTTATATTGATCGCTGGCCACTTCGAGGGGGCAACCTCCTTTGAGCAAGCTCAATACAAATAACTTCACGGTACCTTCACTGGTCTCAACAAAAACTTATATACTAAGTCTAGGTGCCAATACCATGGGTCAATACCATGTGTCAATACAAACCATGGGCCAATACAAAATATGGATCAACAATTACTACGGGACGACTTACAAAGCATATGTGTCCAACAACAACAATACAAACTATGGATCAACAAATACTACGGGACGACTTACAAAGCATATGCGTCCAACAACAATATACTAACAAAGTAAATAGAAGGGTTGACATGGGTTCCTAACATCCCCTCTCCCTTAGAAAAAGCTTTGTCCTCAAAGCTTTAGATGTGGAAATTGATGCAAAATCTAAAGGGGTGGTTCCCCTGTAGCATCCTCTGGTTGTATTCCGGCCCACTGATGCCTCTTGAGTTTCAGGGAGGCTTGCTTGGAAGGCTATAGATGAAGAAGGACCATATCATCTGCATGAAAAGAGCGCTCAAAATGGTGCTGATCGGCTTGTTGTTTCAGTCGGATTCTTTCCATGTGAATATTGTCCTGTAGAATGAGAAGAATCTAATTGTGGTTTCGAAGAACCGAGTCAATTTCCTGAATTGGGGAGCTCCTGATCGTGTATGGAAGAAGAAATGGCGGTGCCTCTCCATAAATATGGTGTCCCTTTAGATGTGGTATTGTACCACTGGAGCGCTTCTAGGAAATCCATAGAAATAGCTGTCCACATCTGTGTAGGAATGGGCAAGGGTTCGAGCAGTCCCGAAAGGAGTGTCGTTTCACCCTTGTTGACCTGGAAAGTATCACACTCAACCACCAGCTGGTGAATTTTAATTTTCAATCCCTGCCAAAAGAAGTTACATTGTTCCCGGTCATAGGTTTTGAGGAAACCAGAGTGCCCTGTCGATGAAGAAGCATGGAGTTCATAGAAGAGATAGCCCTGTTGAACATATTGCAACCAATTTGGAACAAGTAGAGAAATAGCTGTAAGAGAAACTGGATCATCAAATTGGTGAGAAGGAGCATCTGCCACCATATTATCCTTACCCTTCTTGTAAGTGATCGCATAGTCATAACCCATGAGTTGGATAGCCCATGTCCGGTGTGCTGGTGAGGAGACCCGTTGTTCCAGAAGATGTTCCAGACTCTGGAGATTAGTCTTGATGCAGAAATAATTTCCTAATAGGGATGGCTTCCACTTCTGTACTGCATGCAAAATAGCCATCATTTCTTGTTGGGATGTAGATGCGGCTAAATGCTTACCAGAAAGGTCTCTTGAAGGTGGCAAGCCCACTGGTACAACAAAGACACTTGTATATCTATCCAAGGAAGTAGTGGAGATCGGTTGTGGGTGCATCTGAATGGAATAGAGCTGAGCGACGACACCATGTGAATTATTCTTAAGGATCTTTTCTAGGTGATGTGAACTGATGATGCGGAGAGACCCTGGTTGTAAGCCCATAAATTTGTGTTGTGTCCCAATGACTGAAAACTGCATCCAAAGTTCAGCAAAATCCCATAAGATGGGGCCAAGTGTGCGTAACCATTGAACGCCCAAAACCACATCACATCCGCCTAAGGCCAAGGAAAATATGCCAGAGCGCATGTTATAATATTCCAGAGAGATATGCACATTGTGACACTTTCCCTTGAAAGGCAAGGTGCCCCCATTGGCAACCATGACTTCAAAGTTGGAGCAAGGATGGACAAAACAATCAGCATGTTTGGCGATCTGAGGGTGAATGAAGTTATGAGTGCTACCAGAATCAATGAGTATTGTAAGAGGAAGCTTCTTGAAGTAACCCCTGACCCGCATTGTTTGGGGGGTGGTGACGCCGAATAAAGCATGGAGATATATCTCTGGGTGGTCTCCCTGAGAAGGAAGGTCAATAGGCAACTCCTAAATGTCGACCTGATCATCCGGTGTATCTGGATCTTCTTCACCAACTTCAGAGGCGGGCGGAGAATCCACATCCAAGAGATAGGGATTTTGTTGAACACATCTATGTCCTCGAGTGAATTTTTCATCACAATTATAACAAAGCCCTTTTTCTCTGCATGCCTACATCTCTGTTTCAGAAAAATGCTTGATAGGAGTTGGTCGAGGAGCTGGCGGGATGGGAGGTTGTTGAGAACCTATATTTTGGAAGGGAACAAAAGTGGGTTTGGAGCGCTGTTGGGTGGAAATATTGTCTTCTGCCAACTTAGCCAACCCCAGGGCTTCCATCATTGTGTTGGGACAGAACATTCTGACGTCTGGGCGAATTTCATCCTTAAGACCACTGATAAAAAACTCTTGCAGAAGTCATCATTTAATCCTTCTGTGTGGTTGGCTAGTTTCTCAAATTCTCTCTGATACTCTCTCATAGTGCCAATTTGACGAAGTTTAGTGAGTGCTTTGGTGAAGTCATCAAAAGCACTAGGACCAAATCGTTGCAAAAGGAGTTGGCAAAAATCTGTCCATTTTGGCTCGTTATGAGCCTTGATGTACCAATTGTACCATTGAAGGGCTTCCTGTTCCAAATGAAAGGATGCAAGTGCAACCTTTTGGACATCAAAAGTATTATGCAGACTGAAATACTGTTCTGCATGATAGATCCATCTAGTCGGATCAGTACCATTGAAGCGAGGAAATTCAAGCTTCGGACCACGGAAAGAGCTAGAAGAAGAGAACCCATTGGCTGCAGAAGATTCTTATTGTTGGTTATTGTTCATGACTGAATTCTGAAGATGGAGGCTGAGAAATTTTTCATCCAGATCTTGGAATTTGGTTTGGATGGCTGCAAGTGCTTCCTCCATGGTTTTTGCTCCTGCGCGGGTGACAACTATAACCAGAAGTTTTTTTTTTTTTTTGGAATGGATAGAAAAACACAAACAAAAGCTTATTTAGTACAAGGAAATTTGGATTTGGGAAAAACTCGGATGGGTAATTGGGGTTTGAATAGGTTTTGGACACTTTCTGATGGACACGGAAGCAAAAAATGAGGATTTCAGAAGCGGGGTGAAAGAATGAGAAAATTTGTCAAAGAGGGACAAAGAAGCAAAAATAGGGAATGAACACGGTGGCAAAATTTGGAGGCGAGTGGGTGAAAATTGAAGAAGTTATGGCAAACCCTAAAAATAGACAAATGTGAGATTTTTGGCTTTGGGAAGTAGAATTTGGGATAGGGTCGTCAGGAATGAAATATGCAGAATGGGATTGCATAAGTGTTTGGGAAGTTTCAAGGGAAACAAAATTAAAATAAGGGAGATATGGCAAAAAAATGATTTTTTTTTTATTATTATTTTAGGAATGGATCTGCAACAGCACAGAAGGGATCAGAAACAGATAGATCTGCAACGGCACGGAAGGGATCGGCAACAGATGGATCTGAAATGACGTCGAATGGATAAAAAATGGCTAGATCTGAAATGGATGGATTTGGAATGACTGTGAGAATGGATCTAAAATGGCTGGATCTGAAAAAGCTCCGAATGGATCTGAAATGGATGGATTTGAAATGGCTCGGAATGGATCTGAAACGACGTGGAAGTGATCGGCAACAGTTCAGCTAAAAATAGATATTGATCCCAGGTAGGTGTGGCTTCCTATCGGTTCAAGGGATTCACTCAGCCACCAATGTTATCTGACGGCTTGCGTATTGGGGCAGTACCCCTCACTCCACAACTCAGGTAAAACTGATAACCGCTTTGCCACAAATGACAACTATTGGTTTACCTCATGGGTGGGAACTAGTCAATCAGGTAGGGGTCATTGCCCTTTTCGCTGGAAGGTCCTCTCAATGGGCCAACTACTTTGGGGTTCCTGTGGTACTCCTCACAATGAGTTTTAGGGATTATGCCCAAGTACTTCCCACAGTTAAGTGGATAGGGATTATTCCCAGATCTGAAGCTGCGACAAATGCAAAAAAAAAAAATTGGCAGAAATTTCACCCAACGAGCCCAAGAAAGTGCTCTGATACCAGATGTGAAGAACCTGCAATAATTAATTAATGAAAACACATGAGATAGCAGAAATAACAGAACTCAGAATCACTTTTATATTGATCGCAGACCACTTCGAGGGGGAAACCTCCTTTGAGAAAGCTCAATACAAATAACTTCACGGTACCTTCATTGGTCTCAACACAAACTTATATACTAGTCTAGGCGCCAATACCATGGGTCAATACCATGTGTCAATACAAACCATGGGCCAATACAAAATATGGATCAACAATTACTACGGGACGACTTACAGAGCATATGCGTCCAACAACAATAATACAAACTATGGATCAATAAATACTATGGGACGACTTACAAAGCATATGCATCCAACAACAATATACTAACAAAGTAAATAGAAGGGCTGACATGGGTTCCTAACAACTTAGATGTTAATTGAGGTACCATGGGTTTCTTTGCTGGCGGAGCTGTATAAGTTTGTGGGCCTCTGCCCCTGGTATTTCGGGCTGGGGGAGAGGCAAGGTTCATTGTAGATGTAAATGCAGCACTAGGGGATGGGCGGTTAGGAGTGGCTTCCACGCCAGGAGGTAGTTGGTTGGAGGTATTGATTGGTTGTAGAACAAGCTGTGGTGTCGGGGGGGGGCTGCCGATGGCTTGTAGATACCACACAGGTAATCCTAGGGTTAACCCAGGGAGGTTCAACGTAGCCATAAATGGTGTGCTTATTACTTCAGAAGGTGGGAATAAGAACGGGATTGTATGGATAGGTGTTGCTCCAATGTAACTAGGTACGGTTGGAGGTTGTGGCAGCAAGGGTGGCTGTGAGTTGGGCACTGTTTGGTTAGATGAAATTGTGCACAGGTCAGATACCTCTAGTGTCGACGGGGGTGGGGGGATGGAGATTAAGTTGGATGTCATGGGAGCTTCATAGTACATTCCTGGTCCACCCGAAGGGACTAATGGCGTGGGTGTACTCAAAACAGGTTGTTCAACCATGGGGAGAACATTTTCTGGTGCGACAGGGGAATTTGGGTCATAGTACGTGAGTTGGTCAACCTTGACAATCCATCCTTCGTGGGGGAACATCATGATACGGAAAATCGACGAAGCAACAACTTTCATGGTGTACATATAACTACGTTCGAGTAAGAGGTTGTAATCAAGTTGGGCATTGATGACCTCAATGTCTATGAGGATGGTTTTCCTAGCTAACTGGACTGGGATGTTGGCCAATAGGCCCTGAGGTTGAGCAGAGCAATCGTCATAAGCGTGTAGGGAAATTGTGTATGGTTGTAAAGTAGACATGACGCAGGTGGAGGCACCTTCATCGATGATGCATCGATGAATGACAAGATTTCAGATTGAAATCGAGACTTGAAAAGTTAATGTGGAGGGAAACGTTGATCCAGGTCGAATGCCATCATTCGTGAGTCAGAGGGGTCTATGGCCCCAATAACAGATAGCAATTTCTTGCATTGTGCAGGACAAATTTTTAAGACCTCAAGAGCTGACATGGCATCGAGTGATTGAGCTAAGTCATCCACGATATTGTAGTTAGGAGCGACATGTGCATTGGGATTGTTATTCATGCGGCGTAGGGGCAAGCAGAGAGGTTTAGGGGCCCCATCGCTCTGTGCCATGGGTATATGTAATGGCTGATCGGTGGGAAGAGCGTTGGCAGTCGTGTCGATGGGGGTGGGACCATATTGGTTTCGGTGTGTTTGGAGGTTGACATCAGTCGATGACAACATAAGGAGGTGATAGGTGCCCGTGTCCATGGGTTGATTAGTATGCACAGCGTATGTGATTTGCTATTGTGGGGGCGCATTTCCTTGAGGGGGAGCCAACGGTTGGGTATTCACCACTCCTTGTTTGGGAAAGGGATTTTTCAACACCATAGGAGGTGGCTGGGGGTTGGGTTGTGCGGGTGTAGCATCCTCTCCTTGGTGTTGGGCGTCATCCATCCATAATTGCCGAGCGCGCTCCAAGTGAGGACAAGTGTGTGTATAGTGGCCATAGACCCCGCATATGGAACATGGGTGGTTTGTTTGTAGATTGGGGTTTTTCCCTTGACGAGGTGGTCTGTCAGGGTTTTGATTGGGTGGGGCGGTGTTGTTATTATTTGGGGGGTTGGGTTGTCAACTTCCTTGGTCCTGGGGTTGATTGTTCCCATGGTTATGTCCTCTTCCATGGTTTTGTTGGCCTTGTTGGATTCGTTGGGCAGGCTGATTTTGTTGTCGGTTTTGTTGGGCATAAACTTGGCCTTGGGAGTTTTGAGGATTCTGTGGTTGGTTAGGTGCTGGGGCTGCCTGCTGTGGATGGTAAGTTGGGGGGCTTGTGGTTTCACAAGTGGTGTTTGCGAGGGATAATAAGCCGGAGGGGCTTGGGGTTACGTGTGTGTGGGTGGAACCTGTGGATGGTAATAAGCAGTAGGTGCCGCGGGGGGATTGTAAGTTGGATGTGTGTGGCCATAACATTGCGGTGGACACGACGTCCCATGGGTATGAGGGGGTTGAGCCATGGGGGCATATGATGTTGTTGCTCTTGAATGGGTTGCGGCGCGAGAAAGGTCGGGGCCACTAGTGGAGGGCATGGCCATGTAAGGTTGGATATATGATGCCACGTGCCTGATAATGTCGTCAGCATTATGGGATGCCCCCGGCGCATCGCTCCTGGAGGAGTCAGCACGGGGTGCATCAAGTAAAATGGAGTATAAATAACCGGACTGGGAATAGATAAGTCAAACTATAGGGCTTTAAGGATATCCTCTTCCTCGGATTGTGGTTGTTCAGATGCCACATCCTTAGCGATGACTAGTATAAGAGATTTCAAGAACCAATCTAAAAAGATGCGGTCGTCCAATTTGATCTTACACAAACTACGTCGTTTGTGCCATTCATGGATATGGTCCGTGATATGGGTGGACGTGTTTTGTCTGCAAGATAGGAGTATCTCAACACCAACATCATAACGAACTGGCAACTAGAAGAACTGCAGGAAAGTGGAGGCGAGGGAAGTAAATGTGGAATGGGTCCGGTGTGGCTGGTCAATGTACCACTTGGTTGCAGCACCAGTGAAGGTTCGTTGCAATAACCGTAAGCGGATAGAGTCATCCACAATGGAGTTATAAGAACACCAAAGGTGGAAGGACATGAAATGATTTTGGGGGTCCTCCCCTCCCTTCCCTTCGAACTTGGGTATGTCAGATGGGAGTTTGGTGGGCATAGGAGGCCATGTGGGATCATGTCGGATGGGGTCGTTGGTCAATATGGCCAGGTCAGGAAGGTTGAGACTGGCCATGAATGGAAAATTAGCAAAAAAATGTGGCATAGGTGTTGGGGAAACTATGTTGGCTGTAGTGGTAATGGTGGGGCCGCTTCCCCTAGTGTGGGGAAATGGTATGTGTCATGACTGGGATCGTGGGACCTCCAGTCATAGGTGGGGGAATCGTGTAAGACGGGCCTGTGCCCCCAATTGTACCACTAGTCATCAATGGGGTCATATTGGTAACTAACCCACTAGCCATAGGGATGGACGTAGTGACAGGAATGGTAGGTGTAGGGCCTGTAGATGGTATAGTGGGGATAGATGCTGAAGTGGTAGCTGGGCTAGTGGTGGACCCACTACCAACAACCTCACCATATAAGGGGTTTGAATTCATGCCATCCACGGGGCTCAATAGTGCTGTGTATGTAGGGTTCTCTAGTTCAAAATTAGATGTGAAGTAAGGGGCGTCGGGGTCTGGTGACGGGGCTCTACGCCTATGGCGAGTGGAGCCAAGTAAGCCGTGCTGCGGGGACTGGCCCCGTAGGCACGGAGAGTATCTTAGAGGCTCAATGATGATAATGAAAATAAAATGAGTGAGTTGTGGCGAGTGGAAAGCTCAAAAAATCCTAGTGCAACCGTGTGTGCAAAAAGGAGAGTGTAAAAAATATGGCACTCAGGCCAACAAAAATCTCAAAACGCTTGCTGCAACAACTGTGCTACAACAAATGGAGCGGCAAAAAATGGTCAGAATACCAACAAGCAGGGTTCCTAACAAAATAAAAAAGGGTGTACTCGCTAATTTGGTGGTGGTATAGGAGCATGCAAACACCTATCTAACAGGTATGAAGGCTCGAACAAATCGTATCCTCTGCAAGGTGATGAAATCCAAGTCAGACAATACGAGAAGTATAACAAAATGGCTAAGGATATCCCCCTACCGAGAGGGACTCCGGGTAAAAGGATCCTAGAAGAATGGCCACTAAGATACCCCGTCCATGGTACGTCCAGAAAGGTAAATCTGCAGCTCCAGTTCTATCGTCGTTGTACTCCCAATAGGGTAGTACAACGAGAACAACGAGTAGTTAGCCTTCGGTTACTAAATGGATTGCGGTATTCCACTCAGACCTCTGGAACCAATCTTGCTACTTTCCCTCCTAGGGGAAAGGCCCTCCGACAAATCAATTTTAACCGTACCAAAAAATAATAGGATATTTTGGATCCCTAGATGTCAACAACCATGTCTCAAGTGTAAATGACATAGGGGTGTTGTTTGGATGCCTATCCGCAATGTCCTACCTAACTACAATATTCTTTTTTGTTCCCCAAATGGGGTTAAATGTTGGTTGAGTTAAGTAAATTTTTGTGGCTCACTTGAGTTAATGTGATTGAGTGTGTGCACAAGTGGTGTTGGCAGCTAACTAGGAATGTAAAAGATGAAATTTAAATGCTAGAAAATAAATAAATATATATATATATTTTAAAAAACAACAAGCAACTAATAAGGAAAGACAACTCAACAGCGATAGGTGTTGCTGGAAACAGATGGCTGTTGGTAATTTGCATAAAAGAAAGTGGAAAAAGGTTAAATATGAGCGTGACTATTAGGATGGACTACGCGGCTCAGAGCATGGGTTTTGGTAAGGAAAAAGCGGGCTAGAGCGCGACTGCCACATTGGACTGAGCAGCATGGAGCATGGGATGCGGGCTGGTGAGCACGGCCGGGGGTGAGAGATGCGGGCTGACGAGCACGGTGTTTGGGCGCAAATTGAGGGTTGGTGGATGCATTTTGCAGTGCGCAGGTCAGGATGGATGGTGATTTTTGCAGCGCGGATATCAAGAAGGAGAAGGTAACAGGGGGAGGTGTGGGAGGGGCGGCATTTGCGAGCAGTGAAAATGTGTCGCGGGTCATTTACACAGAATGGGGGACACAGGGAGGGTGCGGCAAGCTATGGCTGAGGCCGCGCACAAGGGGTAGGAAGGTGCGGTCGGGGTCGCGTGCAGGAAACAGGAGGGTGCGTTAAGGGCCACATTTAAGGAGCAGAAGGAAGTGACCTAGGGACGCAGAAAGGGGCAGAGAGGCTGGGTTGCGGGCCGCTGCTGCAGGCTAAAGGGTTGAGTTGTAGGCGGTGCAAAAGAGCCAAACAACCACGCTTTAGGCCGCGGCTGTGGGACAAAAAGGTGCTATTTTCTGCGCAAAAAAAACAAGTACAAAAAGATTGCAACCAAACAGAGAAAATCACAGGCCTGCAACTAACTAAAGGAAGCAAAAACAAAAATAAACAAAATAAAAGCTAACAAACCAGAGGTTCAACCAGTGGAGTTGCCAATATGTAGCATGGGTTTTCACCCTTGTTCATGCAAAAGAGCACCTGATAAGGATAATGGAATCCTTAGCAGTAGTTCAAATGAAGGTAAAGAGTCAAATGTAAAAAACAATAATACAAGATTAAGCTAACATATTCATGGAAAATAAATCTAAACTACGATGGCAAACATGAAATGAGTACGAGAAACAGTAAAATAAATCTTGATTTTTTTATAAATGGCAAACAAGGGTTTGCATGAATTTTTTACCTCAAATATGAGGCCAGTGGAGTTTTTTCAATCGTAGGGATTGACGCACTAGTACTCCGTAAGTTCCTTCTCTTCTCCAAATGCTCAGAGGTGGGGGCCAATATTGACTAAAAGGGGAGAACTATAGCTCAAGTGGTTTGGGCTAGAGTTCTAGAGTCATTTGGGTAGCATAAGGGTAAGGTAAGTGGTGGATGGTAAATGAGGGGCCTCCATCACCTTTTTATAGATTTTTGGGTGGTGGAGTAAACAACCATGGTTTTGGGTACCAAAATGGTTTAGGTTAGAGGTTTTAGGGTTTTTTTTCCCTCATTTTCTTTCTTTTTTGAATTTTTTTTTCTTTATTCCCTTTTATTTTGATTTTGGGAACTTTGGACCCCCCTTTGGGGGTTTTTGTTATGCTTTGAAAGAATTGAATTAATTTGAGGAGGCAAAAGGTGATTTTTGCCTCTTTAGGTACCCATTTGGACATTTTTGAGGTTCTGGAGGCTAGAATGATAGGGAAAATGGTCAACAGGGTTATGTGTATAAAGGAATGAGCTGGTGAGTAATTTTTTGGTGTTAACATTCTCGGTTCTACATTTGGTAAGTTGGTGCTTCATGTTCACCAACAATCCTGTACACTAGTCCAATATCGCATTCCGCAAGCACTCCACCCCAATTCGCATGTAACTTCGAGAAGCTACGTGTTGAGCACCACTACCACCTATCCTGTTCATTGTACTCAATATGAATTTCAATGGGAATCTAGCTAGTTTTCCAATTGGCATCTGACTGCCACTCTTCTTTTCTCTAGCCATACAATATGTGTTTATGTAGTCTTGCACCGACAAGGACCCCACTCCCCGAAATGTGCCTTTGAGGTTAACAACCTCTCCCGGAAGGGACAATCCGGTTATGAAGTAAATGTCATCGATTGTGATGTCTAAAGTTTCACTCTGAAGGTTAAAAAATCCTTGATCGAGATCCCACAAATGCACTAAACATTGGATCAAATTTGGTTGTTCCCTCATGTTGGATATGCAGAAGAATTTCAAAAGGCCACAATGTCATAAGGAATTGAGATTCAAGGGATCCCTCATAGATTCCCTATCCATTGCTTCATGTTCCCTCTCTCTCCATGTGAGAACCATTTCTTCATTTCAACCATTATTTTTCAAGAGTGTTGAGGTTTTTCATTTAAGTTGCGCCACCCACGGGTCCTTGTTAGCACATTCGTGCACAACCCATGAATGAAGATATCTCCATGCTATTTCTCGAACCCGCGACTTTAATCAGGGATACCCGCGGGTACGCAGAACCAATTTTTACAACCAAAATACAAATTCAAAAATCCATTAAAAAACTTTGAAAAGCACATGAAAATGAGGAGAACATAGATAGAAGTTACTTGCAAGTGACGGAACTGAAAATCATCCTCCAGATTGATCGTACGCAACGCAACAGGTCGTAGCGATTTTTTCTCTCTTGGATTGGAAAATGGTAACAATGAGTTATTTTGGCTCTTTTTACTTTTTATGGTAATTGTCTCTTTTATTTTTACACACTTTATATAGTTTTTAAACCTTTTTATGTCATATTTCTTAATCTTGATAACTTAGTAAGTTGTTTTGACTAGGCTATGGCAAGAAAAGGCATTTTTTCACGGTTATGTCCACATTGGTGCTCTTTAAAAGAGTTTGATTCTCTTGACATGTCGATTAGGTATTCGTATTTAATTTATACCTTATCATTTTTTATGCCTTAGGAACCCTCTTTCACACCATGTACTGCAACATTAACCTTCCATTTTCCCTCCATCATCGTTGTTCTTCCATGGTTAGGCCTACCTAATATGGGTTACCTTAGATAACACACTATGTCATTTTGGTACCCATGTTGTTACTTGATACCTCGGGATATTGTCACTTATACTGTGGTCCACATACATTTATAATGCATATCTTTGATTAATCACCTTTAATCACGCTCCCGTTCCTATGGAGTTTTATTTATGCGCTTGTTAGACTCCTTAAAATTGACAAGATTGCAGAGTATACTTGTCCCTTTTCAAACTCGTTAAAGGATTTGAACAGACATCCACTTAGGTATGAGTTTACCCATTTTCCGGACCTTAGTGGATTAATTACAAAAAATGTATACTCTATCCTATTATGGCTAGAAGAGTTCTCTCTCGTATACTTTTACATTTTTTTGGGCGAGGAGACTAACTCTACGAAAAAGTACCTTATGGAGTTATTGTTTAAGTTTTTTAGACTCCTTAAATATGAAAACATGGACGAGCATATACCAACTCAGGATCGATATTAAAATCCATGAGTAGGTGTATGGAGTTATTGTTTATTTTTTCCAGACTCCTTAAATATGAAAACACTGGCGAGCACGAACAGATCCAGGCGCGATATTAAAATCCACAGATCAGTACCATGTCAAGTATTAGTCTATTTTTCTTCAAACTTGTAAAAAATGAATAAATTTCTAAGTTTCCCTCCCATGGACTCATAAAATTACAAATGGTTTGACCCTTATCAAGCATTCTTCTCTCTCTTCTTTGAGCTTGTACAAAATGAATAAGGTCTAGAGTTTGATTTCTTGGACTTGTTAAAATTTAGCAAGAAAGGTATTATCAAGCTTCCTTTTATCTTTTTCATGCTCATTAAAAAATGAAAAGATATATAAGAAGAGAAGGGAAAAGAAATTATCCGTCATTCATTCATATTATGGCAGCAATTCTAATTATTCGTTGAACACAACACTTGTCTTGAGTCAATGGGTCTTAGTCTTGGCTTTAGGATTTAACCGAATTCCAAAGTGGTTTACTCCTCGGATTGGTTACTCTTCTGATCATATGGAGAGTTTGTTGTGTCTCCTACATAGCAAGCTTATATCATGTTTCATGTATGTCCAAGCTTCCTAAGTCACTTTAATATGGTGTTTAATGTTCAAGGATTACCCCTGTGTCGGCCATTCTGCAGTTCATCTTGACTCCTCATGTTGTCCATACCTTATGTCAGTATATCCTCAGTTTTATATATAATCACTCCCCAAGTGTTCCTCATGTGAGATGATGAAGGATTCATTTATTCCTTTCTTCTCACGGGTCTCTTCCTATCGACTTCAACTCATTTTGTTCTGGGAAGTAGACTTCGAGTCCTGGTTAGTACCTTGAGATTTGTAGTCATTAGTGGCATATCCTCTCACTGTTGAGTTATGGGATTATATCAATGTCCCTTACTTGATATATCCTTCAAGTATTCTAATTCAAGACCTTTTATTCACACTTGTAAGAATGTACTAAGTACCTTGGACCCCATTTTCATCATTGGTGGGTGTCCTCGCATTTGCTAACGATTTACATCATTGACTGGTAATTAAATGGTATCCTCCATGTTCGACTCCAACTCCCTTATTGACATGGTTTAGGATTCGTACCTCTGTCGTTGGTTGGTTTGAATACCTTTGGCCTATAATAACTTTATTTCAATTTGTTATTTCCCAAGTTGCACAAGACTAAGCCTTACTCATTTTGGCTCCTCATGAGACATAGATCCAGTTTGTTGTTATGGATATGTTCTCCATTTTTGACATGGATTCATGCTTGTATTTTAGTGGCCATGCCATATACATTTGTTTCACATTTGTATTGGAGATCATGTTCCTTCATTCTAAACATGACATTATGTCGAGATTATACTATACACTGACCTTGTTTATGTTTCAGATGTTGTTGGAACTCTGTTTCTATTACTCTTATGCTCCTCCACTTCCTTGTGTGTAATGTATTTCGGCCATCATTTACCCTTCTAAACTCATACATTAGAAGGAATCTGTAATAAATCAAATTGTCACTTATCCGTCTGTGATGACACTGAAATGTCACTCACACAAAAGGACATTATGGATTGAAGAGCCCTAATTTGCTATAGATGCATGTGACCTTGATCATTAATTGTTTATCTAGTTCAAACTATTTTTGTGATACATCTTTAGGACCTAACCGTGAATCCCTAATTGATATATTGCAGGTCACTCGTGGGTGCTCCACTGACCACTTGAGGTTTTCCCAAAATATGTTACACCCGCTACTTGCTTGTAGCCTACTCGCGGGTCACCTGCTTGTTATTAGGTTTATAATCGCGGGTTTCTATTAAAATCGCAAAAAATAAAAACCAAAATCGAATTTGGGGTAGTTAGGGAAGTTTTTTTAACTTCCATACCTTCCCCAACTGCTTTCCTCTCGAAGTTATTTTCCCAAACTTGCTATAAATAAAAGGGGAATTCCATACGAGGGGGAAATAACTCTTAAAGTGTTGAAATGTTGGAGGGATTTATGCTAAAGGAGAGGATAAAGAACCCAAAACTTGGTTCCATCGGTGCTACTACATAATCATGTATAGTTATTTGTTGTCATTCATATGATCAATAAAACAGACTTTCCTTTCCCATAAACAATTGTGTCTAATGTGTGAATTGAATCTAGTGAATCGTTCATGCTTCGTTTATGTATGAGTTTCATATTTGATTATTCATGTCTATTTAGCCAAATGTTTTGAGGAGGGTATTTCTATTTTGAAGGTTCTTTACTCAAGGTCGCAGTTCAAGAACTGAGGGTTTCAAGCTTGGACCAACCTTCTAGTTTTCAAGGTACTCTTTGCTTAACTTAATGACCCTAGTTCTTTTTCATTAAGAAATATCTTATTGAATGATTTCCAGTTTCCTTAGGTTCTGTAAGTATTATATAGTACGTTGGTGACCTTAGTAACTTCTTAGTCATAGGATTAATTTCCAAACAACACATGGCAGTTATTTTCGCTATATATTGATGTGCTGGGCACATTGGAAAACACATTTAATTGATCTCTCTTCTCTATTGCTTCTATATATTCACCAAGAGTGTTTGGTGATATCTTATCTTCCAAAAGCAATCTACTATGTTGTAAAAGAAAGGAATTATTTTCTATCCATTATATTATATTGATAAGAGTTGTTGGGTTTTTGTTCTCATTGTTTTGAGTATTTTTCCCAGGGTATATTTTGTGTTATGGTTGTATGAATTTCATGTGATTGAATTGTCTCATTGTTTCAAGTTTTTGCATCCAAAGTATTAAATATCAAATCCCAACCAAATATCAACAATCAGATATTCCATACTCAATAAGACTACAGTCGAGAAGCAAATCCAAAAGAACCTAATTGAAAAAGATGCATGGGACAAGGTGAGTATTCCCAAGCCAAAAAAGTTAAAATCTCAACTTTAGTCCTAGGAATAAGAGCCCTTAGAAATATCTGACAATTATCCACCTGCGTCATTGGTCTGCATAGAAGAATATGCATTAGAGAAAACTTACCTTGCCACTCTCCAAGACCCCAACTTTCACAAGTTTATTGTTTCCATTCCAGACAAATTCCCCAAGTTGGAAAAGTTTGTCTTAAACAAACCTATCATAGAGTCGACATCGTTTTACACAATTTACATTTTTGACTTGTTATTCATTAGGGTTTGGCTCTTTCTAAGGATTTCAAGTAATTTCTTCACTTGTGTTTCCCTCTCTACTTGCCTGCTTATATATGTATTAACGGAGCTCCTTTTTCGTTTTGGATCTGTGCATGATTCAACGAGATGGTAGAGAAAAAGAGATGGAAGGCCTAACATGACAGAAATAACAAGGGTAAGATATTGGATCTATGTGCTCTAGTTCTATTGTATAACAATAAGTTTATAAAGAATCTAATGAAGTTCATCTCCACCCCAGACTTGAGCCAGACCCCCTCTTGGAACCAAATTGTCTGTAAAGTCACTAAAATACCCCATTCGACCAAAGACATTTAGAACACATCAAACCACTATAGAAAGAGTATCTTGATATCATATAGATATGCCAATTTTTACTCAATCCATAATCACCGCAGTCACATCTACAAAACCATTTCAACACTCCATTAGTTTAGTCAGAACTTCAACATCTACGATTTTGTCGATAACAACCACCACACCACCCACCATCATTGGATCTTCTGACCCAACCGTACAACTCCCTTCCTCCATGAATTCACCTACTGTCTCGACTGTACCTACTTAGTACACTATCTGTATCCCTTTGACGTCCATGAATTTCTCGACTACCCCTCTAGTGATGAGTTTAGTTGTTCTTACCCCCTTCCTCGACAATACCAATATTAAATACTTCCACTTCCACTACTTATGTACCTCTATTGACCCCCCTTCAAACTACTCAGCATTCAGTCGACCTAGCTCAGAAAAATAAGAAAAAGAGTAACAAGCGGAAAAGAATCCTCTGAAGATACCGTTGCAGTCGTTCACAGATTCTTTAGGTGCACCAATTACCTTTTATTCTACTGCAGCTAAATATTACGAACTTGATTCTCTCATCCAAACTATAATAAAGGAACAAAAGAAAAGATGGTTAAAAGACAAAAGGAAATTAGACACTAGTAAGGATGAACACGCAGAAGTATTAAAAAATTGTGACAACTTGATAAGAGAGGTAGAATCGACCTTATGTGGACCTTCTGCTAAAAATCCACTAGAACAAATAATGAGCTTATTTGGGTCACTCCTTGCATTTTTAGAAGAAGTCTCTACTCAACGGAACCAACAAAATGAATAGGATACAATAACTTTATTGGACAATCAGTATCGACTATCTTTGGAATGGCATACTAAATTGTAGAAATATGAACCAGTAGAAAAATGGTCGTCCAGTGTCCTCAACAATTGGTACTCACACTATGGACAAGTTTTTGTAGAAATGAGCAAGATCAAGAATACTCTAGCAACCATACTTCAGCAGAAGGCCATAACAGTTTTGACAACTCTACAGGATCTAGAGCGACAGATTGAGCTTGAACAGAACCGACTACAAGTAGTCCAGAAAAAGGTAGAGCAGTGGGAAAATAAAGCAAAACCAACACAAGAATAAGTCCACCTCATATCTTCCTAGATAGACAAATTACTTGCCGATGCTAGCACTCAACACTTGATTCTTTTGTCGGAAATGAAAAATATAAAAAACAGTACAGTCACTGAAAGTATTTCCAAATTGCCAGACCTCACTTTAGTCAGCTTAAGCATCCAGACAGTCCTCCATGAGTGGGAATATTTCCAGCGCCAACTTACCTCCTCTTCTAGCACTATTGTCGAAGTATGCAATGAATCTAACCAATCCATTGTTCCATTTACTCAGTAGCAACAATAACAAAAATTGAATAAGCAATTGCATTTTCAGCTTTAATTTTTTTTTGCACCCCCTTTCTCTTGAGGATGAAGAAACGTTTTGTTGGTGGGGGAGATGTTGGAGGAGCCTAGTCGACTGGACAACTAGTTCCTCCACTCGACTATGTTCAATTCGATGCATTATGTCAGGTATCCAACCCAATTGGAAGTTATAATTGAATAACTAATTGTAAACAATATATATAGGTTGTTGAGATGTGATCTAAGGATATCCTGCATTAAGCATTGTACAATATTTTATATTTGTTAATACAAAGGCTTGTTTCTTCTGTCCCAATTACTCTGTTTACTTATGTGTGTATGATATGTTTTTATGTGATCTATATGTATGTTTATATGATGTACTACTGGTAACCTGTATGATTCCCTAGACTACAACACTCCATGATTTCGGTTGTCACTGGGTTTTGTGATTCTGGTAGCCACTGAATCACTACCAGATACCTTGTAGATGTATGGAAACTATAAAATCATTTCCATATTCAATCATGATAAATACTTATTCCAAATGTACGTTAAAACATAAACATTTGCAGTAAAAAACTCAATTAATTACCTTGTATTTCTTTTGAGCAAGTACTAGATAGAATTAGCAATTTAGATGAAAGAAAGGGTGAAAACAATGGAAACAGAAGAAAGGATGGGTGGAAAGGGTTATCTAGAAATAGAAAAAAGGTGACAAAACTTAGACTCAACATATCCCCCACACTCAAGCAATTGAATGTCCTTATGCAAAACAATCTTTTACAAAAATTACCTCAATCTTTCACCCTTTCCTCTTCCTTATGTTTAACATGCTTTTATACCTGAACCAACATGTCAAGTTTATCCGAGTGTTCCTATTGATCCCTATGCTTCTACTATAAAATATTGATCTTCAATATTCTATTCTGATTTGTCAGTTGTCATATCTTCTTATACAATTTCTTGTCCTTTTTGAACAAAAATATATATTTAGCAGTTATCTAATCCTTCTTTTCTCTCAACTGAGCATGCTTCTTCTTAATAGCCTCATTCTCTTTTTTAATATGTCTATCCAAAACTTCATATTCCTCAATCACCTTCTTCAAATTTTCAACCTTCTTATTTTTCTTCTTCCCATGTTTTCGCAAGCCAGAAGAATGTACTGGACTGGAAGGAAATGACGTACATTTAGCTGCAGTGAGTATCTCCAAATTTTTTGTACTATAAGGTGTGGTTTCTTTAGATGTATCAAATTCTTTTAGACACACTTCATCAATCTCGGGAAAAGGAAACTAGAGAATTTTTTCAATTGTTACCTCAAGATTGGTTGGCTCTGTATCTTCAACGAGAATCGATACAGGGACCTCTTTGGTGGATGAACGAGTCTATGTCCTCAATATCCTTGTATTCATATTTCTCTTATTCAGGTTCCTTAAAGAGTCGCCTCAATCTCCTTTGAGCACTCTCGGTATTAGAGGTCTCACGTGTCTTTGTTAATGACACTTCTTGGGATCCTCTGCTTGTTATCCTTTTTCAATCTTTCTTTTTGTAATAATGAGGGTTCTAATTTCTGTAGTATATTCATCCTTCGGAATGTTTGCAGGAATTATTCATCATTCTCTGACTTTAATACATTTCTTATTCTTATGGTAGGAGTAGTTTTGGTTCCTTCAAGAGATTCAACCTTTGGCTTGTCTGCAAGGGTTTCTTATCATATTTTGGATTTGATGTGACTTTTCATCTTTTGGTAGGAGTATCTCTAGGTTCTCTAGGTGATTCAACCTTTCACTTGATTGTAGTGGGTTTTTCATCATATTCTAGTTTTGTCATAACCCTTTCTTATTCAATAGGAATGGTTTCGAGCTCTTTGGGATATTGTTCCTTGCATTCACCTGTAGGAGGCTCTTCCATATTCTCATATCGGTTATGTGTTAGAAAAACAGGATTGCAAAGAAATAACAATAAACAAGATGCAAATATAAATTACATCAAACACATTACAAGAGAGACACCAATATAACGTGGTTCACCAAAGATGTGCTACATACACATAGAAATTTCCAGTCCTTATTATTATACCATCCAACAAATGAAGGGATACAACATGCAACACATTCCTTGCAACTTCCTTTTCACTCTCTCGGAGTCTCTCTTACACAATTATAGATCTTTACAATGCTACAATACATTACACAGTTGTATTATAATATCTTCCTTTTAAATGTGAATTACCATGGGAAAATACTATGGGATACCCAAAACCATGGGCCCGCAAAATACTGGCCAACAAAACAACCCAAAAATTTCTTGGGGAGCACTGCCCCCACCCCCCTTACTGGGATGAGTGTACATTCCATTTGCACAACATATAAAACTGGGGTACAAACATGATTGAAACAACAAAATCTATGAATCAGGAAGATCGGGCTCCACAACCAACAATCTCCCACTTGGAGACTGATCACAAAAAATCCATTGCTGCTGCACTTGTTGGACTATGATTTGAACCTTGGAACTAGAAAATTTCTCATCTCCACCTTCATGCATGAAGGCCAACTGAAACCAAGCAAGAACTCAGTTTCTCTCTGGTTACTATTTTTGTCAACATGTCTGCAGGATTCTGGCTAGTGTGTATCTTTTCCAGCTTCAACAGTTCATCTTCTAGAACAGACTATATGAAACGATACTGAGTTGTATATGTTTAGTCCTAGAATGGAAGGCTGAATTCTTTTCCATATGAATGGAACTCTGGATATCACTGTACATCCTTCTATTCTCCTGCTTGTTGATGTATTTGTAACTTCAGAAGATATTCACTTGTATATTGTATGTCTTACAATTGTACTTTATTTTATCCCCAATGGAGATGTATTATTCCTCCGGTTGGAAGTGTCGTCATTTGTACTTGCAAGTGTCGCAAGTTACATTGAAAGTGTCGTAACTTATATTTGATGGGTTATTATACCACCTTGGTGGGGTCGACCCTGTATGAGTCATGTGGATCAGTTATTAGGCTTCCTTAGGAATTCATCCCAATTAGGGTTAAAGGTAGGTTAAGTTGTTGTATAAATAGAGAGTGTGACTCTCTCATTTTACTCATTTTTCACTCACTCATCCAACTCACATAGTTGAGAGAGAGGAGTGCACACAAGTGGAGGAGGAGTATCTGCTGAAGATATCTATCTTTTGGGGTTTGATCTTTGTGATCTTTGTATTGGTGCTCATTCTATCTCTGAGGAAGTTGCGGTATTTTTGACCTTCTTGGTTTTCCTCGGTGAAATGCTTTGTGTCCATTGTCTCTTGTGATTTTTATGTTGTGCTTGTTATTCTCTTAGTGATCCTAGATAATATTGAATGAAATTATCGGAAGATTAACATGGTATCAGAGCGGTACTAAGAAGAAGACACTATGCAGCTGCGGAAGCTAGGGCTTCTTAATTTTTGGGTTTCTCTCCACAGTTCATCAAAGGCATGAGGATAGATTGACTCTCCTATCAAGGGCGCATCTTTCTATCGAGATAGAATTCAATTCTGAGAATTTTCAGTTTTTGGCCTATCACTGTTGCAGGAAATTAAGGTTTCGGAGAAAGTTGGAATTTTTGGAATCTAATACCACGGCTAGATGCTCCTTAGAAAAATTGAAGTTTAGAGACCAATATCGAATTTTTTGGTTGGGCAGAACCCCGGGTTCTATCAAACCCTAGTTCGGTATTTTGACCAGAAAACCAGAAACTGTAGATCCAAAAGTTTCAAATTCAATTTTGAGGGGTCAAATTTTGGAGATTTCAAAATTGAAGTATACCAGCTTGATCAACTCAGCAAGGCGCATCTTTCCATCAAATCAGAAGTTTGAAATTCAAAGTTTGAATTTTTAGGGTTTCTCTGACAAACCGTAATCCAGCTCCAGATCCAGTTTCAACAAATCAAGTGGTAAGACCTAAATCTTTTATTTCCATTCGAGTTTCTCATTAAGATGTCTCACCACACCAAGCTTGAGGATAAGCTTGAAGGAGCTAAAAAATTCCGAGCATTGAAGTATAGGATTGGGTTAATCCTAGAAGAGAATGAATTGGACACCTACATAAGTGAAGAGGTTCCAGTTCTAGAGGGAGATGAGGCAAAGGCCTTACACAAGAAGAACTTGGTCAAGGCCAAGAGAATCATTGCTGATTCTATCAAAGACCATCTCATACCCCATGTGTCTTCCCTAAAGACACCTAAGGATATGTTTGATTCCTTGACTAAGTTGTTTGAAGGGAAGAATATAAATCGGAAGATGACACCGCGGAACCAATTGAAAGGGGTAAATATCCAGAATGGAGAGACCATTCGATCTTACTTTACTAGGGTCTCTCAAATCAAAGAATAACTTGAAGCTGTGGATGAAGTAGTGGAGAATGGAGAAATTGTGATGACCACATTGAATGGCCTACCTAGGTCATGGGACTCTTTCATCCAAGGTATCTGTGTAAGAAAGAAATTGATCTCTTTCAGTAGGCTGTGGGATGAATGTTCACAAGAAGAATATAGACTCGTGGCCCGAGAAGAAAGATGGGAAATGAAGATCAAGATCTCACAGCACACACCAAGAGAAGTAAGTTCAAGAGGGAGAAACATCATCACAAGAAATATTCTCACCAACATCAAAGAGAGAAAAAAGATCTAAGATGCTTCACATGTAATGAGAAGGGACACTTTGCCTCAGAATGTCCCAAGAGAAGAAAAGACTTCAACAAAAACAAGAAGAAGAACAACAAGAAAAGATATCATGCTCATGCCATTGAGGATGATGAACCTCCCAGGAAGAAGAATAAGGTAGAAAGTGAAGACTCTTCAAGTGATGAATAATATTATAATGTCCCTTTTTCAAAATTTATAAAAATGCCCAATTTTTCACTTTTTTTTCCCAATTTCGACCCTTGACTAGTTTTGATGCCTAGGTCCCAATTTTGCCCCAAATGCTCCCAAATATTCTGAGAAGGTATGTGACTGATGTTAGGACTTAAATATGATGTTCAGGGATGATATATTTGTTCGGATATCCACATCATCTTTTTCAGGATCTTGCATGCAATTAGGGTTTGCATGCATCCCAGTCACCAGGTTGATGCCTCCAGCACCTTAGCCACCTTATTCTAGCACCCGGGAGCCACTTACTTCAGATTTTTATCCCTCCTAGTCAAGAAGGCGCCCACTTCTCACCTACTGCCAGAGAAGGGCACACTTCTTCACCTACCACTGCAGTTCCACTTAAGTTACACTCAGTTAGCTCTGATTCTCCCTGATTTGAGGCTAGTTTCACTCCCGACTGACTGTTTCACTTCCGTTGGACCTCCAGATTGACTAGATGACTTGTTCTGACTTCAGTTAACCTCCCATGCGCCCCCAACTGAGCCTCCTTCCCTTAATCAGTGCTACACACTTCAGTTACACTTGTTACACTCAGTTAGACTCAGATTGACACCTGGATGACTGGTTCTTGTGCATTGATGAGCACCACCGATTGATGATGAGGACTCCTAGTTGGAGTCAAGATACTCCATTCAGTGATTCGAATGGCCTACTTAGTCAATTCGAATTGCTCACTCACATCGTCGGATTGTATTGTAATTATTCACCCTTATTGGGATATTGAGCACTGCTGCATGTTTTGCACAGTTTTACACCATATTTTCTATGTTCATCTGTTGTGATTGATTTACTTGTTCATTAGATCTGCTGTGACTAATTTTACATGGTATCAAAGCCATTGCAGGGACAAGATCTCTTTTCTACAGGTGGTTCTACAAGAAGATTTGAGTGAATTGCTAAAAAAAAAATTGCAAAAAGTTTTGGCATGAAATATCTCAAGGGCATTCGCTCCTGTGCATGCAAAGCTTGAAAATACTTCCAATACCACTCCAGAAGCTTGAGTTTCCACATAATTCCTGGATCTGATACATTGGACCCATTCAACATTGTTTGATCTCCAATCCCAGGTGTGATGCAACTCTAAAAGGGTGGACTGTTCGACCTCATTGTTCTTGGTTTATTGTGATTTGTAGGTTTATTGTCTCCATCAATTGCATTCGCTACACTGTGCATGCAAGCTCCTCTACAACAGTGTGCACTCGCTCCTAGCAATGGAATACTCTTCTTCAAAGCCTATCCTCACCCCATTCAATTATTTTGATTGGAAAGATGATATGGAGATCATATTACGTTCAAAAGGTTACTACCGAGTCACTGTTGGTCTTGAATTGGAGCCAAACAATCTGTCAGATAGAACCAAACACTACAACAAGCTTGATGAAGCTTATGGTCTTCTTTGTCTCTCCATCTCCAAAGACCTTCACTTCCATCTCAGTGGATTGAAGACTCCAAAAGCTATATGGGAGCAACTTGAAACACTATTTGGCAAGCAGGATGAGCTTAGGGATTTTCAATTAGAGAATGAATTGATTGCCCTTAGTCCTGAGAATTTCGAGACCATCAATGAATTCTTCACAAAATTCAAGAACTTGAACTTGCAGTTGAAGAACAGTGGAGTTATCAAAGAGGATAAACAATTGATCCTCTCCATTCTAAGTAAGCTTGGTAAAGATTATTCGGTATTTGTCTCTACTTTCAATTCCGGTCGGCTAACTACCCCGAATTGGAAGATGCCTACCTTGAATGCCTTCATTGAGTCCATCACAAAAGAGCATGACAAGTTGATTCAAATGGGGTCCATAAGCTCCAAATATTCAGCCCTATATGTTCAAGGACCCAAGATCCCAAATGGTAAAGGAAAGAAAAAGAAGGAGAAGCCCAAATTCGAGCCTCACAAGTAAAGAGAGAAAGGCAAACAAATGGATGCACCATCCAGTTCGAAGTTCAAGCAAAAGGGCAAAGAAGGTAACCAAAAATCTAAATGTACTTATTGTAACCGTGGCTTTCATCCCGAAATTTCATGTATGAAGAAGACTACAGATCAAATGGCCCTCCTTTTGGAAAAGAACAACATAACCCTTCCTGACGGTGCAAGGAAGAAGGATAGGAATGATGATCATGAAAGAGAACAAGCACTCATGGCAACTGTTTCGAAGCCCACTACTCTCTTGATAGATTCGGGTGCATCGAATCATATGGCTGCAAATATTGATTCTTTTTCTTCATTCGATCCAAACAGCTCCATCCCCATCCATTTGGGAGATGACTCAAAAATTTCTTCAAAGGGCAAAGGTACGATTCATGTAGATCATGGAAGCTTTCAGAATGTTCTCTATGTGCTTTCCTTGGCTTCAAATCTTCTTTCTGTGTATCAAATGACACACACTGGTGAACCGAAGCAAGTTACATTCAGCCCTAATACAGTTGAAATTTCTGATATCAAAAGTGGAAGACTTGTTGCAGTCGGAAAGGCAAACCACACTGCAAAATGCTATGAGTTTTCACACTTTATTCCGCTTGCAAAGCCCACTGCTCTTCGCACACATGGTAATGAGGTTAGTAGGCTTTGGCATGAAAGATTTGGACATCTTAATTATAAGTATTTGCTGCTGCTATCAAACAAATCCATGGTAGATGGTCTTCCACAACTCCGTTCCTCGAAGGGAATATGCACTGGTTGCATCATTGGGAAGCACCCCGAGCACAGATTCGACTGCGGCAAAGCTAGTAGAGCTTCTACTATTTTGGGGTTGATCCATTCTGATATCAGTGGTCCGCTGCCCCATATGTCATTAAATGGTTCAAGGTATGTTTTGACATTTATTGGTATTCTTTCTCAAAAACAAGTCAGAAGTGCTTGGAAAATTCAAGGATTTTAAGGCTTCTGTTGAGACCGCCACTGAGAGCAAGATCAAAGCTCTTAGATCTGATAATGGTGGAGAATATATTAAGTCCGAGTTGCTGCAACTTTGTTCCCAAAGCGGAATTCAGATCCAACATACAGTTCCCTACACACCCCAGCAGAACAGTGTAGCGAAAAGGAAAAACCGGTCACTGAAAGAGATGGCTACATGCATGATTGAATCAAAAGGTTTGGCTGCAAATATTTGGGCTGAAGCAATCAATGTTGCTGCATACATACAGAACCATGTTCCACATTCATCCGTGAAAGGTATGACTCCTTTCGAAGCATTCTTTGGTCACAAACTGGATGTGTCAAATTTGAGAGTTTTTGGCTCTACTGCATGGGCTAGAATTCCTTCCAAGAAGAGACGAGCTTTAGATCCACAAAGTATCGAGTGCATACTGATAGGATATGGGGAAGAATAAAAAGCATATAAACTCATGGATATCAGATATAAAAAGATATTCATAGAGCGCAGTGTGCAATTTGAAGAACCGCTTCAAGAATTGCAACTAGTCGAGGAAGAGACTGTCGATTCACTGCCTTCACCAGAAGAAGATCCGTGCAGTGATAATGAAGGTATGAGTTCTGATATTTCTGATATTGCAGCAGCATATGATGATCATGACATATCAGGTTCGGAATCCGACCATTATGATCCTCCTCAGTTACCAAAGTGGGCCCAAAACACTCTCCAATCTGCTGGTTCGAACCTTGGAAATCCTGCTGATCCGAGACGAACAAGAGCAGACTTTCAAAGAGCAGGTATGGAACTTTCTATTGTTGATCCATTAATTCCTGAGATTTGTTATTTGATGGCTGGTTCAGATCCCACATCATACTATTCTGCCCACCGAGATCCGAGATGGCAAAGTGCCATGGATGAAGAGTACAGTTCTCTTCAAAAGAACAACACATGGGAGCTAGTTTCTCTTCCACCTGGAAGAAAATTAGTGAAGTGTAAATGGGTCTACCGCATGAAGGTTGCTGCTGATGGCTCTATCAGAAAATACAAAGCAAGGTTGGTGGCAAAAGGTTTCTCCCAAGTCCAAGGAGTGGACTACACTGAGACTTTTGCACCAGTTGCAAAGATGGATTCCATCCGCCTTGTTTTGGCTATTTCCGCATCCAAGCTCTGGGAAGTGAACCACATGGATGTGAAGAGTGCATTTCTACATGGAGAACTTGCTGAAGAGGTATATATGCAGCAGCCAGAGGGCTACACATCAGATCCATCATTAGTTTGCAGATTGAAGAAATCTTTGTACGGGTTAAAACAGGCCCCAAGAGCTTGGTACGCAAAGATGGACTCCTTCCTTCTTTCTCAGAATTTCCAAAGATGCAAATCTGATCCGAATGTGTATCTTCAGCGAGTTAAAGGTAATTTGTTGGTTATTGTACTTTATGTTGATGATCTTCTCATTACTGGTAGCACTCTTACTTCAATAAACAAGCTAAAAACTGCCTTAAATCTAGCTTTTGACATGAGCGATTTGGGCTTGCTGAGTCACTTTTTGGGCTTGGAGATAGCTCAAAATTTTGATGGGATCACTATATCTCAGCAAAAATATGCTTCCGACCTGTTATTGAAGTTTAATATGGCTGAATGTAAGGCAGCCCCATTCCCATTCCTCTCAAGAATTAGTCTTGAGGAGGGAGATTCTACACCGCTTGCAGATTGCAATATGTATCGACAGTTGATTGGTTCACTACTTTATTTGACACACTCAAGGCCTGATATTTCATATGTCGTGAGTGCCGTGTCAAGATATATGCAGCAGCCACATGAGCTTCATTGGCAAGCATCCAAGCGGATCTTGCAGTATGTGCAAGGTACGAGACAGTTTGGCATACATTATGCTGCAGATTCTGAGCTTGATTTCATTGGTTTTACTGATTCAGATTGGGTAAGTGATAGCATTGATCGGAAGTCCACTTCCGGTTATGTTTTCATGATTGGTCATGGTGCTATTTGCTGGTCCAGCAAAAAGCAAGCAGCCATTGCACTTTCTTCAGCAGAGGCAGAGTATCGAGGGGCAGTCAATGCCTGCATTCAGGCAGTTTGGTTGCAGGGTATTCTTTCCGAGTTTGGTTTTGGTGGCACTACTTTGAATGTCCTATTTTGTGACAATCAAAGTGCTATCAAGATCTCCACAGATCCAGTTCAGTGGCATAGGACCAAACACATTGAGATTCATATGCATTACATTCGACAGTTGGTGCATGACCACACCATCATTCTGGAATATTGCCCTACTGATGAGCAAATTGCAGACATCTTCACCAAGAGCTTCACTGATAAGAAGTTTTCTTACCTCCGTTCACTGTTGGGGGTGAGTTCCATCATGGTGGAGACAGATTGATCCATTATTATGCTTTAGCTTAAGGGGGGGCTTTCTTCCCACTGGGTTTTCCCTCTTTCCTCACTTAGTTTATTTTCAACATTTTTTGGATTATTGTATTGGGGTGACCTTTGGTCTTAGTTACCAGGGCCCCACATTATTTTTTACACATCATAGTCTAGCTTGAGGGGGGGTGTTCGGATATCCACATCATCTTTTTCAAGATCTTGCATGCAATTAGGGTTTGCATGCAAATTCTAGGGTTTGCATGCATCCCAGTCACCAGGTTGATGCCTCCAGCACCTTAGCCACCTTATTCTAGCACCCGGGAGCCACTTACTTCAGAGTTTTAGCCCTCCTAGTCAGGAAGGCACCCACTTCTCACCTACTTCCAGAGAAGGGCGCACTTCTTCACCTACCACTACAGTTCCACTTCAGTTACACTCAGTTAGCTCCGATTCTCCCTGATTTGAGGCTAGTTTCACTCTCGACTGACTGTTTCACTTCCGTTAGACCTCCAAATTGACTAGATGACTTGTTCTGACTTCAGTTAGCCTCCCATGCGCCCCCCACTGATCCTCCTTCCCTTAATCAGTGCTACACACTTCAGTTACACTTGTTACACTCAGTTAGACTCAAATTGACACCTGGATGACTGGTTCTTATGCATTGATGAGCACCACTGATTGATGATGAGGAATCCTAGTTGGAGTCAAGCTACTCCATTCAGTGATTCGAATGGCCTACTTAGTCAATTTGAATTTCTCACTCACATCGTCAGATTGTATTGTAATTATTCACCCTTATTGGGATATTGAGCACTGCTGCATGTTTTGCACATTTTTACACCATATTTTCTATGTTCATCTGTTGTGATTGATTTACTTGTTCATTAGATCTGCTGTGACTAATTTTACAATATTACCACCAAAATACCTCTTCAAACTCTCTTAAGATTCTGGACCAAGTATGCAATTTTACTAGTAAATTGGGGTTCAAATCCCCCTGGGTAAGTACTGAAAATGGCTTTCCAAATGCCTCCCAACCCACTCGAATTTATGAAAAGAGGTAGGGGATTTATCAAGGATTTTATTAAGGTCCAAAATGAACCATTCATCAATTATTAATTATATGCCAAACCCCTCCCAAACAACAACAAAAACCACTAATTCAACCCTTGGGGAAGCTGCACCAAATCTTCTTCAAATGCAAATAAACTGAGTATAATGGCTTCAAATGCTCAAGTACTGAATATGAAACTTGTAATACACATCAATGGAAGTCCATTCATCAAAAATATATCAGAGAAACATTCCTTTATTCGAAATCATCATCATTATAATGGCATACATCAATGTAGTGGGGCAATGGACATTGTTTGCTCATTAATCTTCATTTTTACATACAACCACTTGGTATTTAGACCCGAGAATTTTTGAAGATGAATAAAATAGTATATAATTATTATTACAATCACAAATACATCATGAGAATATCTCCCAAGAAGTACAAGACCTCACCAAAAACACCCTCCCTTAAGGAGCATGAATATGCCTTCAAAATTGGAAATGGTTGAGAGATGGTGCTGCACTAAACAAAACCACGAGCTTCCTTGTAGATTATACCTACAAATAAAAATCCATTAAATCTCCATGAAAGACCTGAGTGGCCTCTCCAAATACCAACTTGGATGGGAATCTTTCAATCTCGAAATTGGCTAAGGCAAGAAACTAGTCATCCACTAGCTCTCTCTCCACAAATGCAAATTTTATCAAATCATCAAAAGCCATTCTCATACTTGATTTCTACATTTTATAACCAACATTAGCCTTCTAGGAAACTAGTAGGATTGATGGGATTGTCTTACTATGCAATTATTTGAATGGGGACATTACAGTCCTCCCCACCCAAGATTGCTTGTCCTCAAGCAATTTCAGATTTGGATGATACAAAATCTTCTCCTCTTCCCATGTGGCATCTTCATTTGGTAAGTCCTTCCATTGCAATAAATATTCTTTGATAATTCTACTCCTCAACCTCCTTTCCCGTGTCTTCAAAATCTTTTCCGGAACAAGTGTGAGCTGACCTTTATCATCCAAAGGAGGAAGTATTTCTGAAGTGATTATTTGCTGACCAAGGGATTTCTTGAGACAAGAAACATGAATTACATTATGGATTTTACTTCCTTCCAAAAGTTCTAGTTCATATGCTACTTCTCCAACCTTCCGCACTACCTTGTATGGCCCATAGTACCTTGGTTTTAATTTTTCTGCTCCATTCTTTTTGAGAGATGTTTGTTTATATGGATGCAACCTTAAATATACTAAATCATTGACCTGAAAGGTTCTTTCTTCTCTATGTCTATCGGCATATTGTTTTTGTTGATTTTGAGCAACTTGCAAATTGTCTTTCAAGAGCTTTAAGATTTCTTGGCTCTCTTCCACCCAATCTTTAGCCTTTGGGGCTCTACTATCACCAACTATGATTTCAAAAAATGTAAGTGCATCATAACCATATAATGCTTTGAAAGGAGACATCCCTATTGACATATGATAAGTGGTGTTGTAGAAAAACTCACCCAAGTGTAGCCATTTTTTCCATGCTTTTTGCTGCTCTCCCACATAGTTTCTTAGGTACCCTTCCAACCATTGATTCACCCTCTCCGTTTTTCCATCAGTTTGTAGATGATAGCTGGTACTTGGAGTCAATTGAGTGTCCACCAATCTAAAAAGTTCTTGCCAAAGAGCACCCATGAATCTACTATCTCTATCTTTGGCAATGCTCTTGGGGAGCCCATGCAATCTGAAGATTTCTTTGAAAAAAATATCAACCACTTGTGCAACACTAAAATATGATGTGACAGCAAAGAAATGAGCAAATTTTTTCAACCTATCCACTACCACATATATGCAATCCTTACTCAAATATTTAGGCAAACTAGTGATGAAATCCATGGAGATACTGTCCCATTTTTGCTCCGGAATGGGCAATGGTTGTAATAGGCCAGCTAGACATGTAAGTTCTGATTTGTTTTGTTGACATACTTTACATTCATTCACATATTTCTAAACATCTTCCTTCAGCCCCTTCCAAAAAAAACTTTGCCTCAACTGTCTATAAGTTTTGAAGGTCCCCAGATGGCCCACTAGTGGGGAATCATGTGCTTCTTGCAAAATTCGGTACTTGAGCTTTGAGTTCTGAACTAAATAAATTCTTCCCTTATAATATATCAGCCCATTCAAAATCCTGTAGTTATCATCCCCTTTGATTCCATCCAACACATCACAAGCAAATTTGTCTTTAGCATATTCAATTAGTAGCATATTTTTCCAATCCTTGGCAATGTCCATGAGAGAAAAGGAAGGTCTTCTTGACAAAGCATCTACTACTATATTATTCTTTCCTTTGACATATTCAATATCAAAATCATAACCTTGAATCTTGCTTATCCACTTTTGTTTCCTTTCATTTAGATATTTTTGGGTGAGAAAGTGTCTTAGACTATTGTGGTTAGTTTTCACCACAAACTTGCTGCCCACCAAGTATTGTCTGAATTTGGCCAATGCATGCATAATTCCCAACATTTCTTTATCATAGATTGAGTAAAGTTTTTTCATGAGGCTGCAACTTTCTGCTCTCAAAGGCTATGAGGTGTTGGACTTGCTTTAGGACAGACCCTATCCCTCCACCTAAAGCATCACATTCCACAACAAAAGGTTTAGTAAAATCAGGAAGTGCAAGTATGGGAAAACTACTCATTACCTCTTTCATTTTTTGGAAGGCCTTCTCAGCCTCTTCATCCCACTTGAAAGCATCCTTCTTAGTCAAATCAGTGAGTGGAGAAGTCAACTTGGAGAATCCTTTCACAAATTTTCTGTAATAGGTGCATATGCTAATAAAGCCTCTCAATTCGGTAATATTTTTTGGTGATGGCCATTCTAAGATAGCCCTAATTTTTTCCATGTGGACCTTCACTCCTTATTTCCAAATAATGTTCCCAAGATACAGTAGTTCTTTCATCCCAAACTCACATTTTGACAACTTAGCAAATAAGGACTCTTCTTGCAAAATTTTCAACACAATCTCTAATTGTTGCAAATGCTCTTCCCATGTTTTACTGTAAATGATAATGTCATCAAAGAAAACCAAAACAAATCATCTTAGTTGCTTGAAAAAGATCCTATTCATGCATGCTTGAAAGATGGATGGAGCATTAGTTAACCCAAAAGTCATGACAAGAAATTAAAAGTGGCCATAATGAGATCAAAAAGCGGTCTTTTACACATCTTCATCTTTCATTCGAATTTGATGATACCCTGATCTAAGGTAAATTTTAGAGAAGTATTTGGCCCCATGTAGCTCATCCATGAGCTCATCAATCCTAGGAATAAAATACCTATTCTTGATAGTCTTTTTGTTCAAGGCTCTAAAATCTATGCACATTCTCAATGTTCCATCTTTTTTTTTCACTAGCACTACTGAAGAAGCATAAGGGCCAGAGCTTGGTCTAATGAGTCCCAACTCTAGGAGTTCTTAACTGTATTTTTCAATCTCATCTCTGAACCTTTTAGGATGTCTATAAGGTGGTATATGAATGGGTGAATTTCCCTCCAAAACAATGCTGTGCTCAACCCCCCCATCTGGTGGTCTACCATGTGGAAGGTCTCTAAAAACTTTTTCATATTTTTGCAAGAGTCTCTCTATATCCTTTGGGTGTTCAACAATATTTATATTTGGCTTGGGAGATGTAATATGACATTCAGCAGCCCATTCTATGTTCCCATTCCTCAATATAGATCTCATACTATTGCAAGTCACTACTTGATTTGGATAAGTGTGCTGCCCTCTCAGAACTCTTAGTACTCCTTTTGAATCTTGGAATTTCATTTTAGGGATTTGATAATTTACTGTATGCTCTCATATTGAATATAGCCATTACACTCCCAAAACCACATTAGTATCAGCAACATCAACCACATAAAAACTATCAACAAAAGTATAGTTACTTATGGTGACTTGCAGCTTTGGAACCCATGTTTTGCATTGCATTATGTTGTGACCGGGAATGACAACTACGAAGACATCAAATGGTTCAATAGGTATATTTTTCTTCTCCACCATATCAGCATCAATGAAGTTATGGGTGGCTCTTCCATATACCAAACCTGAAGTTCTTTTCCTTAGTACCACACCCTTGCATCAGATAGTATGATAGCGAGGTACTACTGAAAGTACTGCCATTCTTACTTTGTCCGGTGAAGGCTGATTTTCTTCTTTTCTTTCCTCTTCTACTGCTATCTCATATGCCTCCTCTTGATCTGAAATATGTCCATCTTCATCCATGCCCCCATCATACCCCTCATTATCAGAAAATACTTCTATGTATTGAGCCTTTCCTTTAGTACATTTGTGCCCCAGTGTCCATGGTTGAAAGCATGTGAAGCACAATTTCTTTTTTCGAAGTTCATCCTTGTTTAGTCCTTCTTTTTTATTCCTTTCAAATGAATCTTTTTTCCAAGTTTTCTTATCATATCCATCCCTTTTCCAAGGTGTTAGGCGGAAATATTGTCGTTTAATTCTGTAGTAGTACTTGCCCAACTATTTAATTTGTCAATGCCAGGTTTGTAGGCTTACGAAGCACATGCAAAGTATATGCAGGACTGAAGTGAAATTAATGTAATCTAACCCTCCCTTGCTAATGGCTAATTGCTAATCTAATTCCCCCTTAAGTTGAAACACACAATTTCTAATCTAATGTTGGAAGCTTAAACACACTGCTGAAAGTAAATCGCATAAAAGAAAGACAACATATGAAGAGCAACGAGACAACACATGTGAGCTCACATTAACAAAAGAGAAATATTAATTTATATCACAAGAATCAATGGAAAATCATGAAAGCATCAAAACTAATATTATGAACAAAAGCTAAGAATCCCCTTCTCCATATTACGAAGTCAAAACTCACTTCTACAATCTGAGACTAATTTTCTCCTAATCTACTCTCTATCTACTTCTCAATCTACTCATCTCTACTAGTCCCAAATGAAGAGAGAGCACTCTCTTTTATACATGAATTTCTTTGAGAAGAAGATAACCATCTCATAATGACAGATCCACTATTCTCTCAACAACTCTTAACTAATTTCCTATTATGACAAAATATGATCCATTCAAATCCCCCACATGTCTCTCACAAATTCTCCACATGTTTCTCATACATCCTAAATAAGATATGCCAACCAAATCTCCATGATCTTCTCCTTGGAATATTCTTTGAATAACTATCTCCATGAAATGGTGGAGGAGATATTCGAGGAGTCTTTCTTTGAATTGATCCTTCCATATTCCTGCACATTACAAAGCTCATCCATACTGTTGAATATTGTAACTTCTAAGAATATTATATTTATACATTATTTATTCTGGAGATGTTCCATCCCTCCGAGGTGATTTTATTATGTATCCGGAGATGTTTATTCCTCCGAGAAGTTGTGGTAACTAGGGTTATTAGACCCACCATGTGGGGGTCGGCCCAGTCAGTTATAATAGGGTATTTAACCTAATGGTTAAATACGAGCCTACATGTACTTGTGTAAAATATATGTGAGAGTAGTTTATAAATAGAGGAGGTATGTTCCTCATTTGATACACACACTCACTTGAGAGAGAGGCGCACTTGTGGAGGAGAGGTCTGCTATGGTGGATGAGGAGATCATGTCTTTGGTTTGCATCTTTGTATATTGCTGGTCATCTATATTGAGGAAGCTTTACTGGGTTTTCTACTCCATGAGGGTTTCCCAGGATAAATCTGTGTCTCTTGTGTTTTTGCTATGCTTGTTGTTTCTTTAGTGATCCTGTATATGATATTATTGTGAAATGGAATGTAATGCTACTATTTTCTGTCTTATCATATTAAATCTTAACATGGTATCAGAGCTAAACTGAAGGAAGGCAAGGTATGGCACTTACGACACTTGCTTTACTTACGACAATTTGAAGGTTAGGGTTTTATATAGCAAAAACTAGTCATCGTGGAACTTTCGCTATAAATCCATTTTGGCGAAGGTTCAGGATCTGAAACCTTTACAGGTCGTAGATAACATCTCCAGGTATCTTGTATCCAAAGGGCACCCTCAGACTCGTTGTACTTTGTAAGTTATGATCAGTACAAGTTAAGGTTTTTGCCTCTTCCAGATCTCAGTCAAAATCAGGTGACCTAGGAAAAAAGGTCATAACTTGGGATAGGAAGCTCCAAATGAAATTTCGTAAAAAGTGACAGGTAGTACACAGACTTTACTATCTCTGAAAACTTTTTCAGAGGTCTAAATGGAACCAGTGACACGTGTCACGCCGTACAAGTTCGCTCTCCTGTTTTATCCCATAAACAGGTTACGTTGCGACACTTGGAATAACTCTCTCTCAGAGACTCCAATTGAGTTCAGACCTATCAGGATGGAAATATAATAGGGAGAGCTATCTCAGAAAACGTTTTCAGAGGCCGAAGTTCAAACAGTGACACGTGGAACGCCGTACAAGTTCGCTCTCCTGTATTATCCCAAAACAGGTCACGTTGCAACATTTGGCATAACTCTCTCTCAGAAAATCCAATTGAGGTCAGACCTGTCAGGATGGAAAGATGACAGGTCAGGCTACTGCAGGAAACATTTTCAGACCCTGTGGAGTGAACATTTCGGAGTTATATCAGAAACAATCAGGTACATATTTCTGTCAAAACAGAATTATTTTTGGAGCACCTTTATTCATGGCTTCCGGAATTTAGGGTTTCGGAGAAAGTTAGAATTTTTGGAATCGAAATCCATGGCTGAATGCTACTCAGGAAAATCGAAATTTAGAGACCAAGATCGAATTTTTTGGTTGGGTAGAAGACTGGGTTTGATTAAACCCTAGCTCGAGATTTTGATCGGAAAGATGGAAAATTAGGGCTTCAGCAAAAGTTGGAATTTTTGAAGTATGTAACCACGGCTGGAAGCTCCTCGGAAAAATAAGAGTTTAGAGCCTTGGATCAAACCTTTTGATTGAGCAGAAGGGTGGGCTTCATCAAACCCTAGTTCGGGATCCTGTCCAGAAGATCCAGAAGTTTCAAAGGAAATTTTGAGGGGTCAAATTTTGGAGATTTCAAAATTGAAGTATGCTATTTTGATCAGCTCAGCAAGACACATCCTTCCATTCATTCGAAAGTGTGAAATTCAAAGATTGAACTTTTAGGGTTTCTCTAGAAAACCCTAATAAAGCTCCAGATCAAGTTTCAGGGGGAGTTGAGGCTAAGGCCTTACATAAGAAGACTACAAGAAGTCTCGACAGGTATGACTTAAGGAGGTTCAGGTTGTCTTGAAATCTGATTCTTGATTAAGTTCATGATGTGTTTGTCTTCATATTATTTATTAGTACAATCTTGATTAATGTTAGAATTGTCTTATCACCCTAGTAACAGTATGAATGCATGTGAATGATTGAAGACATTCATTGATTAGGGCTATATGATTGTAGTAATGCATTATGGTGTTGTGTGAGGTTGATGTTGTCTGCTAACAAGATACGGGTACATCACAAAAGACAAATCAAGTTCCATGACCATGACAACATGAAGACAAAGACTCATTCATAATCTTTGTTCTACTTACGAGGTATGTATGACTTTTTTATATTATGCTTAACCTATGAGACATGCAGGTCCTAGCTTAGGATCTCTAAATCATTGAAGAGATTGTTTAGGTATGTTGTACATAACTAAGCAGGTATATTAATCCAGGTATGTTTACCTATGTCAAGTTAGAATCTTACCTTGTGTTAAGATCCCTTATATAAGTATACTTGGTATGATTGGTTATGCTTATTCATAAAGTTAGTAATCAAGGGTTTATGCATACTATGTCTCTTATCTTGATGATTTAATTAACCTGAAGAGTACTATGATCAAACAAGAATATGCATGAGTAAAAGAAGACTTCCTTGAAACTCTGAATACTAATGATCACGACTATATATATATTCAAGATTATTTAGAATTAGAATGTTTTGGTAATATTGAGAATATACTAATGAATGTATGTTTGTGTATGAGATCATGAGGATGACACTAGTGCACACTTGAGCATGCACAGTGGCACAAAAGGAATAGAAGTTCAAAAGACATATAGAAGATCAAGCGGGAGGCAACCACACAAACATAAAAGATAAGTATTTGAGTTGTTATAGTAAATGATATTGCTTGTATGCATATTTGTATTCCTAGAATATATCATGCTGAGTGTAAACGTTCATAGAGCATTGAACAATATACTACTAATATGCATATGATTGGTAAGTTGGACAAACATTCCATTGTTGCTTGTCTAGAATGAAACCTCTTTGTTGACATGCTGAGAGCTGTGCACACCCTCAATAGTATGTTCTGGTAGAGATGGAAGGCATCTAGATAGCCACTGTATGCATACAGGATATGGGAAAGTGTTGTGCCAAAGTATTGGTCAAAATAGTTACATAACTATGTAAATGATATCTGTATGCATAATAGGTTATCATGTCAATATTATTTGATGATTATGAAGTATTACTAATCATGTACTTAATTTTGTTTTGTAAGAAAGATCATGAAGAATAATGAACACCGAACAAGTGATGGATGTTCAACAAGAAGATTTACAAATCAAACAAAATATAGAAGGCTCATGGCTAGAAGATTCTCTTAGAAAGAGGAAGAGAATCATAACAAGATGTTTGCTCCAAGTGGATAGATAATACCATTCTCTTAATGGTGTAATTAAAGAAGAAGTGTGAATCAGGTTTTGTATGGGTACCCAGGATCGATAATCAATTGAAGAGCTTAATGATCATCATGGGTGATGTGGATCTCAACCTTTGCTACAAGATTGAATATGGCTTCTATGCATAGATGACATGGATACAAGAAGGAACTCACCTCGGAGTTTGAATGATGTTGAGGTTCATATCAGTAGACCCATCTAACGGGAGATGGCACAGATAGATGGTTGCATAAAAGAAAATGAAAGATCTCAGATTAATGTATTACTTCCTAGGTCTGGAAGTATGGCAAGGCTCAGAAGGAATCTTTCTCAACCAGGGAAAGCATGCTGAAAAATATTAAAAGGACTTGATGTGTTGGAATGGCCACTCTTGGAGTTGTTATCAGATGACTCATCAGAGTTGGTGGATAGAACTCTGTACAGACAAAATATTGAGTCATTGATGTGTCTAACAAATACTAGGTCAGATATATGCTTTGCTGTGAACACCTTGTGTCAGTATCTAGTGGAAAACCAGATGTGTTCACCTGTTAGTTGCAAAGCATGTGTTGAAATACCTAAAGGATACGATAGATTTTGATCTATGTTATCTTAGAGATCATGACTTCAGATGGCTACATAGATGTTGATTGGGTAGAAATTGTATCAGACAGGAAGAGCACATCGAGAGGATGTTACTGTCTGGGATCAGCCATGATCTCATGGTTTAGAAGGAAGCAATATAGTGTGGCTCTTAGCACAAGCAGAATATATGGCTTCTTGCTCTGCTAAGTTATGAAACAGTATGGCTTCAGAATTGTTTGACTTAGAGATAGACCCAACTATGATCCTATGTGACAAACAAAGTTGTATCAAGATGGCAGAGAATCTAGTGTTCCAAGATATGGTGCAGAAAGGAACCAAAAGTTTGAATTTGTAACAAGTTACCAATGTACTAACCAAACTTCTACCGATCCGATGTACTAACCAAACCTCTACCTCAAATAAAGTTTTCCGAGACAAACTTAATATAGTTCAGGAGGACCCTCCTCGAAAGGGGAAGTGATGTGATAACTCATGATGAGATTGCCTGCATCGACAGTGAGGTCGATGATGAGGATACCTATATTAGTGATGCCGATAGAGAGGTTGGTGGATGGTCCTTAGACAGGGTCAAAGGTGACAAGGGGATTGCATCATCCTTGAACATATGTTCTAAAGAGAACCGTAGACGTATGGCTTCGAGAATGAAGTCCTTGGTGGACATGATAGGATTGCATCATCCTCAAGAGAGCCGTAGACGTATGTATTCGAGAATTAAGTTTTTGGTGAACATGTGAGGGGATTGGATCATCCTTGGACTTCAGTCCTAAAGAAGAGCCGTAGATGTATGTCTTCGAGAATGAATTTTTTGGTGAACATGTGAGGGGATTGGATCATCCCTAGACTTCAGTCCTAAAGAAGAGCCGTAGACGTATGTCTTTGAGAATGAAGTTTTTGGTGAACATGTGAGGGGATTGGATCATCCCTGGACTTCAGTCCTAAAGAAGAGCCGTAGACGTATGTCTTGGAGAATGAAGTTTTCGGTGAACATATGAGGGGATTTGATCATCCCTGGACTTCAGTCCTAAAGAAGAGCCGTAGACGTATGTGTTCGAGAATGAAGTTTTTGGTGAACATGTGAGGGGATTGGATCATCCCTGGACTTCAGTCCTAAAGAAGAGCCGTAGACGTATGTCTTCGAGAATGAAGTCCTTGGTGGATGGTTGAGGATTAAGTCATCCTTGGACGTGGTCCTAAATGTACGGTGGAGGATTAAGTCATCCTTGGACGTGGTCCTAAATGTACGGTGGAGGATTAAGTCATCCTTGGACGTGGTCCTAAATGTACGGTGGAGGATTAAGTCATCCTTGGATGTGGTCCTAAATGTACGGTGGAGGATTAAGTCATCCTTGGACGTGGTCCTAAATGTACGGTGGAGGATTAAGTCATCCTTGGGCGTGGTCCTAAATGTACGGTGGAGGATTAAGTCATCCTTGGGCGTGGTCCTAAATGTACGGTGGAGGATTAAGTCATCCTTGGATGTGGTCCTAAATGTACGGTGGAGGATTAAGTCATACTTGGACGTGGTCCTAAATGTACGATTGAGGATTAAGTCATCCTTGGACATGGTCCTAAAAGCACGGCTGAGGATTAAGTCATCCTTGGACGCAGTCCTAAATGTACGGTAAGGATTGGATCATCCTTGGACTTTGGTCCTGTGAACTGAGCCGTAGACATGAGGTCTCCGAGAATTGATAGGACTGGATCATCCCTGGACTTCGGTTCAAAAGGTACATGATAAGACTGGATCGTGCCTGGACTTCGGTTCAAAAGGTACATGATAGGACTGGATCGTCCCTGGACTTCGGTTCAAAAGGTACATGTTAGGACTGGATTGTCCCTGGACTTCAGTTCAAAAGGTACATGATAGGACTGGATCGTCCTTGGACTTCGGTTCAAAAGGTACATGATAGGACTGGATCGTCCCTAGACTTCGGTTCAAAAGGTACATGACTGGATTGCATCATCCTTGGACATAGGTCCTAAAGAGAATTGGATTGATCGTGTGATGACGATGCTGATGATCGTGTGATGACGATGCTGTTGATCGTATGATGATGATGTTGATGATCGTATGATGACAATGCTGATGAAAATGTTGATGATCATGTGATGACGATGCTGCTGATCGTATGATGATGATGCTGTTGACGATGCTGATGATCGTGTGATGACTATGCTGCTGATCATATGATGACGATGCTGATGATCGTGTGATGATGATGCTGTTGACGATGCTGATGATCGTGTGATGACGATGCTGGTGATCATATGATGACGATGCTGATTATGATGCTGATGATTGTGTGATGACGATGCTGATGATCGTATGATGACGATGCTATTGATCGTGTGATGACGATGCTGATGATTGAGTACTATCAACTCTGATGATGTTGATGTTCCAGTAACTAGTCAAGTTACTGATGATGATGAATTGAAGAAAGCTTCCGATGATATATCGATGATGTAATGAATGACTCCTTGATCCTACAGATGTTGTTATAATATCCTTCTCATTAAGGGGGAGTGTTGAATATTGTAACTTCTAAGAATATTATATTTATACATTATTTATTCGGGAGATGTTCCATCCCTCCGAGGTGATTTTATTATGTATCCGAAGATGTTTATTCCTCCGAGAAGTTGTGGTAACTAGGGTTATTAGACCCACCATGTGGGGGTCGGCCCAGTCAGTTATAATAGGGTATTTAACCTAATGGTTAAATACGAGCCTACATGTACTTGTGTAAAATATATGTGAGAGTAGTGTATAAATAGAGGAGGTATGTTCCTCATTTGATACACACACTCACTTGAGAGAGAGGCGCACTTGTGGAGGAGAGGTCTGCTATGGTGGAGGAGGAGATCATGTCTTTGGTTTGCATCTTTGTATATTGCTGGTCATCTATATTGAGGAAGCTTTACAGGGTTTTCTACCCCATGAGGGTTTCCCAAGATAAATCTGTGTCTCTTGTGTTTTTGCTATGCTTGTTGTTTCTTCAGTGATCCTGTATATGCTATTATTGTGAAATGGAATGTAATGCTGCTATTTTCTGTCTTAGCATATTAAATCTTAGCACATACTTGAGATATTAGTGAAAACATGTTATTTTCCAATATTTAATCATAAATTCACTTATAATACTAAAATGAATAAAGTGGAAAATAATAAGATGAAACTCAAGTATATGTATGGAAATGGTATGATGAAAGGTTAATGGAACGATGAAATGTGAAGAAAAGCGAAAGGTAAAGTGGATGAAAATAGGACATTTATGAGTTCCAACATACTCCCCAACTGAACTTGTTGCATGTCCTCATGCAACTGTGCATGTATCTTCTTAAGAACCTTTGGCATCTGAATTTTGGCTTTGATTGATGATGTCTTTCCAACAATGAATGTTTCCAGGGTGTGAGTAGCAGCTGACATTTTCTTATGGTTGGTTCTTTTGTAACAGCCATGAATACAAAGAATGTTGGTTCTCGTGTTAACAACATTTATCTCATTATCTATTTTCTTGTTGTAATAATAATGTAACCATGTACTCCTTGGAAATGATAAGATATCAATGTGCATAAGAAAGCATCAATGTGTATAAGAAATCCTTTTCTTTACCTTTATGAGTCATGCCAATATGTGTAGCAATGTGTATGAAGCAAAGTGCAACCGAGGATCTGTTGGAAAAGAAATGTTGGTGAATGATAAGTGAGATGAAAAAAATGGAGTGATGATAGTGGAAAAATGGAATGATGGTAGCGAAATGATGATAGTGAATATAGTTCGGAGTTGCAGCTATGAAATGGAGAATTTGGCGGAGTTGCAGCTACGAAATGGAAGGTTTGGCAGAGTAATAGCTACTGGAGTAACAACTGCAAAGTAACAGCTGCTGGAGTAACAGTTGTGGAGTAACAGCTGGTGTTGCAGCAAACTTCCTGAGATAATGTCTCACAAACTACAATATGGGTTTGGCTGAAATTTGGAAAGCAAGTTTCTACAAGTCCAATGCATCTCCATACCAAAAATCAGAAAAACCCACATCACGGATTTCGAGAAAAATGCAAATTGGCTATAGGTGAATTTTTTGCAGGTAGGTGTTTCAGCTGGCTGAAATAGTTGAATTTCTCTCAAATCACAAACTGGGTTTGGCTGAAATTTTTCAAGCACGTTTTTACTAGTCCAATGTATCTCCATACCAAAAATCAGAAAAACCCACATCACGGATTTTGAGAAAATTGCAAATTGGCTGTAGGTGATGATGGCTGTTTTTTCAAAATCCGTGCATTGGATTGAGCTGAAACTTGCCAATTTTGTTCATCATAATATTATCCATTCCCTGTCCAAAAATCATGAGGATCCAATGTATGGTTTGTGAGATATACTTGATTCAAATTCTGTATTTTATATAAGGAGCAATATGCATGAGAAAATGAATAAACTGTCACAAAGATTTCTTGTCCTCTGAAAATATGGTTGCATTTGAAATTCTATAGTGTACATCAACCTCTATCTTCATCCTCCCCAACTGAACTCGTTGCATGTCCTCATGCAACTCGGCATGGGTTATGAAAGTGAAAAATGAAATGGAGCGTGGTGAGGGAGTTTTCCAAATTATTCATTGCTAGCATGTAAGGAATTGCATGATTAAAATTCAGAAAACAACATACCTCCACTTACCCAAGAATGATGATGAACTATGCAATAAGAGCGTGGTTGGTGATGTTGCTGGTGCCACTGCTGTAACTGTTGGATCAGAGAAGATGTCACTGCTGCAGGATAAAAATGTAACTGAAATTGTCGCTTCTGAATTATGGAGGACGTGACTGTTGTGACTGGATGGTGGAAGATGTCACTGCTGCAGGATCATGAAAATGTAACTATCAATGCTACTACAACTGTAACTAAATCATGGGAGATGTCGAAGGCAGAAAGTGGAACTGTGGTCCTCTTATATAGCTGAAGTCATGCTGCTATAACTGCTGAGGGAGTCATGAAAAAGTGTATAGTGTTCACCCGCTACAAAACTTGATGGTACAATTCTAGTCATGTGAATAAATGTGTCGATGTCGAGTATGAAAAGAAGTCATTGGATTACCGGTCATTGATGAATGCCATTAACCAATGTGAGGCAAACTCACCATTGATGTCAATGAGTTCCAAGGTACCTGAGTACATATTGCAAAGTGCGAATAGATGTGTTGATGTCGAGCCACTTGCAAGATATGATGATCAAGGGACATTGATGTATTCCCATGATTGTTAGTGAGAGAACTTGCCATTAAGGCATGCAAGCCTCCAGGTACTCAAAAAGGAACTCTAGTCTATATCCCAGATAAGGTGTTGAGGTCGATGGGGCAAGACTTGTTGAAAGGTAGGCCTTAAGGAATCCCACATCAGTCAATGTGAGTTTTTACAAAAAAATTGGTAAGACTATAGGAAAGATCTCAGTAGCAACAGTGCTTATGGCAAGGGAATGTAATTATGGAGAGGGAACTGGATGTTCTTATTCAAAAGGCGAATTGAAATGGAAAAAATGAATTGAAAAAGATAAAGGGATGTATGCGACTCAGAAAGATAGGCCTGTGTGAAGTTATGACAGACAAGGCAATGGAAAATGGACTTCACATGGATGACTAATGTGCTTTGAAAGATAGATGTGGGTATGACGCCAATGGGTTTATGAATGGTTTCTATGTAACAGCAAACGTCATGATGTTTATGATGAGTAACAGCTCCTTCAAACTGTCTATCAAAGCATGTTTCTCAAACAATTATGTGATTCTTGAAAAGTCACTTCAGCAGCGAAATGCGGTTGTTTTCAAACCTGAGAAAAACTTAGTACTAATCCTGCATGAAATTCGTGAGAAGTTCGAAAGACATAACATGTAGAAAGAAATATGAATGCGGCAAATCATAGTTCAAAAATAAAACATGTTTTTATACCTGTTGCCATTGTGCACTTGTTTCGTTGTTGACTACTGTAGCTGTAACACCCGACTGTAACAGACTTCTGCACAAAGATGATCAATATGTGAGTAAAGAAGTCACGACCCAATAATGGTGTTTTTGCGAATGTATTGCTGTGTAACATCAAACATCATGATGCGCACAAAGTCTCCCTGGATTTTGTATGCTATTTTTCCCGTTGATTGCTGTCAAAGTGACTTGAAGAAAACAAATTATCGTGAAGCGTAAAAAAAACATGTGTTGTATTGTTTTCAGGAATGTAAGAAAGTCCATTTGCAATTTTTGTAATTTTAAAATTTGTATTTTTATAATTTTTATATATATATTTTTCTTTTCATGGTTTTATAATTTTTATTGTTTTTTTTAAATAGAAAAATGATGCAAAAGAAAAGATGTCAATCAAAATACTCAAAATAAGAGAATTGACAGATCTGCAAATCTGCATGCCGTCACATGTTATTAGTCTCAATTTCATCAAATCTTACCATGTGAATAAGTAACAATTTGCTGATACCTGTCAATCGATCCTGAATAAAGTAACATACTGCGTGCAAGAATACATGGATCATGGACGCAGAGAGCATAAATATGTCATGAAAATTTTATTGTTTCTGCCCTCCAAATTGTTCATTCTGCTACCAAAAGTTGACATAGGAATAATGAATTTCTAGATAAAACATGTTGTCTTCTTTCAACCTTTCTTTCCCTCTGTGGACTCAGTGCCAACTTCTGTCAATATCTAGGTTTGTAATATATCCTCGTGCCTATTAGCATAGCCATATGATACTGCACATATCGCCTTTGTTGCTGCTTTCTGAGCTTTTGTGCAAGCAAGGAAGGTCTGCACCATCCTATCAATACTTTCACTCTTAAATCCTCTTCCTTACATTGAAACTGTAAGGTTAAAGCTAGATCGTCCATTCCTGCTGTTCCATTCAAGTCCCTTGGCAATGACCGTGGTGGTGTTTGTGAATTTTTCTTTGGAGATTTTGAAGTCTACCCCATAAGTATCGATCTGCTCCTGCTATTGCTGAATGACTGCTCCACTCCATAATAGATTATTACATAAATTTCTCTAAGGAGAATGAGAAATTGAACCCCCAACTTATGATCTGTAACAGCTGAAACACAACTGTAACTGCTAACAAATTTGATAATGTGAAACACGGCCGTAACTGTAGATATGGAAATTACATGTTTAGATAACCGGCTGTATATCACAAACCACAGCTTTGTTTGGCGATTTCCTCTTCAATCAAGTAATTGAGGCCATTACGCACAAAACCCATGTCCCGGATTTTTGAGATTCGTTTCCATCTGCCCGCAAATCAAGACGCAATCAAGGTGTTCTTATCTGGCATGCATTTTTGCAGGTGAATGTTTCAGCTGGATAAAATAGTTGAATTTCTCTCAAATCACAAATTGGGTTTGGATGAAATTTTTCAAGCAATGTTTTACTAGTCCAATGCATCTCCATACCAAAAATCAGAAAAACCCACATCACGGATTTTGAGAAAATTGCAAATTGGCTGTAGGTGATGATGGCTATTTTTTGAAAATCCGTGCATTGGATTGAGCTTAAACTTGTCAATTTTGTTCATCATAATATTATCCATTCCCTGTCAAAAAATCATGAGGATCCAATGTATGGTTTGTGAGATATGCTCGATTCAAATTCTGCATTTTATATAAGGAGCAATATGCATGAGAAAATGAATAAACTGTCACAAAGATTTCCTGTCCTCTGAAAATATGGTTGCATTCGAAATTCTATAGTGTACATCAACCTCTATCTTCATCAAGAACCCCCGGCAACGGCGCCAAAATGTTAGGCGGAAATATTGTCGTTTAATTCCATAGTAGTACTTGCCCAACTATTTAATTTGTCAATCCGAGGTTCGTAGGCTTACGAAGTACATGCAAAATATATGCAGGACTGAAGTGAAATTAATCTAATCTAATCACCCCTTGCTAATGGCTAATTGCTAATCTAATTCTCGCTTAATCTGAAACACACAATTGCTAATCTAATGCTGGAAGCTGAAACACACTGCTAAAAGTAAATTGCATAAATGAAAGACAACATATGAAGAGCAACGAGACAACACATGTGAGTTCACATTAACAATAGAGAAATCTTAATTTATATCACAAGAATCAATGGCAAATCATGAAAGCATCAAAACTAAGATTATGAACAAAAGCTAAGAATCCCCTTCTCGATATTACGAAGTCAAAACTCACTTCTACAATCTGAGACTAATCTTCTTCTAATCTACTCTCTATCTACTTCTCAATCTACTCATCTCTACTACTCCCAAATGAAGAGAGAGCACTCTCTTTTATACATGAATTTCTTTGAGAAGAAGATAACCATCTCATAATGACAGATCCACTATTCTCTCAACTAATTTAATATTATTACAAAATATGATCCATTCAAATCCCCCACATGTCTCTCAAAAATTCTCCACATGTTTCTCATACATCCTAAATAAGATATGCCAACCAAATCTCCATGATCTTCTCCTTGGAATATTCTTTGAATAACTATCTCCATGAAATGGTGGAGGAGATATTCGAGGAGTCTTTCTTTGAATTGATCCTTCCATATTCCTACACATTACAAAGCTCATCCATACTTGAGATATTAGTGAAAACATGTTATTTTCCAATATTTAATCATAAATTCACTTATAATACTAAAATGAATAAAATGGAAAATAATAAGATGAAACTAAGTATATGTATGGAAATGGTATGATGAAAGGTTAATGGGACGATGAAATGTGAAGAATAGCGAAAGGTAAAGTGGATGAAAATAGGACATTTCTGAGTCCCAACACAAGGTTTCTTTTCAAAATTGTAATTAGGCTTGGGAGGAAATCTTGTTCTAGGAAGTACATTTTGGAGATCCTATTCAAGCTCATTGCATATTTTAATGTAGTTGGCTTGTGGGCTTTGACCAAACCTTTTAAGGGTTCAGCCAAACCTTCAGTGAACAACAATACCAACCTTCCCATAGATACATCAGCCACCTTGACTGATAATTTTTTAAAGTCCAACATATATTCAGTAGGGGTCCCAGTTTGCTTCAATTGAGCTAGTTCTTTGAAAGGCAATTCTGGATCTTTTTGTTCAAATCTCTCTAGTACCCTGTCAACAAATTCTCCATATGTTCTAACCTGATCATGAACCAAGGTTTTCAGGCCATGGAACCACCATTCATTGGCATCTCCTTCCAAGTGCAAGATAGCCATTTTTAATGCATCCTCTTCCAACATAGGATTTAGCTGAAAATACACATCTAATTTTTGCACCCAAGTATTAGCAGAATTTTGAGAGGAACCATCAAAAGTAGGAACTGACATTTTACTAATAGCACCATTTAATTCTCTATTTTGGAATGGACTCCTATTGTCATCCTTCCTTTTCATTTTATATATAGCATCAATGTATTAACTATATGGTAGACCTCTTTTACATTCTTCACTCAATGCATTCCATTCGTTTGCTAATTTACTTTTATCCATCTGAACATCAGGATCTTCTTTGAGTGTGATAAATTTAGGTGCAGTATGCCTTTATGTGCTTTGAAATTCATCAAGTCTATTATGGGGTCCTGTACTTGAGAAAAAATGCTCACCCATGTTCCTCCTTTCTCCTGAGTGTGAACCATTGTTATCTCCCGTCATCCCTTTGCCTGCAAGTTGGCTACCCAACAATTCGAATCCTTTCATCATTTGTCTATTCATCTCTAGCATACCCATGGTAATTCCATCAAAACATGGTTTTAAGGCTTCAACAAGTTCCTCCTTATGTCTTAATTGTTCCTCCTCCTCTCTACCCATGGTTTTAAAAAAAAACTCTTCTTCTACTACCTCTTCTTCAACAAAAACCTCTTCAACTACTGGTTCAAAGGGTGGTGGTTTATTATTTTGACTTCTTGTTAAGACCATAAAGTGCCAAGAACATTCTCTGATACCACTTGTAATTTTTCTTTTTCAAAATTTAAAAAAATGCCCAATTTTTCACTTTTTTTCCAATTTCGACCCTTGACTAGTTTTGATGCATAGGTCCCAATTTTTTCCCAAATGATCCCAAATATTTTGAGAATGTATGTGAATGATTTTAGGACTTAAATATAATTTTCAGGGATGATATATGGCCACCAAAATTCCTCTGCAAACTCTCTTAATATTCTGGACCAAGTATGCAATTTTACTAGTAAATTGGAGTTCAAATCCCCTTGGGGTAAGTACTGAAAATGGCTTTCCAAATGCCTCCCAATCCACTCGAATTTCTGAACATAGGTAGGGGATGTATCAAGGACGTTATTAAGGTCCAAAATGAACCATTCATTAATTATTAAGTCGGTTCCAAACCCCTCCCAAACAACAGCAAAAACCACTAATTCAACCCTTGGGGAAATGGCACCAAATCTTCTTCAAATGCAAATAAACTGAGTATAATGGCTTCAAATGCTCAAGTACTGAATATGAAACTAGGAATAAACATCAATATAAGTCCATTCATCACAAATATATTAGATAAACATTCATTTATTCGAAATCATCATCATTATAATGGCATACATCAATGTAGTGGGGAAATGGACATTGTTTGCTCATTAATCTTCATTTTTACATACAACCACTTGGTATTTTGACCTAAGACTTTCTGAAGATGAATAAAAGAGTATAATTCTTATTAAAATCAGAAATACATCATGAGAATCTCTCCGAAGAAGTACAAGAGCTCACCAAAAACGCCCTCCCTCAAGGAGCATGAATATGCCTTCAAAACTGAAAATGGTTGAGAGATGGTGCTGCACTAAACAAAACCACGAGCTTCCCTGTAGCTGATACCTACAAATAAAAATCCATTAAATCTCCATGAAAGACCTGAGTGGCCTCTCCAAACACCAACTTGGATGGCGTAATGTCCCCTCCTACCATACCAGCATGATAGAGAGGATGTGATGCTAAAACCGGGCATCTAGCCCCATTTACTTTTAACCAAGCATTCACATAATTGAAAGAACATATGGAAATGTATAATATATGAAAAACACAACGGAAGTAGTATCAATTGCACATTCATCATACATTCAAGATATTCATCAAATAAATAATTGTAAGTTAACACAGGAGAATACTTATCTTATAACCAAGTAGTCCCAAGCAACTGGCTATGCAACTGCAACGTTCCACCCAACCATAGGCCAGTTGTTCTTATCAACCTTTTGATAAAATTGCCACCCCCAAGCTGGGCATGCTTACTACAAGGAACCAGGGAACAACAGACTCACACATAGCCAAGCATACACCCATTAGAGAAATTTTGAGGTCAAAAAATGGCCTCAAAACAAAGAAAATGTACTATAAAATACAACCAATCACATTCTAGTAGATGACATCATCCCCCTTGGTGAGGTGGCATTGCATGAGTTAAGAATGCTTATTTGTCAAATTTTCTATGGTGGATGAAAACACATAGTTAACCAAGGTAGTGGTGTAAGTACTTTTAAGTCATAAAATAAAATACTCATAATGATAGTCTTTTCATAAAATAATTTTATTGTCATTTTCAAGTAAAGTACTCATAATGAATGTCTTTTCACACTTTCACATAAAATAATATTATTGTCATTTTCAAGTGAAGTACTCTTAATTCATAAAGAAAGTCCTTTCACATTTTTTTATAAAATAATATATTATCATTTTTATGTTTTTAATTTTTAATTATATATTCAGTCCATTCTATTTAATAACATAATGTCAAACTAATAAAGAATAATAATAGATTTAATAAATAATAATAATAATGCAATGTGGATTATAATAATATTATTGACATTTTACATGTAAATAAATTCTCAATTAAATTACATTATTAAATTCATGAGAAAAGTACTAAATATAAAAAGTCAACATAAAATTTAAAAAAAAACTCTTAAAAATGTTTTTTATTATTTAATTTCATTTGCAAGTTCAAGACAAATAAATGTTAAAAGACAATACATTTTTGGGAATTTACAATGAATATTAGTCACATCAATGTAGTCTTATTTTATTAATTTTATTTCTAGTGAATTTTGAAAAGTAACTCAACCATGGTTATTTATATTGTGCATAGAAAATAGTGTGGGAGGTGATTTGTCATATATACCTACCCCATAAAACCCCCAATTCATAATATTTTAATATATCTCATATTTTTGTAGTACATCTCTTAGGAGGCCCTTTTTTGACCTCAAAATCTCTCTAATGAATGAGCCAAGCCAATCTACAATTGGGTTTATCAGGCTGCTAGGAATTGGAAAGGGAGAATTGCGAAGCTAGTGTGCTCAACCACAGAGCTATGGATACCTCTACAAGATCTATTCAGCATGGCACTCACAATGCCTACACACCCAACACAAGGAAGTATTCTCTTCACTGCCACACAGTCCCTCAAGCCATACCTTCCTTTCTAGTGCTCTCAGGGTGTGCATAGAAAATTAGTCGAAGCCCTCTTGATCTTCTTGAGAGGTTACTCCCTCCACTAGGTTTATCAAGCCAATTATGTCCACTACCAGTCCAAGTTTCTTGCTCACAGGCTCAAATCAAAACCGGGATGCACATAACAACAGAGCCACACTTATTGGGCATGATAAAACGTTTTTCCAGTGAGGTGCCCAGAGATGGGGTTTTCATTTACTTCAGAAAAACGTGGGAAACCCAAAAACGAAACTAGAAGATGGGGAACAACCCTGGGAAGCCAAATCCGTTTTTAGAAAAATGTTCATGGACATTCTGGGGCAAAAACGGCCTCCATAACAGTCCCAAATCGTGGCCCTCCTCTCCCAGCTGTTGTCCAATGCAAAAAGGAGCTCCCAGGCACGGAAAATGCAGGAAAAATGGTGAAAAACGTGATGGGAAAAGGCCAAGTAGTTCAGACTGCGTGAGAGAGCAAAGACTATGGGTTCAGAATGGCTTTGGGCACCATTTCGTGGGTGTTTTCTTGCCCAAGGAGACAAAACACGATTTTCCAGGTTGATGGCTTGCCCATACACGAAATTGGCTGCCATACCTCTTCATTCCCAAGGCATTAACTACCTCAACCAATTTCTGGAAGAATTAAATGATTGGGTTGTTAGGAACCCATGTCTTTACTTTGTTAGTATGTTGTTGTTGGAGGCATATGTTTTGTAAGTCGTCCCGTAGTATTTGTTGATCAATAGTTTATGTTATTGTTGTGGCGCATATGCTTTGTAAGTCGCTTGTAGTATTGTTGATCCATAGTTTGTAACAGCCCATGGTTTTGACCCATAGTATTGGCGCCTAGAATTAGTATATAAGTGTGTGTTGAGACCTATGAAAGCACCGTGAAGTTAATTGTATTGAGCTTGCTCAAAGGAGGTTGCCCCCTCGAAGTGGCCTATGATCAATATAAAAGTGATTCTGAGTTCTGTCATTTCTGCTATTTCGCATATTCTTGTTAATTAATTGTTGCAGGTGCATCACATCTGGTATCATAGCACTTTCTTGGGCTCGCTGGGTGAAATTTCTGCCAAATTGTTTTTTTCGCATCTGTTGCAGGTTCGGATTTGGGAATAATCCCTATCCGCTTAACTGTGGGAAGTACTTGGGCATAATCCCTAAAACTCATTGTGAGGAGTACCACAGGAACCCCAAAGTAGCTGGCCCATTGAGAGGACCTGCCAGCAAAAAGGGCAACGACCCCTACCTGATTGACTAGTTCCCACCCGTGAGGTAAACCAAGAGCTATCGTTTGTGGCAAAGCGGTTATCAGTTTTACCTGAGCCGTGGAGTGAGGGGTACTGCCCCAATATGCAAGCCGTTAGACAGCATTGGTGGCTGAGTGAAACCCCTGAACTGTTAGGAAGCCGCACATACCTGGGGTCCATATCTACTTTCAGCTGAACTATTGTCGATCACTGCTGCGCCGTTTCAGATCCATTTTGCAAGCCATTCCAGATTCAGCCGTCTTCAATCCATTCAGCGCTGTTCCAGATCCCTTTCGAGCCATAGCCGCTCCAGTCTGAGAAAAAAAAAATCAGTTTTTTCTCCATATCTCCCTTGTTTTCACTCTGTTTCCCTTGAAATTTTCGGGGAACCCCTGTCATCCCATTCTACATATTTCAATCCTGAGGACCCTATCCCCAATTCCCCTTCCCAAAGCCCAAAATCCCACATTTGTCTATTTTTAGGGTTTGCCATAACTTCCTCAGATTTCACCCAATCACCTTCAAATTTTACCACAGAGTTCCTTTCTGAATTATGCTTCTTTGTTCCCCTCTGCCAAATTTTCCCATTCTTTCACCCCCGCTTCTGAAACCCTCATTTTTGCTTCCCTGTCTATCCAACAGTGTCCAAAACTTAGTCAAACCCCAATTACCCTTCTGATTTTTTCCCAAGTCCAGATTTTCCTTTACTGAACTAGTTTCTGTTTTTGTTTTCCTACCCAGTCAACCGACAAAAAAAAAAAAAAAATCCTGGTTATGGTTGTCACCTGTGCAGGAGCAAAAACCATGGAGGACGCACTTGCAGCCATCCAAGCCAAACTCCAGGATCTGGATGAAAAATTTCTCAGTCTCCATCTTGAACATTCAGCTATGAACAACAAATGGCATTTCGAGCCTTCAGCAGATAATGGGTTCTCTTCTTCCAGCAATTTCCATGGTCCGAAGCTTGATTTTCCTCGTTTCAATGGTACCGATCCAACTGGATGGATCTATCGTGCAGAATAGTATTTCAGTCTGCATAATACTTTTGATGTCAACAAAGTTCCGTTGGCATCCTTTCATTTGGAACAGGAAGCTCTTCAATGGTACCGTTGGTACATCAAGGTTCATCCGAAGCCCAAATGGCCAGACTTTTGCTAGCTCCTTTTGCAACGATTTGGTCCTAGTGCTTTTGATGACTTCACAGGAGCCCTCACTAAACTTCGCCAAACTGGCACTATGAGAGAGTATCAACCGAATTTGAGAATCTAGCCAACCACACCGAAGGATTGTCTGATGACTTTTACCGGAGTTGTTTTATCAGTGGTTTAAAGGATTCCATCCGCTTTGAGGTCAAAATGTTTTGTCCCAACACAATGATGGAAGCACTAGGGTTGGCTAAGTTGGCAGAAGACAAGATTGCAGCCCAACAACGCTCCAAGCCCACTTTTTTTCCCTTCTGAAATATGGGTTCTCAGCGACCACCTATACCGCAGGCTCCTCGACCAACTCCTATCAAGCGTTTGTCTGAAACAGAGATGCAAGCACGCAGAGAAAAGGGGCTTTGCTATAATTGTGATGAGAAATTCACTCGGGGACATAGATGTGTTCAGCAAAAGCTCTATCTCTTGGATGTGGAGTCTCCGCTTGCCTCTGAAATTGGTGACGAAGATCCAAAAACACTGGATGCTTCGGTCGACATTCAAGAACCGCCTATTGACCCTCCGTCTTAGGATGACCAGCCAACGATATCTCTCCATGCTTTAGCTGGAATCACCACCCCCCAAACAATGCGGGTCAGGGGTTACTTCAAGAAGCTTCCTCTTACAATACTCATTGATTCTGGTAGCACTCATAATTTCATTGACCCTCGGATCGCCAAACAAGATGATTGTTTTATCCATCCTTGCTCCAACTTTGAAGTCATGGTTGCCAATGGGGGCACCTTATCTTGCAAAGGGAAGTGTCAAAATGTGTGTATCTCTATGGGAGATTATACCTTGCGCTCTGACATGTTTTCCTTGCCCTTAGGCGGATGTGATGTGGTTTTGGGTGCTCAATGGCTACGCACACTTGGCCCTATCTTATGGGATTTTGCTGAACTTTGGATGAAGTTTTCCCTCAATGGACACAAACACACATTGACATGATTACAACCAGGTTCTCTCAACATCATCAGTTCACATCGCATGGAAAAACTCCTCAAGAAGAATTCACATGGTGTCATCACTCAGATCCATTCCATCCAGATGCAACCATCAGCTGTCTCCACTACTCCTTTGGATCTACAACAAATTCTGGATCGATATACAGGTGTCTTTTCTGAACCAGTGGTATTGCCACCTTCCAGGCCAGAAGACCATCGTATTCAGCTCCTTCCTGGCAGAGTTCCTCCCAACATCAGGACCTATCGCTACCCATTTCACCAAAAAACGGAGATTGAAATGCTCGTTCGGGACTTATTGAAGCAAGGTATTATTCGCCCAAGCACCAGTTCCTTTTCTTCTCTAGTTATTCTTGTCCGCAAAAAATATGGGTCATGGCGCCTCTGCATTGAATTCCGAGCACTTAATCACCTCACCATCAAGGATAAGTTTCCAATTCCTGTTGTTGATGAGCTTCATGGGGCTCACTTTTTCTCCAAGTTGGATCTTCGTTCTAGGTATCATCAAATTCGGGTTCATGAGGATGATATCCCCAAAACAGCTTTCCGCACACATGATGGCCATTATGAGTTTTTGGTCATGCCCTTTGGCCTCACTAATTCTCCTTCCACATTCCAGGCCTTAATGAATAAAATATTTCGACCCTACTTGCAGAAATTCATTTTGGTATTCTTTGATGATATCCTCATCTACAGTAAAACATGGGATGAACATCTCCAGCATTTGGATCTTGTCATGCAACTTTTCTCTGACCATCATCTCCATGCCAAGCAGTCTAAATGTGTTTTTGGACAGAAGGAAGTTGAGTTTCTCGGGCACATTATCTCAGCACAATGGGTTCACGTGGATCCTGCCAAAATCGATGCCATGAACAATTGGCCGCATCCTCAGACACTCAAGAGCCTTCATGGTTTTTTGGGGTTGACTGGCTACTACCGCAAGTTTGTCAAGGATTATGGGAAGATTGCAGCTCCATTAACTGCTCTATTGAAAAAGGATGCCTTCACATGGACACCTGCTACTCAGTGTGCATTTGACAAACTAAAACAAGCTATGTGTACTACACCTATGCTAGCTATGCCCGATTTTTCCAAGCCCTTCACTATTGAGAGTGATGCTTGCGGCAATGGACTTGGTGTTGTTCTCCTTCAAGATGAACACCCCATTGCGTACACCAGCAAAGCCCTTTCAGGTAAGAATCTAGCTGCCTCTACCTATGAGAAGGAAATGATGGCTATTTTACATGCAGTATAGAAGTGGCGCCCATACCTATTAGGGAATCATTTCTGCATCAAGACTGATCACCATAGTCTAAAATATTTCTTGGACTAGCGTGTCTCCTCCCCGGAACAATAGAAATGGGTTAGCAAACTCATGGGTTATGACTATGAGATCACTTACAAGAAGGGTAAAGACAATATTGTGGCAGATGCTCTTTCTCGCACATTTGAGGCCCAAGGTTCTCTTTCAGCTATTTCTGTGCCTGTTCCAAATTGGTTGCAATATGTTCAACAGGGTTATGTCAATGACTCCTCCTTATCTCAAATCATCCAACGCTTGACCAACAACCCTTCTGATGTACCACATTACTCTTGGGATGGTGTTTCTTTGCGATACAAGGGTCGTCTGGTGCTTCCCCGGAGCACAGATCTTCAACAAGCTGTCTTCTATGAACTCCATGCTTCTCCATCGGCAGGGCACTCTGAGTTCCTCAAAACGTATGAACGAGCACGACGTAACTTCTTTTGGCAGGGCATGAAAAGGAAAATTCAACAAATGGTGGCCGAATGTGATACCTGCCAGCGCAATAAGGGTGAAACAACACTCCTTCCAGGATTGCTTGAACCCTTTCCCATACCTACACGGATTTGGACAGATATTTCTATGGATTTCATTGAAGGGCTCCCTAAATCTGGCGGGAAGACAGTGATTCTCGTTGTGGTTGATCGCCTCTCCAAATATAGTCATTTTTGTACTCTCAGCCATCCCTATACAGCCTCCTCCGTCGCTCAAATTTTTCTGGACCAGATCTTTCGTCTTCATGGCATCCCTTCTTCCATTGTCTCGGATCGTGATGCGACTTTCACCAGTCATTTTTGGACATAACTATTTCGCCACACTGGCACCAAATTGAAGATGAGTTTAGGGTATCACCCACAAACAGATGATCAAACTGAAATTGTCAATAAATGCTTGGAAACTTATCTTCGTTGCTTCACCTCGGAACAACAACATCAGTGGGAAAAATGGCTCCCTCTCTCTGAATGGTGGTACAATACCTCATACCACACTGCCTCTAAAATGACCCCATATGAAGCAGTCTATGGTTAGGCACCTCCAGTTCTTCTTCCATAAACCCCCACTAGTTCACCAGTTCAGGAAGTTGACACGGTCCTTCGAAACCGCGATCAGATTCTTCACATTTTGCGGGACAATCTTCACATGGCAAGAAATCGCATGAAGCAACAAGCTGATCAACACCATTCTGAGCGCACTTTTCAAGTCGGCGATATGGTTTTTCTTCGTCTCCAGACGTACAAACAATCATCCTTGAAACTCAAAGGGCGTCATAAGCTCACTCCAAAGTTCTATGGGCCATATCGGATTCTTCAGAAGATTGGGTCCGTTGCTTATAAATTGGAACTTGCTCCTTCTTCCCGCATTCATCCAGTCTTTCATGTCTCTTGTCTGAAGAAATTTCTTGGCACCAGCATCAGTGGACAAATGATTTTACCCAAACTGGATAATGAAGGATCCATCCTTTTGGTGCCAAAGGATGCTACATGGGAACCACTCCTTCAGATTCAACAACAATTTTCGCATCTAAAGCTTTGAGGACAAAGCTTTTTTTAAGGGGGAGGGGATGTTAGGAACCCATGTCTTTACTTTGTTAGTATGTTGTTGTTGGACGCATATGCTTTGTAAGTCGTCCCGTAGTATTTGTTGATCAATAGTTTATGTTATTGTTGTGGCGCATATGCTTTGTAAATAGTATTGTTGATCCATAGTTTGTAACGGCCCATGGTTTTGACCCATAGTATTGGCGCTTAGAATTAGTATATAAGTGTGTGTTGAGACCTATGAAGGCACCGTGAAGTTAATTGTATTGAGCTTTCTCAAAGGAGGTTGCCCCCTCGAAGTGGCCTGTGATCAATATAAAAGTGATTCTAAGTTCTGTCATTTCTGCTATTTCGCATATTCTTGTTAATTAATTGTTGCAGGTGCATCACATGGGTCCATAACCCAAAATGGGTAGTTGGTAGTTATGGGTTTTCTCATTGACACATGGATTAACACCATTGGCTCAGGGGTTTGAATAATTTCCCTCCCTATTCCTTGTAGAATCATGCCCCCATCTCTTTGTTGCATTGCATAGCTAGTTGTGGTTATTTTTCATTAAAATTCGTATTTACATGATGTCTCATTTACATTGTGCCTATCTAGCACAAGAACCATAGGCATCTATTTTTAATTGCCGATACATGAAATGCTAAATCAATGGTGGGGCCTTGGCCTTGAGCTCCTCACCATGATTAAATTACAATATTTACATCATTTACGATTTAATACAAAGGGGGCCAAAATGGGGACATTACATTCCCCTCCCCTTACATTAGCACTGTCCTCAGTGCTCATCAAAATTGAACAAAAATGGATATGCCACCCTCATGGCATCCTCCAGCTCCCATGCAGCCTCATCGGGACCGTAGTGCTTCCATTACACCTTTACCTATCCGATGGCTCGGTTTCGGAGCAATGTTACCTTCTTGTCTAGGATGCGCAATGGATCGGTTTGGAGCTCTCCCTTGGGTTCCACCTGGATCACATCCCAATTAATCACATGGTTAGGATCATGTACATATTTCTTAAGCAAAGAGACATGAAAAACATTATGAGCTTTAGTGCTAGCAGGCAATGCAAGTCTATATGCAACTGACCCTATTCTTTCAAGCACTTCAAATGGCCCACAATATCCAGGCAATAGCTTGGCACAACTCCCAAGCTTCAAGGAACTCTTCCTTGATCTTACTCTAAGATACACATGATCCCAAACACTAAATTCCCTATGCACTCTATGTTTATCCGCATAGCTTTTCTGTCTATCCTGGGCTACTTTTAAATTTTGTCTGATCTTGGCAACTTCTTGTTCCATTTCCTTAAGCAATTCTGGCCCAAGTACAATTTTGTTCACTGGATTGTCCTAAGTCACTGGTGTCCTACACATTCTGCCATACAAAGCCTCATAAGGACTCATTCCCAACGATGCTTGTTGCCCATTGTTATATGCAAATTCTACCAAGTATAGATAATCCTGCCACTTGGATGGTTTGTCCATTACATACATGCGGAGCATGTCTTCAAGCACCCGATTTACTCTTTCTGTTTGCCCGTCTGTTTGAGGATGGTATGCGGTACTAAAGCTTAGCTGTGTACCCAAATCTGCACAGAGACCTTTCCAAAAATTGGAAGTGAACTTGGTATCCCTGTCAGAAATTATTGCCTTAGGCAACCCATGTAATCTGAAAATTTCCTTCATGAAGATATTTGCAATGGCATCGGCTTTGTGTGTGGACTTAACCGGTATAAAATGTGCTGCCTTTGTTAACTTGTCCACCACAACCATGATGGAATCATGTTGTCTCACAGTCATTGGCAATCCTGTAATAAAGTCCATGGATATTACCTCCCATTTCCATTCTGGAATTGGCACTGGAAGCAATAAACCTGCTGGATGTTGGTGTTCACTCTTCACCTGCTGACATTCCATGCACTTAGAAATGTATTCAACGATGTCCTTCTTCATGCCTGGACAGAAATAATATTTTCTTGCTGTAGCAATTGTTTTCTGATATCCTGGGTGACCAGAGTATGGAGTTTTATGGATTTCATCCATAACAATCCTCCTCAAATCTGCCGCATTTGGAATATAGACTCTATTCTTATAAGTAAGAAGTCCTCCTTCTTCCAAATGATAGCCTTCATACTTCTTGCCAAGGTCTTGCTACTGCAATTTGTCCTTTATCTGCACGTACACTTCATCCTCAACAATATGGTTAACAATCTGTTGCTTCAAATCTGGTTGGCATGTACTAAGTGTTGCCACATACATTTCATGTACCTTCCTGCTGAGTGCATCAGCCACCTTGTTTTCTTTCCCTTTTATGTGTTTGATTTCAAAATCAAATTCACACAAAAATTCCAACCATCTAGCTTTCCTAGCATTTAAAGTTGGTTGATCAAACAAGTATTTCAGACCACAATGGTCTGTTCTTAACTCAAATTTTGTTCCCATTAAGTAATGCCTCCACATCTTTAAAGCATGTACTATGGCTGCAAGTTCTATATCATGAGTAGCATAGTTCTTCTCATGCTCCTTCAACTTTCTTGACTCATAGCATATCACGTGGTTTTCTTGCATAAGAACTCCTCCAAGTCCTTGATTGCATGCATCGGTACACACCACAAAGTCTTTTTCCAGGTCTGCAATTTTCAAAATTGGTGCACTTGTAAGAAGATTCTTCAACCGTTGAAAACTTTCCTCACATCTTGGTGACCATTCAAACTTTATCTCCTTCTTTTGCAAAGAAGTGATCGGGTTCGCAACCTTGGAGAATCCTTCGATAAACCTCCTATAGTAACCAGCAAGGCCCATAAAAGATCTCACATCAGTCACATTCCTTGGAGTTGGCCAATTCATAATGGTTTCAATCTTCTCCAGGTCTACAGATATTCCTTCGTCGGAGATGATGTGACCCAAATAATGAATTCTATCTTTATAAAAATCACATTTGCTCAACTTTGCATATAGCTTATGCTCCCTTAATAATTGCATTGTCATTCTCAAATGTTCTTCATGCTCTTCTGCATTCTTAGAATAGATGAGAATGTCGTCTAGGAATACAAGAACAAACTTGTCCAAATACTTGCTAAAAACATTATTCATGAGACACATGAATGTAGCTGGTGCATTTGTGAGACCGAATGGTACCACTACAAACTCATAGTGTCCATACCTCGTTCTAAAGGCTGTCTTATGAATATATTCTTCTTTGATTCTTACCTGATGGTAACCAGACCTCAAGTCAATCTTTGAAAATACCTTTGCTCCTCTCATTTGGTCAAAAAGGTCATCAATTCGGGGCAATGGGTATTTGTTCTTCACAGTGACTTTGTTCAACTGCCTGTAGTCAATACATAACCTGAGTGTTCCATCTTTCTTTTTCACAAATAGAACAGGTGCTCCCCACGGGGACACACTTGGCCTAACATATTTCTTTTCCAGCAACTCTTGTAATTGCATTTTCAATTCTAGCAATTCCGGTGTACTCATCCTGTAGGATGTCTTAGACACTGGTGCTGCTCCTGGTACAAGTTCGATTGTAAAGTCAATGTCTCTCTTTGGAGGGAGTCCTGGAATCTCATCAGGAAAAACATCCCTGAATTCTTGCAATACATGATATTCCTCCAATTTGAGAGTTTCACTCTCTGCTGCCTCTAAAATGTGGGCTGCATACAATTGACATCCCTTCCTACAGAACTTCTTCAACTGCATGGCTGAAACCTATCTAACAGAAGTCACCTTTGGAATGCCTTTTACAACCCTTGGGTTTCCTTCTTCATCAATGCATTCAAATGTCTTATTGCAGCAGTCAAGTTTAACCCTGTGTGCTTCTAACCAATCCATTCCAATGAGAATATCATATGAACCCAGTGGCAAAATATTCAGATCTGCATAAGTGAATAGCCCATCCATCTCTAATGGACATCTCTCTACTATTTCACTAACCTTTATCTTGGTTCCAGTGGCTAGTTGAACTAACCATGATTTACTATGCTTTAATTTCTTGAAAGCACAAATCTCAACAATTCTAGGAGTGACATAACTGTGAGTAGATCCAGGATCAATCAAAATAGAAACAGATTGCTTAGCAATCTTACCTTCAAATTCAACCACAGTTGACTGATGATCTGCTTGGCGGTCATCTAGTGTTGCATAGATTCTAGGGATTGTCCTCGCCACTTGACCCATAGTTCTAGCTCCCTGGATGTTGTGAACTTGATTTGGATTCCCATTCCGATGTGGACAGTTCCTAAGCATGTGGTCTCCCCCACAACCCCAACATTGAAGTGGTTCTCTTGGTTCCTTTGGATCTCTTGGATTGTCTCCCATCATCCTAGTTGGCTTAGTCACAACCTGTGATGGTTGCCTTTGCTGATTCCGGAATTGAGGAGGCTTGAACCCCTTCTTCCTTTGATCAAACTTTTCGTTTTTCCTATCCTTCCATGCCTTATGGAATTCTGGTTTGCTTCTGTTCTGATCAAAGCAATACTTGGCCTTTCTTATGGCGGCCTCTAGAGTTTGAGGTTCATCAAACTCAATTCTATCTTTATATGACTGGTGCAGTCCACTTAGGAAACGCTGAATTTTCACCATATCATCTCGAATGTACTTGAAATACCTCAGCAGCTCCAAGAACTTGTTTGCATATTATTCCATGGTCAATTGTCCCAATATCAACTCATGGAACTCTTTGATCTTATCATCATAGTACCTATCAGAGAGGTACTTCTGCTTGAATTATTTCTTGAACTGCTTCCACACAATCTTCCTTTCATTGATCTTCTTCACTTGCCTGATGTGTTCCCACCATATAGATGCTCTTCCATTCAAGTTGAAGATGGCTCCCCTTGCCTTCATATTTCCCGAGTAGTCTTGGACTTGGAAATATTTTCTCATCCCAAGAATCCAAGCTTCAGCTTCTTGACCAGACTTTACCTCTCCATCAAATGTAGGAGGTTTTTCCTTCTTAAATTCCCCATGTGAATTGTTCTTGTAGCGCCTCTTCCTCTTGCTCCTGTGAGATGAAGAACTTGAACCCTCAATGGATTCTTCAGAGTTAGATGATTCATTAGAAGAGATTTCTGGAGTATATGTTATGTCTGTAGAAACTCTTCATGAGCTACTAGCCCTCTTACGAGAATTCCTTCTAGAACTACTCCCACCCCTTTCTAGATTTGATGTCTGATGCCCAGAGTTTATTTGCCTTTGGATGTCTGTCAAACTCTATAGCATGGCTGCATTCAACTGATTTTGTTCTTGCTGAGCTTTAATCATCCTTTCATTGTCTTTTCCACAGCTTTGCAACTCCACCCTTAGGCTTCTCATGGTGGCTGCAATACCTGGAGGAGTCTCTTGATTTCTTCTCCCATTAGATTCTGTTTCAGCATTTTCAACATGTATATTCTCCCCCATGGCATCTGTTTCAGGCTCATAGGGATCCTGTGCATCATCCATGATGTTGATTTTTTTGGCCCAACCAAGATTCAAAACTTCCAACTGTACTATCTAGAGTGCTTCCCTGTAACTGTGATTCTGCAGAATGTGTTCATCCACACAATTGTTAGCTGCATTATATTCTCAGAATTCATAACTTACTTTCATGCACGTGGAAAAATGTTATATTGACAATTGTCAAATCATCGAATTGTCTCACAAGAAACGACATATGAGGGGGAAAAAGGGGGTCAAGGGGGATTTCCCCCTTGTGGCTTCCCACTGCAGGGCGGGTCGAGGGAAGCGCCCCTTTTTTTTTTTTTTACAAATCTCTCCGCAGCTACGGGGCGGTTCGCCGAATGCTTCCGCAATTGCGGGGCGATTCGCTGAATGCTCCCATAGTTGCGGAGCCATTCGCGGAATGCTTCCGTAGTTGCGGAGCGATTCGGCGAATGCTTCCACAGTTGCGGAGCGATTCGGCGAATGCTTCCGCAGTTGCGGAGCGATTCGGCGAATGCTTCCGCAGTCGCGGAGCCATTCGCGGAGTGATTCGGCGAATGCTTCCGCAGTTGCGGAGGGATTCAGAAAATTTTTCAGCAGTTGCGGAGCCATTCGCGGAATGCTTCCGCAGTTGCGGAGCCATTCGCGGAACCCTTCCGCAAAATTTCGGGCCCACTCGCCGAACTCTTCCAAATTGCGGAACGATTCGTGGAATCCTTCCGCAATTTCGGAAGAGAATTCCTTTCGAAAATTTCCTTTCGACGCCGAACACTTAGAAAAATTTTCCGCTGTTTCGGAGCAATTTGCCGAATTGACCCGCGTTGCGGAACAACTCGCGGAATCCTTCCGCAATTTCGGAAGAGAATTCCTTCCGCAATTTCGGAAGAGAATTCCTTCCGCAGTTTCGGGGCAGTTCACGGAACCCTTCCGCAAAATTTCGGAACGATTTCCTGAACTCCTCCCGAAACAGACTTAAACAAAAATTTCCAAAAACTCTTAAGAAAATTTTTGAAATCTTCCCTTCTTTCAGTGATGACTGCTGCTCAGCAGGAGGTGATTTTACCTCTGTAATCTATCCAACTTAGCCCCATTTAGTCTTGATACTGTAATTGGATTTGGCCCATAGAGGTCCAATGCTGCAACCAGCAGCTCTGATACCAAAATGTAACGTCCCCTCCTACCATACCAGCATGATAGAAAGGACATGATGCTAAAACCGGGCATCTAGCCCCATTTACTTTTAACCAAGCATTCACATAATTGAAAGAACATATGGAAATGTATAATATATGAAAAACACCGCGGAAGTAGTATCAATTGCACATTCATCATACATTCAAGATATTCATCAAATAAATAATTGTAAGCTAACACAGGAGAATACTTATCTTATAACAAAGTAGTCCCAAGCAACTGGCTATGCAGCTGCAACGTTCCACCCAACCATAGGCCAGTTGTGCTTATCAACCTCTTGATAAAATTGCCACCCCCGAGCTGGGCATGATTACTACAAGGAACCAGGGAACAGCAGACTCACACATAGCCAAGCATACACCAAAATGAGCCAAGCCAATCTACAATTGGGTTTATCAAGTTGCTAGGAACTGGAAAGGGAGAATTGCTAAGCTAGTGTGCTCAACCACAGAGCTATGGATACCTCTACAAGATCTATTCAGATTGGCACTCACAATGCCTACACACCCAACACAAGGAAGTATTCTCTTCACTGCCACACAGTCCCTCAAGCCATACCTTCCTTTCTAGTGCTCTCAGGGTGTGCATAGAAAAGTAGCCGAAGCCCTCTCGATCTTCTTGAGAGGTTACTCCCTCCACTAGGTTTATCAAGCCAATTCTGTCGACTACCAGTCCAAGTTTCTTGCTCACAGGCTCAAATCAAAACCGGGATGCACATAACAGCAGAGCCACACTTATTGGGCATGATAAAACGTTTTTCCAGTGAAGTGCCCAGAGATGGGGTTTTCATTTACTTCAGAAAAATGTGGGAAACCCAAAAATGAAACTAGAAGATGGGGAACAACCCTGGGAAGCCAAATCCGTTTTTAGAAAAACATTCATGGACATTCTGGGGCAAAAACGTCCTCCATAACAGTCCCAAATCGTGGCCCTTCTCTCCCAGCTGCTTTCCAATGCAAAAACGAGCTCACAGGCACGGAAAATGCAGGAAAAATGGTTAAAAACGTGATGGGAAAAGGCCCAGTAGTTTAGACTGCGTGAGAGAGAAAAGACCATGGGTTCAGAATGGATTTGGGCACCATTTTGTTGGTCTCTTATTTTAACTATCCAGTATAATATTTTCTAGCTTACAGTCTTATGGAATCAAATAATAATCAGTTTTGTTTGTATCTGATTATGTCTTTTTGGGAGATCAACATTGCTAAGCTTTGGTAAGTGATTTTAATTACTTATTTATTACTTTGCCTTGCTTTATGCATATGATTGGGCCTTTAGGTTTCATTTAATGGTAGGTTAGTAATAAGTTTTGTTTCTCTTCTATGCAGGGTTCTTTTGCTACCCGACTCCATACCTGTCTCAGCGTTCAAAGGAAAATTTATGCAAAGACTTGGGGGATTCGATCTACAATGGAGGCGTTTTTCCTGGATTCACCTCACCTTTCAGATGCTTGTGAGGATTGCTCAGCTGTTGTTTCATGGATGTCCTTCATTTGAGGAGCTGTTGTTTTCCCTCTTTAGTAGTATGTGGATATCAGGGGATTTGAGCTCCCATCTTTGGCTCAGATATGCCGAGATAGCTGTGGGGTTGTTATCTATGTCGATCCTTGTTTCCAGGTCGATTTTATTTTGTATTTTCAATATAAAATGACTATTGAAACCCTAAGTAAAGGACACCCAAGGGAAGACTGTAAAAACTCTATTTTTATCAATCGATCCAGCATTTTAACTTCTTTAAGACTGTGATTTAAGACCAGCAGGCGTTGAGGGCAGGGCCCACCTTCAACACCGATCCTTTGTATTTACATGTGGTTTGTATTTCTGTAAGTAGAGTGAAGCTTATATACTCTGGTACTGTTTCATAATAGAATGGTAATGTTTTTGTTTACTTGTGCTTCAAAACAAGGCTCGTGTTTGCAGAAGACAGATTACTATTACATGCACTCAGTCTAGCTGTAGAACCGATTCAATAAATTGATAAGAGTGGCTTTATATTTTAACTTCTTTAGTTTTCAGTGTGGTGTTGCTCATTGATGGATATGATTCCTTTGCCCAAAGTTCTGGCATTTACAAACTGTGTAATGGATTTGATTTGGTTTGTTGCAGAATCGATTTAATAAAGAGACTAGATTGAAATCTCATATTTCTTTTGTTGTCAGCATTATAGCAATTAGTGAATAGCTCCAATAGTGGTTTAATCTTTTTGGATTTTGATCTTATAAGTCTGTAGAATATTTTCTGATTGTGTTTGCAGCATTTGTGGAGCTAGTAGAAGATTCGAAGATTTTAGTTTGTAGAATACTTAGGGCCTTTCCGAACAACCTTTTGCGTTGGTTAAATAACAGTTAGATTCGTGCTTTTGGAGGTTGAATAGAATTATGGTTTGTAGTGTTGTCTCTTAGGAAGTGAACACTAATTCTACGATCCACAGGGATTAGACTGAGTATATATATACTTCAAACGATTTCAGTACTTACTGGTGTGCATTCTTTGAAATAGTTCCAACATTTTACTTTATATAGAACATAGCAGCAGGGGAGACTTCATTCTGTCAACTGTGTGTGAGTGGTTTAGGAGATGAAAGCAGAGACAGATTTCATTTAGAAGTGTTTGTGAGTAAGGAATGTTTGTCTAAGTTTAGCATCAAGATTGCAGCCTTAACTCAGCATATTCATTGGTAGGCAAGATTAGATAAGTTCTTTTAATAAGTTGTTTCTTGCATAGGATAGCTGTAGCTTAGTATCATTTTGGAAGATTATTGTAGCTGTATATTGTTTTGAAAGATTGCTGTAGGTTGCTGTAAGTAAGATAGGGATCAGCAAATTAAGTTTCTTTTAGAATAGATCTAGTAATATTTAGCATTGATCATTCTATACAGTATTAGCTTCATTCATGTCATTTTGTTTGTAAGTAGACTAGAATTTCTTGAGTTATGAGCATTGAGACTACTTTGCCCGCACATATAGTGTAGCAGCTCAAAGTTTATGCACCCTGGTTGACAATTAAATCAAGGTAAATTAAATATCATTAATTTTAACCAACACATTTCGTGGGTGTTTTCTTGCCCAAGGATACAAAACACGATTTTCCAGGTTGATGGCTTTCCCATACACGAAATTGGCTACCATACCTCTTCATTCCCAAGGCATTAACTACCTCAACCAATTTCTGGAAGAATTAAATGATTGGGTCCATAACCCAAAATGGGTAGTTGGTAGTTATGGGTTTTCTCATTGACACATGGATTAACACCATTGGCTCAGAGGTTTGAATAATTTCCCTCCCTATTCCTTGTAGAATCATGCCCCCATCTCTTTGTTGCATTGCATAGGTAGTTGTGGGTATTTTTCATTAAAATTCGTATTTACATGATGTCTCATTTACATTATGCCTATCTAGCACAAGAACCATAGGCATCTATTTTTAATTACCGATACATGAAACGCTAAATCAATGGTGGGGCCTTGGCTTTGAGCTCCTCACCATGATTAAATTACAATATTTACATCATTTAGGATTTAATACAAAGGGGGCCAAAATGGGGACATTACAGATGGGAATCTTTCACCCTTGAAATTGGCTAAGGCAAGAAACTAGTCATCCACTAGCTCTCTCTCCACAAACGCAATTTTTCTCAAATCATCAAAAGCCATTCTCATACTTGATTTCTACGTTTGATAACCAACATTAGCCTTCTAAGGGTCTAATTCCTCCCATTAGCTTCTAGATATTTCCACTTAGGAAATATTCCACATTTGCCACTTGTCTCCTAGTTTCCAACCTTCCATCTTCTCCCAATTCGAGTAGAAGTCTCTTTGGCTTTTCCAACTACCATGAGTGCCTTCCTTGAACCTATTTTTGGGGCTGACATGTCATAATGGTCATATGTTAGAAGTCAGATCTGAAGTTTGTCATAGATGTCATAGATTCTCCATCATTGTTGTCATAAGGCTAGGGAATCTAGCCCAAGTGTCCACTAACTTCCAATTTGACTCTTCCTCTTCCATGGAGGTTACCATTCCATCCCATTTCGACCTAAGATGCTCCATGCCATGTGTATGCTTTACCAACTCACTCAATAATGTTTTCCTTCCAATGGATTCGAAATGGCAAGAAAGATTTGCCATGTGGCAGTGAGAAACCAAGCTAGTGTGGGTCCCACATCCTCCAAATGTCCTCAAAACCATTTTCCACCTAGAATTTCTCTTGAATTTATTTATTCAACCTATTTATTAAATACTTGAATCCTTCTAATGTCTAAACATCATTTATTAGCTTCCTTATTGCAATCCCACATGTGCCCATCCAACCTAGGAAACTAGTAGGATTGATGGGATTGTCTTACTATGCAATTATTTGAATGGGGACATTACAAATATGTTCTAATTTTTGCTCTCACAGGTACTGTTACACATGGGTGTAATGATTAGCTTATTGATAGTGAGTGTTATAGGTCAAATCTGCACTTCTCATTCCATGATCACATTGCTCTGTCGATCACACAAAAGGACACCATGGATTGAAGAGCTAGGTTGACCTAGATGACTTACTGCTGGAACTACACTCTTCAACTGATAATCTTACTTTGTCTATTGATTTCATGACATGTGAGCTACTCTTTGCACGGTAAACCAGTGCATACCTTGACATGTGCGGTACTTTTCTCAAGGACAACCAGCGCACACCTTAAAAAATGTTGCAAACGCTTGTTGCAAAGCACAAAAGTTGCTCACTGTGCGCTACTCTAGTTGTATGAAACCCACGCACTTCTTAAGATGAAATCAAAAATATATTAAGATTACGAATTGGGATTAGTTGAAGTTGGTTCTGCAACTTCCCCAACCTCCCAATTCAACCACCTCTCGATTCCAACTACCTACCTTGTCCCATAAATACAAGGAGGATCCATGAGAGAGGGACCTAAAAAGAATGCTTTAAGTGTTGTTACGCTGGAGGAATTCCCAAGTCATTGTGAAGAGCAGGAGCCCAGGACTCGGTTGCAGAAGCATCTTGACCGATCAGGTATATTTGTACTGATTCATGTTTCTTTGACAATAAAAAGGTGGAAATACCCTTCCTGTCCCATATCGAATGTCTATTGGATTGTATGTTCATTTGGTTTAATATCTGATTGTAGTTGATGTTCAATTGCTTTCAATTTCATCATAATTATTGCAGTCAAGATACGCTGAGGAAGGGTTCCTTTGTGTTGTAGGTTCATCATAGCGGAAGATCAAGCAGAAGATCAAGCAAAATCTAGGACCAACCATCGATAAAAAGGTACATCTTTCGATATCTCGATCTCTTTCCATTTGTAGTAACTAAATGCAATGTAATGAATGTATTTACCTATCACCCCGCCCAAGTTGGTAGTGTCTTCTCTTCACTATAAGGTATTTTCTTGCACAACAGACTGGTGACTTCGTTGGGGAAGTAATCGGTAGTTTTTCTGCTCTAGGAGACCTTGTTAAGTTTGTCTTCCAGTCTATTTCAGTCTATTTGTTCTCTGAGAGGTATTATAGGTCATTGGTACCTGTTCTTTCTATCTGGATTCATCTCAGTCCACTGCTGCAAAGCCTTTTTGTTTGCTTCTGAGCCTTGTGCGTTGGTTTACCCTACTTACAGTAGCGCATTTTACCTGATGAACGTTGCTTTGTCCACTACATAGTAGCACATCTTTCCTAGTGTGCACTGGTTTTTGTACTGTACAGTAGTGCATTTTCCTGTAGATTCCAGTTTTCTGTTAGGGTTTGATATCCAATTGATTGGTTTCACTTTCAGTAATTTGCTTTGCTTCCCTGACTGATCCCTGAGACTTTGTATGTCTCTTTTGAGTCTTGTTTGCCTCTCTGAAGTCCTTTAGTTTGCCTTTGCTTTCTTGAGTACTTGTTTAAAGTGTTTTCACTACTTTCTAGCCCTTTTGAAGTTTGTGCACTACTCTCTTTTAGACATAGCTGCACACTTTTTCCCTAGTTGCTTGTTGCAGTCATACAGACCTGCGTTCTTAACGCCTGTTGTTTGTGGCAACAATAGCACACTTTCACTATGTCTTATCCTTTTCAATAGAGTTTGACCCCAAGTTTGAGTCCTTAGGGTGTTTTTTGAAAGGTTGCTTGGTCTAGATACTTTCTGATTATCTTTTCAGTTCAGTCCAAGTGAGTCAAAACTTTCTAGTTAGCTTTCTTTTGAATTTGTGTGTTGGTAGGGTAACGTTTTGGTTCACTTACCTACTCCTTTGCTTGGCTTAGTGTTTTGGTGCTTAGGAGCAGCCTTTTAAGTCTGCCTTTCCATTACAAGCATCTCTTTTCCTTGCTTCTTTTACACTTTGTTTCCAAGACTAAAGTTTTTTCTTTTGAAACAACTTGGTAGGTTGATTCTTTCTCAAGTCTTTGATTTGATTGTTTGAGCCATTAAGGTTTTTTCTCTTACTCATACTTTACGTTAGGTCTTACTTGCTCCTTTCCAAGTTCTTTTTCTTTTGCAATTATCAGAAAAGACAAACAGTGGATTCAGTAGCTTAGTAGTAGGATTTATCATTGTTTTGAAGTAGCATAATTTGCTTTGCTTTGAAATTTAAAAGAAAAATACAAAAAGAAATTTGATTTAGGATTTCCTAGTTTTAGTTTTTGAAAGAATATAAACGAAAAGAAAAGAGTCTTTTTTGAATTTGAAATCATTACTTTACACGCACTTTACTTTCCTGTCGAAACTATTCCACACACTGCACTATACTTATTGAGTAAAAAGTAGCCCTTAAAAATAAATCTTAATAAAATTAACTAGCAACATTTTTCTTTTTAGGTATACACATCATCAACTAGCTTAGGCTGGGATTTCAAGTTTAAATCACCTTAAACCACCCGAAATCGGCTTCATTACTCAACAATCATAATACGACTATCTATTAGGTAAATACACCTCTATCAAATTGTCCTGGGATGCTCTACTCAAACCAGAGTTAAGCACGAGGCCGTGGGCGATTGGAATTGTTGAGGATACCCCCTCACTTTCCTCTCAACCATAAACTAGAGTTGATTCGCATACGGGGGTCCTTTCGGACTTCGGGATTTGCTACCATGCCCATGCGTATTGACTAGGCTGACGACTGTTCCCCTGGGTTCTTTCATATTTGTGGTAACCTTAGTATCATAACCCTAGGGCTCTACACAGGTAGAGTGGAAGGATATCCCCACTCCACCTCAGATAGATGTGGAAGGTAACCCTTTGGCAGTAATCCCAAGAGGGCAGTTTGGTGATTCAAACGCTTGCACCCAGAGGACCTCCATTGGATGCCACATAACTGACCGTCGATGGTCTATTAGTCTGTTATGGGCACTAATCATCCCATACTTACTTTTGAGAGTATTTGCCATTGTTTGCCTGGTTTGATCACTTAAGGAATTTTTAGTTGTGTTCTCTTTGTGCTGCTTGTTTTAGTTAGCCTTAGAGATTTCTGGATCGTTGAGACAGAAACTATGGATAGCATCCCAGTGGGCACCAATAAAGGGACCCCTGTTCAAGGGGATCCTTGTGCTTTTCCATTCATTGGGAACATTGGTACTCCGTTAATGGCTACCTTGAATCTTCCGGGATTCACTATAGGGCTACCGGTTGGTGAGCTCTCAGAATGGATGCCCAATGAGGCCAGCTAGACTAGGAGCCTACTTTAATTATCAACTCGGGGGACGTACAAACTTCAGAGGTGGAAGCACTATGTGTGCTCTTATAGGATAGTCTCTGTCGAAGTTGGATGTTGGTATCAATGTTTAAGGGCTTGCCTAAAAGAAATTGAATAAGCTAGGAAAGGTTTTCCTAAGCTATGGATGAAAAATACCTATGCTAAGAAGTTCAAATGCTAAAAACAATAAATCTATATTAAGGAATTTAAATGTTGAAACAGTAAATATGTCCCTAAGAATTGACTTGCTGAAAACAATGAATTTATACTATGAAATTGAATGCTAAAAATGTAGCAGATCTATTCTAAAATAATGAAAGCTGGATCTTTAATCTAAGAAGCAATTACTGTAAATCAAATGCATAAAACTAGAATTCTTGTTTAACCTATTCAATTGCCAAAACCAAGTTCAGAATGCCATTATCTAATGCTATGAATTAATCAAAACTTTAATAAGTGAATATCATTAATTAATCACAGTATTGAAAGTAAGCAATCTTTATGAGCAACCATAATAATGGGAGAATGCATAAGCTTTAAGATCTAGATCACTGTTTCATAAGTACTGCAAACACATAGGAAAATAAGTTGTTGAAATATGTCGTGGCAGAATGCTGCTACAGGACTACGAAAACAACGTTAATGAACTATAGAATGCGCTATAACTAACTACAGAACCAGAATGGTCGCTTTACTAACTATAGAGTGCACTATAACTAACTACAGAAATTAAATTGTGTTGTTTAAATGCTATCAAAAATGCTTTCACATGCGATACGGATTTAAATCAATATAGAGCACATAATGAAAAATACCTTAACAGTAAAATCTCCTGACCCACGTGTTGGAGGGGGCCTCTCCAACCCGTACTCAGGAGTGGAGAAAACTTATAGACGCTGAATTGAAAGCAACATCAAGTCTTTATTCAAAATAGCAACTTCATAGTTTTAAAAAAATTCTATAACTCAAATTATCTCGACAGTATAAAAACGTAAAACAATGGTTCTCAAAAACGGCAACAAGATCCTCTCACTAGCCGAGAGGTCCATATATATATGCCTCTAATGCTTAACCTAACTATATGTCTAATTGCCGATTCTATTTTGAACAGGAGTTCTCTCTAGAAATCAGGGAAAAAGGCGTTGAGCTTTGTATGATCTTTAGTCCTTTGCTTGATGTGCGTGTTTGTCCCTTAGTGTACTTGGACCTGCTCAATCATACTCAATTTTCATATAATTAGTTATGGAACACACTTTCAAATATACAAGAATAATCTTTAAAACAACTTCATTAAATAATCAAGGTAAATCATTTCTCCCACAAAACAAGTGTATTTCTTCACCCCGTTCTTGTGATTTACTGTGGAGAAAAAAACTATTAGATACATGTAACTTGGACTCATCATTCTCCCCCATACTTGAAGGATTCACCCATCCTTGGGTGACATATTCAGCTCTTCGATGACTTCTCTGATGTCCCATGCTACTACTTTGGGGGTCCTTGCCTGCCTGTGGTATCCCATGGTATGATCCTCCTTGACCCATGCTCTCCTCTCTTATTCTTCATTAATATGTTCCTTAATAACCAGGGGAAGGAAGAATGGGGGATTTAGCCTCATTCCAATCCATCTGAGTTGATTCCTTATTAGGGAGTCCCTGTAGAGTTTGGCTTTGAAAAGAGCATCTTCAAGTATGAGAGGGGAGTGGAGCTCTCTTCTTTATAGATCATTTGCTACTTTGTGCCATCTTTCTTTAATAGACTCATGAACCTCTTTGTGTGTGCTTTAGAGAGTAACATCAAAGTGAGACACAGCCTCCTGCTGCTTTGCAAGGAGAATGGGGATCAGTTCCTCATCCTGGGTGAGGATCATATGGTTGTAAATTATTCTTTCAGGGTGAGTTGCCTCTGCCCTGACCATTAATGTAGTTTTCCATTTTGCTGCAACGTAAATGTGGTAGTCCTGAGCTCATTCAATTTCGTGATTCATCCATGAATACAGTTCCCTCAACTGGAAATCGCCCATGTAAGGGTTTGGCGACCAGTTGGGCGAGCTAGGAACTACAAAATTGTGCAAGAAACAATTTACTTAGCTGGTCCTTCTCCAACTCTATGGAGTTTAGAGATGCATCCATAAATTCTTTGTGGGAGTTTATCTCTATCGGGAGTCCCTGTTTTAACCTTCGGAGCTAGAATTTGCCCCACTTCTCTTGTAGATAAACTGCATAAATTGTTGATGGCGGCCTAAGGTCTAGTAGTTTATCATATATTTTAGTGGTAGTAGACAAAACATCCCTTAATTGAACAATCTCCTGGTCATTTTTGGCTAATTCCTCTTGTGCCTCAGCCAATTTCTCTTTAAGTGCTGAATTTTTCTGCTTAGCCATTTTTAGCTCCCTTGCATGATGCATTTTTAGAATTTGTGTCTTTTCAGGTGAAAACGGGGGAGATGTGGGCTAGATTCCTGATTCAATTCTCAATGTTGCTAGCTCCTTTCTAAGTTTTTCTAGTTCTTCCCGTGCCTCAACAAGTTGGTTGACGACCCTAGGGTTTTCATTGTGCTCAGAAGGGTTCCCTTGGAAGTTGTCTTGCTCTTCCTATGCATTTTGTTCTTCTGCTGCATCCTGTTCTTCTTGTTCATCCTGCTCTTCTTCTGCATCCTATTCTTCTTGTTCATCCTTCTCCTCTTCTGCATCCTTCTCTTCTTGTTCATCCAGCTCTTCTGGTGTAGTGGGATCTTCCTGATCTACCCAAAGATCATCGTCCCCATCAGACACATTTTGATCTAGGGGGCTGGGTTCCCTTTCCTCTTCCTTGGTAATTTGGATTCTGGATGCTTGTGTGAATCTTTTACTTCGTCTCTTCGGCCCCTGATTACTGGTGGAAATCTCTGGTTTCGTTTTGGAGGAGTCATCTCGTGAATGTTTTATCTTCACCAGGGTATCAGCCATGCTGTCCAGGTCGATTTTCCTCTTAGTCCCTAATGTAGAGGCGGTTTTGCTCTTTGATCCAGGAGGTAGGGGTATGCCAACTGTGGGTGTACCCTTCATTCTTTGAACATCCTCAGCAGATACCAACAAGAATTCTTCCCAAGAAAGCTCTGGGATCTGTGCTTTTAATTCCTCACAAACGATTAATTTGATCATCCCATGATGAGCTAAAGCATCCTCATTTCCTTTAATCACTTTCTTGCTCATTTCTGCTAGAGATAGGAGCAGGTAGTATGGAATACTAATGTTGTTGTTCGCTGGAATATGGGCCCTGTGCCTCAACAGCTCTAGAATTCGAAAATGAAAAATGGGGACATAACTTAACCTACCAGTGCATGTAATGTATTTCTAGACGATTACAACCATTTCATCCCATGGTGCCGGCATGGAGAGTCTTTTGACTCCATTTTTATCTTCGTCGTATACCTCTCCTTGCTCAAAAAATGATGCCTTTGCTTCATGGTTTGCCTTTCGGTCATCCCTGCTCCAATGCAGGCCCATTGGTAGACCAGTGAATTTGGCAGTCACTTCATCATCCAACCTTATATGTAACCCCTTCACTCGGGTGAAGAAATTTTCATCCTTGATATGTTTTAAATTTCTTGCAAACTCCAGAGCCACCACTGCATTGTATCCTCTCAATCCTAAGATGAAAGGCATCCAACCCATGCAACGAATGATTGCTAGGATTCGCGGGTTCTGATATATAGCATTTTGTTCCTCTGGTTCGCTTTTCTTGAAACCTTTTGTCATCCTGAAATCCTTTACTATAACAATAAACCAGAACTTGGAGCATGGCTATCTTACCTCAAATGGTCTAGGTTAGTTACAAGTTCAAGGGATGGATTGCTGGCTGCTTGACCACACTAACTTCCATTCCTTGCTTTTGGAGAGTTCTGAGATGTTTCGTATATGCAAAACTGGCTTTTTGGAAGATTATGTATCCTTACTTAACTGTCTTTCCGCACTTATCCGCATTAACGTTTGTTGTACCTGCTGCTTGATCGAGCCTTGCTTTTTGTTTCATGATTGTATCTTGCCCCATTTGCTATGATTATTTGGAAGTATGGCAGATAGATGCGGGTTTATCATTTGCTGACATGACAAAGATAGTAATCATGATTCATTGAGGTTGATATGGCTTAGGTAGCAATCATGATTTATTGAGGTCATTCTGAACTAAACCATGCCGCCGAATGAAGATGTAAGCTGTCCTCAGCTTCAGAAAACAAATGTCTTGCGGGATAATGATTTGGCCTTAAAAATAAAACAAAGATGTTTAGAGATTACCTCGTTATGTTTTATCATACATGAGTTCATGATCTGGCCCGATTTTTATGCGTGGCAGATTCTGTAGTAGATTTGGCAATGTTTGTAGTAAATTTTGGCATGTCAGTAGTTACGTGCGCTTGCTGTCTTTTTCCTTACGTTCGTTTGAATTTGTTGTATTGGCTGCTTTTGAATTTTGTGCCATCTTCTGATTCGACTTTGTGATGATGGTTTTGCATTGGGTTTCAGATTCTTCATTGTATTTTTGTAATCTATGTTGGCTCTCTTGAATAGATGGCAGGCTCATGTGAAGATAGTGCAGATGTGATTGAATAACTTGTTTGCTGGAAATGAATTCTGTAGTAGTTGATACCTTTGTTGTCTTCCTTGGTATACATGGCTGGCTTGCTTGGTTGATTTAATGGTTGATAATAATCAGGCTCACTTGATTAGAGTGTTGGCTCACTTATATTGTGATGACAGGCTCAATTGAATAGTAGCACGTTTTGAATAATAACAGGATCGCTTGATTGAATTATGTAGTGTGATATCTTTGCTGTTGACTTGAACATATGACTAGCTCGCTTGATAATTGTTTGTCTGCAGTTTGCATGCTATTTATTTGTGGGGATGTATGATGCCCTGCAATTTTACCTTATCATTTATGTAGTTTGTTATTTGGCATTTTACTCATCCCCCTTTTCATGTTTTTTTTTCTTATCATTTTTCTTGTTTTTTTTCGTTCCTTTTTTCCATTTTGCTTCCACTTTTTTTTTAGCAATTTTTTTATCTTCTTTTTCTCTTTTTTTATTTATGAACTGAATTTCAATGATTTTCGATGCTCTCTATAAGGTACCTGTGTAAACTCTTCCTTTGACTATGGATTCTTGTAAAATTTGAGCCGATGTCCATTTACTATCATAGGAAAATCCTCTTCATCAATTGTAATTATCCTTACGGCTCCATTTTCATAGATCTTTTGAATTATGTAAGGTCCCAGCCATCTGGTTGTTAGCTTTCCCTTGAATGTGTGAAACCTGGAGTCATAGAGTAGTGCCTAGTCACCTTCTTTGAACTTTTTATCCTTTAGGTGTTTTTCATGTCACTTTTGAATTATGTAAGGTCCCAACCATCTGGTTGTTAGCTTTCCCTTGAATGTGTGAAACCTGGAGTCATAGAGTAGTGCCCAGTCACCTTCTTTGAAATTTTTATCCTTTAGGTGTTTTTCATGCCACTTCTTCCTTTGATGTTGGATGATTTCGGTATGGGAAAGTGCTTGCTGGCGTTGCTCATCCAGTTAATTCACTTGTAGCATGCGTTCTTGTTGTATCTTTGTTAGTTCCATATTTAACTTAGCTGCAATTCTTAATGTATTTATTTCAAATTCAATTGGCAGCATGACTTTCTTTCCATATACTAGTTCATAAGGTGTGAATAATGTTGTTGTCTTCCATGTGGTATTATAGGCCCAAACTGCCTCACTCAGTCTGTCATCCCAATCTCTTTTGTGGAGTTGGACAGTCTTTGTTAAAATCCTCTCTAATTCTCTGTTGGTTACCTCAGCTTGACCATTTGCTTGAGGGTGATAGGAGGAGGATTTTCTGTGCTTGACATTGTTTCTTTTGAGCAAGTCTTCTATTAAATTTGATGTAAGTTGTGGCCCTTGATCAGAAACTAGTTCTCTTGGTACTCCAAACCTGTGAAATATCTGCTCAGTGAAGAATTTTGCCACATTGGTTTCATTGGCTGCAGCAAGTGCTGCTAACTCAGTCCACTTTGTGAGGTAGTCAGTGCATACTAGGATGTAGCTCTTTTAATTTGACTATGGGTTGATTGGACCAATGAAGTCAAATCCCCATTTTTCAAATGCCTCCAAGGAGATTTGTGGATGGGGTGACATTTCTTCTTTTTGTGTTGGCTTCCCCATCATTTGGCAGTCATCATAGTGTGAAGCATATTCATAAGAATCTTTGTGGGGTGTTGGCCAATAGTACCCTATTTGCAAAATTTTATAGGTTGTTCTCTTTGCAGCATAGTGTCCTCCACATGGTTCATTGTGAGTGGCATGCATTATGTCTTGCACTTCATCTTCTCTAATGCACCTTCTGAGTATTTGATCTGCTCCTTGTTTGAAGAGCATTCCCTCTATCCATGTGTATGTGGCACTTTGCCTTATTACTTTAGTCTTTTCTTTGTAACTGTAATGTTCTGGAAACTTCCCAAACACTAAATAGTTTGCTATGTCAGCAAACCATGGGCTTCTTGTGGATATGGCAAAAAGGTGCTCATATAGAAAACTGTCATTTATTACTTCATTGTCTTGTCCATGTGTGAGTCTAGATAGAAAGTCAGCCACCACATTGTGTTTGTCTGGCTTGTATAAGATCGTGATGTCAAACTCTTGGAGGAGTAGTAGCCATCTAATGACTCAAGCACTTGTGTTGGGTTTGTTCATGAGATACCTTATTGCTGAATGGTCTGTATGAACAAATATTTGGTAACCTGTTATGTAGTGCCTGAACTTGTTAATGGCATGTATGACAGCCAAAAATTCCTTCTCTGTCACAGTATAATTTAATTTTGCCCTGCCAAAGTTTTACTGATATAATATATTGCATAAGGATTTTTCTCTTTTTCTTGTCCAAGGATAGACCCGATTGCCTTATCTGATGCATTTGAGTGGATGTGAAATGGAAGTGCCCAGTCTGGTCCTTGGAGTACTGGAGCTGTAATTTTTTTCTCCTTAAGGTTATCAAATGTTGTCATGCAATGGTTTGTCCATATGAACTCAGTGTCTTTTGTGAGAAGGGAAAACATTGGTGCAGCAATCCTACTATAATTTTCAATAAATCTCCTGTAGTACCCTGTTTTTCCAAGGAAACTTCTCACATCCCTTTGATTAACAGGTGGTGGAAGCATTTCGATTACTGAAACTTTTGCTTGATCAACCTCTATCCCCCTCTGTGATATATGATTCCCTAGAACGATGCCTTCTTCCATTAACATTCTGCATTTGTCATTGCTCAGACATAGGCTCATCTCAATACATTTTTTCAATACCAATTCAAGATGGTTCAATGCTTGATCAAAGTTTTGTCCATAGGGTGTGAAGTCATCCATGAAGACTTCCATTTGATCATTTATGAAATCAGAGAATATACTTAGTATGGCCCTTTGGAATGTTGCTAGAGCATTACATAACCCAAAGGGTAGTACTCTGTATGCATAATTACCCCAAAGGCATGTAAATGTTGTCTTATCTTGATCAACTGGGTGTATTAAAATTTGGTTGTACCCACTGAAGCCATCCAAGAATGAAAAATACTTGTTCCTAGCTAATGTGTCTAGCACTTGATCTAAAAATGGCAGTGGAAAGAGATCTTTCTTGCTTGCTTTATTTAGCTCTTTGTAGTCCACACAAATTCTCCATTTGCCTCCTTTTTTAGGGACTATAACCAATGGTGAGACCCATTCGCTATCAGAGATGGGATATATGAACCCAACATCTAATAACTTTTGTAGTTCCACTTTGAAAATGTCCTTTAAGGTTGGGTTCAACCTTCTTTGTGGTTGCCTGATAGGGATAGACCCTTCTTTGATGTAAATGTAATGTTTACAGATATCAGGATGTATGCCTTTCATGTCTGCATATGTCCACACAAAAGCTTTATTTTGTTCTGATAGCACTTTCATTAACTTCGTTTCTTACTCTAACTTGAGATTGGAATTAATGTTGACTATCTTTCCAGGCATAATTTCCACTATCTTTGGTTTTTCTGATTGTTCTTCCAGAGATAGCACTTCTGTCCACATTTTATTTAAGTTTTGGTTTGAACTTTTGCCTTCTTTTTGTTGGTCTGTGTCAAAAAATATTTCAAGACCATCATTGTTAGAATATGTATTTTGTATGAACCTATCTATATGACCATCTTCATCTATTGCTTTTAATGATAGTGCAACATCAATTGTTAGGACAGGTCGTAGGTTTTGATTTGGTGTGTCGTTATAATTATCAGTCTAATTTTGATATTCCAAGTCTGAAGATTTCCCTGCTGGTGGGTAAATCGTGATTTTCTTCCTGGCATGTCCACTGGTGATAGTCATGTTTCCTGATCTGCAACCTATGTAAGCATCTGCAGTTGCCAACCAAGGTCTTCCTAGTATGATTGGATAACCACTAAGTTTACTTTTTACTTCAATGACTATGAAATCAGATGGGTATTCCCAGGATTCGATATTGATCATAATTTCCTCGAGCATCCCTTTGGGTTTCACAGTGGATGTGTCAGCTAGATGGAGTACTGTAGTTGTTGGTCTGACCATTGATTGGAGTCCTAGGTATATCATGGTTTCCTTAGTCATCACATTGATAACAGCTCCCAAATCAATTAAGCTTCTATTTATTTGTCTATTATTGATGATGACATTTACTACATGACTACCAGGATCAAGATATTTAGGGTTAATAATAATACCCTGCATTAAATCAGCCAATTGTCCCACTACATTTATGGTTGGAGGGTCACGCTTCCTTCTCCCAGGTTTCTTCAGAGAAGTTTCTCTAATAAATTTGTTACAGATGGGAACATCCCTTATGGCTTGCAAAATCGGAATCTGGATGTTTAAGTGCTTCAATTCATTTAAAATCGCATTTTCTTCTTCCTCTTTCGTACTTCGTATAAGTTTCTCTGAAAATGGAGTGTTTCTTTTCCGTGGGAGTGGTTGAGTTTCTTCCTCCTGAGGGTTTGGTTCATCCGGATGCTAAAAATAGGGTTGTGTTGTTTGTTCTTGAGCTTCAGGTTCTTGGATATTCTGTGTGGTTGTATTTTGTAACATTTTCCCAGACCTAAGGTTTATTTCATTTAATTCCATGGTATCTAATACATAGATAGGGAAATGTGTGATTTCAGCGTTATAAGTCTGTTGCTGTTGTGCAAGTCTGTTATTATTAGGATTTGGGATGGTTTGGTGTTACACCCAAAATATACTCATCATAAGATTCAGTGTATACACCCCTGAAGATACCTGGACTAAGTAATCATCATGGGAGGATTTGTACCCAATTGTGCTAAGTTTTGAAGGGTCATCGCAGGATGCACACTAGCAACATGCGACGTCGCACCTTGTTCCATTACAGGGTGTGACGAAGTCAGTTAGATGGCAAAAAAAGCTTCTTCGAGGTCCATCTCCAAGATTGCTGACCTAGGGATAGGGTCCCAAGTCAACAAGCTTCGAGATGGACCTCGAAGAAGCTATTTTTTCCAACTAGATGACTTCGTCGCACCCTGTAATGGAGCAAGGTGCGACGTCGCATGTTGCTAGTGTGCAGCCTGCGATGACCTTTCAAAACTTAGCACAATTGGGTACAAATCCTCCCAGGATGATTACTTAGTCCAGGTATCTTCAGGGGTGTATACACTGAATCTTATGATGAGTAGATTTTGGGTGTAACAGAATGCCCCCCAAAGCATGAAGCTGTTGAAGATAGATAGGTGAAGTGCTTTGATAGAAGTAATGGAAATAGACTTGTCAGGCGAAGGACACTGCTGCAGTACAACTGAATCTGAACTGACAATATCATATGAAGTACAACATGGATGCCGACCAATACATTGCAGATCCATGGTAGTAATGACCGACTGAACACAATCATGGCTACTAGACACAAGCGTAGATCCCTGACGAGATGATAACACAGCCACGACCAATACTAGTGTGGATCCATGTGATATAACTCAATACAAACTCCATCGCAACCTGGGTAAAACATGACTCTCCAGGGTCTTCAAGCTGAACCCGCAAATGATACAAATCTATCCATGTGATTAAAAATGTCTTGATGTCAAACATGGTAGAAACCACTTGATTACCGGCCATTGATGTACACCGTTAACAAGTGTGAGGGAGATCACCATTGATGTCAATGATTCCCAAGGTATCATAGTACATATCATCAAGTGTGAACAAATGAGTTGAAGTCGAACACAAGATGAAATCTTTCAATCCAGAGTCAATGATGTAAACTCATGATGAAAGCGAGGTAACCTGCCATTGAGGCATGCAGGGCCAAGGTACCTGATTGGTTTCTAGATTCAATCCTCGGATGATGTGTTGAAGTCGACAAGGATGAATCTGTCGAAGGAGGTCCATGATGAATCCCCCATCAATCGACACGAAACATGACAAAAATGTATAGGGTAGATCGAATGGTACAGTAACATGCAAGACTGACTCAGAGTAGACTGATGTGATGGAGGGTGTATTGACTACAGATGATAAATGATAGACATATTCTTGAACATGGGCATGGCATGACTTGGCAGTATTGCACGACGAGTGCGACAAAAATTCTCAAAGCGACTGATGATGGAAGTTTTTCTTTGAATGACTCAAAGGAGTAATAATACTTAGGAAATAAGTGGAACTCGAGGACAAATGGATGATCCAAGTGCTGTATGCAAATGCAGATGAGTGCCATGTTCAAGAACGACTACATACTGCCACTAATAAGGTATGTAACACAAACGCTTTCGTTTTTCCCCATCATGAATGATGAGTGTCTCATGTGTTTTTTACGAGCTTGATGAGGGTAACCAGATGCTCGATATAGCTCATCTCATACATGAGTCCAATCCCAAATATTTTCCGAACCTGGGCTATGAGGGGTTCGTCCCATGACGGGCCCTTCAATGTGAGAATTTTAACGAGTCCATAGAAGGTAAACTCGGTTGTCATTTCATGTTTAGAGAGTCTGAAAAGTACTAAAGAAGACTCCAACGGTCCTTTTTCGTAAGTTAGCCTCATCGCCCAAAAAAGGGTAAAACAACGCAGGAGAGGACTCTTCCAGTCATGATTGGCTGGAGTATACCTTTTTCATAATTAGTGCCTCTTGGTTCGAAAAAGGGGTAAACTATCACTAGGAAGATGACCATTCAAATACTTTAACAAGCGTGAACATGACAAGTTCGCTTGGCAATATTTTCATTTTTCGAGAGCCTTAAAAGAGCTTAACGGTAGACTCCGGGGGGTGTCCTTTTCCGTGGAAGTTTAATGAGCTCGGAAAAGTGATAAATCATAACTCGGTACTTGTTCTCATAGTTCCTTGAGTACGAGAACAAACGAAGAGTAAACTCATCATCACGCAATAATTACAGACTAACCATTGCAAAAATAACGACAACATGTTCAAGGGAGTGTTCATACCTGTGATGACTGTTGTGATACAAGAAATGGCATGAAAGACTACTTACAACTCCTGCACACTAGAAAATGTGTCAAATAGCCTCACATATGACAAAAATGGTCAAAAACTATGATAAATGGCCCAAGAGCATCAAAATATTTGAAAAGGAATATTCCATTCTATTTATAAATAGAAAAATGGGCTAAAATAGATTTCATTGTTTCATTTGCCAATTTGGGAGGAGAAGTACCAATTTGGAGCCAAAACTTCCTTTGCCAATTCCGAGCACTATGATCCGCCATTTCACCCACCGTCAGGAGAAGGTAAGCCTGAACTTCATCTAGCAACTTTCCAGTGGATTAGATTTTGTTTTAAGGTTCAATTTTTGGGTTTTTTGATGAATTCATGGAGGGCTACTGCGCTCTCAGCTCGTCGCAGTTGGACCTTTCGGGAACTGCGACGCGACCGACTCGTCGCAAGTCCCAAATGGGTGAAGTGCGACGACATCTCACTGTATACAAACGTACAGTGTGACGGTAGAGATGCACTTCCCAAACATCAAATTTAATCCAAAAAATGAACTTACAGAGGTTGAAGTAGGATCTAACAGTGTTTAAATGCCCTTCTTGGTAGGTTTCTAGCAAGCCAACATGGTTTTAGAGTGGCGGGAACGAGAACACGAAGTAGAAGATGAACAAGCTACCAATGATCCACAATGCGTGGATGCCTTGAGGAACTGTGGTTTACTCAAGTTCTTTGAGATTCAAGGGATGAGATCCCAAATCCCATTGCTATCACACATGCTCTAGAGTTGGGATGCGGCCCAACAACATTTCATGATTGGTGAGCACATCCTCACAATAGATGTTGAGGACATCTATTTTCTCACAGGTCTGTCCCGGAGAGGGGAACCTGTACATCTTACTGGAACACGGGCCAGTAACTGCACAGTTGATGACATGGTGTCACCACATTGTACTGCTCTTACTCGGTCTACCAATGGAAAGATCGTTATCAGGGATGTGGTGAGCCGCCCACTGCGTACCATATTGTTTACTATTACTAGAGCGGTGGGTAGCCAAGCCCCACACACGGCTACTCGGACTCAGATGCTTTATGCGGAGGACTGCATGTCCCCCATGGTTTTCAACTGGTGCGAGGGTCTCCTCGGAAACCTCCGAGCTTAGCTGACCAAGTGTCGGCGGGGAGAGCTCAAGTAGTTTGGTTATGGATCAATCATGGTATCGTTCCTCTTGGAGCGGATCCCTCTCTTGCGTCCACAGGTAGTACTAGATGACATGGAGCCTAGAGATCCCCACATGCTCAGATGGGAAGAGGTGATGACTCGTCATGGTGGAGGACCTATCATCAGTTTTGGTCCCGAGTTCTTTAGCTGGCTAGAAGGCCAGTTACTCATGGTTGAGGACTTCCCGTACAACAGTATGGATTTCAGAGAGGATCCTGACTTGGTGTTGCCCGAGGATGAAGCATGGGGTGACATAGGTGAGAACAAAAAACCCTTGTACTTTTAGTTTTGTATATTTATCATTTTTTTGATGCAGTGTTGACAAGTATATAACATTTATGTGCAGATGTGGGCCCATACGGCCGGTAGGACTTTCCCTCCTGGCGAGGAGAGACAGAGGTGGGGAAGCAGTTGTGCCCCCAGGTGCTCATGCTGCCATCGAGGAGATGGAGGAGGTATACAGGAACTCGTCCCAGTTGACAGTGGAGGTTCTTGAGCCAACGATAGATGACCTACCGAGACGTATGCAAAGGTTTGGGGTTGGAGCGTCCGTACGCTTCAATGCCCTACTCCGCAAGGTAGCGAGGACCGTGGATTGCTTCCTCACTCAGCAACAGTGGGTTGTCCATGCTAGAGGTGGTGTACGGGTCAGGTGTCAGGCCTGATGACACTATTATACTTGTACTAAGAGCTTAGAGGCCTCAGATTTTGTACTACTGAAAGCTACAATGCTTCAGATTTTGTAGAGACTCACTAAAAGCCATCATGCTTTAGATTTTGTACCAGTACTACTTTTGAGCAATATATATATATACAGACATTCTTTGTAATTTATACATTATGTGTTTTAAAATTATGAGTGATGTGATCTTGTTTACATGTTTGCTTTTATAAATTGCATTATTTACATGTTGTGAATGTTTTTACATATTATGAATATTATGTGTGTGTGATGTACCAATCCAAAATGAAATTGGCCATCGAGTTAGTAATTGTGTTTAACTCTCATGGAATGTGCAGGTACTGAACGGATTCAAATGACCTTTCCAAGAGACGTACTTGTCTGAAGAGACGAAGTAAGGTGGGATCACGGATGGCGTAAACCCGGTTAAGATGGGAAACCACTAATTGAGAATCCATGTGGATGACAATGTGGTTCATACCCAAGGAGATGGCATTAGCTAGGGTTCCGATTACTGCCTGATACTATGTGGCATTGTTGGTCGCAAACCCTAGGAAACTTCCAACTGAGCTAATGAGCTCACCTGTTGGGGAATATAGTACCTAGGATGCCGAAGCAAGGTTATGGGTATGCTGGCTGGCGCCGTCTGCTAATCCATAGCATGTTTCCATCTGCACACGTAGACGGAACATGGTATAAGGAGAGGAAACAAGATCTAAATACACTAAAAAACAAAAGCGTCACAGCACACAAAAACACAAAGAACACGCCATGTACAATATATACAAGAAAGTCTAAGCGTGATGAGTTTAATCATAGTATCTCTTCAGGTAAAGCCCATTGCGGGGTTCACCCAAAGAGATTCTGTCATAGTCTTCAAGCTCGTAAGATCCCTTCTCCAAAACACGTTTGACAATGTAAGGTCCATGCCACATGGATTCGAACTTTCCTACTCCTAGTTTGTCATGCTTCTGGTCATAAGTGAGGACCAGGTCACCCTTGTTAAAGATACGAGGTTCAACTGAATTGTCGTATTGGGATTTGATGCATTTCTTGTGCGCTTCATTAGCAAGAGCTACATCTCGGCGGGACTCGTCAAGTTTTTCTAAGTGCAGGAGACATTCTTCTCAGTAGTAGTATTAGGAAGAAGTTCGACAGTGAGTTGCAGAGACGGAATTTCACACTCTATAGGTAGGACAGCCTCCAATCCATAGACTAGCTGGAAAGGAGTGAAACCTATGGTGGTTTTAACAGAGGTTCTGTAGGCCCATAACGCTGAAAAGAGCATGTTATGCCAATTGGATTTCTACATACCTACCATCCTTTGGACCATAGTTTTCAAGACTTTGTTAATGGCCTCGACTTGTCCATTGGACTGTGGGTAGTAGGGTGTTGAATTTTCATGGCAAAAACCCAACCTGTCGCTTAGTTCATCAACCATATGGCTCTGAAAATGGTAACCATGATCGGTAACAATTTCTTTAGGAACTCTGAACCGCGCTATTACATGATTGAACATGAAGAGTGCGGCGGTTTTGCCGTCGTTCTGGTATGTAGGCATAGCTTCGGCCTACTTTGTAAAGTAATCCACAGCTATAATGATGTAACTATGCCCCCCGGCCGAGGTAGGCTTACAATGCATAAATTCAATGCCCCATTTTGCGAAGGGGCCCACGGCAATAACCGGGTGTAATGGGGCAGGATGGTTGCGCTTCTTCGTATGGAAGTGTTGGCAAGGAGGACATTTTTTTATGGTCTCAATACAATCTTTGAAGATAGTAGGTCAAAATATCCTGCGCACAAGATCTTCTGGGCTATAACCATCCCAGAGAGGTGACCGCCACATGCCCTAGCATGACAGTCATTGAGAATGCGTCCAGCCTCATCATGAGTGAGACAACGTCGAAGAATTGAATCAATGCCATGGCGATACAAAGTATCATTGATGATTAAATAATACTTCACATGGTGACGTATCTTACGACGGTCGTTGCGAGATAGTTGAAGGTTGAAGCATTGGGTTTGAAGATATAATGAGATATCTCCATACCATGGATCAGTCATACTGATGAGAAACAATGATTCATCTTAAAAAGAGTCATTGTGCTCAACTTCTGCATCAGGACGAGGAAGGTCACAGATCAGCTCGGCAAACACCAAAGACTTTTTTGACTTGGCTTTCTCAAAAAGAAGATCAAATTCTTGTAGTATCATGATCCAGTGTGAATACTTGCCCCCAAGCACTTGACGTGTTAGGACTTGGTACATGGGGTTCATTACCCCCTTACCAACCCACCCCAGATCATCCGATATCTTTTGGATCACTGGAACAATCTTCCCACCACGAGACTGCTAATAAGACTGGTCAACCCTCACAAGAGTCCAGTCCTGCACCTCAAGTGAACCAACCTGTGGAAAGACAACAGTCCAACACACCCATCACTACCACAGTTACTTTACCAGTTCCTCCCCCACCGCAAAATTCAAAGGGAGGGTATTCCGTTCCCCCGGATTATCTTATTGGTAATGTTATTACTTCGGTAGCTAGTCAAAAACCTACGTTGGTTCAACCTTTGAATAGTGGACAACCTGTTGTGGCTGGAGGGAAACCCCTGTTTCCTAACCAGATCATAGGCGGTGGAAACCCCAATGGACCTTCCGTTGGACCTTCTCAACCCGCTAGACCATCCACCATGGGATTATCTCATGTTGGGGGGCCATCCAATGTAACTCAACCCTCATGGAGTCAAGCGTATCCAGGTTCTGTTAACCCTGCACCGGGCCAATCTAATCCCGGAAACGCACCATACGGGATACCTTATCCCGGGAATCCATACACTCTATGGGGGAAACAACCTGTGTTGCAACACGGACAGACTATCCCTCAAGTACCACCACTCCCGATCGACCCTCCCCCACCTCCTGCTAGAGGCGGCGGGCCCCCACCTAACCTTGGTGGAGGTCCACCTCATTTTACCAACAATATCCCTCACCCTTCCGGTGGTGACGGGAATGGTCCACCACCACCTCCCGACAGAGGCAGCGGGGGACCACCCTATCATGGTGGAGGAGGACATTTCCCTTCGGGTGGTGGAGGTGGTCCACCACCCCCTCCAGGTGGAGGCGGTGGAGGACCTAATTACTATGGTGGTGGCAGTGTTGGTGGAGACCCTCATCCTTCCGGCAGTGGAGGTGGTGGGGGCCCCCATCCTTCTGGCGGTGGAAGTATTACGGTTATGGACGCCCACCTCCTCCCGGTGGTGGCGGAGGACCTCCACCCCCTCTCGGTGGTGGAGGTGGACCCCTACCTTATTGGAATGGACCACCTTATGGTGGCAGACCCCCTTACGGTCCAGGTGGCACACCCCCCTATGGCCAGTTTCCTCTTGGTACATTCTACGGTCAGTTTGGTCGTTACACACCTTATCTGTATTATCAATACGCGCAGCCTAAACCACAGCTGCCCTTCTTGGCTACTTTGGACCTGCTTGACCTATCTTGTTTAACCAACAATCCTATTTACCATGGATCTAACTAGCCACCAATTCCGGTGAAACTTTCGTCTGATATCCCCAAATTTGATGGCAAGCCGGGTGAAGACCCTAAAAACCATGTGATGACATACCACTTATGGTGTTCATCTAATTCCTTAATGGACGATTCAATTCGTCTTAGATTGTTTCAAAGGACTCTCACCGGTTTGGCTACCAAGTGGTACATTGAGTTGCCACCTCATTCCTTTCCTGATTTTGGTTCTCTTGCCATGAACTTTTTGACACATTTCCAGCTACCCATATGGTATGAAATTGGTACTGAGCTTTTAACCTCACTCCGTCAGAATATCGCCACTCATATTTTGGATCATATCCACGAATGGCGAAGGAGACAACGTCTCATTAAAGCTCCTATTCCAAATAAGCTCCTAGCAGACTGGTTCACCAAATACCTCATCCCTACCATAGCAAGAAATGTTGCCATGCGAGGTGCTGTCACCGAAGAACAAGCCATCGCAAGTGCCCAAGTACTAGACCTAATCTACACTCAATCCCACACTTTGTTTGATATTCTGCCTGACGCACCCCATGACGTTAATGACCCTGCGAAACCACATAAGGGAATCCAAACTGATGGAATCATTGGCTCCCTTAACACCCAGCCTGCTTCTAGCACTATTGGATCATTCAACCTTCACGGTTCCTCCCCATTACCGACTCAGGATGGCCACAACACCACCAAATCCACCACTCCGGCTCAAACTGAAGAGGTGAATTCTATCCAATCAACTTCATCTCAGAAGTCTGGTGGTAAAAAGAAGAACAAGGGGAAACCCAAAAAGTCTTCCACCCAGTAGGAACAAAAGAGCACTCCTGACGATACCAAGCAGAAACGAAAACTAAAATATCCTTGTTTACTGTGTGGAGATGACCATTTCTCCAAAGAATGTCCCCATAGAGACGAAGTCCAAAAGTTTCTTCGGGGTAAACCAACTCCCGTAGTCCTCAATGATCCATTTCCTACTCAGAACCAGTAGATGATTGCTCAAACCCCCCCAGCCCTGGGGGAACCATCCAATACCGCGCATGTTCTCATGCTACGTAACGAGAAGATTAATTTGAACACTTACTCGCGATATTACGAATCAGTCCCTTCGAAGGAATCCACCGGAAGTAATGCTAAAAATATTCCGACTCCTTAACTGATGTTACTGTACCATCAACTTCTCTCACCATTGAGAAGCCCTCCTTAGACTCGATATTGCGACCACCCAAGAGTACAATTCAAAAAGTTGTTTTCAATCCCAACGCTCAGGCGGCACAAAATTACAATATCGTAGAGGACTTGGCACAAGATCCTTGCGCCATGTCTACCCTAGAATTTTTGCAGAATTGTCCTAATCAACACAAAACTCTCCTTGCAGCCATCAGTGTAGTCGACCCCGATTCTTTGAATACCATCATGTTCCGACTTGACCACTTCAAGCCGAGGCTCTCCCACCAGCTCGCATTCCAAGTTTCTGCGAACATCTCCTGTTGATCACCTGTTGGAGAGCCATTGGCTCCCCCGAATTGAATCATTCTCCCACCACATTGAAAGCAGTCGACGGGCGTGGCTTTCAACCTCATGGGCTCTTACAAGCTCTCGCAGTTGAGTTGGGTGGAAAGCCTGTAACCGTTAATGTGGAACTGGTCTCGGTCCCAATATATTATAATCTCTTGCTTGGTCGCAATTGGTTTTACACCATGCAAGCGGTAGCCTCTTCAGTCTTCTGCATAGTACAATTTCCCCATCAAGGACGAATTGTTACTATCGACCAATTAGATTTTTGCACACCAGATGCTACTACTCATCTTGGTGACCATGTTCCTTCCATTGGACAAATGTCAATAGTATGAGAGTATAGGGGTTGGCCTTTTGAAAGATTCATCTCTCATGGGCGTTTTCCCAGCGACGGACCCCCCTAATCATGTCGATACAGTGAACATGATCTCCACAGAGATTTTATCTCACTCTACCGGTGCTTGGCTTGTACCGGATGAAGCCACAACACACCTGCTTGGAGATATAATGCTTCTTTCACCCGCTGAACGTATTTACGAGGCTATCTAATCAGCACCTGAGGACCATTTAACAGTGGCCTCTCTATCATGTTCTCTACGATGGATCTCATCTCTACCTTATCTCTTACTTCGGACTTTTCATTCAGACGAGTCCGTCATGGAAGTTATGAATGTTGACGACAGTCCGTGGGATGATCTCCACCATAGGTCATCTTTTCTTCCTCCTTTGGAGTGCATAGAGGACAACATCCATACCCTCTTTTAACCAGACGTCTACCCGTTCCCTCATTCCCCATCCTTACATGTCTTACAGACATGGAGGGAAACTTGGCCAACATTGAGCCAACCACCCCGGTAGACATCTCGGTGAAACCTGGTATAGTGAAACACATTCGCATAAGCCAGAAGTGTTCCCCTGAAGAAATAGCCACTAGCATGGCCTTATTCAAGCAATTTCGAGACGTATTTGCTTGGTCCTATGAGGAGATGCCTGGGATAGACCCTGCGATTATTTCTCATGAAATAAAAACCTATCCCGACATCAAACCTATACGCCAAAAGTTGCGACCGTTACACCCCCAGAAGACGGCAACAATCAAGGCAGAGATTGAAAATCTCTTAAAGGCCGATTTTATTTATCCTATCCCATTGACGGATTGGGTCTCAAACGTCATCCATGTGAACAAAAGGCAGGGTACCATTCGCGTCTGTGTCGATTATCGAGACCTTAATCGGGCTTGTCCAAAAGACAACTACCCGACCCCCTTCATCGACCAGATTATCGACAATTGTGACGGAGGTGTCATCTTCTCATTTATGGATGGCTTTTCTGGTTACAACAAGATTGAGATCAACCCCGCCGACCAACCTAAGATGGATTTCATCTTCCCATGGGGAACGTTTGCATACCGCAAACTCCCATTTGGCCTTAAAAATGTTGGCGCCGCGTTTCAGCGGGCTATGTCGTATGCCTTCCATGCATTAAGGACTTTGTGGAACCTTACCTGGACGATCTCCCTACTCATTCAAAGCGGTGCAAGTTCCACATTGATCATCTGACGACCATTTTCCTTAGATGCAGATGGTATAATATTCGTCTGAATCCTCATAAGTGTATCTTTTGCATTGAGTCTGGATGCCTCTTAGGATTTATCGTTTCGAAGGATGGGATCCACATTGATCCCTTAAAGGTGGAGGCCATCATCAACCTGCCACCCCCGACTGATGTGATGGAACTTCAAAGTCTCCAAGGGAAGGTGACTTATTTAAGACGTTTTTTTTTGCAATTTCATGGAGAAGACTCAGGGGTACATGCGATTGCTCAACAATGATGTCCCATTCATTTGGGACGACCAAGCTCAAAAGTCCTTCGACAGAATCAAACATGCCATCATGCATGCCCCCGTGATCCAACCGCCCAATTATTATCGAGATTATATATTATATCTCACCGCTTTTTCTACCACTATCGCCATGGTTTTGATATAGGAGGATCAAAACGCCCATTAACATGTAATATACTATGCAAGTAAGGGTCTTGCTGATGCTGAAACTAGATATTCAAATGTCGAAAAACTCGCATTCGTGGCGGTCATCGCCGTCCAGAAGTTCCGACACTATATATTGCTCCGCACCACCACCATCATCGCAGACTCGAACCCCATGTACCACATCTTGACACGTCAGGTGCTTGGGGGCAAGTATTCACGCTAGATCGTGATACTGCAAGAATTTGATCTCCTTTTCGAGAAAGCCAAGTCAAAAAAGTCTTTGGTGTTTGTCGTGCTGATCTGTGACCTTCCCCATCCTGATGCAGAAGTTGAGCACAATGACTCTTTTCTGGATGAATAATTGTTTCTCATCAGTACGACTGATCCATGGAATGGAGATATCTCATTATATCTTCAAACCCAACGCTTCAACCTTCAACTATCTCGCGACGACCGTCGTAAGATATGTCACCATGTGAAGTATTATTTAACCATCAATGATACTTTGTATCACCGTGGCATTGATTCAATTCTTCGATGTTGTCTCACTCACAATGAGGCTGAACGCGTTCTCAATGACTGTCACACTGGGGCATGTGGAGGTCACCTCTCTGGGATGGCTACAGCCTAGAATATCTTGCGCGCAGGATATTTTTGGCCTACTATCTTCAAAGATTGTACTGAGGCCGTAAGAAAATGTCCTCCTTGACAACACTTCCATACGAAGAAGCGCACCCATCCCGCCCTATTACACCTGGTTGTTGTCGTGGGCCCCTTCGCAAAATGGGGCATCGACTTTTTGCATTGTAAGCCTACCTCGGCCGAGGGGTATAGTTACATCATTGTAGCTGTGGATTACTTTACAAAGTGGGCCGAAGCTATGCCTACATAACAGAACGACGGCAAAACCGCTACACTCTTCATGTTCAATCATGTAATAGCATGGTTCGGAGTTCCTCAGGCAATTGTTATCGGTCATGGTTCCCATTTTCAGGACCATATGGTTGATGAACTGAGCGATAGGTTGGGTTTTCTCCATGAAAATTCAACACCCTACTACCCGCAGTCCAATGGACAAGTCGAGGCCATTAACAAAGTCTTGAAAACCATGGTCCAAAGGATGGTAGGTACGTAGAAATCCAATTGGCATAACATGCTCTTTTCAGCGTTATGGGCCTAAAGAACCTCCGTTAAAACTGCCACAGGTTTCACTCCTTTACAACTAGTCTATGGATTGGAGGCTATCCTACCTATAGAGTGCAAAATTCCGTCTCTACAACTCGCTGTCGAACTTCCTCCTAATACTACTATTGAGGAAGAACATCTCCTGCACTTAGAAAAACTTGACGAGTCCCGTCGAGATGCCACTCTTGCTAATGAAGCGCACAAGAAACGCATCAAAGCCCAATACGACAAGTTATTTGAACCTCATATATTTAACGAGAGTGACCTGGTCCTCACTTATGACCAGAAGCACGACAAACTAGAAGTAGGAAAGTTCGAATCCATGTGGCATGGACCTTACATTGTCAAACTTGTTTTGGAGAAGGGAGCTTACGACCTTGAAGACTATGACGGAATCTCTTTGGGTGAACCCTGCAATGGGATTTACCTGAAGAGATACTATGCTTAAACTCATAATGCTTAGACTTTCTTGTATATAATGTACATGGCGTGTTCTTTGTGTTTTTGTGTGTTGTGACGCTTTTGTTTTTGAGTGTCTTTAGATCTTGTTTCCACTCCTTATACCATGTTCTGTTTGCATGTGCAGATGGCAATGTGCTATGGATTCACGAACGGCGCTAGCCAGCATACCCGTAACCTTGCTTCGGTAGCCTGGGTACTATATTCCCCAACATGTGAGCTCATTAGATCAGGAGGAAGTTTCCTAGGGTTTGCAACCAACAATGCTGCATAGTATCAGGCAGTAATCGGAAACCTAGCTAACGCAATTTCCTTGGGTATGAACCACATTGTCGTCCACATGGATTCTCAATTAGTGGTTTCCCATCTTAACTGGGTTTACGCCATCCGTGATCCCACCTTAATCCATCTCTTCAGACGAGTACGTCTCCTCGAAAGGTCATTTGAATCCATTCAGTACCTGCACATTCCACGAGAGTTAAACACAGTTGCTGACTCGATGGCCAATTTCATTTTGGATTGGTACATCACACACACATAATATTCATAATATGTAAACCATTCAAAACATGTAAATAATGCAATGTATAAAAGCAAACATGTAAACAAGATCACATCACTCATCATTTTAAAACACATAATGTATAAATTGCCGAGAATGTCTGTATATATATATATCGCTCAAAAGTAGTGCTGGTACAAAATCTGAAGCATTGTAGCTTTCAGTAGTACAAAATCTAAGGCCTCTAAAGCTCTCAGTACAAGTATAATAGTGTCATTAGGCCTGACGCCTGACCCGTACACCACCCCAAGCACGGATAGCCCGCTGTCGCTGAGTGAGGAAGCAATCCACGATCCTCGCTACCTTGCGGAGTAGGGCATTGAAGCATATAGATGCTCCAACCCTAAACCTCTATATAGGTCTCGGTAGGTCATCTATCGTTGGCTCAAGAATATCCACTGTCAACTGGGACAAGTTCCTGTATACCTCCTCCATCTCCTCAATGGAAGCATGAGCACTTGGGGGCACAACTGCTTCCCCACCTCTGTCTCTCCTCGCTAGGAGGGAAAGTCCTACCGGTCGTACGGGACCCACATCTGCACACACATGTTATATACTTGTCAGCACTGCATAAAAAAATGATAAATATACAAAACTAAAAGTACAAGGGTTTTTTGTTCTCACCTATGTCACCCCATGCTGCATCCTCGGGCAGCACTAGGTTAGGATCCCCACCTCTGTCTCTCCTCATCAGGAGGGAAAGTCCTACCGGTCGTACGAGACCCACATATGCACACACATGTTATATACTTGTCAGCACTGCATCAAAAAAATGATAAATATACAAAACTAAAAGTACAAGGGTTTTTTGTTCTCACCTATGTCACCCCATGATGCATCCTCGGGCAGCACTAGGTTAGGATCCTCTCTGAAATCCATACCACTGTACGGGAATTCCTCAACCATGAGTAACTGGCCTTCCATCCAGCTAAAGAACTCAGGACCAAAACTGATGATACGTCCTCCACCATGACGAGTCATCACCTCATCCCATCTGAGCATGTGGGGATCTCTAGGCTCCCTGTCATCTAGTACTACCTGTGGACGCGAGAGAGGGATCCGCTCCAAGAGGAATGATACCACAATCGATCCATAACCAAACTGCTTGAGCTCTCCTTGCCAACACTTGGTCAGCTGAGCTCAGAGGTTTGCGAGGAGACCCTTGCACTAGTTTAAAACCATGGGGGACATGTAGTCCTCCGCATAAAGCATCTGAGTCCGAGTATCCGTGTGTGGTGCTTGGATACCCACCGCTCTAGTAATAGTAAACAGTATGGTATGCAGTGGGCGGCTCACCACATCCCTGATGAGAATCTTCCCACTAGAAGATCGAGGAAGAGCAGTACAATGCTGTGACACCATGTCATCAATTGTGCGGTCACTGGCCCGTGTTCCAGTAAGATGTACAGCTTCCCTTCTCTGGGACAGACCTATGAGAAAATAGATGTCCTCAACATCTATTGTGAGGATGTGCTCACCAATCACGAAATGTTGTTGGGCCGCATCCCAACTCTGGAGCATGTGTGATAGCAATGGGATTTGGGATCTCATCCCCTAAATCTCAAAGAACTTGAGTAAACCAAAGTTCCTCAAGGAATCCACGCATCATGGATCATTGTCAGCTTGTTCATCTTCTACTTCGTGTTCTCATTCCCGCCACTCTAAAACCATGTTGGCTTGCTAGCAACCTGCCAAGAAGGGAATTTAAACACTGTTAGATCCTACTTCAACCTCTGCAAGTTCATTTTTTGGATTAAATTTTATGTTTGGGAAGTGAATCTCCGTCGTTGCACTGTACGTTTGCATACAGTGCGATGTCGTCGCACTTCATTCATTCGGGACTTGCGCTGAGTCGGTCTCATCGCAGTTCCTGAAAGGGCCTATTATGACGAGCCGAGAGCGCAGTAGCCCTCCATGAATTCATCAAAAAACCCAAAAATTGAACCTAAAAACAAAATCTAATCCACTGGAAAGTTGTTGGATGAAGTTTAGGATTACCTGCTCCTGACGGTGGGTGAAATGGCGGATCATAGCTCTCGGAATCGGCAAAGGAAGTTTTGGCTCCAAATTGGTACTTCTCCTTCCAAATTGGCAAATGAAACAATGAAATCTTTTTTGGCCCATTTTTCTATTTATAAATAGAATGGAATATTCCTTTTCAAATATTTTGATGCTCTTGGGCCATTTATCATAGTTTTTGACATTTTTTGTCGTATTTGAGGCTATTTGACACATTTTCTAGTGTGCAGGAGTTGTAAGTAGTCTTTCATGCCGTTTCTCATATCACAACGGTCATCACAGGTATGAACACTCCCTTGAACGTGTTGTCATTATTTTTGCAATGGTTAGTCTGTAATTATGGCATGATGATGAGTTTACTCTTCGTTTGTTCTCGTACTCACGGAACTATGAGAACAAGTACCGAGTTATGATTTATCACTTTTCCGAGCTTGTTAAACTTCCACAGAAAAGGACACCCCCCGGAGTCTATCGTTAAGCTCTTTTCAGGCTCTCGAAAAACGAAAAGATTGCCAAGCGAACTTGTCGCGTTCACGCTTGTTAAAGTATTTGAATGGTCGTCTTCTTGGCGATATTTTACCCCTTTTTCAGACCAGGAGGCACTAATTATGAAAAAGGTATACTCCAGCCAAACATGACTGGAAGAGTCCTCTCCCGTGTTGTTTTACCCTTTTTCAGGCGATGAAGCTAACTTTATGAAAAAGGACCGTTGGAGTCTTCTTTAGTTCTTTTCAGACTCTCTAAACATGAAATGACGACCGAGTTTACCTTATATGGACTCGTTAAAATTCTCACATTGAAGGGCCCATCATGGGATGAACCCCTCCTATCCCAGGTTCAAAAAATATTTGGGATTGGACTCGTCTATGAGATGAGCTATACCAAGCATCTAGTTACCCTCATCAAGCTCGTAAAAAACACATGAGGCACTCATCATTCATGATGGGGAAAAAGGAAAGCGTTTGTGTTACATAACTTATTAGTGGCAGTATGTAGTTGTTCTTGAACATGGCACTCATCTGCATTTGCATACAGCACTTGGATGATCCATTTTTCCTCGAGTTCCACTTATTTCCTGAGTATTATTACTCCTTTGAGTCATTCAAAGAAAATATTCCATCACCAGTCGCTTTGAGAATTTGTGTCACACTCGTCGTGTTAATACTACCAAGTCATGCCATGCCCATGTTCAAGAATATGTCTATCATTTATCATCTGTAGTCAGTACACCCACCATCACGTCGGTCTACTCTGAGTCATTCTTGCATGTTACTGTACCATTCGATCTACCCTATACATTTTTGTCATGTTTCGTGTCGACTGATGGGGGATTCATCATGGCCCTCCTTCGACGGATTCATCCTTGTCGACTTCAACACATCATCCGATGATTGAATCTAGAAACCAATCAAGTACCTTGGTCCTGCATGCCTCAATGGCAGGTTACCTCGCTTTCATCATGAGTTTACATCATTGACTCTTGATTGAAAGATTTCATCTTGCGTTCGACTTCAACTCATTTGTTCATGCTTGATGATATGTACTATGATACCTTGGGAATCATTGACATCAATGATGATCTCCCTTGCACTTGTTAATGGTTTACATCAATGCTTGGTAATCAAGTGGTTTCTACCATGTTCGACATCAAGACATTTGTAATGACATGGATAGATTCGTATCATTTGTGGGTTCAGCTTGAAGACCCTGGGGAGTCATGTTTTACCTAGGTTACGATGGAGTTTGTATTGAGTTATATCACACGGATCCACACTTGTATTGGTCGTGGTTGTGTTATGATTTCATCATGGATCTACGCTTGTGTGTAGTAGCCATGATTGTGTTTAGTCGGTCATTACTACCATGGATCTGCAATGTATTGGTCGGCAACCATGTTGTACTTCATATGAGATTGTCAGTTCAGAGTCAGTTGTACTGCAGCAGTGTCCTTCGCCCGACAAGTCTATTGCCATTACTTCTATCAAAGCACTTCACCTGTCTATCTTCAACAGCTTCATGCTTTGGGGGGCATTCTGTTACACCCAAAATCTACTCATCATAAGATTCAGTGTATACACCCCTGAAGATACCTGTACTAAGTAATCATCCTGGGAGGATTTGTACCCAATTGTGCTAAGTTTTGAAGGGTCATCGCAGGCTGCACACTAGCAACATGCAACATCGCACCTTGCTCCATTACAGGGTGCGACGAAGTCAGTTAGATGGCAAAATAGATTCTTCGAGGTCCATCTCAAAGCTTGCTGACTTGGGACCCTATCCCTGACCTCTTGGAAGAGATGGCACTCAGTTCCTAAACCTTCGGAGAGATCCCTTAAGCCTCTCCTACCATCTCTCAACTTATCCTATCCATTTAGTCCTATATAAATGAAGCTCACTTCCATCCCAAAGGGAGGAAGGCTATGGTATCTACATGCTGGTGAAATCGCTCTTAGAACATCTCCATTCACCTATTGGAGAACTCATACTTCCTTGGAAGGATATGGCAATCGGCTTTGTCGGAGAAGGGTTATAGCGTTAAGCCTTGGTTGTAGTTCTATATCTCTATTATGTACTCCTCTATTTGCAGTAATACAAATGCTTTCCACCAATATTGTTCATGTGTGTAATGATATTGAGTAGTTTACTTGCTTAACTGTTTACTTATATCTCTTATTGTATAGATTTCTTTTACTGGTTTCTCTTGTTTCTTGTATTGACAGGTCTTGCAGCTTGGATCTAACGACCGTGAGACGTGGAGCAGCATTCAGGAGAAAGGATTGCGAATTGAAAGGTAAGACATCTAGTACTTGATCCTTAAGTAGATCTAGGAAATGCATTGGTAGTCTGTTCTATTTGTTCTAGACTCACTTTGAGCTAGGGAGATCCGGCTTGCGTCCGCTCGAGTGGATTGTCCGATAATAGTTGGGATGGAATTGGTGGGGGTCTGGGGGGTGTTTGAGTCTGTGGGGGTGGCATAATTAGTGGTTGTTGTAATGGGGCTCTCCAATTTGATGGATGTGGGTATTGATTTGAATAATTCATGGTTGATGGAGGAAAAGGTGGGGGGTATGGAGCGTAAGACGATGGGTAATAATATTGTTGATAGGGCGATTGATAAGTTTGTTGATTCTGCTCATAAGTCTACTGATTTTGCTGCCATTGGTTTGGATTTGGCTGTGCTTTCCATGGAGTTGGTGCAGAGTTCCAATTTTGATGGCCCTTATTATAGTAGGCTTGATTGCTAGGTTGGTATGGTTTGACAAAATTACTCCTCCTTTGATTTATAAAACAGAGTTGTTCTATTGCTCCTTCAGCTGCAGGATCTTGAATAGTAGCCTTGCATGAGGGTAAGAGGGGGCATTTATCAGTGGAGTGATCGTTAGTGAAGAGACCACATATTTCTATGGTGTTTAATGTGCACTGCCCCTTCTCATGTTTCTTTTTACAATGAGGACAGAATACTGCCAATGCTTGGTTAATTTCATCCTGCTTCTTCTTTATTTGGAGTGCATCAAGTTGCATGGCCAAGGATTGTAGGATGTCAGTCTTCATGTCATCCAACAGGTTTCCTAAATCAAATTTTGTAAGATTTGGTCCTGCAGATGATGATGATCCTATGGATAGATGTGTATCTCTTGTCCCATTTTTGCTTTTCCTAGACCTAGAATGGTTTTTGAAGATCTGCGGTATCTGGTCATAAGTTTTCTGCAATATGTCTCCATCTCCCAAGAGGTTTAAGATCTCAAAATTCTCTTCATTGATCCCTCTAAGAAGGACAAGTTTCAGCGATTTAGGGTCTAGGGTGCAATGGTTATCTCGTTTGTAGCTGAGCTAAAAACACTGGGCATAGTCTTCTAAGGATTCACGGTCTCCCTGCTGCATCCTAAATATTTCATCCCTTGTATCCTTTGCTTTGCAGTAGTCCCTATCTTTTTCTAGGAATGCCTGTTTCATTTGGTCCCAGCTGAAAATACTATTTCCTTCTATACTCATGAACCACCTAAGTGATAAATCTTTCAATGTGGAGGGAAAAAGTATCAGCTTTTGTGCATCCGTAGTGTAATCAAAGGATCTACAAATTACCTCAAACTCAAACAAGAATGTGTCAAGATATTTTGAAGTCAATCCATGGAAGTTTGGTAGATTGTTAGGGTTGATATTCTTCATCCTGGCATCTCCAAGAGGTATGCTAATGGGAAAGGTGAACATCTCTCTAGGTTCCTCTTCTCCGTTTTCCATGGTGGTGTTTGAGCTGGAACTAGTAGAGAAGTTGTCTCTGTTTGGATCGTATGTGGAATCAGTTTCATTTTCAGAGTTTAGGAATTCAAATTGAGAGTGGTCAGAACTGCTGTTACCGTTGTTGCTCATGGGATGCTTAGGAAAAAAGCGTCCAAACCTATCCCTTTGCCGACGAGGCATTCATTGGTAAAATATTTATGGTTTTTTTATGTGATTTTTCTTTTCTTTTTGTTTTGTTTTTGAAGATGTCTCCTAAAATATTTAGCACCTCCCCGGAAATGGCGCCAAAAAGTGGTGAGCTCTCAGAATGGATTCCCAATGAGGGCAGCTAGACTAGGAGCCTACTTTAATTATCAACCTGAGGGACGTACAAACTTCAGAGGTGCAGGCACTATGTGTGCTCTTATAGGATAGTCTTCGTCGAAGTTGGGTGTTGGTATCAATGTTTAAGGCTTTCCTAAAAGAAATTGAATAAGCTGGGAAAGGTTTGCCTAATCTATGGATGAAAAATACCTATGCTAAGAAGTTCAAATGCTGAAAATAGTAAATCTATATTAAGGAATTTAAATGCTGAAACAGTAAATATGTCCCTAAGAATCGACTTGCTGAAAACAGTGAATTTATACTATGAAATTGAATGCTAAAAACGTAGCAGATCTATTCTAAAATAATGAAAGTTGGATCTTTAATCTAAGAATCAATTACTGTAAATCAAATGCATAAAACTAGAAGTCTGGTCTAACCTATTCAATTGCCAAAACCAAGTTCAGAATGCCATTCTCTAATGCTATGAATTAATCAAAACTTTAATAAGTGAATATCATTAATTAATCACAGTATTGAAAGCAAGCAATCTTTATGAGCAACCATAATAATGGGAGAATGCATAAGCTTTAAGATCTGGATCACTGTTTCATAAGTACTGCAAACACATAGGAAAATAAACTGTTGAAATATGTCGTGGCGGAATGCTGCTACAAGACTACGGAAACAATGTTAATGAACTACATAATGCATTATAACTAACTACATAACCAGAATGGTCTCTTTACTACAGAAATTAAATCATGTTGTTTAAATGTTATCAAAAATGCTTTCACATGCGATATAGATTTAAATTAATACAGAGCACATAATGAAAAATACCTGAACAGTAAAATCTCCTAACCCACGTGTTGGAGGAGCCCTCTCCAACCCGCACTCAGGAGTGGAGAAAACTTATAGACACCGAATTGAAAGCAACATCAAGTCTTTATTCAAAATAGCAACTTCATAGTTTTAACAAAAGTCTATAACTCAAATTATCTCAACAGTGTAAAAACGTAAAACAATGGTTCTAAAAAATGGCAACAAAATACTCTCACTAGCCGAGAGGCCCATATATATGCCTCTAATGCTTATCCTAACTATATGTCTAATTGTCGATTCTGTTTTGAACAAGAGTTCTCTCTAGAAATCAGGGAAAAAGGCGCTGAGCTTTTTATGATCTTCAGTCCTTTGCTTGGTGTGCATGTTTGTCCCTTAGTGTACCTGGACCTGCTTAATCATACTCGATTTTCATATAATTAGTTATTGAACACGCTTTCAAACATACAAGAATAATCTTTAAAACAACTTCATTAAATAATCAAGGTAAATCATTTCTCCCACAAAACAAGTGTATTTCTTCACGCCTTTCTTGTGATTTACCATGGAGAAAAAGGCTATCAGATACTTGTAACTTGCACTCATCACTAGTTTGGTTGTTTTCCACTCCGAACGCCTTGCATGCTCTTGATGCTTCTCAAGTAAGCACCTCACATCAAGAGCATCAGAACCCTATGCCTGCTTCGCCAGTAACATCTTATCCTCCTCTTTCTACCTCATGTGGTGAAAGTAGTAATACTAGTAACCAGCAATCTAAAAGGAATAGACGGAGGAAGAATAGGAAGAATATGCCAAAGCAAGGGGGAAGCCACCTAGCCTTTGGAAGTCATGCTGGGGGAACCCACCCAACCTCTGGTGGTCATGTTGGGGGGGAAATTTCAGTCACTGTAAAACATACTGAACCTAGCCACCCAGCCTCTGAAGGTCATGCTGGGGGCAACCACCCAGCCTCTGAAGGTCATCATAAGGGAACCTACCCAGACTATAGAGGTCATGCTGGGAGCAAAATTTTAGTCACTGCAAATCATACTGAAATCATGTCTTCAGCCACTCTTGTTCATGTTGAGAACACGTCATTGATCACTACCAGTCATATTAATGACAAGTCACCAATTACTGTGAGTCATACTGGAGACACTGAATCAACCACTGCAAGTCATGTTGAGAAAGTTGACATTGTCGACAAACCTAATAAACATAAGCTTAAGTTCCCTTGTAAGTTTTGCGAGGGAGACCACCTGACCTATTTGTGCCCTGTACTTTTAGAAGTGCAAAGAGTGTGGTCCATAGTTCAAAAGTATTTTGCTTCTGAACAACCAACCACTGCAAGTCACGCTGGGGGCACACTATCAGTCAATGCTAGTCATGTTGAGAGTATTGTTGTTGTAAAGGAGTCTAAGCTTATAGAACGTAAGCCAAAGTTCCTTTGTAAACTTTGTAAGGGAGATCACCTTACTCACCTGTTCCCTGCTATTCTAGAGGTGCGGAGAGTGCGGTCCATGTCTGAAGGATCCTCTACTCCTGAATTGTCTATAGATTCCCAACAGCCTGATCAACCTTGGTTGATGAAGTGGTTGAAAAAATTCAATCTTTGGTCAACCCCACTCTTCCTTCAGAGAGTGAAGTGATCGAATCGATGCAATCTTCGACCGATCCCATCAGTCCTTCAGGGACTGATGCACCTGTCCCTGAAGTCTTCTGCATTACCTGTTCAGATGTTTCTGAAATGGGGGTCACTTCATCTGTGCCGAGTGAACCCCTACCAAGCTCTGGGATCATTTCCTTTGATTGGAATAGTTCCTTCCTTCTTCTTCACCTTTCCAGATAAAGGTTGTATCGGAAACCATGTGGTTCACCGATGTATTGTAGATGAAGGAGCATCTGTTAGTATCTTATCCCCTTATGCTTGGAGAGATTTAGGTTTTCCTAACCTTGTTCCAACTGTTAATTGGCTGTTGACCTTTGATAGAAGACCTAGTGAACCGGTGGGATTCCTCCCTCAAGTACCTGTTACTTTGGGTGGAAAAACAGTCTTACTTGATTTTATGGTTTTAAAGGACCCTATGGATTTTGATATGATCCTCGGGCGTGATTACGTATATGCTATGCAGGCTGTGGTGTCTACGCTTTTTCGTGTGATGCATTTTCCTCACAACGAAAGCATTGTCACTATCGATCAGCTTACATTTGTTGATCCCTCTTATTACCCAACTATAGACCAAGTATATCCCTCGCCAGTAGGCACTACCATGTTACAATCAAATTATGTGGCATATTGTTCCTTGAGTCCAATTGCTACTGAGAAGAAGCCTCTGAATTCATGATTACCTTCTCGGGACTGGGTCCCGACAATTGACCGGGTGATGACTCCATCTGAATGTTTAGATATGTGTTCCATCTGGGATAATATACTTCCATATGATGAAGTTTTCCTAGAGTTTATAATGCAGTCTTCCATTCATTTGGACATTGATCCACCATCGAGCATTCTTTCACCTTTTCTTCGAGCTTGTTAAAAATAGTAAGGAGGCTACGAGCATTCTTCCACCTTCACTTCGAGCTCGTTAAAAATAGTAAGGAGGATATGAGCATTCTTCCATCTCTCCTTTGAGCTCATTAAAAACAGTAAGGAGGTCACGAGTTTACTTTTTCGGACTCGTTAAAACTTTACGAAAAAGACTTTTATAGAGTTCTTTCACACTCTTGTTAGACTCTTTAAATATGACAAGATTGCCGAGCATACTTGTTCTCTTCAAGATCGTTAAAGGAATTGAAGGTACATCCACTTAAGTATAAGTTTACCCTTTTTCTGAACTTTTGTGGATTAGTTACGAAAAAGGTATACTCTAGTCATCCATGGCTAGAAGAGTTCTTCTCTCATCGTTTTACACTTTTTCTGGGGGGAGACTAATTGTACGAAAAAAGAACTTTTGGAGCCTTCTTTAGGGTTTTCAGGCTCTCGAAAAATGAAAACACCAAGTAAGCATTCACCTACTCGAGCTCGATGTGAAATCCATGAGAGGGTATATAGAGGATTTTTTAACTTTTTCAGACTCTATAAACAGGAAAACACCGGCGAGCATATACCAACCCGGACTCGATACTAAAATCCACGGGTAGGTGTATGGAGTTATTGTTTAAGTTTTTCAAACTCCTTAAAATTGAAAACACCGGCGAGTAAGAACAGATCTCAGATCGATATTAAAATCCAGAGATCATTATTATAGAGTATTCTTCTATTTCTTCTTCAAACTCTGTAAACAGTGAAGAAGGTCTTGAGTCTTCCTCCCATGGGCTCGTTAAACTTTTAAATGGTTGGGATTATTGAGTTTTCTTTCTTGGACTCATTAAAACAACAAGAAGGACATTCTTTTACCAAAAGGAATAAGGGATAAGAAGGGCATATCACATCTTTTTCAGTTACAAAGGTAGTTAAGTCAGTCATGTCCTTGAACACAACACCTATTTTGAGTCTATCATTTCAGTTGGGTTATAATTTTTGGCCTTAGGGTGAACCTGATCTCCGAGTTTTTTACTCCCCTGATTGGTTATTCTTCCCATCATATGGAAGTTCTTTTAATGTCTCCTACATTGCAGGCTTATATCATTTCCCCCTCATGTTAAAAGCTACCTGAGTCACTTTGTGTCGTGCTCACTGTTCAAGGATACAGCCTGTGTCGGCCATTCTGCAGTTTACCTTGACTTCATGTGTCGTCCATCCTGGTGTCAGTTTGTGTCATCTTGTTACTTGTACTACTTCAAATCTGCTCATACCTGTGAGTGTTCCTCGTATTGGATGATGGAGGATGCATTAAGGCCTCCATTCCAGCGGACTTCTTCCCATCGACTTCAACTCATTATGCTATAGGAATGAAGTTTAGAGTTTCGGTTAATACCTTGGGGATTGCAGTCATCAGTGGAAGTTTCCCTCGCTGTTGAATAATGGGAATACATCTTATTCGACAGGTTCCTCAGGTGTTCGACTTCAAGTCCATTTATTCACACTTGTTGGAACGTACTAGGTACCTTGGACCCCATTATCATTATCGATGGAAGTCCTCATGTTTGTTAATGGTATGCATCAATGACCGGTAATCAAACGATACCCCCCGTGTTCGACTCCATCTTAGTTATTCACATGGTTAGGGTTTGTACCTTGGGTTGTTTGGATGAAGACCTTGGGACTTTGATAGCATCACCATATTTATGTCATCACCCAAACTGCGCAAGACTAAGCATCATTCATTTTGGCTCTTCATGAGACATAGATCCAGTTTGTTGTTATGGCTATGATGTCCCATTTTGACATGCATCCATGCTTGTATTTTAGTGGCCATGCTATATACATCTCCTAGTTATCTATCGGAGATCATGTTGTATTATGCTGCACATCTATATGATGTCAAGATTGTAATTGCTCACTGACCTTGATCGTTGTTTTAGGTACTTTTGTGACTTGGTTCTGTGGTTTCTTGCTCCTCCTTTGAATTGGAATTATAATGTATTTCAGCCATCGTTTCCCTCTGACCTCACACATTAGGGGGCATCTGTTATAGGTCAAATCTGCACTTCTCCGTCCGTGATCACATTTCTCTGTCGATCACACAAAAGGACACCATGGATTGAAGAGCTAGGTTGACCTAGATGACTTACTGCTGGAACTACACTCTTCAACTGAGAATCTTACTTTGTCTACTGATTTCATGACATGTGCGCTACTCTTTGCATAGTAAACTAGCGTACAACTTAAAAAATGTTGCACACGCTTGTTGCAAAGCACAAAAGTTGTTCACTGTGTGCTACTCTTGTTGTATGAAACCCGCGTAGATCTTAAGATGAAATAAACAATATATTAAGATTACGAATTGGGATTAGTTGAAGTTGGTTCTGCAACTTCCCCAACCTCCCAATTCAACCACCTCTCAATTCCAACTGCCTACCTTGTCCCATAAATACAAGGAGGATCCATGAGAGAGGGACCTAGAAAGAATGTTTTAAGTGTTGTTACACTGGAGGAATTCCCAAGTCATTGTGAAGAGTAGGATCCTAGGACTCGGTTGTAGAAGCATCTTGACCGATCAGGTATATTTTTATTGATTCATGTTTCTTTGACAATAAAAAGGTGGAAATACCCTTCCTGTCCCAAATCGAATGTCTATTGGATTGTATGTTCATTTGGCTTAATATCTAATTGTAGTTGATGTTCAATTGCTTTCAATTTCATCATAATTATTACAATCAAGATACACTGAGGAAGGTTTCCTTTTTGTTGTAGGTTCATCATAGCGGAATATCAAGTGAAATCTAGGACCAACCGTTGATAAAAATGTACATATTTCGATATCTTGGTCTCTTTCCATTTGTAGTAACTAAATGCAATGCAATGAATGTATTTACCGGTCACCATGCCCAAGTTGGTAGTGTCTTCTCCTCACTATAAGGTATTTTTCCTGCACAACAGTGGGGATTCCAAACATATGACGGGATTTAAAGAATCTCTTATGGACCTATCTGAACATGAGTCACCTCACAAGGTGAAACTTGTGGATGACTATCAATACCCTATAAAAGGAAGTGGTGAAGCCTCCTACAAATTAGACTCTGGGAAGCCTTTAAAGATGAAATATGTTCTATATGTACCTGGACTCAAGAAGAATCTTCTCTCCATATCATCTTTAAATGCAAAGGGGATGAGAGTTGCATTTGTGGATGGCCAAGTACTTATGTGGCCAAAAGGTAAGACCATAGATGATGCAGTATTGATTGGAGAGCAAGAGGGAGGATTGTACAAATTGAAGGGACAACCTAAACATGCCATGGTACATGAATCCATGGAGCCAAGTGAACTTTGGCATAGAAGACTTGCACATGTGCACTATAGAGCACTACCAAGTGCAAGCAAAGCAGTAGAAGGTCTTCTTGAAATCCAGTCAAAGCATGAAGGTGTTTGCAAAGGATGTGAAAAAGGAAAGAACACAAAGAAGGCATTTCCAAGCAGTTAAAGAAAGGAAAAAGGAATCTTGGAGATTATCCACTCCGATGTATGCAGTCCGATGTCTTCCAGTTCTTTGAGTGGGTATGTATATTATGTTTCTTTCATTGATGATTTCTCTAGGAAGACTTGGGTTTATTTATTGAAGAATAAAGATGAAGTGTTTGATAAGTTCAAGGAATTCAAAGCCTTGATAGAAAACCAAACTGATAAGAAGATCAAGACCTTTAGATCCGACAATGGCGGAGAGTTCACTTCAGTGTTGATGTATATGTAACTTCGGAATGTATTTCATCTATATATTTATTGTACCCCTATAGAGATGTATTATTCCTCTATACGGAAGTGTCGTCATTTGTATTGACAAGTGTCGCAAGTGTGTTAACTTACCAATGGGTTATTAGACCACCTTGTAAGGGGTCGGCCCGATATAATGTAATATGAATTTATTGTACCTAGCTAGACAAGTCGACCCCATAAGGTTATTGAGCAAATCGGACAAGTATAAATAGAGATCGAGAGATCTCTATTTGGATCACTCAGAAACTCATTCTTCCTTCACTCGGAAAATGGCGCACTTGTGAGGAGGAGGATCAGCTGCTAAGAGGAGTCTATCTCTTGTACTTTGGTTGAACTATTGCTCTATCTATCTCTAAGGAAGTTGTGGAGTTTTTCACCTTAGGGTTTTCCCCACGGAAACTCTTTGTGTCTATTGTCTCTCATGCTTTTGCCTCTTGTGATGATTGACATGCTTGTTATGATTGATATGCATTGATATACTGTACATGTTATTATCTCAGTAAAGATCCTAGAGTATTGTGAATTAATGCTCAAAATTTAACATGGTATCAGAGGTAACCTAAGAATAAGACATCGTGCAGTGACGGAAACTAAGGTTTCTTGCTTATTGGGTTTCTCTCCACATATTTTGGAAAAGCAGTATATTAGATTGACTCTCCAATCAGAATTCAATTCTGATCATTTTCAGATTTGGCCCTAAAAATTAGCGTTTCCACAAAAATAGGAATTTCTGAAATCTGAAGACATAGCTGGAAGCTCCTTGGAAAAATCGAAGTTTAGAGCTTTGGATTGAGATTTTTGGCTGGGTAAATCTTTAGGAATCTCAAACCCTAATTCAGGGTCCTCCTCAGTGAACCCGGGAAGACTAAAAGGCATTTCTGAAGGGTGAAGCTTTGCAGATCTCAAATTTGGAATACACCAAGTTGATCAGATCATCAAGGCACATCTTTCCATCCTTTCAGAAAGTTGAAATTCACTTTTTGAATTTTTAGGTTTTTTTTTTCGACAAACCGTAATCTGGGACCAAATCCAGTTTTCAGCAAAACAAGTGGTAAGACCTAATTCTCTTCTATTTCCATTTGAAGTACTATTTAAGATGTCTCACCACACCAAGCTTGAGGATAAGCTTGAAGGGGTTGATAACTTCCGAGCCTGGAAGTATAGGATTGGGTTAATCCTGGAATAAAATGAATTGGATTCCTACATCAGCTCTGAGGTCCCTATCCCAGAGGATGAAGAGGCTAAGGTATTGCATAAGAAGAACTTGGTCAAGGCAAAGAGAATCATTGTTGATTCTATCAAAGACCATCTCATACCACATGTGTCATCTCTAAAGACACCCAAGGAGATGTTTGACTCCCTGACCAAGTTATTTGAAGGGAAGAACATAAATCGGAAGATGACTCTATGTAGCTAGGGTTTTCACCCTAGCTTGTGCAAATGAGCTCCTACTAAGGAGAAGGGACTCCTTAGTAGCAATTCAATAAACAGTAATTAAAAGACAATACATTGAAATGGAAATTATTCTAAACATGTGCATGAAACATAAGAGACAAGAAATGATAAATGGTTTTCTTTGTAATAAAATTTTACCTCAAGTGTAGAGGTTGGTGAAGTTCTTGCAATGATCCAAGAGGGTTGCTCCAAACTCCAACTTGGTCCTTCTCTTTCTCCAATGGTGGAAATGGGCCAAAAGGGGCTCTCAGTGGTGAAAGTAGCTCAAGGGTGAGCTAGGGTTTCAAGAGAGATTTTGGCAGAGTAAGGGTATACTTGATTGTGGATATGAAATGAGGGGTCTCCATCACCTATTTATAGGTTTTTGGTGGTGGAGTGTTGGCCCATGGTTTTGGGAACCATATGGTTTAGGTCAGTTGTATAGGGTTTTTCCCTCCTTTTTCCTCTTTTTCCTCATTTTTTTATATTTTTTATTCCCTTTTTAGAGGGCTTTTGCTATTTTGGAGGAATTTTGGATAATTTTGGGGGGGAAAAGGGGTTTTTTAGCCTTTTTGAGGCTTTTTTTGATAGTTTTGTGGCCTTTTAGAGGCTTTTTAGGCCTTTTGGAGGCTTTTTAATGGGTTTTTGGGGTTTTGAAGATAAATATGGTAGGAAATATGGACAAATGAGTCATTTAATGGGTAGATGAGGTAGTGAGCACTTTTTGGGTGTTAACACTCTGCGGAATCAATTGAAAGGGGTCAAGATGTTGAATAGAGAGACCATTCAATCTTACTTCTCCAAAGTCTCTCAGATCAATGAACAACTTGAAGCTGTGGATGAGGTAGTGGACAATGGTGAAGTTGTTATGATCACTCTGAATGGCCTACCTAGGTCATGGGACTCCTTTATTCAAGGAATCTGTGCAAGAAAGAAATTGATCTCTTTCAGTAGACTGTGGGAGGAATGCTCTCAAGAAGAAGCTAGGCTTGTGGCCCGAGAAGAAAAGATGGGGAATGAAGATCAAGCTCTCACAGCTCACACCAAGGGAAGCAAGTTTAAGAGGGAGAGATCTCATAACAAGAAACATTCTCACCCTCATCACAAGAAGAAATATATATCTCATGTTCGATTTTTTGAATGCAATGAGAAAGGACACTTTGCTTCAGACTGTCCCAAGAATAAGAAAGACAAAAACAACAACTTCAATAAAAAGAAGAAGAACATCAAAAGAAGATATCATGCTCATGCTGATGAGGATGATGAAACTCCCAGGAAGAAAGCTAGAGCAGAAAGTGATGATGATGACTCATCAAGTGAAGAAGAGTATGTTCTAATCTCTGCTCTCACAGGTACTATCTCTCATGGTTGTAATGATTGGTTAATTGACAGTGGGGCTTCCAAACACATGATTGGGTTTAAAGAATCTTTTATATATCTATCTAAACATGAATCACCCCATAAAGTGAAACTTGGGGATGACTATCAATACCCTATCAAAGGAAGTGGTGAAGCCTCCTACAATCTAGATTCTGGAAAATCTTTGAAAATGAAAGAAGTTCTCTATGTACCTGGGCTCAAGAAGAATCTACTCTCCATCTTTGCATTGGATGCAAAAGGCATGAGGGTTGCATTTGTAGATGGCCAATTCCTAATGTGGCCAAAGGGTAAAACTATTGATGATGCAGTGGTGATTGGAGAACAAGAGGGAGGATTGTATAAATTGAAAGGACAACCTGAACATGCCATGGTGCATGATTCCATAGAGCCAAGTGAACTTTGGCATAGAAGACTTGCACATATGCACTACAGAGCATTACCAATTGCAAGTAAAGCTGTAGAAGGTCTTCCTGAAATTAAGACCAAGAATGAAGGTGTTTGCAAAGGATGTGCAAAAGGAAAGAACATAAAGAAGGCATTTCCAAGCAGTGAAAGCAAGGCAAAAGATATCTTGGAAATTATCCACTCTGATGTATGTGGTCCGATGTCATCCAATTCTCTAAGTGGATATGTTTACTATGTCTCTTTCATTGATGACTTCTCCAGGAAGACTTGGGTTTATTTCTTGAAGAACAAAGATGAAGTGTTGGATAAGTTCAAGGAATTCAAAACCTTGATGGAGAACCAAACTGATAAGAAGATCAAAATATTCAGATCCGAAAATGGTGGAGAATTCACCTCAGGTGACTTCAAGAAGCTATGTAGTGATTCAGGGATTAAGATGGAGTTAACTGCTCCTTACAATCCACAACAGAATGGAGTTGCAGAAAGAAAGAACAGAACAATCATGGAGGCAGCAAGGGAAATGTTGCATGACCAGGATCTACCTATGCATCTATGGGCAGAAGCAACTAGGACAGCTGTATATGTGCAGAACAGAACACCCCACAAGATATTGGACAACAAGACACCAAAAGAGGTCTTGTCTGGTAAGAAACCTGAAGTCAGCCATCTCAGAATATTTGGTTGTCCATTATACACTCATGTTCCAAAGGAAAAGAGGACCAAGCTAGATCCTTCAGGAAAGAAGGGTATCTTTGTGGGTTACAGTGAAAGCTAGAAGGCTTACAAAATATAATTTCCAGGGTTCAAGAAGATTGATGTCAGCAGGGATGTGACATTTGATGAAAAAACAGCATTCATCAAATCAAGGAAGACACCTGTTGAAGTTTATGAAGAACCTAAGGAAACTGGATTTCAAGACACTACCATGAATGAAGCAATTCCAGATGCAGTTCGTGAAATTGAAGATCCACAAGAACCTATAGATCCACCCCGTGAGAATAAAGCCCACAAGAGGAAACCTGCATGGGCTAGAGAGCACATTCAAGATGCAGAAGATATGGCATTCTATAAGAAGAACACAGAGCAAAGAAGAGAACTAGATCTCATACCAGCTATGTTGCTTTACTCTGTGACATCATAAACAAAGAACCTTCCAATTATGAAGAAGCAGCAGAAAAGAAAGAATGGAAGGATGCCATGGTTGAAGAATACCAATCAATAATGAAGAATGATGTTTGGGATGTTGTCCCAAGACATGAAGGGAAGTCTGTTGTGACTTCCAAATGGATCTACAAGATCAAGCATGCTACAGATGGTAGCATAGAGAAATACAAGGCAAGATTTGTAGCTCGTGGCTTCTCTCAGAAAGAGGGAATAGATTATGAAGAAACTTTTGCTCTTGAAGCCAGGTACACTTCCATCAGATCAGTACTTGCTCTGGCTGCAGCGATGAAATGGAAGATACACCAGATGGATGTCAAGACTAATTTCTTGAATGGTGTAGTTGAAGAGGAAGTATATGTGGAGCAGCCACTCGGTTTTGAAACACATGATAGGGAGTCATATGTATGCAGATTGAAGAAAGCCTTGTATGGTTTAAAACAAGCTCCAAGGACTTGGTATGGTAGGATGGACAGTTTTCTATCCAGTTTGGGCTTTACCAAGAGTAAAGCGGATTCCAACCCTTACTACAAGGTTGAGGAAGGGAATCCTGTGATTCTACTCCTGTATGTGGATGACCTATTTGTAACAGGAGATGACAGATTGATTGTCAATACAAAGAGGAAGCTTGCTATCGAGTTCGATAAGAAGGACTTGGGGATGATGCACTATTTTCTAGGTATGGAGGTGTGGCAGAGTGCAGATGGGATCTTCCTTGGACAAGGGAAGTACACAGTAGATATTCTAAAGAGGTTAGGGATGATGGATTGCAAGGCCATGGCCACACCTATGGCATCGAATCTGAAGCTTTTGTGTGATGCTTCATATGAGCCGATTGATGTCTCTATGTATCATCAGATGATTGGGTCCTTGATGTACCTGACGAACACGAGACCAGATATTTTCTTTGCGGTGAACACATTGAGCCAGTTCCTGACGGATCCGAGGAGTGTTCACCTGATTGCTGTAAAACATATTCTGAGGTACCTGAAGGGTACAGTTGATTATGGGCTCAAGTATGAAGCGAATCAAAAGTTTAACCTGTAGGGTTATGTTGATTCAGATTGGGCAGGCAGTGCTGTAGATAGGAAGAGCACATCTGGGTGCTGCTTCAGTATGGGACCAGGTGTGATATCTTGGTTTAGCATGAAGCAGTCCTGTGTAGCACTAAGTACAACCGAGGCAGAGTATGTTGCAGCCTGTTCGACTAGTTGTGAGGTAGTATGGATTCGGAACATACTGTCAGATTTATTTGATCTCCCGCTGGAGACTACTAGTATCTTTTGTGACAACCAGAGTTGTGTGAAGCTGTCTGAGAACCCGGTGTTCCACGACAGGTCGAAACACATAGAGATCAAATATCACTATATCAAGGGTATGGTGCAGAAAGGAGCAGTGAAGCTCCTGTATGTTACGATGGATGAGCAGATTGCAGATGTACTGACGAAGCCACTAGCTAGAGTGAAGTTCGAGTACTTCAGAGAGAGGCTTGGTGTTCTTCAAATTGACGACACTTCGAGGAATAAGTGATGGAGACATTTGCTGAAGCCATTCCAAGCATGTTGGAAGGAGGATCCTTCACATTGCTGTGGATGTAAGCGCTGGATGATGAGCATCAGGATGATGCTCCAGTTACTGCTATGTATGCATCATGTTGCATGCTGGATATGATCAGCTGGATCATTTATATGTATGTATGTACGCATCATGTTGATGCTAGATATGATCAGGTATACCGATCATGTATTTGTATATGTATCAGGTGGATACTTGTATGATCAGTGTGATCATGTACTTATGTATGTATTAGGTGGATACTTGTATGATCAGTGTGATCATGTACTTATGTATATCAGATGGATGCATTGTATTATCAGGTGGATCATGTCTGATATGTATCAGGTAGATATTGTGTATGCATCAGTTGGATATATTGTTTGATCAGGGTGATCACGGATGACGAGCTTCAGGATGTTGCTTCAGATGATATGCATTAGGTTGATTCTATGATGATCGGGATGATCACATATGACGAGCTTCAGGATGTCGCTCCAGATGATACACATCATTTTGATGCTATGATGATCTGGATGATCACAGATGACGAGCTTCAGGATGTTGCTCCAGATGATACGCATCAGGTTGATGCTATGATGATGATCAGGTTGATCATGTGATGATGTACATGAGGATGATGTATGGTGAGTATCGGTTTGATACTCTATGGCTGTGGATAGGATGTGTAGGTAGAAGAGAAAAGATCCTGGGAGATCCTATAGTCTGTGCTAGGATGCTCTTTCGAGGTTTTTCTATAGGTAGCATAGAAAAGATCCTTTAAAAACTGGACAGGTAGAGCAGTGTGCTCGTAACATCCTGGGTTGCTCTATCGAGATCCTATAGTCTGCACTAGGATGCTTTGAGTAGGTTTTGTGAAAGTTCACATAGAAAAGATCCTTTAAAATCCGGACAAGTAGAGCGGTGTGCTCGTAACATCCTTGGATGATCTATCGAGATCCATACAGGTAGAGTTGTGTGCTTGTAACATCTTGGGATGCTCTGAGTAGGTTTTGTGAAGGTCAACATGTAAAAGAACCTATATTCTGCGCTAGGTTTTGTTGACGCACGTAATCAGTCTTGGGATCCACAGTATGGCCATTGATGATGAAGACCTACAGGTGGTGGGCCTACATCTAGTATGAAAAAGGACTGGCTCTATAGAACTTCCTATGATGAGTAGATTCAAAGATTGGTTGAGATAGCAGCAGCAGTGAGGATGATTCGAGGACGATGCATCAATGATAATGATCCAGAGAAGAAGACTTGTGCTAGCAAATATGTGTTGAGAAATACCTTCCTAGTTAAGAGGGAGTGTTGATGTATATGTAACTTCGAAATGTATTTCATCTATATATTTATTGTACCCCTATAGAGATGTATTATTCCTCTATACGAAAGTGTCGTCATTTGTATTGACAAGTGTCGTAAGTGTGTTAACTTGCCGATGGGTTATTACACCACCTTGTAAGGGGTCGACCTGATATAATGTAATATGAAGTTATTGAACCTAGCTAGACAAGTTGACCCCATAAGGTTATTGGGAAAACAGGACAAGTATAAATAGAGATTGGGAGATCTCTATTTGGATCACTCAGAAACTCATTCTTCCTTCACTCGAAAAGTGGCGCACTTGTGAGGAGGAGGATCAGCTGCTAAGAGGAGTCTATCTCTTATACTTTGGTTGAGCTATTGCTCTATCTATCTCTGAGGAAGTTGTGGGGTTTTTCACCTTAGGGTTTTCCCCACAGAAAATCTGTGTGTCTATTGTCTCTCATGCTTTTGCCTCTTGTGATGATTGACATGCTTGTTATGATTGATATGCATTGATATACTGTACATGTTATTTTCTCAGTAAAGATCCTAGAGTATTGTGAATTAATGCTCAAAATTTAACATTCAGGAGACTTCAAGAAGTTATGCAATGATTCAGGGATTAAGAGGGAGTTGACCACTCCTTACAATCCACAACAGAATGGGGTTGCAAAAAGGAAGAATAGAACAATCATGGAAGTAGCACGAGCAATGCTTCATGACCAAGATCTACCTATGCACCTATGGGCAGAAGCAACAAGGAAAACTGTATATGTTCAAAATAGAACACCACAAAAGATACTTGACAACACGACACCAGAAGAAGTTTTCTTTGGTAAGAAACCATAAGTTATCCATCTCGGGATATTTGGCTATCTAGTATACACACGCATTCGAAAATAAAAGAGGACAAAGCTAGATACTTTAGGAAATAAGGGTATATTTGTGGGTTATAATGAAAGCTTGAAGGCATACAGAATCTAATTTCCAGGGTTCAAGAAGATTGACATTAGTAGGGATGTGAATTTTGATGAAGACTCGGCATACATCAAATCAAGGAAGACACCTATTGAAGACAATGAAGAACCAAGGGTACCCAAAATACAAGACACCACCATGAACGAAGTAATTCCAGAAGAGGATCGTGAAATAGAAGATCCAACACAACCTATAGATCCACCCAGTGAGAAGATATCTCACAAGAGGAAACCAACATGGGCTAGAGAGCTCATCCAAGATGCAGAGAGGTATGGTATTCCAAAGGAGGAACACAGAGAAATAAAAAGGACAAGGTCGCACACCAACTATGCTGCCTTACTCTGTGACATAATGAACAAAGAACCTTCCAGTTATGAAGAAGCAGTAAAAAAGAAAGAATGGAAGGATTCCATGGTCAAGTAATACCAGTTGATCATGAAGACTAATGTTTGGGATGTGGTCCCAAGACCAGAAGGGAAGTCTGTTGTGACTTCCAAGTGGATCTACAAGATCAAGCATGTTGCAGATGGTAGCATAGAGAAATACAAGGCAAGGTTTGTGGCTCGTGTCTTCTCCTAGAAAGAAGGGATAGATTATGAAGATACTTTTGCACCTATAGCCAGATACACTTCAATCAGAACAATACTTGCTCTGGGTGCAGTGATGAAATGCAAAATACACCAGATGGATGTGAAGACAAATTTCTTGAATGGTGTAGTCGAAGAGGAAGTGTATGTGGAGCAGCCACTCAATTTTGAGACACATGACAGAGAGTCATATGTGTGCAAATTAAAGAAAGCCTTGAATGGCTTGAAGCAAGCACCCAGGACATGGTATGGAAGGATAGACAGCTTCCTGTCCAGTTTGGGATTTACCAAGAGTAAAGTGGATTCCAACCTTTACTACCAGGTTGAGGAAGGAAATCCAATGATACTCCTACTGTATGTGGATGACCTGTTTGTGATAGGTGAGGATAGGTTGATTGCTGACATGAAGAGGAATCTTGCTTCCGAGTTTGAGATGAAGGACTTGGGTATGATGCATTACTTTATAGGAATGGAGGTGTGGCAGAGTGCAGATGGAATCTTCCTTGGACAAGGGAAGTATGCAGTAGAGATCCTGAAATGGTTCGGGATGATGGACTGCAAGGCCATGGCCACACCTATGGAATCGAACCTGAAGCTATTGAGTGATGCTTCATCAAATTCGGTTGATGCCACGATATATCGTTAGATGATTGGGTCCTTGATGTACCTGACGAACATGAGACCAGATATTTGCTTTGCTGTGAACACCTTGATCCAGTTTCTGACGGATCCTAGACATGTTCACTGGATTGCTTTAAAGCATATTCTGAGGTACCTGAAGGGTACGGTTGATTATGGGCTCAAGTATGATGTGAATCAAAATTTTAACCTGAAGGGTTATGCTGATTCAGATTGGTCAGGAAGTGTTGCAGATAGGAAGAGCACTTCGGGGTGCTACTTCAGTATGGAATCAGGTGTGATCTCTTGGTTTAGCAGGAAGCAATCCTGCGTAGCACTGAGTACAACCGAAGCAGAGTATGTTGTAGCTTGCTCGGCTAGTTGTGAGGCAGTATGGCTAAGGAAGCTATTATTATATTTATTTGATCTCTAGTTGGATGCTACTTGTATCTTCTGTGACAACCAAAGTTGTGTGAAGTTGTCTAAGAACCTAGTGTTCCATGACAGGTCGAAGCACATTGAGATCAAGTATCACTATATCAGGGATATGGTGCAAAGAGGAGCAGTGAAGCTCCTGTATGTTGCAACAGATGAGCAGATTGCAGATGTATTGACCAAACCACTAGCAAGAGTGAAGTTTGAGTACTTCAGAGAGAGGCTTGGTGCTCTTTAGATAGAAGATACTTTGAGGAGGAAGTGATGGGACACATTTGCAGGAGCCATTCCAAGCATGGTGGTAGGAGGATCCTTCCCATGGATGTGGATGTAAGTGTTGTGTGATGAGCATCAGGACGATGCTCCAGATGATGATGATCATGCGATGATGCTATATGTGATGATGATCAGGATGATCATGTGATGAGTATGTGCATCAGGATGATGCACTGTATGGTGATGATCAGTATGATCATGAGCATCAGGATGATGCTCCGTGTGAGGATGATCGGGTTGATCATGAGTATCAGGATGATACTTCGAGGTCGTGGATATGTGGCAGGTTGTGCAGTAGCATATGATAGCTCCCTGGGAGATCCGATAGGTTGAGCAGTAAGCTCGTAATCAGTCCTAGGATGCTCTTTAGAGATTTTGCGAGAGAGGCATGTAATTAGTCCCGGAGATCCGATAGGTTGTGCTAGGCATTTAAAAGTCCTGGGATGCTCTTTAGAGATCCTGCAGGTCGTAAGATTCTCTTTTAAGGTTTTTCCTGTTCACATGTAATCAGTCTTGGAGATCCGATAGGTTGTACTAGTCATGTAAAAGTACTGGGATGCTCTTTAGAGATCTTTCCGGTCGTGCTATGCACATAAAGGATACTGAGATTCTCTTTAAAGGTTTTGTGAAGGTTGCATGTAATCATTCCTGGGAGATCTTGTCGGTCATGCTAAGGCACATAAAGGATCATGGGATGCTCTTCTCAGGTTTTGTAGAGGCTGCATGTAATCAGTCCTGGGAGATCTTGTCGTTCGTACTAAGGCACATAAAGGATCCTAGGATGCTCTTGTTAGGTTTTGTAGAGGCACATAATCAATCCTAAGATTCCACCTCTATCAGGCCACTCGTATAGATGATAAAGACCTCCAGGAGGCTAGGCCTACATCCAACATGAAAAAGGGATGGATCTGTAGAACTTTCTATGACGAGAATAATTGAGAGATAGCACCAGTGATCGAGATGAAGAGTATGGCAGCAGTGGCAATGATGCTCCATGATCCAGTGACGATGATCCAGCTCCAGAATTGAAGACTTGTGCCTATATGTATTGATGACCTGTGTCAAGAGAATACCTTCCTAGTTAAGAGGGAGTGTTGATGTATTTGTAACTTCAGAAGATATTCACTTGTATATTGTATGTATTACATTTTTACTTTATTGTATCCCCAATGGAGATGTATTATTCCTTCGGTTGGAAGTGTCATCATTTGTATTTGCAAGTGTCGCAAGTTACATTGTAAGTGTCGTATCTTATATTTGATGGGTTATTATACCATCTTGGTGGGTTCGACCCTGTATGAGTCATGTGGATGGGTTGTTAGGATTCCTTAGGAAGTTGGCCCAGTTAGGGTTAAAGGCAGGTTAAGTTGTTGTATAAATAGAGAGTGTGACTCTCTCATTTTACTCATTTTTCACTCACTCATCCAACTCGCATAGTTGAGAGAAAGGAGTGCGCACAAGTGGAGGAGGAGTAGCTGTTGAAGACATCTATCTTTTGGGGTTTGATCTTTGTGATCTTTGTATTGGTGATCATTCTATCTCTGAGGAAGTTGCGGGGTTTTTCACCTTCTTGGTTTTCCCCGGTGAAATGCTTTGTGTCCATTGTCTCTTGTGATTGTTATGATGTGTTTGTTATTCTCTTAGTGATCCTAGATAATATTGAATGAAATTATCGGAAAATTAACACTGCTTCTTACCCAATTCCTCCATGAACCTCTGTAACCAAATCATCTCTTTACTAGCCTTTGTAGCAACAACATACTTTTCTTCCATTGCTGAAAGTGCAACAACCTTTTATAGCTTCGAAATCCAACTTACTTTTGTTCCACCTACAGTAAAAAATACCAGGTGGTGCTCCTCCTTTTGTATTTATCACCTTCCATATCTACATCAACATATCCATGTAGAACAATGTATGAACCTCCAAAACATAATGCATGAGCGGCAGTACCTCTCAAATACCTGAGAATCCACTCTACTTCCTCCTGTATTGTTCATATACCTAATCACAAATCCCACTGCATGTGCAATATCTGGTCTTGTGCACACCATGGCATAAATCAAGCTGCCAACTAATTATGAATAGGGAACCCTAGACATGTAATTTATCGCTTCCTGTGTCTTGGGACATATCTCCTTACTTAGTTTGAAATGGCTATCCAAAGGTGTACTAACTATTTTTGCATTGTGCATTCTAAACTTCTCCAACACATTTTGAATGTACTCACCCTGACACAATTTCAATTTGCGATTTTTCCTCTCTCTTGTTATTCTCATACCAAGGTTTTGATTTGCAGAACCCAAATCCTTCATTACAGAGGAATCAGCTAACTTCCTTTTGAGCACATTTATATCTTGCATGTTAGACCCTGCAACAAGCATGTCATCCACATACAATAACAAGATAATATATCTTCCATTATCTAGCCTCTTGAAATAAACACAGTGGTCAGAATGAAATTTTCTATAACCTTGTTCTGTCATAAATCTATCAAATTTCAAATACCACTACTTTGGAACTTGCTTCAGGCCATACAAGCTCTTCTTCAACCTGCCTATACCCCTGTGGCTGCTACATATAAATCTCTTCCTCCAAATCCCCATGGAGAAAGGTTGTTTTTACATCTAATTGTTCAAGATGCAAATATTCTACCACCACTAGAATTAAAATAGTTCTAATTGAAGTCATTTTAACGTCGGGAGAAAATATTTCATCAAAATCTATAGCTTTCTTATGTGCAAACCCCTTTACAAAAATTATGGCCTTATACCGCTTCTTTCATCCATCTTCCTCCTTCAACATGTAAACCCATTTATTCTGCAATTCTCTTTTACCCATAGGAAACTGAACCAAATCCCAAGTTTGGTTTCTTACCAATGATTCCATCTCCTCATTCATGCCTTTCTCCCACTTATTTCTAGTTTCCACCTACATTGTTTCTTCATAACATTCTGGTTCACTAGAATCAGTCATTAATAAATAATATAGTGAAGGAGATAATCGTTTAGGGGGTCTACTTAACCTGGTAGATATTCTAACACTTGCGAGAGTTTGATGTACCTGCTATTGTTCTTGATTTTCTAGCACCTTTGGAACTTCATTTTTTTATTTCATCAAGCACTTTGTGCTTTGTGTTTTTATTTTCCTGTTTCTTTCCCTGCAATTGATCTTTATACATGACCTTTTTATTGAATACCACGTCTCTACTCCTAATGATTTTTTTATTTATTTTCATAATCCCATAAGCTATAACCAAAATCATCAACCCCATATCCAATAAAGGTACATTTCTTGTATTTAGCCTCAATCTTTGTTCTACTTTCTTTATTAATATGGGCAAATGTTTCACAACCAAAAGTTCCTAGAAATGAGTATTTTACCTTTTAACCTTTCCATGCCTCCTCTGGAATAACACCATCCAAAGCACTTGAAGGCTCTATGTTTATTAAGTAAACAACAGTATCTACAATATCTTCCTAAAACTGTAAGGGAAACCCTACATGAAATCTCACACACCTTGCACACTCTATGATTGTTTTTTCCTCCGTTTCTGACACACCATTTTCTTGTGGTGTTCCTGGGACTGTCTTCTCTCTACAAATCCCATGGTATGAACAATAAATATCAAACTCATTGCCGCACTATTCAACTCCATTATCATATTTGAGACACTTCAACCTTTTTCATGTCTCATTCTCAACCAAAGCTTTCCATTTCTTAAAAGTAGCAAACACATCATATTTCTGTCTAATGCAATAAACCCAAGTTTTTCAAGTTGCATCATCAATAAAAGTAACATAATAACAAGAGCCACCAAGAGATTGTACCTGAGACGGTCCCCATACATATGTATGCACAAGCTCTAGATTTTCACTCTTTCTTTGTTTCCCAAACCTGAGAAATATACCTCTCTTTTGTTTTCCATAAACGCAGTTCTCACATAATTCCAAACTTACCTGCTTCAGATATGGAAACAACTTCCTTGAGTGGAGAATCTGCATCCCCTTCTCACTCATGTGTCCAAGCCTATGATGCCACAATGTTGTATATGTTCCTATGGAAGCTAAAGAGATAGAACAATCAGTATTATGAGGACATAAATACAACGTACCTATCTTGTCTCATTTTTCTATCACCATTGATCCTTTATTGATATTCCACCATGTCTCTCCAAATGTCGATAAAAAAACACCATCTCCCAATTGCCCTGTTGAGATAATATTTCTTTTCATAGCATGAATATGCCTTACATCTTTTATTAGCCATTCACCATTCTTTAACTTTATCCATACCTTACCCATTCCAACAATTTTACATGGTTCGTCATTACCCAATAAAACATGTCCAAAATCGCCTGGAACATAATCATGAAAGAATTTCCTATGGGGTGTAGCATGACATGAAGCTTCTGAATATACTACCCAGTAATCACTAGTATTATCTAATGAAAGAATCAAAGCATCTTGTAACACATCACCTGCTACATTTGCTTCCTGAGTAGTCTCTTGTTGTCCATGCCCTTTCTTCTTTAGATATCTGTAATATTTCTTCAGATGTCCTTTCTTTCCACAGTTCCAACACTCTATCTTTCCTAGTATAGACTTGGGTCTTCCCTTCCTGGAATTGATGTGGTTACCTGTGCTCTTTCCTCTCTCCCTTTGTCTTCCCCTGCTCTCCATGGTCAGCGCATTACTTGATGTCTTACCTGTGCTTTTCTTCGCATTTTCTCGCTAAGAATAACACCAACAACATCATCAAATTTTAAAGTGTTTGAACTAGAGACATAGTTACTTATAACCATGACCAAGTCGTTCCAGCTTTCTAGAAATGAGCACAAGATTAAAAGATCCCTAACCTCATCATCAAATTTCAGTTTTACAGAACTTAGCTGATTTGTAATCGTATTATATTCATTTAAATTATCAGCAATAGATCCACCTTCTGACATCTTCATATTAAACAAATGCTTCATTAGAAATACTTTGTTGGAGGATGAGGTTTTTTCATACAACTTATCCAATGCGCTCATCAGACCCTCCATTGTCTTTTCTTTTGATATATTGAAAGCCACCGACAAAGCGAGGCACAACCATATTGTTCCCAGTGCCTTTCTATCAAGAACCTCCCATTCTTTGTCCTTCATAGTCGTCGACTGTTTTGCGTTTCCTCCCAATGGTAGAAATAGATCCTTCTAATACAGATAGTCCTCCATTTTCATCTTCCATAACTGGTGGTTTTTGCCATTACATTTCTCGACCTTAAACTTTCCTTCTTCCTCCATTTCTCCCACTCGAACCATGAACCCTTATTTCCTGCGAGTTTATATGCCAAATAGACCTTTGGCTATGATACCAATTGTTAGAAAAACAGGATCGCAGAGAAATAACAATAAACAAGATGCAAATATAAATCACATAAAACAAACTACAATAGAGACACCAATATAACGTGGTTCACACAAGGTGAGATACATCCACACAAAAATAGTCGGTCCTTATTATTATACCATCCAACAAATGAGGGGACACAACCTGCAGCACATTCGCTGCAACTTCTTCTTCACTCTCTCACAATATCTCTTACAAAATCAAAGATATGTACAATGCTACAATACATTACACAGTCGTATTACAATGACTTCCTTTTAAAGGGGAATTACCATGGGAAAATACTACGAGCTACCAAAAACCATGGGCCTGCAAACTATTGGCCAACAAAACAACCCAAAAATTTATTTCAGGGGCTTCGCCCCTGGACCCTCATGGGGGGGAGATGCCTCCCTGCTGGGATGAGTGTACAGTCCACCTGTACATCATACAAAACTGGGGTACAAACAAAACTGAAATAAAAATATATATGAATCAGGAAGATCGGGCTCCACAACCAACATTATGTTCCTCTTTCTTCTAACAAAATATTCTCTACCTTTCTTGGAAGATTCTCCTTTTTGTGTTTCTACAATGGACCCTGCATGATTCACTTCAAATCCACTCAGAACAAAAAATTCTCCCATGTTTATTGTTTCTTTCTCAACTCCTCCTCAATAAGCAATTCAATTAATACATAGTGGAAAATACTATGTTCCACATTCTCCAGATGTGTTTGAACATGCATGGCCATTTTAGTCAGTCTTCTCCAAAAGAAAAATGGGAGATTTATCTTTTGACCTTGGAAATGCAAAATAAATCATAAATGATAGATGAATGTAATGGCATACATCCCTTCTGTAACATCCTGAAAATCACAAAAAAATTAAAATTTTTCAGAGTAGCATTAGTTGCTATACTTACTGTGCGGAAATATAATAAATGCTTCTTTATTCATTTAAACGGCATACTGAAATACAAATGTTATATTGATCATGTATGTGTATTGTTTTAAGATGTGCGTGAAATGTGTTTATGTCTACATTAGGATGCTCTTGGATGTTTCCTTGCCTCAATCATACATCCTAGATCACTTATGATTACTAAGATTTAATGTCGAAGCTTTAAATATTTACTTGCTATTGTTTATATGTACTAACTATTTGTTTTTCTTATTGATGATGCAAGGGTCCTATGGGTACCCCGAGGCTTACTTAGCTATTAGCTAAATCATTTGAACGTTCTGTCGCAGATCACAGGTAAGAGAATAGTATTTTTCGAAAGTGAATATGGAGGTCCTATTTATAGTCAGTTAGCTTTCAAGTTTTAGAAAGAGAAAAGAATACTTGCAAACATTTCAGGGTAAGATCTAATTCGATCGTTGCTTTAGCTATAATCTGTAACAGGTTATTTATATGACTTTATAGTCATTACATTCTACTCTCAATATTTATGTTATTTTAATACACAAGTATTTGTACAATGTTGAGCATCGAAAACAATGTTAAGTATTTCAAATCCTACTTAAGGGAATTACAGTAAGTATTAAATGTCTATGGTAAAAGGATCATATCCGAAGTTCAAATATTCTTATTGTAATTCTATGTCTATCCTTTGATCCTATGCATTATATGTATAACCCATAATGTGATGTTATTATAGAGACTTTGACATAAGTCTATAGTAGCAAACTATGCACGCTATGCACTCTTCTACTAATTTATGTGATGGCTATTTTAATGCTTAGAATATTGTAATAGTATTTATAGTTATAACTATTGCTATTTGCATTCCTCCTATAGTTTATACCATTGATAATATATCTATTAGATCATTGTAACAATAGATTATACTATGGTTGCGATATGTGCTTTTGGTCTTTATACAATACACAAGGGTTTGATTTATTATATTTTCCATGTAACACCTTAGTTATTACTTTTGCAAGGATAATAACATATAATTATATTATCCTAAGTTCCTAAACCTCCCATGTCTATGGTCGAGGTCTTACCTTGGTTATTAAACCATGGCGTAACCCTTTGGATGAAATATGATAATGTTTTGAATTTGGGTCTTTTGGTGACTTTACTATATTAATAATTCAATGTTTTAACTATATAGAGGTAGATCCACCATCGTGTTTCATGGTTATGTTGACGGTTCTTCGTACTTGTGGTAGCTGTGTTAATAAAGTGAAATAAAGGGTTCCTTAGTGGAATGCATAATGGAAACCAACGTGGCAGCCTTCACGTAGTCTCCTTGGTTATGGTGCTAACCCTAACTGCTCTCGGGCTTACCACTTCCATGGCATAATCTTTTGCATTCAGTTTTCCGGAGTGGTGTGGTAGAGAGGCCGACAGGCCTGCGGGTATTTAGGGTTCCATTTCTGGTTTTTGAGAGCACCTCCCAAGATTCGAAACTGCGACCTGTGGAAGAATACTGTCACTTGTTAAGGTGTTAAGATCCAAGCCATGAAGTGAGGATTTTTGCACTTGTTTAGTAGGTGTCGTGACTCTGGAACTTGCCAGCTTGCAGGGACATTTGTCTTGGAGTCCATGGTCTTTATGAAAAGGTAATGTCTCAGTTCTCTTCTCGCTTCTCATGATAGTTTAAAAATATTACTATTGCTTGTAATTTGTTTTCAAACTTCATAATACATCTTTTAACCATTCTATGTGTTAATGGCAGGTACTTCTCGTCTACAGGTTTCTATGTTCGAAGCTACGTGGAAAAATTGCTTGATAACCGATAAGCCTCGGTGGTTTTTCCTGTAGGTTTCTCTTAGCAACTGTTGTTCGTTGTTTGGTTTTAGCCGAAGCTTTCGGTTTTGTGGTCTGGCTGTTGATATGGCCATCGTTTGAAAAGTTGTAAGCCGAAATGGCAAGTGTAGGGAGGAATTGATCCTCGACCTACCTCGGTATTGACTCAACATTTTATTGTGTAACAAGTTTGTCACGTCTAACGACTGTGTGAAGGGTTTGTCCCTTGGCCAATTGATAAAATAAAAGATAATGATTGTTTATGGTATTTAAAAATCGATATTGTTTTTAGGAATGATGTTGGGGTTTCGACCTCGTATTGTTGCTTTTCAAAGTATTTTGATTTCTGGGTGTTTGCTAGGTTTACGCATAAAGGATGTTTCCAAGCTTTTAGAGCTCTCGACAGTGGTAGATAAAAATGAAGCAAAGCTTCTCGCTGTTTTTTTGAAAGTTTATAAAAGATTGTTTGTTGTCGTCGTTTTGATGAAACTGAGAGCAATGGTTGTAAAACTCTATGGTAGAAAGTATTTGGTTTTCTTTTACTCAAAGGATAGTTATGTGGGTCGAACTCGCAACTCCAATCTGTAGTACCTTCTTTCGTATGATTCAGTGGTAAAGTTTGTAATATAATCTAAGGGTTTAGCAGGTTTATATTGTAGCTATAATAATATTGTATATTAACTAAGGAAAAATGCCTTAGTTGAAGACTTGTTAAAATGCTATCTAAATTTAGAACAGTCTAGAGATTTTAAATCCGTAAGGTTGGATGTGAATACTGTACTTGATAATAAATACTATTCTGATTTATGTAGTTGTAACAATGATAAGGATTTATAAAGAATATGATATGTAACCTATAGGGTTTCGAAAAACCAATCTCTGTCTTTGTTCTGTTATTGTGATTTTTTTACAAAGTCAATAATAAAATGTAAGATATTGTATACTGTGTATATGGATCTTGTTCTCCTGTATAGTTGTTTTATATCCTAAATAATAATGATAGTTTATAGTTATTATTTCGATTCTGCTAGTGTTTGTAATAAATAGAATAAACATATAAAAAGAAATATAGTAAGCAGATATATGTATTATTTGTCTTCTATGAAGACTAATTAACCTGAAACTGAACTTAAAGCTTTGTATAGAAAGAGAGATGGAAATAGGTTTATGTATTTTTATTTCTACTGCTACGATTGTGAATGTATTAGATTGTTTTAAATAAACAAGTAGTTGCTATGTTTTTCTATGAAAGATATATGAGATATGTCAATTTCATTTCATAAACAAATAAGGAAACTACAGTAAATAAAACAGAGTATATCTAATTCATTAATCTATCTGCTTGCATATCATTCATCTACTTTTTAAACACTCTTCCATGTACTAGAGTACGACACAAGTGTTGATGTAATTGTAACTTCGGAATGTATTTCACCTATGTATATTGTATTCCTATAGAGATGTTATTATTCCTCTATATGGAAGTGTTTGTATTCCTATAGAGATGTTATTATTCCTCTATACGGAAGTGTCGTCATTTATATTGTAAGTGTCGTAACTTATACTTGATGGGTTATTAGACCACCTTGATGGGGTCGGCCTGTATGAGTCATGTGGGTAAAAGGGTTATTAGACCACCCTAGTGGGGGTCATCCCTGTCAGCATTATGTTATGTGGTTAAGTTAAGGCCGACCTAGTAAGGTTATTAGGCAAGTCAAGTTAGTGTATAAATAGAGTGCGGGAGGCACTCTATTTGATCATTCACTTCTCACTCACACACTCATTGGAGAGTGGTGCAATAGTGGAGGAGAAGAAGCTGCTGCTAGAGGACTATCTCTTGTACTTGGGTTGTATCATTGCTCTATCTATCTCTGAGGAAGTTGTAGGGTTTTTCACCTTCTTGGTTTTTCCCGGTAAAAATCTGTGTCTCTTGTGTGCTTGCATTATTGTGTCCATGATTGATATGCTGTAGATATGTTGTACATGTTATTATCTCAGTTAAGATCCTAGATCAAATTGAAATTTCTTAAAAACTAACATGGTATCAGAGCTAGCTTGAAAGAAGGCATGGTATGGCATTTATGACACTTGTTGCACTTGTGAAGCTAGGGCTTGATATAGCAAAAAACAGTCATCATAGAACTTTCACTATAAATTCATTTTGGAAAAGTTTCAGGATCTGAAAATATTACAAGTAGAAGATAAGACCCCCATGTACCTTGTGTCCGAAGGAGAGCCTCTAATTTGTTGTACTTTCAGATTTATGATCTGTACAATATAGGGTTTCTGCCTCTTCCAGATCTCAGTCATAAATAGGTGACCTAGGAAAAAAGGTCACAACTTGGGATAGGAAGATCAAAATGAAATTTTGTAAAAAGTGATAGGTAGGGCACGGACTTTAATTTCATAGGTACGATTTTCAGAGGCCGAAGTTGAACCAGTGACATGTGGCACTCCGTACAAGTTCGCTCTCCTGTTTTATCCCGTAAACAGGTCACATTGCAACACTTGGCATAACTCTCTCTCAAAGAATCCATTTGAGGTCATACCTATGGAGTTGGAAAGATAACAGGTCCGGCTACCACAGATAGAATTTTCAGACTTTGTAGATTGGAAATTTCGGAGTTACACCAGAAACAATAAGGTGCATATTTCTGTCAAAACAGAATTGGATTTTGAGCACCTTCATTCATGGCAACGGGAATTTAGGGTTTCGGAGAAAGTTGGAATTTTTGTAATCAAAGACCACAGCTAGATGCTCCTCATCAAAATCGAAATTTAGAGACCCAGATCAATTTTTTTTGTTGGGCAGAAGGTCGGGCTTGATCAAACCCTAGTTCATGACTTTGATTGGAAAGGTGGAAAATTAGGGCTTCTACAGAAGTTGGAATTTTTGAATTCTGTGACCACGGATGGAAGCTCCTCAAGAAAATAGAAGTTTAGAGATTTGGATCAAACCTTTTGGTTGGGTGAAGCTTCAGGAAAATCAAACCTTAATTCAGGGTCCTCCTAGTGAATCTGGAAATCTAAAAGGCAATTTTGAGGGGTGAAACTTTGCAGTTTTCAAATTCTGAGTATACCAGCTTTCCAGCTCAGCAAGGCGCATCTTTCTATCATTTCAGAAGTTTGAAATTCAAAGTTTGAATTTTTAGGGTTTCCCTGACAAACCCTAATCCAGCTCCAGATCCAGTTTCTGCAAATCAAGTGGATTGGGTGAATCCTAGAAGAGAATGGATTGGTCACCTGCATAAGTGAAGAAGTTCCTGTTTCAGAGGGAGATGAGGCTAAGGCCTTACATAATAAGATTACAAGCAATCTCGATAAGTATGACTTATCCAGGTATGTTTCGAGATCTGTTCATGATTAAGTTTATGGTATGTTTGTCTTCATTAAGGTTAGTACAATCTTGATTAACTTTAGACTTGTCGTATCACCTTAATAAAATTATGAATGTAGATATTCATTGATTAGGGTTTTGACACTTATGATTGTACTAATGCATTGTGGTGTTGTATGAGGTTGATGTTGTTTGCTAACATGAAAGGTACATCAAGAAAGACAAATTATGTTCTAGTTAAAGAACATATGACCATGGTGACATGAAGACAAAGATTCATCCATTGTCATGGATCACATAGAAGCTCTACTTACGAGGTATGTATAATTTGGTTCTACAATGCTTAACCTATGAGATATGCAGGTCACTAGCACAAGTCATTTAAGAGAACAAGAAGACATCATGTGGGTATGTTAGACATAACCAACTAACATATTAATCTAGGTATGCTTTTCCTATATCAAGTTAGAATCCTACCTTGTGATAGGATCTCTTATATAAGTATACTTGGTATGATTGATAATGATTATTCATGAAGTTATAGGTTTGAGTAATCATGGGTTTAGGCATATTATGCTTCTTACTTTGATTGATGATATGACTAACCAGAAAAGTCCTATGGTCAAATAGGAATATGCATGAGTAAAAGAATTGTGATAAATTATCTGTGTATGAAATGATCTTGACCGAACATGTTTAAGATTACTTAGAATCATAATGTTTTTTATTATACTAATGAATGTATGTATGAGACCTCGAGGATAACATAATGATGATACTAGTAAGTATGCATAAGTGATCGAGGATGGTATAAGTTCAAGGACAGGTAATCCAAGAAGCAAAGATCAAGAGGGAGCACACTCCAGTAGTTCCTACAAGGAAGCAAATATTGAAAGGGAGTCCACCCTACAAACCAAACAAAGATAAGTATTTGAATTGTCATTGCTTGCATACTTGTTTGTTTAAATAATATTGTTCAATGATGTATATGCTTATGTTCCTAGACTTAGGGTGTGTATTATGCATATTAGAATAATTGCATTAATGAACAATATACTACTAATATGCATGTGATGGGTAAGTGGCCTATGGCATTGTACAACATTCTATTCCTACTTATCTAGAATGAAACCTCTTTGCTGACATGTTGGGAGTTGTGCACACTCTTAACAATGTTCTGGTAGAGATTGGAAGGCATCTAGAAAGTTACGGGATATGGATAAATGTTGTATTGAAGCATTGGCTAAAAATAATTGCATGACTGTATGACATATTTATTTATGTGTAAGAATTTGTTCAGAAAACTATGAGATGTTTCTAATCATGCAATTTAACTTGCTTTGTAGGAAAGATCGTATACCATCACCTACAAAAGGACTACAACATTTGTTCCAACAACGAAGTTCAAACTATCTATTGAAGATATTGAAGAATCTGAAGTTCCCATGATACTGATACAATAAAAGGATGCCATGGTCGATAAGTACCAATCGATCATGTTCGGGATGTGGTCCCAAGACCTGAAAGGAAGTCTGTTGTGACTTCCAAGTGGATCTACAAGATCAAGCATGCTACAGATGGCATCATAGAGAAATACAAAGCGAGATTTGTAGCTCGTGGCTTCTCCCAGAAAGAGAGAATAGACTATGAAGAGACTTTTGCTCCTGTAGCCAGGTACACTTTCATTAGATCAGTACTTGCTCTGGATGCAGTGATGAAGTAGAAGATACACCAGATGGATGTCAAGACAACCTTCTTGAATGGTGTAGTCGAGGAGGAAGTGTATGTAGAGCAGCCACTTGGTTTTGAGACACATGACAGGGAGTCATATGTGTATAGATTGAGGAAATCCTTGTATAACTTGAAGCAAGCTCCTAGGACTTGGTATGGTAGGATAGACAGCTTTCTATCTAGTTTGGGCTTTACCAAGAGTAAAGCGGATTCCAACCTTTACTACAAGGTTGAGGAAGGAAATCCAGTGATACTACTTCTGTATGTGGTTGACCTGTTTGTTACAGGTGAGGATAGATTGATTGCCGATACGAAGAGGAAGCTTGCTGCCGAGTTCGAGATGAAGGACTTGGGAATGATGCACTACCTTCTAGGCATGGAGGTGTGGCAGAGTACAGATGGAATCTTCCTTGGACAAGGGAAGTATGCAATAGAGATCCTGAAGAGGTTCGGGATGATGGACTGCAAGGCCATGGCCACACCTATGGCATCGAACCTGAAGCTTCCATGTGATGCTTCATATGATTCGGTTGATGTCACTGTGTATCGTCAAATGATTGGGTCCTTGATGTACCTGACGAACACTAGACCAGATATTTGCTTTGCGGTGAACACATTGAGCCAATTCCTGACAGATCCCAGAGGTGTTCACCTGGTTGTTGTAAAGCATATTCTGAGGCACTTGAAGGGTACAATTGATTATGGGCTCAAGTATGATGTGAATCAAAAGTTTAACCTGCAAGGTTATGTTGATTCAGATTGGGCAAGCAGTGCTGCAGATAGGAAGAGCACATCTAGGTGCTGCTTCAGTATGGGATCAGGTGTGATCTCTTGGTTTAGCAGGAAGCAGTCCTGCATAGCACTGAGTACAACTGAGGCAGAGTATGTTGCAGCTTGTTCGGCTAGTTGTGAGGCAGTATGGCTCCGAAAGCTATTGTCTGAGTTATTTGATATCCCATTGGAGGCTACTGGTATCTTTTGTGACAACCAAAGTTGTGTGAAGCTGTCTGAGAATTCGGTATTCCATGACAGGTTGAAGCACATTGAGATCAAATGTCACTATATCAGGGATATGGTGCAGAGAGGAGCAGTGAAGCTCTTGTATGTTGCCACAGATGAGTAGGTTGCAGATGTGTTGATGAAACCACTAGCCAGAGTGAAGTTTGAGTACTTCAGAGAGAGGCTTGGTGTTCTTCAAATTGGAGACACTTCGAGGAAGAAGTGATGGACACATTTGTAGGAGCCATTCCAAGCATGGTGAAAGGAGGATCCTTCCCATGGCTGTGGATATAAGCGCTATGTGATGAGCATCAGGACGATGATCCAGTTATTGCTCTGTATGCATCATGTTGGATGCTTGTTATGATCAGTTGGATCATGTATATGTATATGCATCATGTTGGATGTTTGTTATGATCATTTGGATCATGTATTTGTATATGCATCATGTTGGATGCTTGATATGATCAGTTGGATCATGTATTTGTATATGTATCAGGTGGATGCATTGTATGATTAGGATGATCACGTATGATGAGTATCAAAATGATACTTTGGATGATGTACATCAGGATAATACTCTGGATGATGTACATCAGGGTGATCACAGATGACGAGCTTCAGGATGTTGCTCCAGACGACATGCATCAGGACGATGCAATGATGATGATCAGGATGATCATAGATGACGAGCTTCAGGATGTTGCTCCAAGTGACATGCATCAGGATGATGCTATGATGATGATCAAGATGATCACATATGACAAGCTTCAGGATGTTGCTACAGATGGCATGCATTAGGACGATGCAGTGATGATGATTAGGATGATCATGTACATCAAGATGATGTATGATGAGTATCAGGTTGATACTTCGTGGCCGTGGACAGGTTGTGCAGGTAGCATAGAAAAGATCCTCAAGATCCGGACAGGTAGAGCAGTGTGCTTGTAACAGCCTGGGATATAGAGATCCAGACAAGTTGAGCAGTAAGCTCGTAAATAAGTCCTGGGATGCTCTTTCGAGGTTTTGCTACTAGAGGCATGTAATCAACCGTAGAGATCCGAGAGGTTGAGCAATAAGCTCGTAATCAGTCCTGGGATGCTCTTTAGAGTACTTGTAGGATGCAAGACACTCTTTAAAGGTTTTGTGGTGTGTGAGGTCACATATAATCAGTCCTAGAGATCCGAGAGTTTGAGCAGTAAGCTCGTAATTAGTCCTGGGATGCTCTTTAGAGTACTTGCAGGATGCAAGACACTCTTTAAAGGTTTTGTGGTGTGTGAGGTCACATATAATCATCCCTAGAGATCCGAGAGGTTGAGCAGTAAACTCGTAATCCGTCCTGGGATGCTCTTTAGAGTACTTGCGGGATGCAAGACACTCTTTAAAGGTTTTGTGACAGTCAACATGTAAAAGATCCTATAGTCCGGGCTAGGTTTTGTTGACACATGTAATAAGTCTTGAGGATTCCACAGTATGGCCAGTGATGATGAAGACCTACAGGTGGTGGGCCTACATCCAGCATGAAAAAGGGTTGGCTCAGTAGAGCTTCCTATGACGAGTAGTTCAAAGATTGATTGAGATAGAAGCAGTAGTGACAATGACGATGATTCGATGATGATGATGCAGTGACGATGATCCAGAGAAGAAGACTTGTGCTAGAAGGCCTGTGTCGAGAAATACCTTCCTAGTTAAGAGGGAGTGTTGATGTAATTGTAACTTCGGAATGTATTTCACCTATGTATATTGTATTCCTATAGAGATGTTATTATTCCTCTATACGGAAGTGTTTGTATTCCTATAGAGATGTTATTATTCCTCTATACGAAAGTGTCGTCAGTTATATTGTAAGTGTCATAACTTATACTTGATGGGTTATTAGACCACTTTGATGGGGTTGGCCCTGTATGAGTCATGTGGGTAAAAGGGTTATTAGACCACCCTAGTGGGGGTCGGCCCTGTCAGCATTATGTTATGTGGTTAATTTAAGGCCGACCTAGTAAGGTTATTAGGCAAGTCAAGTTAGTGTATAAATAGAGTGCAGGAGGCACTCTATTTGATCATTCACTTCTCACTCACACACTCATTAGGGAGTGGCGCACTAGTGGAGGAGGAGAAGCTGCTACTAGAGGACTATCTCTTGTACTTGGGTTGTATCATTTCTCTATCTATCTCTGAGGAAGTTGCGGGGTTTTTCACCTTCTTGGTTTTCCCCGGTGAAACTCTGTGTCTCTTGTGTGCTTGCATTATTATGTCCATGATTGATATGCTATAGATATGTTGTACATGTTATTCTCTCTGTTAAGATCCTAGATCAGATTGAAATTTGTGAAAAACTAACAACAAGAACAGTGCATGGAAAATATACGGAAGCAATTTATCCTATCAATTCATACAATTTATTCAACAATTTACAGAATCATAATCAGTTCATAAAATAAAACATTTATCTCTGCATGATGATAACTATCAATATTCAGCTAGTAAATTCTAAATCAATAGTTTAAGGAAATAAATGATAACCACTTAGGAAATGAAATAAAAAGTAGAACCTGCAATTGTAGATAGGGTGGACAAACACCCAAAGAGGCTTGTTCCTCCCAAACTTCTCTAGAAGAAGCAGTCAATATCAGTTTCTCCTTAGGACCCCGAGCCTGTTTACTGAACCACTAGGTAGAAGACTCTGTGTATAAGCAAGGCACTCCGGTTGTACTTTCAACAATCAATGGGGACTTGCAATACACCTCAAAATAACTCTCTGCACTCAGCAGTAAACTCTGCACTTAGCAGAAGTGAAACAAACTTACACTACAACTCAAAACATAGCTTCCCCTCATCGAATCTCTTGTGTGAATACAACAGAACCACAAGGTATTTTTTCTCATCAGAAAAAGTGTGAGCCTTTGCTCAAATTCGATGGCTTATAAAGATGCTTAGGTCTTTAATGGTCAATTTTCCAAAATAAATGAGCCTCAAACTCCAGTCCCATCTTTCATGGAACTTTGACCACAATTCAAGGGAGTTGTCCCATAACAACAACTAGTTACTGAGTTCCTGATGCTGCCACTTGTCCATTGCCTTCTACCCCAGATTCCATTCCACCTAGTGGGTCAGTAAACACTCTTTCAACAATCTCTTTGGGTGAGTGTCTCCTATTTTATTTTATTAAATAATAATATTGTGCAATTACGTCATCCTTGGCCACTTGGCAAAATATAAAACTTTACAATAAAAGTTAAGATAATGTTTTCTTCAAACATAAAATGTTTCAGCAAAGGGGTCTGTTACTCCTTCACAAGTGACGTACTTCTGGACAATGAGGAAAACATCCCTCCATTCTTCTTTCACCCATACACATGGTATTCCTTTGCTCTAGTCTAGATTTTGATGATCTAGTGTTAAGAACTAGTTGCAATATGCTCCCTTAATTTTTCTACCTTTGAACCAATGCTCACCCTCCTATGAAAGTACCATTCTAGCAACTATGGACCTCTAAAAAATGTGCAGCACTAATTTCCCTAACTACACCTCATGCCCATAAAAGTATCAACAAATTCCCTTGTAACCTTGTTACTATGACCCCGCAATCTCCCACAGAGCGAAAGCCACCCAGATTCTTGAAATCATTACTTGCTCCATGGGTAATCTTCAAATAATCCAAATCATGCTAGTTTGTATCTAATCACCAAATATTTCTAGTTCATCCTTATGTAGTTATATTTCCTATACTCAAGTATGGAAGACTGGTTTGTCTCAAGCTGCCTCACTTTTGCAATGCCGGAAAGGAGTATGGATAATCAGGGTTCATGGTTCTCTGAATGTCGAAATGGTCAAGTGAATTGAGTGAATTATGATTTGAATCCTTCATGTGATTCAAGTCATAAAAACAATATAATGGATCATACGTTATGTATTGTCAAATAAGAAGATAATAATTAGGTAAGGTGACAGTTTCCTTCAATAGGTCAATAATGAAAGTATCCAGGCATGCAAAAATAAAGGGAACGAATGATATTAAGAGCATCATTAATATTCATGCTTAACAAAAATATGGAAATAGGAAGTTACGAAACCATAATTACCTTGTAGAGGATACGATCGACATACCAAATCTGACAATGATAACATCAGATATGCATGTTGACAAGCTACCAAATTCAAAAAAATATGGTAGGTAACAAGTTCTTTGAAAACCTGGAGGACCGTTGGAGTTAATAAATTTGGTAGTAATCTGATCCCGGAACATCATGTATAGCCTACTGGAACTCAATAATCCCACAGTAACTTGTTCTTTTCACAATATTGATGGATTACCATAACTTGAAAATCCTGCAGTAGACTAGCCTTTCAACAACATTGATGGACTACCAGAACTTGAAAATCTTGCAATAAACTATCATTTCAATAATGTTGATGGACTACTGGAATTATGGAGATTTCCATCCACCGCTAACATTTGAATGATAATTATGATTATGCAAGAAATTTCCTCTTAGTTCCACATGAAGTTGTTCTTGATTTCTTCTGAAGGCTTGATTGGTTATTTTCCATCTGAAATATATACTCTAAATCCTTGAACTAGTACTTGTTGAAAATAGATGTGAAATAAATCATAATCATAAGGACTAGAAATTGAAAAACCATCTGCTAAGATTATCACTATAAAAAATTTGTAAAAACTAAATAACAAGGGTGGATTCTTATCTTTGCTGAGAAAGTGAAATAATCCACATATCCTTTTTATTTGCAAAAATAATGAAATCCACACCCGCTAAAATCATAAATATTCAAATATTCCAACCATTGGGTACAATTTTCAACATGTGACTCGAATGTTCTAATGTCGAACATGAAATTCATTGGATTACTGACCATTAATGTATGGCATTAACCAACGTGAAAAAAATCACCAATGATGTCAATGAGCATCAAGGTAACTTAGTAATATTACTAGGTATGAATAATATGAGCTGATGTCGAGTCACCTACAAGATCTGATGATTAGGGGACTTTGATGCATTCCCATTATCATTAGTGAGAGAACCTGCCATTAATGCATGCAAGCCTCAAGGTATTATCCTAATTTGTGACCTCGATCCTATATAATGTGTTGCATTCGATCATATGAAGCTATTAGTAGGATCAAATTAATGAATCCCTCATCAACTAATGTGAGTATAACACAAATCATTTAGAAGAATCATGATTTTAAAAGAATCAATACAAAAACATGTTGAAAAAATGATGAATTATGTCTTCCAAATTTTGGGACAGGTAATGAATAACATAAGAGAAATATATTTCCATATCAATGGTGGTGGTGTCTAAAGAAATCATTACAACACTTATGAATAATGAGGAATATCCATAAAATCACAATGATATGATGATAGAACGATCCATAAGGACCATCTATGCATAGGTTTGGGTAGGGGGCCAAACCAACAACAACTGGACCATGTCAGTTATAACGATCCATAAAAGGTGGATATGAGATCCTAAAGTGGACATAATCTGAAAAGGTGAGGTTACTAGTGGACCATAGATTCCAATTCCCCTCTTGGTAAACTCATCTTGGAGGAAAGAACAAATTACATGGTGTTCCTGTTAGAAAAACATGATCACAGAGCAAAAACAATAAATAGAAATGCAAATATAATCACACATACACATTACAAGAGACACAGATATATTGTGGTTCACCCAAATGGGCTACGTCCACACTGAAGTTGTAAGTCCTTATTGTTATTCCGTCCAACAAAGTGAAGGGATACAACCTGCAACACAGCCGCTGCACTTCCTCTTCACTATCTCACAGTCTCTCTTCTGATCTTAGAGATCTTTACAATGCATAAAACCTAATACATCAACCCTAGCCGTGTTACAATGACTTTCTTTTATAAGGGAAATACAATGGGAAAATACCACGGGTTACCCAAAACCATGGGCACGGACCCCCTAGGGATCGTGTTGGGATCATAACCAAACCTGGGGTATGGACACGGATGAATAATAATATCTCTGAATCTGGAGATCAGGGTCCACAACGACCAATCTCCCACTTGGAGACTGATCACAACAACTCCACCGCTGTTGTACTTGCTGGACCTTGGACTTGGAAACTTTCTCATCTTCACCTTCATACTATAAGGCCAACTGAAACCGAGAAGGAACTCAGTTTCTCTCTGGTCACTACTTTTGTGAACATGTCTACAGGATTCTGGCTCGTATGTATCTTTTCCAGCTTCAACAGTTCATCTTCTAGAACAGAGCATATGAAATGGTAGTTGAGATGTATATGTTTAGTCCTGGAATGGAATGATGAATTCTTTGCAAGATGAATGGCACTCTGGCTGTCACTATACAACCTACTATTCTTCTGCTTCTTACCCAATTCCTCCATAAACTTCTGCAACCAAATCATCTCTTTACTAGCGTCTGTAACAGCAACATACTCTGCTTCCGTTGTTGAAAGTGCAACAACCTTATGTAGTTTCGAAATCCAACTTACTGTTGTTCCACCTACAGTAAACACATACCCTGTGGTGCTTCTCCTGCTATCCTTATCACCTGCCATATCTGCATCAACATATCCCTGTAGAATAGTGTCTGAACCTCCAAAACATAATGCCTGAGTGGTAGTACCTATCAAATACCTGAGAATCCACTGTACTGCCTTCCAATGTTCTTTACCTGGATTGTTCATATATCTGCTCACAACTCCCACTGCTTGTGCAATATCTGGTCTTGTGCACACCATGGCATACATCAAGCTGGCAACTGCTGATTGATAGGGAATCTTGGACATGTAATTTGTCTCTTCCTATGTCTTGGGACACATTTCCTTAGACTGAAATGGCTGGCCAAAGGTGTACTTACTGGTTTTGCATTCTACATTCTGAACCTCTCAAACACCTTTTGTATGTACTCACTCTAAGACAATGTCAATTTGCGATTTTTTCTATCTCTCATTATTCTCATACCAAGGATTTGCTTTGCAGCACCCAAATCCTTCATCGCAAATGAATTATCTAGCTTCCTTTTGAGTACATTTATATCCTGCATGTTAGACCCTGTAACAAGCATGTCATCCACATACAATAACAAGATAATATATCTTTCATTGTCTAGCTTCTTGAAATAAACACAGTGGTTAGAATGACATCTACTATAACCTTGTTCTATCATAAGGGCTGTCAAATTTTAAATACCACTGCCTTGGAGCTTGCTTCAAGCCATACAAACTCTTTTTCAACATACATACCATGTTCTCCTTACCTTTGACCTCATACCCTTGTGGTTGTTGCATATATATCTCTTCCTCCAAATCCCCATGGAGAAAGACTGTTTTTACATCTAACTATTCAAGATGAAAATATTCTACCGCCACTAGACTTAAGATAGTCCTAATTTAAGTCATCTTAACAACAGGAGAAAATATTTCATCAAAATCTATACCTTTCTTCTGTGCAAACCCCTTTACAACAAGTATGTCCTTGTACCGCTTTTTACCTCCTTCTTCTTCCTTCAACCTGTAAATCCATTTGTTCTGCAATGCTCTTTTACCAGCAGGAAACTGAACCAAATCCCAAGTCTGGTTTCCTACCAATGAGTCCATCTCCTCATTCATGCCTTGCTCCCACTTCTTTCTAGTTTCCACTTGCATTTCTTCTTTATAACACTCTGGTTCACCAACATCAGTCGTCAAAAAATAATACATTGAAGGAGAGTATCGTTCAGGGAGTTTACGTAACCACATAGATCTTCTTGCAGTTGCAGGAGTTTCAGGTACTTGCTACTGTTCTTGATTTTCTGGCACCTTTGGAACTTCATTTTCTTTAATTTCATCAAGTACTGTGTACTCTGTGTTTTCCTTTTCCTGTTTCTTTCCCTGCAATTAATCTTTATACATGACAGTTTCATTGAATATCACATCTCTACTCCTAATGATTTTTTTATTTTCATAATCCCATAAGCGATAACCAAAATCATCAATCCCATTTCCAGTAAAGGTACATTTCTTGGATTTAGCTCCAAGCTTTGTCCTATTATCTTTATCAATATGGACAAATGCTTCACAACCAAACGTTCTCAGAAATGAGTAGTTTAACTTTTTACCTGTCCATGCCTCCTCTGGAATGTCACCATCCAAAGAACTTGAAGGTCCTCTATTTATTAAATAAACAACAGTATTTACAACATCTGCCCAAAACTGTAAGGGCAACCCTGCATGCAATCTCATACACCTTGCACGCTCCATGATCGTTTTGTTCATCCTTTCAGACACACCATTTTCTTGTGGTGTTCTTGGGACTGTCTTCTCTCTACGAAACCCATGGTATGAATAGTAACTATCAAACTTCTTGCCACGGTACTCACCTCCATTATCAGATCTAAGACACTTCAACCTTTTTCCTGTCTCATTCTCAACCAAAGCTTTCCACTTCTTAAAAGTAGCAAACACATCAGATTTCTATCTAATGCAATAAACCCAAGTTTTCCTAGTTGCATCATCAATAAATGTAAGATAATAATGAGAGCCACCAAGAGATTGTACCTGATCCGGTCCTCATACATCTGTATGTACAAGCTCTAACTTTTCATTATTCTTCTATTTCCCAACCCTGAAAAATCTGACTCTCTTCTGTTTTCCATAAACACAGTTCTCACAGAATTCCAAACTTACCTGCTTCAAATCTGGCAGCAACTTCCTTGAGTGGAGAATCTGCATCCCCTTCTCACTCATGTGGCCAAGCCTATGATGGCACAATGTTGTATATGTTCCTGTGGAAGCTAAAGAGATAGAATAGTTAGTATTATGAGGACATAAATACAACGTACCTACCCTGTCTCCTTTTAGTGATCTTCCACCACTTTTCTCCAGATGTAGATAGACAGCCACCATCTCCCAACTGCCCTGTTGAGATTAGATTTCTTTTCATAGCAGGAATATGCCTTACATATTTCAATAGCCAATCAGTTCCATTCTTAACTTTTATCCATACCTTACCCATTCCAACAATTTTACATGGCTCATCATCACCCAATAAAACATGTCCAAAATCGCCTAGAACATAATAATGAAAGTATTTCCTATGGGGTGTAGCCTGACATGAAGCCCCTGAATCTACTACCCAATAATCATTGGTAATATCTAATGCAAGAATCAAAGCATCTTGTAACACATCACCTGCTACATTTGCTTCCTGGGTAGTTTCCTGCTGTGCATCTCCTTTCTTCTTTAGAGATCTGCAGTCTTTCTTCAGATGTCATTTCTTTCCATAGTTCCAGCACTCTATTTTTCCTAGTCTAGACTTGGATCTGCCCGTTTTAGACTTCCCATGATTACCTTGGCTCTTTCCTCTCTCCTTTTGTCTTCCCCTGCTCTCCATGGTCAACGCATTACCTGATGTCTCACCTGTGCTTTTTCTTCACATTTCCTCGCTAAGAATAACATCATCAAATTTCAAGGTGTTTGAACCAGAGACAGAGTTACTTACAGCAATGACCAAGCTATTACAGCTTTCTAACAATGAACACAAGATTAGAAGAGCCCTAACCTCATCATCAAAGTTCACACTTACAGAACTTAGTTGATTTGTAACCGTATTAAACTCATTTAAATGATCAATAACAAATCCACCTTCAGACATCTAATTCATATTAAATAGACACTTCATTAGAAATACCTTGTTGGAGGCCGAGGGTTTTTCATACAGCTTACCTAGTGTGTTCATCAAACCTTTCGTTGTCGTTTCTTTTGATATATTTAAATCCACCGACGAAGCCAGGCTCAGTCGTATTGTTCCCAGAGCCTTTCTGTCAAGAACCTCCCATTCTTCGTCCTTCATGGCCGCTGGCTACTTTGATCTTCCTCCCAACGGCAGGAATAGATCCTTATGGTACAGATAGTCCTCCATTTACATATTTCATAACTGAAATTTTTGGCCGTTAAACTTCTCGACCTTAAACTTTCCTTCTTTTGCCATTACTCCCACTCGAACCAGAAACCCTAGTTTCCTGCGGGTTTAACTGCCAAATAGACCTTTGGCTCTGATACCAATTGTTAGAAAAACAGGATCGCAGAGCAATAACAATAAACAAAAATGCAAATATAATCACACATACACATTACAAGAGAGATACAGATATATCGTGGTTCACCCAAATGGGCTACGTCCACACTGAAGTTGCCAGTCCTTATTATTATTTCGTCTAGCAAAGTGAAGGTATACAACCTGCAGCACAGTCGTTTCACTTCCTCTTCACTGTCTCACAGTCTCTCTTCTGATCTCAGAGATAATTTAGAATGCATAAAACCTAATACATCAACCCTATCTGTGTTACAATGACTTTGTTTTATAAGGGAAATACAGTGGGAAAATACCATGGGTTACCCAAAACCATGGGCACGGACCCCCTGGGGATCGTGTCGGGATCATAACCAAACCTGGGGTACGGACATGGCTGAATAATAATATCTCTGAATCTGGAGATCAGGCTCCACAACCAACAGTTCCCCCCTCTAATTTGATCTGGGTTTCAAACACTAATAAACTCTAGTACGACAATAATATTGGAAGAAGAAGTCTGAAACATTGTCACCCCCATCATAAAAATTTAAAAAAAAAACTCTAATACAGTTTTCCAATCCATCAAATAGTTTCCACCTTGTTGTTTAAACGTTCCCAGTTGAGCAGTCGACTAAAGCACAAAACAACACAATCTAGTCAAACATTCAACTAGCCAAGGGTGCAATAAATATAGGTAGTCACTGTCTTAGAAATACAGTATTTGTCCATCTATCAAATAGATACTAGCAACAATACTCAATTATATCTCCCAAAAAACAATAAGAAACTTAGTCTTGAACATGGTTCAGTCAGTCCCAACAAGTTCTTTCGATTCAACAAGAAATAGTTGAGTCAACTACAGTTGGTTTTACATAGAAAATACTTCAACTTACTTCAATTCTCCCCCTTTTAAGCACAAATAAGGGATAATCAATATAAAACACAACAATATTATTCAAAACTCATTCGATGAACAATCTGGTTGAAACATCCATCAACGGTCACTATTGGTCGAAGCTCAGTTGACAAACATTATATTCTATACTTTAGTTGACTATAATTTATGGTGAAGCCATAGTCAACCATAATTTCTATTTAATCAATATCTGAGTCGATGAATAGTCTAGTCGGTATTCTAGTTGATGAGTCTCAGTCAACCATTCAAAATAAATTAAACTCAAGCAAGAGGAGCATTGTATGGTAGTACAGTGGAAGATACACATCTGTATGAAGTCCTCAAGCATCTATTCAAATTATTTTATGGACATTCACCAATCCAAACACAGTTTATTTGAGTAGTCGGGACTGGTCCATAATTATATCTTTCACCTCTTTTCTGCAAAGTTCTAAAAATATAACTGTCATCTTTCCAAGAAATATGGTCCTTCGGAAAATTCCTCCTAATCTTCTGATGAGGATGTTGATATGGCATAGATTTATCTTCTAATGAAACAAACAACGTCGGATCAATTTTTGGTTCACCAATATGAACAGAAAAACCCTCTACATCAATAGAAATATCATATGCAACAACATTCTCAAATTCTGGCTCATCAACTAATTCATCAATCTTCTCAACACTTCCAACAACAGGTTGCTTTTCTAGCAAATCAGTTTGAACACCTCCAACAACAAACAACATTCTTCTGGTGTCGAAAAAACTAGGTGTTGCAACATCATATGAAATTATTGGTGAATTAATTTTAGGGATAATAGGAGTAGCAACACCATGTCCATTCTTCCCAATTCCTCCTCCAATATATCACATCATGCTTAGTAGTCGGGATCCTATACCACGGTGTGTTTCTCAAAACTAGGATAAATAACATCAATAGTCAATAAATCATGAGATGAAATAACAATATCATCAACATATTTCTTACCATAATCTAGTTCACAAACAACTAGGATACACACAATATTATAAAAGGTAAAAAAATAAATATGTGAGCCTGGCATGTCAACAACATCAACAAACTTCTTCTCAGTTTTCTGCAGTCAACCTCCACTTCAAGACTCTACTTGGAATCCTACAAATCCTTATCAGTCTCATGTTTCTCCATAAATTGTAGCGGAAAATCATCATAATCTTTATTCAAAGCTTGATATCCATCAAACAAGTGATTATTATCTTCTTAAAGAGGTGCAACTTCTTCATGAAGATCATCAACAAAGTCCTGCAAATGGGTAGCCTCATTAGCTAGTTGGGAATTATCTTCTTCTAGTCTATGAATCTTCTCCTTCAAGACATATTTTTACTTATGAGAGAGGGATTTAACCTCTTCCTCCAAATCATCAATGAGATCTGTCGTGTATTCAAATTCATCCACAAGATTTTGGAAAGTAATTTCCATGGTGTTCTCCAAGGAAACAATCTTCCCAGATTTCTCATCCATTCTCTACAAAATAGAAATATGAAAAAGAGTATTTTCATACTCAAGCAAGGAATGAGCAGTATTCAACTAATTCTTTAGTCCTTCATTCTCTATTTGCAACAAGGAAACAATATCCTAAAAGGAAACAAATTTCTATTGAATTCAATCGTCGGATTCCTAGAAGGAAATAGTCTTATTCTCACAAATCTCCAGCGATTCTTGTAAAGCCAAGGATTTATATTCATCAAACGTACCCATCTTCAATAGGTTTTCAATGCATAGTCAAAGCATGACTATCTCAATTTGCACTAATCGAGTTATACAAAGTCCAACATATGCCAATCGACCTCAAATTCAACCAATCAAACAACCTCAATGATAAGAAAACAACACAACGCAAGGGTTTCCTCCAATCATTTTTCAAAAAACGGTATCCTTTCATTCAATACTTAATTGAACAAATTCTAGAATAGTCGGTGGCTCAATAAATTGATCGCCCAAAGGAAACTAGTCGATGGACAAGCCGAGTGCTAGTCAATCAAACCAACATTAGTCAATGCTTAGTCGATGGCCTTTACGAATTCATCAAGTCAACAGCTTCAAGATGCAAGTCATCCATCTAGTCAAATCACCATCCAGTTGAACCCTCCAGTCGATGGCTACAAGAAGTAGACCAAAATAATTTTTTATAAGGAAACACAAGCTATACCAATGTGTTGAATCTTTAGTTGATCACCCCTCGAGATATCCAATTGAGCATATATGAGATTGTATCCAGTTGAACAAACTGTCGTCGATCGATTCTCTATCGACCAATACAATTTGACCACAAGTTTATATGCCTCATAAGTTGAGCATCATAATTAGGGTAACCAAAAACACACCCAATCAAATAACAATTATTTTCCAAACAAGCTAGGGAATCGTAAGTATGGAAAAATGACACTAAATATATTTCTAGATCTCATCATATAGGGAACGCCATGGTTCACCATTCACCCAAGAACAACAATCTACTGTACAATTGCATATTCATTCCTATAGAATTTGGCTCACCCAAATCAATGAGCACTCCACATGTTCCAATAGCAATGCATCGAACCTGAAATACCCAAAGAATTCATATCACATCAAAAATTAAGGTATGATGGTCAAATTCATCGATTCACCATTCTCTTCGACTGAATAAACAAAATGTATCTCATCAAACCACCAATATCTAATGGAACTTAGTCATTTCTACAAAACCCTTAACCATGAACCAACCATCTCCGATACGATGTTGGGAGAGGTAATGAACAATAGAAGAGAAAGAGATTTCCAAATCAATAGTGGTGGTGTCTAAGACATCGTTATACCACTTAAGCACAATGAGAAAGATCTATAAGAGCACAATGATATGATGATAGACCGATACATAAGGACCATCTATAAATAGGTTTGGGTAAGGGCCCAAACAAACAACAATTAGGACACATCGGTTATAACCATCCATAAAAATTGGATCTAATATTCTAAAGTGGACATAAGCCAACAAGGTGAGGTTACTACCAGACAATAGGTTCCAACACCAGAAACCTGGTTTTTGAACAAAATACATGCCTAGCTGCACTGTTAGGATATTCCTATACTCCATCATAGTCCTACCAGCATTATTCCTTTTTGCATTTTCAGTTATGCATGCATTCTGCATGCAGCATGCATCCCAGTCATCAGTCCCAGCACCTCGCCCTCAGTTAGATAGCCCCAGGAGCTTCTCTCAGATCATTTTTAGCCCTCCTAGAGCTTAGTGCGCCCTTCCTCCTTGATTTAAGGAATCCACTTGCCCTCTCTCACCTACCATTCAGTTGTACTTCAGTTAGTTGAGTTATCATCAATTATTTCCTTGATTTAAGGCCAGACTGACTCTCAACTGACTGTATCACTCCGATGGACCTCCAATGAGACTAGACTTCTCATTCTGACTTCAGTTAACTCCTCATGTGCCCTCCACTAAGCCTCCTTCATTCAGTTAGTGCCTCCATGTACCAGTTACACCTACCACACTCAGTTAGACTCAATTTGATTGATGATTGATAGTTACTTGTGCATTGATGAGTCCACTGATGATGAGATAGAATTCTAGTTGTGCTCCGATGACACTCCAGTGATATTTTGATCTCTCCATGCAGGCTAATTCGAATTAAACCCTTGGTATTCGAATCCTGTGCATTTGTATCATTATTGTTTTCTATTCTGATTAATGAAACATGTGTGAATATTCTACTCCTATCTGAGTTCCATTGGATATATGGTATGCTGCACTATTCTTCTTCTATTTTCCTAAATTTTTCATTGTGAGGTTTACATCATCTCTTTGGATCCACTGTGAGGATTTTCACATGGTATCAGAGCCATTTGAGAGTATATTCTACCTCCATTCTTGAGAGTTTTTTGCAGTTATTTCGAAGTTCCAGCAGTTTCACTTTTGCACTCGTTCCAGCAGTCAAGATGAGCAATTCGAATGCTCCTTCCTCTCCTATAATACTCACTCCCTTCAATTACTTTGATTGGAAGAGTAAGATGAATTTACACTTGCGTAATAGACAGCTACACAGGTTGGTAATGGGAAGAGATCCCGAACCACATTCAGCTGTGGAGAAAACCAAGCATCTAAATAAAATGGATGAAGCCTTTGGTTACATATGCCTTCATATGTCTGAAGATCTATTGTTTCATGTTGAAGGATTGAAGACTCCAAATGAGTTATGGACAAAATTGGAGAGACTCTTTGGCAAACAAGATGGTTTGAGAGGCCATGCTCTCGAAAATTAATCGGTTTCCCTACAACCTAGCAATTTTGAGAGCATTCAAGAATTCTTCTCAAAATTTAAGAACTTGGTTTTGCAGTGCAAGCATTGTGGCATCACTAAAACTGATGAACAATTGGTGCTCTCCATTCTGAGCAAACTAGGATCTCAGTTTTCAGTCTTTGTATCTACCTTCCATTCTGGACGAATGTCAATCCCTGGATGAAAGTTTCCAACCTTAGAAATCTTCACTGAAGCTCTCATTCAAGAAGAGGACAAATTGATTCAAATGGATGTCATCAAGGCATCCAAAGATCAAGCTCTTCTAGATGGAGGATCAAGTGGGACGAATGTGAAAGGGAGGCAAAAAGACAAGGATAAGAAGCCATTTAAATCCAAGCTAAATGATAAGTTGTAATGTCCCCTCCTATCATACCAGCATGATAGAGAGGATCATTGCTAAAACTAGGCATCTAGCCCCATACACAGTAAATAAACATTCAATTTAAAAGAAGATGAACATATGCAAATGCACAACCATTTGAAAACACAGCGGAAGTAAATTTATTAGCACATCCATGATACATTCAAAATATTCATCAAATGATAATTGCAAATTCAACACAAGAGAAATACTTATCTCAATAAGGTAGTCCCACGCAACTGGCTATGCAACTGCAACGTTCCACCCAACCGTAGGCCAGTGTGCTCCTCAATCTCTCAGCACCACTGCCACCCCCGAGCTGGGCATGACCTCTACAAGGAACCAGGGAACAGCAGACTCACACATAGCCAAGCATACACCAAAATGAGCCAAGCCAATCTACAATTGGGTTTATCAGGCTGCTAGGAGATGGAAAGGAAGAGTTGTTAAGCTAGTGAGCTCCAGCATAGAGCCAGGGATAACCTTGCAAGATCTATCTAGATTGGCACCCACAATACCTACACACCCAGCACAAGGAAGTATTCTTTTCACTGCTATACAGTCCCTCAAGCCATACCTTCCCTATCTAGTGCTCTCAGGGTATGCATAGAAGAGTAACCAAAGCCCTCTTGATCTCCTTGAGAGGTTGTCTCCCCCACTAGTTTTATCAAGCCACTTCTGTCCACTACCACTCCAAAACTTCAATTCACAGGTTCAAACCAAAAATGAGGATGCACACAACAGCAGAACACAATTGTGGGGCAGGACAAAACGTTTTTACAGTGAGATGCATGAAATGGGGTTTCAGCTAACTCAGAAAAACGTGGGAACCCCCAAAAACGAAATAGGAAGTTGGTGAACAACCCAGGAAGCCAAATCCGTGTTTAGAAAAACGTCCTTGGGCATTCAGGGGCAAAAACGACCTCCCTACAATCCCCAAAACATGGCCCTTCTCTCCCAGGCTACTGCATATGCAAAAACGAACTCCCAGGCATGGAAAAATGCAGGATTTGGATGAAAAACGTGTAGGGAAAGACCCAGCTAGCTTCAACTGCGTGAATGAGTGAAGACCCGCCATTCAGAATGGCTTTGGGCACCATTTCGTGGGTGTTTTCTTGCCCAACAAGCAAAAACACGAATTTCCAGGTTGATGGCTTGCCCATGCACGAAAATGGCTTGCCCATACTTCTTCATTTCCAAGGCATTAGCTGCCTTAACCAATTTCTTGGAAGAATTAAATGATTGGGTGCATGAGACAAAATGGGTAGTTGGTGGTTTATGGGTTTCCTCATTGACACATGGATTAATACCATTGGCTCAAGGGTTTGAATAATTTCCCTCCCTTTTCCTTGTAGAGTCATGCCCCATCTCTTTTGTTGCATTGCATAGCCGGTTGTGGGTTTTTCCATTAAAATTCGTATTTACATGGTGTCTTATATACATTGTGCCTATCTAGCACAAGAACCATAGGCATCTATTTTTAATTGCCGATACATGAAACGCTAAATCAACGGTGGGGCCTTGGCCTTGAGCTCCTCACCATGATTAAATTACAATATGCACATCATTTACGATTTAATACAAAGGGGTCAAAATGGGGACATTACATAAGTCAAGTCCATCAAAAGGAGCCTCCAGCTCCAAGAAGGACAAACATAAGAGATCTGAATGTCCCTACTGCAAGAGAGGATATCATTCTGAGAAAGCTTACATGCACAAGAAAATAGACCTACTAACCAAGTTTCTTGAACAGAACAAAATTGCTATTCCAAAAGATGCAAAGATGTCTGATTCTGGAAATGGATCTGATGGTCATGAGGATTGCCATGCATTGATGGTTGGTTTTTCAAAATCAAAGGCCCTCCTCATAGATTCGGGAGCCTCCAACCACATGGTTTCCTTTGAAGAATCATTTTCCTCTTTAGATCTAAATGATGGGCCTACTATTCACATGGGAGACAACTCTCAGATCTCTGCCAAAGGGTTGGGTACAGTACATATGGAGCATGGCAAGTTCAAGAATGTTCTATTCATTCCCTCCTTGACAACAAATTTGTTGTCTGTATATCAGATGACTCACACCGGATCACCTAAGAAGGTGACTTTTGGTCCCAACAAAGTTGAGATTGCAGAGATCTCTACTGGGAAGACTATAGCGAAAGGGTTTTCAAATCATGCCTCCAAGGCATATGAGTTCTCTCATTTTCTTCCCTTCTCTCTTCCTACTCCTTCAGAATCTGATGAAGATTCAAGTGACTCTTATTCTAATGAAGATCAAGATCAAGATCTTGATGTTAAGATCAAAGTTCAAGAACATTCAGATTCAGATCCAGAACCAACACATGTTCTCAATCTAGAGACAAGGCCAACATGGGATCACACAGTCCTTGCAGCTACTGAGAACACAGTTGAGGATTCATTTGCTCACAGAACTACCATATTTCAGCATCATGCCAACCTTACATTATGCCATCTACCTCTCCATGAGAGAAGCAGCATGATGGTGGGGTCCACTCTTCCATCCCTTGGGAAGACTCATCATGATCCATTCGTTCTAGTGGCAGAGAGGTTTCCTGAAAGACTTGGTTCGTCCAACACATTCTCTACACAATCGGAGGCACATGAGAAGACCAGATCCATATCTAGCACCTGCATTGGCATCCTACAGAGGATCTTGCCAAGTTTTTTGCAAAAATTTTCACTGATGAAAACTTCTTCCTTTTCTGCTTAGTATGATGGTTCGTTGAGTTATTTTACTATTCTTTTGAGGGGGGGTATTTTTCCCATGAGGTTTTCCCCATTTCCTCGGTTTATGGACAGTTCTTATTTTATCATTTATTTGATTGTATTGGGTGACCTTTGGTCCTAGTTACCGGGGCCCAGGATGGATTAAGGGGGGGTGTTAGGATATTCCTATACTCCATCCTAGTCCTACCAGCATTATTCCTTTTTGCATTTTCAGTTCTGCATGCATGCATCCCATTCATCAGTCCCAACACCTAGCCCTCAGTTAGGTAGCCCCAGGAGCTTCTCTCAGATCATTTTTATCCCTCCTAGAGCTTAGTGCGCCCTTCCTCCTTGATTTAAGGAAGCCACTCGCCCTCTCTCACCTACCATTCAGTTGTACTTCAGTTAGTTGAATTATCATCAATTCTTTCCTTGATTTAAGGCCAGACTGACTCTCAACTGATTGTATCACTCCGTTGGACCTCCAGTGAGACTAGACTGCTCATTCTAACTTTAGTTAGCTCCTCATGCACCCTCCACTGAGCCTCCTTCATTCAGTTAGTGCTTCCATGTGCCAGTTACACCTACCACACTTAGATAGACTCAGTTTGACTGATGATTGACAGTTACTTGTACATTGATGACTCCACCGATGATGAGATAGACTTCTAGTTGTGCTCCGATGACACTCCAGTGATCTTTTAATCTCTCCATGCAGGCTAATTCGAATTACACCCTTGGTATTCGAATCTTGTGCATTTGTATCATTACTGTTTTCTATTCTGATTAATGAAACATGTGTGAATATTGTGCTCCTATCTGAGTTCCATTGGATCTATGTTCTGCTGCACTATTCTTCTTCTATTTTCCTAAATTCTTTCATTGTGAGGTTTACATCATCTCTTTGGATCCATTGTGAGGATTTTCACATGCACCAAATAATTGGTTTTCACTACTAAGCTTACTTTTATCTTTATAATTTTTTGTATTCTCTATTTTGTTTTTCCAGTTTTTTTGTCTTATTTCATGGAAATAAATCTAGGAAGAAGAAGAAGGGGTAGAAATCGGAAGGTCACCCCTCTCTCTTACCACCTCCATTTAAGCATGTTGAATTACATATGCAACAAATTCATCTTTAGACACAAGTTTATGATACAACCTCAACCTATGTCCATTTACCAGAAAATAGACATGTTGTTCATCAATAGTTTTAACTCTAATTGCTCCATTTTCAAAAACATTTTCTACCTCATAAGGCCCCAACCACCAAGTAGTTAGTTTTTATCTAAAATTTTTAAACTTTGAGTCGAAGAGGAGTGTACAATCACCTGTTTTAAACTTCTTTTTCCGAATAAATTTATTGTTCCATTTGATTCTATGTTTCTAGACAAGAGTTGTCTATTGAATGGCATATTTTCTTATATCATCCATCACAGTGATTTGATCGATCCTCTGTTATTATGCCTCTAAAATATTCATACCCAATTAAAATATTTTCCTATAAATTTTGACTTGAAACTCAATGGGAAGGAGGACTTGCTTACCATAGACTAGCTCATAAGGTGTAAATCTTGTGGTATTTCTCCAAGTAGTTTTGTAAGCCCATAAAGACTTAGGAAGTCGATCTTCCCAATATCTATGATGATGCTAAATTGTGTTGGTCAATATTGCTTCCATTACCTTATCAGTGTATTTTACCTACCCATTTTCCTACATATGGTAGGGAGAAAAGGTCATGTGCTTAATTATGTATTGCTCAATAAGTGCATGAATGAGCTTGGATGTAAACTAAGTGCCTTGTTCAATGAATATTTCTCTCGGCACCCCAAATTGAGTAAAGATTGTTAAATGTACAGCATCAGGAGACATTCTCCAAACCAATCTTATGCAACCAAGATTGATTCTCCTATATAGAGGTGAGCACTTTGATTTACTTACATGTAAATTTGATTCCTCCCATGTAGAAGTAATTGATCAAAGTAATGATTTTGTAAAGTCTTGTTGGACAAGGCTTTGGACTTTTGTGTCAAGTCATGATTCTCATGTGAACCTTTTGTATAAAGTTATCCATGGGATGGACCTCCTGTATATAGGTGTACCTTCCGTATAAAGGTCATGATTAACTTGTTAAAAGCATTTAATGTTGTGTGATGTATTATTAACCATGATCACTAGTTGCTATTAAGTCTCCTTCAGGGATTGATCACCTCTAAAGTGAACTACTTTAGCATATGATCATTTGGTTCAGAATAATATAATATGATCACAACATCCGATAATTCTTCTTATTATAATATAATGTGATAGATGATTAAAGTTAGCACATATTGACCATGCAGTAAAGATAAAGAAATAAAAGATAAAGCATAGAGATCAAGAGAATTCGAAATTTCCCATGCAGTAAAGATAAAGAAATAAAAGATAAAGCATAGAGATCAAGAGAATTCGAAATTTCCCATGCATAAAACTCATCTAATTAAAGAGAAATCGAATTGTTAAAGCTTCAATTATAAAACTTTAGTTAAGTGACAATGTATGCCTCAATCAATGCTTCAATTAAATCATTGGTTAAAGATATGAAATCAGTTAACTAAAGGAGACTGTTAACGCCTAAAAGTGACACACATGCGATATTTCGGCGTCTCATCCAGTAAGGTGTCATTAAAATAAAGAATGCATATCACCACATGCATCCTCAATTGATCCAAAACAAAGCATTGGTCCATACGTTCCAAGGAACATTCAAAACAAAGGGTAGCGCGAGTAATACACAGTTGGCCCACGCTATAGCGCAGGTTATCTTAACAATGCTCGCGCTACACCTGCACAGATTTTACTTCGATAGCTGCGCTACTGTAAAAATGGCGATACCACTCACTCCCAGTGGCGTATTGAAGACTCAGTCCTCCCCAAAGATCAAAATTCTTCTCCTTACACACTTGGTGGCATTAATCATCCCCCCTTGTGTACCTCGGAGCTAGTTTGTGAAGGAGGAGAGTTCACATTTGGATCTAGTTGTTTGTTGGAAACCTCTTGGCCAATAAAAGGAAGCCATTGGCATGCATTTTGTAGGGATAAATCAGAGCAAGGTTATGCTGCTGTATTTGAATTGGAGCTTCTTCGTATCCCACCATTTCCTACCATTGTAATCATTCCCAAGCTCCCTTGCCACCTTCCATCTAGGGGAAAGTGTTTCTATCCATTGTTCTACCATCTACTTAGCATTTAATTTGGACAAGAATGCTATGAATATTAAATATTGTATTAAATTAATCAGTAAATTATTAATTAGCTTAATTGAAGGGACGTAACCCTTCTTAAGAATGCTCAAACCAAATAAAAGGCGAGCTCTTGTAATGCGTTAAGCATCTTATCAATTCAATAATATATCTTTTTTATCAATATGGATCTCGTGTCCTAGTTTTTCTGTTGCATTTGGTATCAGATCTAGATGGTAAGCTCAGGTGCTGCTCATGATCCAGATTTTTCAGATCTGCAAGGTTTTCATCATCTACGTCCACGTTCTTTCGCTGCTACACCTTCACGATCCACACCTTCGCTCTTCCACATTCATCACCTCCCCTGCGCGTCCATCCATTCCTACTCCAGCACCGACACCCCTCTCTTCCCGCACTCTTTCCCGTCCGCCACGACCGTGGCTCCCTTCCACCACTGCTCCCTCTTTCGTTGCCTATCCCTTTGAGCCTCTCCTCCTCTCAAACGACCACTCCGCCTGTACCCCCGTACCATCCTTCTTCCGCCCAACTCCATCCACATCCGTGCTCTACCCACCATTCCGCCCTCCCACGACCATCTCTGCACACCCCCTGCTCCATCTCTCTACGCCCTCCTCCTTTCACCTTCACTCCACCGCCTTCCTCACTCCAACACACCAACGCCTTCCTGCCTGCGCCTCACTCCAACGCCTTCCTCACTCCATCCCTCCCCACTTCTCCGCCACCTCCACCACATCACCACTCCACTCCTTCACATCAACGCCTTCTGACGCCTCCCGTTGCTGCACCTTCACTCCACACCGCATTCCATCGTCCACGAAATCCCCGTAACCCCCACACACCATCACGTTCCATCAAACCCTAATTTTAAAAAAAAACAATATTATTTAATTAATATTGATTTTTATTATAAAAAAAATCCTTCATTCAAGTTATAATAAAAATATATTAATATAATATTTGTTATATTTATTATTTTTATTTAACCACACAAAAAAGAGTAATTTCACTTTTCCAAAGACATTTTCATTTTTCCACCCCTCCTAAGCCAAAATTGGGTCCAATTATTCACCACCACACCTAAGAAGCATGATGGTAGAGTTAAGAGCCCAAATTGAGAAAATAGAGAAGGATTTCCAAACCTTCAAGGAAATGATCACCAAGAGCCAAGAAGCACTTAAGAAAGAAATTAAGGATGAAGTCATTCAGGTAATGGAGCAGAAAATAGACGACAAGTTCGACATTATGAGCAAGGAACAAAAAATGTTAGACCAAAAAGTGACGGAGAGCCAGAAAGGTATCCAGGCGATATTACAAAAAATGGATGATAAGGAAAAAAATCATAAACAACATGGCTCGGATATGTCGGTTACCCCATCTTCCAATTCTGAGTCACCAGAACGCAACAGGACGAAAGGTACTCAATACCAACCATTCATAATGTACCCGCCGAGAGCAAAAATAGAAATGATGAAATATAACGAAGGAGAAGACCAATGCGTCACTTGGTTGAATAAAGCAGAAGAGTATTTCGACATATATAACATTACAATGGACGAAGAAAAGGTCAAGTATGCTTCAATGCACCTTGAAGGATATGCCTACAACTGGTATATGTGGTGGAAAGGAGACAACTTCGCATACACTTGGAACTTATTCAAGAATGATTTCTTAAAAAGGTTTCAAGGAATCACAGAAGATGAATTCTTCTCAAAACTTACCAGATTACAACAAAGGGGAAGCGTCGAAGAATTCACGCATCAATGGGAATCCCTCGCTACTAGAGTATTTGGGCTATCCAACAAACAACGGTTGGAAACCTACTTGGGAGGACTAAAACCATACATACAAAAAGAGTTAAAAATGCATGACATAACGAATGTCGAGGCAGCAAGACGAAAAGCAAAAGCAGCCGAGGCCAAATTTGACAGTTTCCAATCAAATAAAGGGAAGTCATACTCAAAAAGAAACATCCAGCCGACTCCAGAGGATGATACAAACAAATACATCCCTCCACCTAGAAGGGACGATAGGAAGAGCCTCGAGAATCAACGAATGAGGAAGGAAAATGTCGACGATGTGGAGACAAATGGAATCCTAAACATAGGTGTCGCCCCGAGGACAGCTCAAAGAAATTATATACTTGTGAAGCAGAGGAGAATAGTGAATCAGAAGAAGAAGAAGAAGAAGAGCCAGAAGATGAAGAGGAGCAAACCGCAAATATGGCAGCCGGGAACGACGAGAACCCCAAAATCTCCCTAGCAGCCATGACAGGCATTAGTCAACCACAGACTCTCAAGTTAAAAGGGCATATAAAAAATGAGAATGTTACAGTGCTAGTAGACACTAGAAGCACTCACAACTTTCTTGATATTAGAGTGGCACGAAAACTCAAGTTGTTCGTACATCCAATGCCAGACATGAAGGTGATGGTTGCAGATGGCAAGAAGATCGAAAAAGTTGGAAAGTGCCACAAGGTGAGACTTCAAATACAAGACTTCGAACTGGAATCAGAACTCTACACCTTACCGTTGGGAGGAGTAGACATCGTTTTGGGAGTCCAATGGTTACAAACATTGGGAACATATTCTGCCAATCATCAAAAACATTTCATCAAGTTTAAGTGGCAAGGGAAAAATTTTAAGCTATATGGTTTCCATCCACCAAACACACAAGTAGTTTCATCTCAGCATATGGAAAAACTCATTCGAAAAGGGGCATCAGCATACGTAATGCAATGTCATCAACTGGAAGGAAAAGAGGAGGAACCAAATGAGTTAAAAAAGGAAATCCAAAAATTACTCCAGAACATGAACACATATTTCAAGACTTACCCATGCAGCTACCACTAGAAAGGAGTATAGAACACATAGTCGAGATTAAACCGGGGTCAAATCCTGTCAAGGTTAAACCATATAGGTATCCCCACCACCACAAAACAGAAATAGAAAGGTTGGTTCAAGATATACTGAATTGTGGTGTCATCACCAAGAGTAGAAGCCCTTATGCAGCTCCAGTCGTACTAGTACGGAAGAAGGATGGATCGTTTAGATTATGTATAGATTATAGAGGATTAAACAAAATAAAAGTTAAGAACAAGTTTCCAATCCCCTTCATCGATGACATGCTGGATGAACTTCATGACGCAAAATATTTTTCGAAACTCGATTTAAGGTCAGGGTACTATCAAATCAAGGTCAGATTAGAGGATATCGCAAAGACTGCTTTCCAAACTCATGAAGGACATTATGAATTCAAAGTAATGCCTTTTGGGTTAACTAATGCCCCTGCCACATTCCAGGCAACTATGAATGAACTATTTCAGCCATACCTAAGTAAATTTGTGTTAGTATTCTTCGATGACATCCTTATATATAGCAAGACATGGAAAGAACATTTGACGCATTTAGAAGAGGTTCTATCTCTTATGAAGGAAAACCAGTTCTATGCAAAAAAGTCAAAATGCACATTTGGGAAGCAAGAAGTGGAGTATCTCGGTCATATAATCTCAAAGGAAGGAGTTAAGGTGGACCCAAAGAAGATCCAGGCGATGAAGGAGTGGCCCGAACCAAAGAATGTTTCAAAATTGTGAGGATTTTTGGGATTAACAGGTTACTATCGAAGGTTCATCAGGAACTATGCACACGTCACTGCCCCACTAACAAATCTCCTAAAAAGAAATTCTTTTCAATGGGATGATGAAGCAAGAAGATGCTTTGAAACGTTGAAACAAATTATGTCTTCAACTCCCATTTTGGCAACACCTAATTTTGCAAAACCATTTGTAATCAAATGTGATGCTTCAAGGTTTGGGATAGGAGCTGTGCTAATGCAAGAAGGTCATCCAATCGCTTTTGAAAGCGGGAAGTTGAAAAAAAGAGAATACCTACAGTCTACATACAACAAGGAAATGCTTGCCATCATGCATGCATTAACTAAATGGCGACAATACCTTTTGGGAAGTAAATTCCTAATCCGAACAGATCATAATAGTCTACAACACTTGTTACAGTAGAAGACATTAACAACTGAACAACAAAAGTGGATAGAGAAAATCTCTACCTTCGATATGGAGATCCTACGTAAAAGGGGGAAGGACAATGTAGTAGATGATGCTTTATCAAGGAAAGATGAAGAGATACAAGTCTACGCCATATCCATGGTGATCCCAGAATTTTTGGATGAAATTCGTAAGGAATATACCAATAATTCAGAGGTTTGCTCCATAATTAACAACATAAATCAGTATCCGAAGTTTGAATGGAAGAATGATCTCTTATGGTACAAAGGACGTATTTACTTAAGTTCCAATTCCAGTTTTAAGACCAAGGCACTTAAAGAGTCACATGACTGCCCAGCCGCTGGTCATGTAGGATTTTTTAAAACCTACTATAATGCAAGGCAATCATTCTTTTGGAAGGGTATGTATGCCGACATTCACAAGTATGTTGCAGATTGTGACATTTGTCAGCGGAATAAAACTGAGAATATCTCAAGTCCGGGGTTACTCCATCCGTTACATATTCCAAATAAAAAATGGGAGGAAATTTCAATGGATTTCATTGAAGGTCTACCCATATCAGATGGAAAAGACAAAATACTAGTTGTGGTAGACAGGCTAACCAAATATGCACATTTTGTTGGAGTGAAGAAAACTGATTCAGCAAAAGAAACAGCTGAAGCTTTTTGTAAAAATGTCTACAAATTACATGGTTTTCCGAAGATTATAGTAAGTGATAGGGATGCCAAGTTTAAAGGGAACTTTTGGAGAGAGTTTTGCAAGCAAATTGGAACATCTCTTAACATGAGCTCAGCTTATCATCCCCAAACAGATGGACAGACAGAAGTTGTCAATAAATGCTTAGAAACCTACCTCCGTTGTTTTGTAACTGATAAGCAAAATAAATGGTTCCAATGGCTACATCTTGCAGAATGGTGGTATAATTCTACTTATCATACATCTGCAAGAATGACACCATTTCAATCCCTATATGGATATGAACCCCCAAAATGGAAGGATTTCATTACCAACCAAGCAAGGGTCGCATCAGTAAATGACCATTTAGAAGAAAACCAAAAGGTTGTCCAAGTACTTAAAGAGAATTTGAATACTACCAGGAATAGAATGAGACAACAAGAAGATCGACACCGAACAGAACGAGAATTTGAAGTTGGAGATTGGGTATTTGTAAGACTACAACCCTATAAACAATTATCACTTAAACAAGGTGGAAAAAATAAATTGGCTCCATGTTTTTATGGCCCATATCAAATCAATAAGAAGATTAGTCAGGTGGCATATGCGTTGGAATTTCCAACTACAAGTCGCATCCACAATGTTTTTCATGTTTCATGTTTGAAAAAGATGATAGGTCAACACCAGAAGGCACAAACAATACTTCCCTTGTTAGATGAAGAAGGAAGAATCATATTCGAGCCAGAATCTATCATTGCTACTAGAGAGAAGAGATTAAGAACACGAGTCATTAAAGAATACCTCATAAAATGGAAAAATCTTCCCGAAGAAGATGCAACATGGGAATCAGAACAATTTCGACAGTTACATCCCTCATTACCATTGCTTTGAGGACAAAGATCTTTAAAAGGGAGTGGCAATGCTATGAATATTAAATATTTTATTAAATTAATCAGTAAATTATTAATTAGTTTAATTGAAGGGACGTAACCCTTCTTAAGAATGCTCAAACCTTATAAAAGGTGAGCTCTTGTAACGCGTTAAGCATCTTATCAATTCAATAATATATCTTTTTTATCAATATGGATCTCGTGTCCTAGTTTTTCTGTTGCAAAGAAAGGCCTCCCTAAGGGAAATTGTTGGCTTCCCTTGAATCCCACACCTCCTAGGTGTTGTACAACTATTCCATTGGGAAATACAAGAGTGGTTTAGCATATCTTTGGTTGTTGTTGGATTTTGCATTCTCCCCCCATATCTTTCATTTTGTTTTTATCAATATTTCTATGTTTGAATGTGAACTACCCTAACAATCTCTTGCAAGATCACTTGGAGGAATACCAAACCACACAAAATGGGCTCCAAGTACTGAGGCCTTGTTGCAACCTACAAAACTTATCCCCTCACCAAGTGGAAGAGTACACTTGTGCAATTTTTTTCACAGCAGTTCTAATGGCGACCATAGTTATTTTTGTTCATTTATTATTAAACTAGGTTGTTTTATGCTAAGTACCTAATTATGGGTAGTTTTCACTTGCAAGAGATTAGGCATTCCACCTCTTGCTTCCATAATTTGGCCCCATCACGACCATAATTTATTTCTTTTACACATTCGTGCAGTTCTCGATGTCTCTTCTGAGCTGACAACACGGAAACTACTCGGACAGTCGCGCTCATAGGGCAGGCTACCAATGTTATACCCATGCTACATTGATCATCGCATCAGTGCGGAAGGTCAGTGTATTACCCACGCGGTCCGCACGACAGTGTGTAGTTTATCCACGTTATTGTTAATTATTTGCTTTTTATTTGCATAGCTTAGTTTGGAAATCCAAATACTTCTCACTAGTGAACTTAAATTAAGGCCAATTCACATAATTACTTAATTTTTTAGTAATTAGTTCACCTATACCAAGGTTAGGAAGTAAAGAGTTCATCTCTCTTGAAACTTACCTAGGTAAACAACTTTGAGGCTTTCAACTAGCCTCCTTGTTGTCACTAGTATTCAAGACCTTGTTTATGCATCAAATGACATGTTTTTAGTAATATTGCTAGTGTAGACTACACTTTTTTCACACAAGCAAAGACCTAAAGACCCTTGTCTCCCGAAGTATGCTCTTCACCTCGCCCTTCATGTGGGCTTGCAGAATCAAAAAAGGGTTACAAGTGTGAAATACCTCCATTGTACACTTAGTTAGCATCTTTTGATTTGCAAAGAATCATTAGCTTCTTTTAGATTTAAAAGTACATATTACTTGATATGCTCTTCTAGTTAATTTTCCGATATGAATTTTCTTTCATAAAATATGTTTGAACCACTAGCGCACACTTAGATACCTAAAGACTCTTCCTATCCAAGTATGCTCTTCACCTCGCACTTCATGTGAGCTTGGTGAATCAGAAAGGTAAGGATTGTGAAATACCTCTCTTACACTCCATAAGTGAACACTCAAACCCCCTTCAAATCAATGTTGTAATTGTCTTAATGAACTAAAATCCTCCAGAGGAGGTCACAAAACAATATTTTAGTTAGGTAGGATTGATTGGGCTAGGAATCCATTAATTCCCACCAATCTAGTTTCATTAGCAATATTTTGAAACATGGCATTATTGTCTCATAGGGTACTTACAGAATCCTGCTATAAGAAAGTGTTAAAAGAAAACCTGAATCTGAAGTGCGTCATGACCAAGGAGGTGAACATCGAGGTATTATTTCCCTTCTCTCCCCTACAAGCCACTCAACATGTTGTAGGGAGACAACATTATATCGTGTATGCCAAACCACTGATCCACACTTGACACAAGGTATCTTAGTGGCCCAACTTAGGACATCACCAAGGAGAAATTGTGAGTGCAATTGACTCTTGAAGTTAGCTATTTACTTTGGGAGGTGTTTCCAAGCTTTCTTGATTGGAACATTCGCCCCATCACCGGTAGAACTAGCTCTTTGTTACCTCCACTAGTCGATTAGTGAGTGGATACCATTATCACCATCAATTGTGCTTTTTGGAGGCCCAGTTACATTTGAGAGGAAGGACGTTAGGTCTTTTAGGGAATTTACATGTATTTTCTTTTAACTAAAAGTTCACTAAACTCGTAATAAAAACAACCTGCATGTGGGAGCTCATGCACTAAAACCGACATTGCACATATCACTCACTTATCGCAACATTTTGCATCTATTGTGGTTGGCATATTTTTTCATTTGTTCAATTGTGTTTAAATTCCACTATAACTCTCATTTGACACAAATCCTTCACCATTGAGGAACGAAACAACATCCTAAGATAGTCTCGTAGACTACAAGGCCTATCCCCTCTCTCAAGGGGTGTCATTACATCTTCTTCCCATGTTTCACAAGGAAGGTACCCTAACTGGGTCCACTCCCGGGATACATTGATAAGATCATCTGGTCGAGGCCAACCCTTGCTAGGTGCATTTTATCCTCTCGGAGAAACTATTAAGTACACCACTTCTTCCCCCATCGGAAGAGGTACCCCAATGGATTCTCCTTTTGGAGCTCGGTTCCATTTGACCCATCCTCTCTCCTAACAGGAAAACCGTTGTTTACAACACCACCTAGGTCTCCCCCTCTTATTTGCATTGCCCAGGAGTTTGACGGGGGACAAGAAGTTCGACTGAATGAGTTGAGGGTTGTTATGGCAGAAGAAAATTAACTAAGTCTACAATATAGAACAAGAAAACAACGAGGAATATATATAGACAAAATGCAAGAATTTGGATCAAAAAATTTTCTATCATTTCTTCTTCGTTACTCTGATTTTTTTATGTTACAATAATGTACATGGTTATATAGAGTGTTTAGAATGCTTGATCTACCTTCCCGCTATGTTCAGTTACAAAATAAGTTGTAGTGGTTTGAGAATTGTGACTGTCACAGTCAACTGGAAGACAGAGGGACAATCTGTCATAGTCAATCAGTTGTCGTCAGTGCGCAATAGTCATCATCGATGGAGCATGCTGGAGTCATCGGTCTTCAACAAGTGGTGTTGAGAATTTTTCGACTAGGACTAGGCCTACTAGTTGAAACAATCCAATCGACTTCAGAGGTGGGAGCATTCACCCTTCCTTAAGAAGCAATGGTCCCCATTGCTTGCTCATGAATATGAGGAAACTTCTCAGTCTTTAGCAGTAGAATACCACTTTCCTTGGGCTGGAAGTTGTCTGTCATTCACCACCTGAAACAAGGGAATTGCTTGCATCCTTGTATGGTGTATTCATTGGCCTACGATTATGTCACTAGGTTGAGGCTCTTGAACAAATGGGTGTATATCTTCAGGCTCTTTTTTCTGCAAGTTATTTTTTTCAAGAAATGGTGCATGATCTGGTCGAAGTAGATCCACATTAAATACTAGATGTAAACCCAGGCATGAAGGAATGTTGAGATTAAAGGAATTTTCCCCAATATTCTCAAGAATGGTGTAAGGACCATATGTCAAAGGATTTAACTTCTTGTATGCACCTGTAAACCTGTCTTTCTTGAGATGTAACCAGACCTAATCCCCAAATTGAAAAGAATGAGGAATATGATGCTTTTTGTGTCCGGCCTTAGCTTTCACATTAACTTGTTGTAACATCTCCTGTGCTTGCTTCTGGATGTAACAAGTTTGATCCTTGAACTTGAGTGCTTTCTCAACTTCTCGATGTCCATGTTCGGTGTCTACCAAAGAAGTTGTTACGGAGAAAAAATTCCTATGGCTCGGGGAATACCACAACAGAGAGATGACTACCAGAAATCAACCCAATTCCCAATGCAATGCTATTATAAATGTAAATTCTAAGATGTGGAATAACCAACCTTCAACCGGATGTTCGAAGTAGATCCCCGTTGAGCTTTCCAATTTACACTTGAACCTTCAGCTTAGTCTCAACAACAAATACAAGCAAGTGCATATAATACACTACAAGAAAAAAGGTCATTGGTAAGGGTCCAAAAATGTCACCATAAGCTCATTGGTGATGGTCAAAAGAGGCCCCGTCACCAAAACCTGAGCATCGCCAAAGGCACCATCACCTTAAGTGGAGGGTATGTGGTGACATTCAAGGTATGCCACTAATAATTATTATTATTCTAGGTTGTGACTGTCACCAATCATTATGAAGTGTTGGTGATGGACCTATTTTGGCCCTCACCATTTGATGCATATATGGTGACAGTAAATGACCGATCATTGGTTGAGACATGTCACCATAATCTCATTGGTGATGGTGAAGAAGGAAGACATCACCAAAATTTGAATGTCACCAACAGGTGCGTCCCCAAAAGTAGAGGTGGTGTGGTGACATTCAATGTTCGTCACTAATAAGGATTATTAGTGACAAATAGTGACCCTCACCAATTTATATGAAGTTTTTGTGATGGACCTAAGGGCCTCCATCACCAAAAAAACTGAATGTCGCCAATGACATATGATGAGGGCCTTGCAATGACCCTCACTATTGAGGATATTTCCATTAACATATCAATGGTGAAAACTACTATGATATTGTCACCGCTTTTCATTTTGAAAATCTTTTAATGACGCAACATAAAGGACCGTTGCCATTTCAATTAAAATTGTAAAAAAAATAATTATAATGGTCCTTAAAGGATAACGATGAAACGTCATCATTGCTTTACACAATGGTGACAATCTTTGGTATGTATGAAGATGGATAGTAACAATACATTCATAGATCAGAGCTAAGAAAAATCTCGTAAAAAATTATTCTTGGAAATATCAAAGAGGCAATGGGATAATAATGTATTCTATGAGATGAGAATGCCAATATATATACTGCCAATATACTTGTTAGTAAAGATGTGGCAAGAGGTGATCCATATCTATGGCTTTCAACAAAGCTTAGAGGTAGGCCTCATACCCTATGCCACATAGATCATACACCCCCAAGCCCAACAAACAATTGCTTAGAAGAGAAGTATGTCCAATCATTGTTGATAGAGCACCTTCCTTGTTGTTTTGGGCGTCTTCTCAATTCAGCCTACATAGATTTGAAGGGATGGTTTTATGTTGTGTTGACTGTACCTTACAATGGCATATTTCTGAGCTTGCTGGTTGTAGTTTACAGGGGCAATTTTCTAAGTTGTTGGTTGTACTTAGCAGGGGCAGATTTCTATTCTTGTTGGTTGTACTTTACAATCATAGGAATTGTTACCTTGCATGGATTAGTTTCAGCAGGCCTATAAACTTGCTTGCAAAAAATAATGCAGTAGGCCTATAAATATTAAACACTAAACTATGGTAATTAAAAATGTTCTCTAACTACGATTACATCATGCCTATTAAAATTCCTGGATCATAATTCTCTTGGCCATCATTATTTACGATTTGAGCAAATCCTAGGGACATAAAAATTTACTATCTAAACTTAGTTTCACATGTTCCTTCAAAAGAGAATTTTGGAGAATGGATTCAATATGTTGGAACTCATTCCAGTATATTGATTAAAAAACATGCATGTACCTACTATATACTTTCATGTTGACTAACCTGCCAGTATTAAAGACCTCTTTGCAACAAATCAATCTGAACATATTTTTCTTCATTGTGGATTTTATATGACATCTTAGGTACATATGCCCCAAACTAGATGGTGTGGACCTCCCAAGCTCCTCAATGCAGACCCCCTAAGCCACAGTGAAAATGTGGGGACATAAAAAAGCAAAGAGACACATTTTAACCCTAACATTTGCCAAGAAATAATCAAAAAAAATTCTGTGGAGTCCATGATATATAATAAATTAAATGGTTTAGTAAAGGAGGCTATGCAAAAGATAGATCCTCCAGCTTTAATATGTATTTTTTTCTCATTGTAATACTTGAGAATTTTCTCTTTATAATTGTCATGTTCCAGAATCCAAGCATTAGTTTCAGCAGGTATATGAACGTGCTTGAATAAACAACAAAGTAGCATATCCTCTGAATTATTGGTGTTATTTCAACTTACATGCATTTTTTAATTCTCATATATAACATAAATGTAGAACACCTATAAAAGTGCAAAATTCCTAAGATTCATATTGGCATGAAATTACACATTTTTTTTGGAAATGCTTCAAGAAACTTCCTCTAATGGGTTACATAGGGTAGACTTTCTTTGCTTACCTGCCCAATATGAGGCGTAGCTATACCCATCAAAATTGCTTGGGACTAGTACCGGGCATCATCCCTTTTAAACTCATGTCAGTAAAGTGGAGTAGGTCACAAGCAGAATGTAACCCTAGTAGATGGTGATGGCCAATGGCCTGCTGGAATAAATTGAACATTTGGTTATTATTATTATAACATTTTACTAATTCGAAAAGGCAAAAATATCACATTGTTATAAGTAAAGTAAATAGAACTGATTCACTAACCCGTTTACACAATAACTAAAATAGATATCTAAGATTTTTTAAGCATATGTAAACGAGATAGCAAAAGATGATATAAAATGTTGTAACAACAGTTTAATAATGTATATCTACAGGCTTGGCCTAAGCCTATAAGTTGAGTTGTTGTTTATACTTACATATGCAGAAATGGAAATCAGACACATGGGTCTTATTTGGAATCATGTCACCTAGCCCATCCTCTTGTTGGTTCCTCCGAGTTCATTCTGATGTTACCCAAGGAGCTTATGGTGACCTTTTTCGGAAAATCAGAATGAACCAGTTGTTATCCCTAAATTTTGCACCTTGTCTGCTAAAGGGAAAATCTAGGGAACTTGGAAAATAAATGGTTTAAAGATTGATTTTATGTTGATGGACATATTCTATTTTGCCTAAGATTGAGTACTCTTGCATGATTTATTTGTCTACCAGCTCTCTACAATTAGTTTTATGAATTTCAAATCAAAACCCTTGATTGGTACCCTACTGAAATTAATCACATTCAAATTCATTAATTTTTGTGAGTTCTTTCTTTCAGCATGATGTCATCTTCTGTGATGTCATAAACAGTGAATACAATGACCCTACTTAGTCAGTATATTATTGGAAATATTAATTTAATTAAGAAAAAATTTAAGGTATTCCTAGAATATTTATAGTAGGTACATGAGAGAATTTGAAGGACCTGCAAATTTTTCCTCAAAGTAGATTGTGAAATGCTAATTTAGAGGTGGATCTTATCTATTCACTACCTCACTTATCTATTCTTGACTTCACACTTAGATCATGCTCATATGCAAATATTTTCCTTCTAGAGATTATCCCAACAACAAGATACAACAACTACTCAAACATAATATCCAAATTATCCAAGAAAAAAGAGATGAATGAAGAGATCCTCATATACACTTGCTTGTACATTTACTTCCACGTCCTATATGATGTTCAACTAAGCTTGTACATTTACTTCCACCTCCTCATATATGATGTTTACTTAGACCAGGGAGTGTATTGCTCAGATAAATGTTTCTTGAAAAAAAGGAATTTTTTGAGATGGTCATAACCACTTTTGGAAGGGGGAGCAATGGAAGGCATTGTCAACTTTTATCCCTTCAATGCATTTTGGGAACATAATGTATCTTCTCAAATAAAACAACAACATGGCAAGAAGAAGGAAGTAGTTATTCACTGTAATTAAATGTCCATACCTGCAACGTAACAAGGGATAAAAGGATTTAGGAAGTAGCACCACCAATAATTAATAACAAGGAAGTTAAGGTAAAGGTACAAGAAAGAGAGGAATTGTGTTGGAGCTGCTAAAATTTGAACTCAAGTTTTAAAAAGCACAAGCACAAGATGAGTTTGTATGTCAAACCTATCCAGGACGAAACTGGGTTTGTGTCGATGACTTCTATCTATCACCGCCAGTACACTCAGATTGGGTTGTTGGGAGGAGGCACTTTAAAGATAGTTGATCGATCCTTTGTTGCAAGAGTTTAGTGCGACACTTCCAAAGTCAATAGCTAAAGTTTATTTATTTATTATTATTTTTTTTACCATACTCTTCAAGCAGCGACAAGTGGGATGTTTGTGACAAATTCATTGAGACACTAGGAAAGCATCTCAATAACTTCCACGGCTGACACAATGTGGTAGAAATAATTATAACTACCTTCTTCATCATGCAATTGGTCTCTTTTGTAGGTTAACTCTAGTTTTACTTTGATTAAGAGTGAATTTTTTCTATCTCAAGATAACCTCAAATTGAATTTACTCACAAGGAAACCTGTGCATCACTATTAATCAAGTCTACCATTTCAAGTCCGATTATCTCGACCAATTGTTTGTCTTGCATTCAAAACATTAAAGGGGATAATCTATGCTTGTGAATCCACTTGAGTATTGTTCTAACACGTTTAAAAACGACGACCAATAACATAATGCTTGGAAGTGTGTGCCATATAGCCAGGGATCTCAACTGCAAATTCCGGTGGTTCCATTGTTTGGAGTTGTTAGCACCAAATTCTACACATCAAATTTTCGATTTTCAGCGGCGCATTGATTAGAAAATCTAAGGGAAGCATTGTCGGAATCCCACAATCCAATAGCATTTTTTCCCAAGCTTCCCATTTCCTCAGGTCTTCAGTTAACCGCCTCCCACAATACATAGCTATTATTTCAATGAATTATGGTCTTTCTAATTATTGTTTTTTCCAAAGCCTCAATTTTTTGTTGAGCTCATGTCCTTCCTATTAACTTAAGGTTTAACCTTATGATCTTATGCTGAGTCATGTTTTGTTAAATCTTTTACTAAAATCCAAATTAAAAAAATTATTATTATTTTAAATCTTTTATAACACTTTTGATTTTGGCTTAATGGGATATTTTTCCAAAATAAAAGGAGTTTCTTCCCATAAACCTTTTCATGCCACGTAACTATAAAATCATAAAGCAATTTGGGCTACGTAATGGGATTTTTTCCAAACTTTAAAGAGTTTCTTCCCATAAACCATAAACCTTTTCATGCCACGTAACTATAAAATCATAAAGCAATTTGGGCTACGTAATGGGATTTTTCCAAACTTTAAAGAGTTTCTTCCCATAAACCTTTTCATGCTACGTAATGGGAATTTTTTCCAAAAATAAAAGGAGTTAAGTAATTTGAGTAAACCTTTTCATGCTACGTAATGGGAATTTTTTCCAAAAATAAAAGGAGTTAAGTAATTTAAGTAAAAGTGTGGATTTATGTTATCTTAAGATATCTTATGGTCACCGTGACACCATATACCAAAGCTCCCATCGTATCTCAAAGTCTATCCAAGGAGCATTAATTAAGAGACATGGATCAAATGTCATGCACTACGCTTCGATAGGTCATGAATCCCTTGAAATATATAAACAATAATGAACAAGATTTCCAAATGCAATATGGGATATTTCCCATGAATCGAAAATAGAGCTCGAGCCTGAAAACAAGTGTTACGGCAATATAAAGACAAGTGCGCCCAGGTTTCAAGGTGGAGAGTTGCCAAATATTTGCCTATACATTGATTAATGTTCAGAGCTTCTAGTATGTGAAGAATATTGGAAGCAGGGTTGGAATTTGTTTTTAATTTTAACCTGCAAATAATTTTTCTTGGACGTTTTGGGTAGATATACTCCCCATTGCAATACGTTATGTTCAAAATTGTGCTAGTTGAAATATTTACTTTTTTATGATCATAATTTTGGTTTATAAAAACTAATTTTAAATGATAGTGCTGACCCAGCTTCCCTTGGTAGGGTTCCATATCTGGTTGGCCCAGCAGCCAAATCCATGGTAGTGAGATCTTATTTTGAAGGGAGATTGGAAACCTGTGTAGAGATTTTGATCTCGACGGGTTTCGGACTCAATAGCTGAGTCCATCTTCAGGAGAAAAAAGTATCTCAATTAAGAATCTACACTAATCTACATTTTTATAATGTAAGTTTGTCTTTTAATTAAGTTTATCTTTAAATTAGTGAGATCTTAGACAAACAAATAGAAATGCCATTGAGTGAACATGAACTGCTCAAATATATTTTCGCTTCAAAGTTCAAAAATCAACTGAAAGAAGATAGGTACTTATTATATTCATTATGATTATATATTCTGTCCCATCCCATATCATCATAAATCATTGGAGAATTTCAAACAGTGGGTAACACGGTGGAAATCGATGTGTGCACCATTAACACTCTGATATAACTTTGGAGACATCCCATTGTCACTTTTAAAGGAGAGAGACAACCCATTGTTATTATTTTTGTCATTGTTTCTCCTCAGAAGGAACCGCTTCGAACATATCATGTATATGTATGTATTTGTAACTTCAACTTTCTTCTATCTCTTATTCGTCTACTTATTAAAAAAAAGAAATTGCCTACAAAGGATAAGCATCATATTTTGGAAATGGAAAGATTCTTGCATCCCACTAGACTAAAAGAAAAGTAATACGTTTATTTTCGTCGGTATCAAATCTTTCATCTTTACATCAATTCTAGTGCTCTGGAACTGTCAATGTGCCTCATGAATCCATTGAATAAATCTGAATTCCCACTCAAACTAGTACATTCCCAAGGTCGTAGACAAGTATAACATGACTGCAACTTAATATTCATTTTAGAATCAAAGTTACAAATATATGGCTGTAAAACAAAACAAATTAAAAGACTCGCTTTGTCCTCCAAAGGAAAAAACAAGTATAACAAGCTTATTTGAAAACCCTAGTGTTTCCTTTTAAGGAATCTTCATGTGCCGTGCAAAACAAATAACTATCTGCCTGTTACCCAATGAAGGAGGAATCAACATTATAACGCTACTTCTAGGAGCGATGTTGATATTTCTCAAACATCTTTGTCTCACAACAGTGATTCGACCATTCGATTTTGGATGGGAGGAGCTTGTATAGTATAGTAATTAAAGTATAGACAATATCTAGGAATAAAAATTAAACAATCTTATTGTTTATTGTAGATGCTGCACGAGGGAGGGAAGGAAAGCATTTCTTAATTTCCAATGATGCAACATAACGTGTGCAATGATGAGAAAGCATTTCTTGGTAGGGTTCCATATCCGGTTGGCCCAGCAGTCGTCCTACCGTTTATATAGGTCATTCCAAATCAAGTACCAAATTGTTCCTAATAAGTAGGAAATCAAATTCTTGTTCTAAAACTTCCTTTGAGATTTTTGTTCTCCGGCTACTTCAATTTGAAGTGAATTTTTATTATACAACCGCCTGTAAGTGAGACAATTTCCTTCTTTCCCATCTATTATAAAAAATAAATTCCACAATAATTAATCTAAAAAGGAATTCCCTCCTTAGCTTACAGCTACGTGACATGGCAAGGAAATGGATTAAATAAATATTTGCGGGTGCCCTCTTATAAAAACAGCCCAGTCTGGTGGGATATACGTAGCAAAATCTATTGATTCCTCCTCCATATCTACTTTCTATACCTGCTCAAAATTATTAAATTTTACTAAAAAAATTTAACGACGGTTTGAAAAATTCAATCAACTTCAAAAATATGTTTTGAAAATAAGCCTGACCATATAGCAAGACAGTTTCAAAATAAATTTACATGTATTTTACAGGAAAAAATGCCTCATGACGAGCATTTTGACCGTCAAATTCCAACACTGATTGGAAGAACGCTGACAGCTAATTCATAGGAATGTCAAAGGGGAGAAAGCCCATGAAGGGCATAGTTATGCTCAATTTGTTAGCTGCTATCCAATTCTTCGTTGGATAGAAACACATGAAAGGTCTTGTTTCCCAAAGCATCTGCCAGTTGGCATATTTTTATGCATGGCGTTTCATGTGTTGGCGTCGGATGTCGAAGGAAAAGTATCCATGAAAGTGCCATATCAGCATTTAGATGTAATGACAAATGGGTCATTGGGTAGTCTCTGTCAATATTTGGTAATGGAGTATGCGGTGATCTTGAACAAGCCCAATACTGAGAACAAGAAAAAGGAAGTAGTGGATGTGGAAGGCTTACATAAGATGGTTCAGAAATTGATGAATGAGATTATTAGTATAAAGAGTTCGCGCAATTTTTGACCATACAAAAAGGAAGCTCCTCCTGCACAACCAATTACCGCTATTGAAGGTTATAATATCGAAAAGTATGCAATAGAGAACTTCTATCGCATGCATTTGGAAAATAATTCTGAAAGAACTTGTCAAGAGTTCATTAGCATAATCGAGCGGGTGGAATGAGGATCAATAAAGAGAAGTGGTCGAGCGACAAGATGAGCTAGAAACTGCTAACATGTTTATGAACATCACTCCGGAACAACTTGAAGAGGAATAGGAGGAAATTTTACTAGAAGAGGCTTTCCCAGTTCAAAGAGATTATCCATTAAGAAGCAAAGGGAAGGAAAGTACATCAAATGCACAACCTAAGCCTACATCCTGACTGAAGGATATAACTCTGTTTAAAAGAAATCCTTCCCCAAAAGCTCGAGCGTTAGCGATAGGAGCCCCAGTTGCTAATCATAACAGGCAGCTGGAGGAATAAAAATAAATTAGTGCTATATTTGGTAATGGAGTATTTGGTGGCATAAAATTTGGTACAAGAGATGGAAACCTCCAAATTACACTAAATCATTGATAACATAGATATTCTATAGAGGTATTTGGTTCTTCGACAGCTAGAAGATCTTACAGGTGGCAGAGTATTGCAGATTCTTAGGCATAGAGTTAAGCACTTCTAGATTTTGAAGCGAAAAAACAGCAGTCAATCTCAGGTCCTTAATTTGAAGACAATTAGTTCAGCTTTATCCATATCAATCTCATATTTTCAGTGATTCAATGAGCATTTTCGGGTAGAATTTAGACTTTCAAAGCACATGTTGCAGGGCACTTGGTAGCAGCAGATAATCAGTCAAAGATCAATTGCCAATTCGAGATCTAGCAGCTTCATCATCTCTAGACTTCTTGCAATTAATTCAAGATATTTTTAGTTTGTTGTTAGCTTTTATTTTTCAAAAAGTTTATTAGTTTATGTAATTTTCTATATATAGAATCATTGGAATGTAACGGGGGTGGAACAACAGCGCGATAGAGATCTGTTGGATGTTGACTCTTAAACAATTTGTACTAATTTTCTTATGATAATAGAAGGTTATCAACTCTCCATCTCCATTGCATTGCGTGGGTTCCTCCTCTCTGTGTATATCTATTTATCCAACCACGAAAAAAATTCACATACATCTATGTATCGAACAACAAAAAGAATTCCATGTGAGTATACTTCACTGGTGGAGGAATATGTTATACACAGAGGAGCACGAGAACGTAGTCAAGGTATAAATTCTCGCTGAGGTTGTGTTTAGACTTCAGTATTCATATGTATTTATGTTCAATCCTAATTAGATACCCATTTGAATTTATCTTTGAAATATGGAGTTTTAACTTATCTAGCAGTTGTTGTTTAATGCATTGAGAGCTCTCACAACATTGTCATTCAGAGGCCAAATAAGGTTAAGTACCTTCATGGATGCCAATTATGGAGCTTATATGATTAAGGTTGGGTCCTCAAAAGGTAAAAAGGGTTCTCAGAAGAAGAACATATTCAGAACAAGAGCGCATGCCCACAAGAAAAATATTAGAAGGGCCATTGGATTTAAGCGAGGTAGACCAATTATATCAAGGAGGACGAGATGTATAAAGAGTAAGCCGAGAGTATTCATGGATGTATATTCAATGAATATAGGTAGGAGATTGAAGAATTTCCAGATGTTGGTCACAGGTGGGACGAGTGTGCAGGAAGTGGAGGTGTTGTTCAAGGAGACTACAGATTACATTTTGTACTTGACCTTGAAAATCCTGGCTAGGGCTTGAAAATCTTATCCATATTTTACTAGATTGGTTAGGCCTTATAAGGAGTTTTTCTTTGTCTGGGTCATTCGGTTTATGAGTCTATATCATTTTTTTTTTCAAAGGACCTGCACAAACAGTAAACCCAAAATGCCAAAATGCTAAGGAAAAGCACGAGAATTCGAATTCTTAGATTGAAAACTGTAAAAAAAAAAATTAAGGGACAAATTTAGCTTTCACAACAAGTTATAAACAGTTCTAATGGCATGTCAAAAGAAAATAAAACCTGATTTCCAGTGCACAAGTTTAGAAAATCAACGGCATCAACAAAGTCACCAGCTTTCAATGCATCAAAAACCTCTTGAAACAGAGTATCCGCATTCTCTAGGGTTTTAGGTGAGAGTAAGGGCTTTTGTTCAGTAGCCGCAACTTCTGCATGACCAATAACACTTCCATTCATGAGCAAACCCTCAACCGGGGAGCTCGAGTATCTACATTGATCACCATCATCTTTGGCTTCATTAATGGTGTTGGCCCCGGTTCCAGCTTCTGGGCAGTCAAGGGTTCCAAGTTCCGCAGCACTACTGGTATTATTGTCAATGGGGAGGGCAGATTCGCGTTCATTTTGGCCCTCAGCAACAGTCAGACTCTCGACCCCATTGGGATCCTCTGGAATGGCAGTTTTTGCATAGACTGTAGACATTGAAGACATGTCTGAGTGATCAATTGCAGAGAACTCAAATTAGTTTTTGGGTATCTAGGAAGATGGATCTAGGGATCGCTTGAAAACCATAGGAATAGAGGGAAAACTTGGGCTCAGGATTTTTGCTGAAAATTTGTGGGAAGGATAGATTTTTGAATAAGAAGAAAATATCCAGATTAGTATAACCCAAACCACGGGAAGCTTAGAGAAATATCCACCAAATGCAATGAAATTGCAAAGGCCTCCAACGTTGGTTTATTGAGATAAATAATAAAAGTTTATTATGTCTTAAAAGTTATTTAAATATTTGTGACATATATTTTACTGTTTGTGTATTCTATGAATTGTTGTTTAATATGATTAATTTATTTGAATGAGTTTAATGTTTGTGGCTATTTAGCTCGAACCTAATAATAAATGTGATATAAAGTGTATCAACTTAAGGGTATTAAAGTTTAGATTAACAATTGCACTTTAGTGGTAAACAACGCCTTAAATAAAAGTCATGGTTGTTGAAGAAATATTGTTTTTGTTAAGTAATTGGTTGAAATTTATTTATAAATATTATAACTCATTTAATATAATTTTGAATTATTCATTTAATATAATTTTGAATGTAAATGTTATGTTCAATTTAATTAAGTTAAAGTGTACATGATTTCATAAATTTAGTTAGAAGTGAGTAGGTGGCTTTTAATTTAGCGTCAAAACTTTTATCAAGGACTTATGACACATTTAAATTAGTACAAAAATTCTCCTAATAAACCCCATAACCTAACTATAAGACCAAATATCCTCTAAAAAGGTCTTCTTTAGTGATTGAGGCCTTCTTTATTTCCCTTAAGCCCTAAAAAATTCCCTTAGTGCCTAAGCCATACATGCCCGAAGACCCATCCACGATGTCAAATACCTCTTGATGGAACCCATATATCTAAGTAAGAAAATAAAATATTTTTGTGATCTTTGGAGGCCTCATTCATGCCCTCTTAATGGTACCGATAGCCACACTTTTTTTGTGGAGGTATGAGATGTCATCCAAGGACTTTGATCCCTATGATTTTTTTTCTCCTATCTATTTCCAAGGTATTGAGAGTTATACTTAGTTCTCAAAACGTATTAATGGCTCTCATATTTCCACTAAGAGGCATACTTGGTTCTCAAAACCTCTTTATGTCTCTTATATTTCCACTTGGAAGCTTTAGATCCCTTAGAGAGGTCATATGTGGTAATTTTAGGCAATGTTAATGGTCCTTGATCCCGATAAGCTTTCTTTATAAATTAAGGCATTGGATCATTCCCTAACCATGTATATGGCATTGATATACATACATGGACATCAAACCTCCTAATGGATTTAATATACACACTTGGAATCCAAACAACCCCTAGATAGGTCCTATGTGGTGGTTTGTAACCTCCTTGCTAGCCCTTTATTCTTAGGTGTGTATGTTTAGGGCCTATGTCCTAAGCTTCCTACATTTACCTTATCTAGATCCAAGACCTATATATCGGGATTAAAAACTCTTAATTCTGATCATATCCCCATTTAGAGGACATGTATCCATAGTAGAGGTGAATTATTGTGGTTTGAGGCTTTGATCATGGCCCTCAAGCCATAGAAGCTTCCCTTAGGACCTGAGGGCTCATCAATATTAATCCAATGTATATTGGAATATATTATTCCATGTGCTCCATTAAAATATATTGCAATCAACATATCATGTAGCATTTCCACAACACTTGTTATTAAGAGAACAACGTGGGAATGAAATATTTTAATTCTATAATATAGGAATGCAATAGTTTAATTTATGTTTCATTAAATTCACTTTTTTTTTAACAAAAACGGTTAAGGAGCTTTTATATAAAAAGAAAAACAAAGATTACAGAGTTCTGAAGACAGATTGATCCCAAGGGAGGACTACGCCCATGACTCCTTGTTCATCTTCATCCAGTCTATACTTATCCTAATACTTTCCTATTCTATGGAGACTGTATCTCCTTACAAACTTCCCAAGAAGGAGAATACAAAAGAAAAACATTACAGAAAGAAAGTGACTTGTCTTACTGTCCAAAGGAATTTCTGGGCTACATCTACTACTAGCAAGACCAAAATTGTTGATGTCCTACTTCTTACATACAAATCTCAATGCGATCCAGAGATTAACGATTTGAAGTTTGATGGCTTCTTGTTTTTCTTGGACAAATTGAATTTTCTTTTGGCTTCAAAGAGGGTGAAGCTACTTTTTTCTTTTTGCCGACTTTGGTCCAATCTGATGGCTCTACATAAGCTTCAAGAATGGGAACTGCCTCTTCTGGTGCATCCTGCGGAGCTGGAATTTTCGGGTCCATCTGTTGGAACTATCTCGTGGAGCTACAAGTGGATTCTTGTCGATGGTGGGGATCCTTTGTTCTTCTAGAGTGTCCTCTTTTTTAGCCGGAGGAGATTCCTTATCTTGTGATGGAGCGTCTTCGGATAGATATTCGTTTATGCTTACTGTATAATGCTCGGAGTTTGCTCCATCCCACCAAGTAGATTTGCGATGAAATTTTTTGGATTTGGGGATCTGAGAGGGTTTTGGACAATCTTTGACAAGATGTCTAGTTGGAAAGCAAGATCTGCATCTGAACATCACATTTTCATAATCTAGCTTTTGCACCCATGCATAATCCTTATAGATCAAATGGATCTCAGCAGGAAAGCCATTGTTGAAATCCATTTCCACACAGATGTGAGAAAAGGAGTTTTTATGCAATTCTTTATTTCTGGACTTCAGTCGTAGAAGGAGCCCAATGCATTGCCAATAGCTTCAAGTGAGGCAGAGTCCCAGAGATGCAAGGGAAAATTTGGAAGCCGTACCCAAACTGGAGTAGATGAGATTTGGTCAGTAGTTGGGTCAAAAAGAGGGCTCCAGCGTTTCATAAAGAGCCCCGAACTTCCCCAAAACCAAGGACCAGAATCTATAATGATCTATTTTTCCTCAGGAGAATCAAAATCCACAACAAAAAAACCCCGTGCAAAGGGCTAAATAGAATTGGGTCCCTGGCTGGAGACGAACATGAGGCACAAACGACAGAGAGGTAGTTGGTCGCCATTATGTCCTATAAGTCTCTCCCAAATCCAGTTCAAGTTCACAAAGAGGGTTCCAATAAATTCACTTATAAACACATTAAACGTTGATTTGGAGCTAAGGAAGCCCACATTGTTAAATAAATTTGTCATTTTTGTATACTAGGGAATAAATATATGTTTAGTGATGAATTAATTCTATTCGTTAGACTTTGTTGAGTTTGAGCATGGTTAAGTGATTACATCATGTATTATAATGTATCCACCAACAAAAAGAAACAAAAACGTAAATTCTCTAATGTAACTTATACATATTTTAATTGGCATTGATGACTAGGAGAACGTCACTATGTAAAGAGATTCCTCATTTAATAGCTTATTCTTAGCACCCTATTAGAATAGGCTGCTTTGTTTCAGAAGAAAACCTTGAACGCCTACCCTGGTCAATAAAAACGTATTTGGTCAATAAAAAAGAAAGGGGTCAATAAGAAGGTATGCCTGCATGGTAATTATCCTCAACCTACCCCTAGTTACCTGACCGGTCCTCAACCTACCTTTTACCTTACTCAGAGTTGTATTTTCTATCAGGAATGAGGTATATCTTAATGATATCATGAACAACTACCAATATATGCAAAAAATGGGTCCTTACCTTCTTGTGCCACTTATGGAATCCAAGATTTTTTATTTCCTGCAGCCGTTCAGCCCTATGCGAGTCCCTGAGTAGCAGCAACTCCAAAGGCATGACTGCACCTCCGCTAGAGGTCCACCGTTCAATTCCTAGCAAGGGACAAAAAAGCCCTCAATCTAAGTCAATGCACATAAAATAAACTATATTTAATAATAATAATAAAATGGTTAAATCTAATTCAATTGTGCCAAATTTTTCCACCAAAATTGAAACTCCGAATTTATTTGTGCGAAATTTTGCCTCCAAAATTGAAACTCCACTAAATGGAAATGAATTACTTTTATTATATTTTTCTTAATCTTTTCTATATGTTTTTTTCTCTTTTATATATGTATTAGTATTGATATTATATATATTAATACAAAAATATATTATATTATAATGATAATGATCATCATTATATATATATATATGGTGGATGATTATCAAATGAATAAGGGTGGTGGATAATATTGTAGTAGTCCAATATGACATCGAACATGTGGCATAATGCATGTGATCTAGGTGTTGCAACCTGGTACTAGGTAATATTAGAGGTGATAAATACTCTGGTGAGGGTTTGTTATATATGGAAGAGCCACTCAAGTGAGGTACTAGATCCTACACCAGCATAGATCCATCTTAAAGGGGATCTACCAAGCGTCGAGAGGGATCAAATCCCTCTCGTAATGCGAACTCCTTTTTAAAGTGCAAATGTTAAGGAAGTGTTTTAATCCTCTCTAAATGATGAAGGGAGGATTCGACATCAGAGACTATAAATACCAAAACTAACAGTACATACTGATTAGCTTGAATCCTTCAAGAAAAGATACAGAGGGAATCCATCCCAAGTTGTCATTTCATATGGAGCATATTGCAAAACATAAAAATGACTGATTTAGTTTAATAATAACGGTGTTAACATGGATGGCAATACAATCAAGCATAACCCTCAACACACGTTGAAACCAATGCTAAATGTTCAAGTTTTACACCTTAGTCTAGGATTTTCAAATGAAATATATAAATATTTAATAGATACTCACCAAAAACTGGAAAATTTATTTCCATAGTACTCAATCAACACATGTTGAAGTGCAAAAACAATTTAACTCTTCCAGTTGACACAATGTCTCTATCTTCTACAACTTCCAACACTTTCAAGCCTTGTTGAGGTCCAAAACGTTGATCTCCGTTCCATATTGTGACAGAGGTGATGACAAGGAATCCACCATTGTTGGATGAAACAATAAAAAGATTGTATGTGAAGAGGTAAAATTTATAATGCAGGGATCTCTGGGCCTAAGAAATAGAATCCAAAAATTGACTTCTCGCCTTTGATTCAATTAGTAAGGATTGATCGGAGTCCATGGCTCTATTCTATTGGAAGTTGTTACTTGACTTGCATTCCCTCACAACCTCTTTCCTTGTTGTTTGATAGCATGGTATATATGGATTGATCTAGTTTTCTAGTTGGTAATCTTAGTGTACGTGGTAGTTTTGGCTATTCAATGATGAGGGTTGACCCTAGTTGTAGTGTCTAGGTTAAGTGGAGAATGGTTTCACACAACCTTACTAGCTATTTTCACCTATGTTTTAACCCCTTTATTGTTGGACGATTAATTCCTTTCACATATAAGAAGAAGTCTCATAGTTTATTGTAGGAATATCTGAGTCTGCTCTAGTCCCCCCTCTCAATAGATCCATTAGTTTTATATTAGCCTAGCAATAATCTTTCAGAAACCTTTTTTTGTGCGTTAACCTGATGGATAAATTTCTTATGGTTGTAGAACTTAATCCATGGCTACGGCATTAAGACTCATGATCATCATCATAGAGATGATGATGTTGATATTAATTAGAGCAAAATATTATCAATGAAGTCACAAGTACGAATCTGTGTGCATACATAAGAGGTTGTGTGTTGCAACTTGTGCCCTACATAGACTATCTTCTACAATGTTGTAATTTTAAGTAGCCCGGGTATTTGGATTATGCATAAACCTTCACAAAATTCCATTGGGAGGGTGAGACATAATATCAACTTATGGTATCTTTTTTTGGATATGGCCAATCTAATGTGATGTAGATGCTTCGTTATCCCTATATATAGAGGGTAGGCCATTGCAATTATGATCTTTTGTATAAAACATACAAACTACTAAAAGGGGTATCATGCATGTGTTCCACATTTAGCAAAATTGAGGGCCTTTTTGGCATTAAAACCCATTACACAATCTTAAAGAACCCCCAAGATGGAGATTGGGTTTATATCCCTCCTTCTCCATCCTCTCATGGTTATTCACCTCATGAGCGAGTTTAATGAAGCAAGGAACCTTGGGGCATTGCAACCACTTTTGATCTCTGCCACTATCTAGGCCAACCTTTCCATGAATTTTATAATGGCCCTCCCAAGAGATAGCAACAAATCTATCATCATAGTGGTATTTCCATCCCTAAAATGTCTAATATGTTTCCATAAGGTACCCTCCTTCTAATGGCCTTGATGGAGGATCATGACTTGAGAAGGTCGTCTCCTTCAAACGTACACTTTTGGAATTTAATTTGAAATTTAAGAATCCCTCCTCCACAAACTAAACATGGCCTATTGAGGGTATCACTGGCCTATGATACAGTATGTTGGTTCCATTAGGTGGCTTTGAGAATTATGAAGGTGTCTTAGGGCCTTCAGAATGGCATTATAGGGATGAATACCATGCCTTTGGCTCTAAAGAAACCATTGAGGCATCTTATATAGCCATGCATAATTCCTCAAAGAATCACAGATGAATTTCCGTGGCCAGTATCCATGGGACTATGTGTCTAGGTCGTGTGATCTTGGGGTCTTGGACATGGTAATGCAGGAGACATGGTAATGTAAAGGGGTAAATATCCTATCTCTTATAAGTATCAATGGTGACATCACATAAAGTTCAAACATAAAAGTTTCAAACACATGTGATGAAATCCCAAAAAGGGGCCTTCCACACCTTATATTATAAGGTGCTTGCAATCCATCACAAGGCTTACTATGTCCAAATGTGATAGAAACCCAATCCATTGCATAGATTGAAAAGATAAACATTTCAAAAAATGCAACCATTTATAAACCAATGAAAAGTTTCAATTTCTCAATAGTGTCATGCTGAAAGACATCCCTTTTACAGACTTAAAAGGGAAATGTAGCTAGTGGATAATGTAAAATGTGTTTTATTAAGTTGACAAGAGACATAAATCCAATCTCAATCATTTGATGCCTTATTTGCAACAATTGTCTTGTCTTACCTTTATGTTGTTATCCATCCCTTAATGTGTGTAGGTCCCCATTGAATGTGCCATGTTGTTCGTCCATAAGTGAATTGATCCTCCGTAATCCTTGAATCATGCCTTCATCAATTTACTTTCCATCATACCTACTGGCATACGACTGAATTATAATTAATTATGACACATTCCAGGGGAAGAAAGGTAGAAAATATTCCTAAATATGGTTTGATTTTCTATAAGAAAAGACATGGATTTGTGGACAAAACTATGGCATGGATCAAGATGTAAAGTGTTATTAATGGAGTTTTTACATCTAAGTGACAAGTGTCTTGTCCAAGTGGACAATGAAAATAAGATTAGAATGCAGCTATGATATTTGGGCATAAACATTGTTAAATCATTAAATTACATTTTCTTCAAGGTGAAGGTTGTGGTCACCAAAACTAATGCAACTCTATTGGAATGCATGTCCTACTCTATTGGAATCTCATAAACTAATCAATGCCTCGTAATAGTTTTCCTTGATTATTTTGTGATTTGAAAAGGAAGAGAAATTAGCGCCTTTTAACTGTCACCAAGACCATGGGAACTCATAAAACATGCTTCTAGTTTGATAGGAGAGATAAAATTAATAGAAGCAGTTGGATGAGCTATTGTAGTACTGTTATCATGAGTTGTTATGAGAACCTCATTAAATGCATCCAAGCCATCTGATTGAACATGTAGGGAATCAACCTGAGAGATAAAGTTGTTATGCGAAATGAGGCTTTATGTAGGACTTCATTATTTGAAAATGAAGAAATTAAGGGGCAAATTCAAGAGTTGTTGGATGGGTGATAAGGAGTACTAGGGTGGCCAACCCAATGCATTGCATGGCATTTTCACCCATCCACTGAACACTCCTCGATGATTATTCATCATGGAAGAAGGGGGCTTGTGATAGCTTGTATTGGATAGTCGATTTCCCATGATCCATAATTGAGGAAACAACATCATTCAAATGAAATGACGAGGCATCGCTGCCCTCAATAAAGCCATTCACATGGGTCGTAGTCATCTCCCACTACACATCTTAGTGGGATCCAACTTCCAAGACCCACTAATCGAGGTAGTCGCATTGTGTGGATGGAATGATGAGGCACCACCACCCACAACAAAGCCGGATGCACCATGGGTCGTGCAAATGTCCCCTAGCCCATACAGGGGTATCATCTAATACTTGCCTGTTAATGATCCTACCATAGATTCACCTATGGTAACCTTGTTATGACTTCTCCTTCCTCTAAATGATAAAGTTCATTAAACTTATCATGACGTCGAATGCGGCGAGCCACCTTTGTTGACATGATATAAACACTTCACCAAATCATTCAATTGGTAGGAGCAATGAGCGGTGTGTAAAAATGGTAGGGACATAGTCAACACGAGCTGATGACACACACTTACTAGGAATTCCATGTTGGAGACCAATAATTGTAATGGTCTAAGAAGATTTCCCAATCCTCTCAAACCAAGGAGAAAAAACCATTGGATGCATCAGTGTAGCACACGTGCAACCCATAACATCTAAGGGCATCATATACTTGTTATTGTCTCAAACGTCCATGGACTAAATGACCATAGTCCCTCTAAGAAATTATCCATGAAGGGGAACCTTCGCGTAGCTAGTTAGCAAGTTAGTCTCGTTCATTATTGGAATTAACCGACTTGATTATGTCTTAAATAATATGGTTCCTACACATACTAGTGGAACTTCATCTAAAGGGAAATTGCTAGTGATAAACCTAAGAGGATTGAGTCATGTGTTGACACAAAGGAAAAATTAGTAATTCCCATTACTTGAGGGAAATGATACCCCCCATGCCACTAATAAAATTGAAGAAACAAAGCAAAGAATTGGAGACACAATACGTAAACATCATTTTGTTGGAAATTATTATGTTTATCAAAATGGAAGGAATTTACTTGTTAACACAAGTGAGAAATAAATTACTAATAAAAGTATAGTGTTTAATGAATAAAGAATTGATAGTGTTAGGTTTAGTGAAGCTGTCAAAAACACCAACCTTGACGTCATTTCTGACAAAGTAAGTGAGATTAATTTTGAGCCAATTGCCAAGTGAAAAGGAAAATAAGTAGGAGACAGACTTATAAGCTTCATATTCTCAGCAACTCCTAACAAACAATTCAAAAGTTATTCGCATTTGTTCTCATGAGAATAGATTGGATGGTGCAAACATGGCAGCTGAATTGCAGAAAAATATTGAATGTAAAAGTAGTGGAATCAATAAACGATATTCATAAATGTCACACTTAACCCATGGACATAAGTAATAATACTCATAACCATCACACTTAACCCCCCAAAATAAGTGATATTGCACCTAATACCATTGGCACACTAACTTATTAAGAAATTCATTGACTCTAACCACTATGACCTTGGACACATAATGACAAAGAATCCATAGTAGTGGTCTTAAACCACTATATTTTGTCAAAAAATATAGAGACGGTCACATAGCGTCATCAAAAACTCATTAGAATGATCAATGGTGACAAACACTTTTCTATAGTCACCAAAAGTAACCAAAAAGAGTATTGGTGAGGGCCAATAAAAGATCGTCACTAGAAGTGTCACCTAAGAGAGAATTAGCAATGGGCCTTTAACAACCCTCACCAAAACTCTCGCTGAAAAAGGATTTGGTAACGAAACTTAAAGGACCATCTCAAAAGGAACTTATAACGACGATGTTTTAAGGAACGTCACCATATGTGACATTGGTGACAACCCTTAAAGGTCTGTCACAGGCATGACCCTCACCAATGACCTTTTTTCTTGTAGTGATATGTGAAAGATATTAGCATAAACAATAGCATGGTCCATGATATAGTAAGAAAATGTAACCCAATGTAATTAAACAAACATTTACAAGATCAATTGGACAAGAAAAAAAGTATTTCTATTAATGAAAACAAGAAGTACATGATACAACCTCTTGCCGGCAACTCATCTAAACCAAGAACTAGGTCCCTCCACTTGTGCCTCCACCACTTCACTCCCCGATGCAATGGCAAACTCAAACTATGAAAGGAGTTTGGTAGGTGAACATAAGAGGTTCACAACAACAAGGATTAATGGATGTAGACTCAAGTCACGGCAAAAAACCAATAGAATTTATATTCTCTCTTTCCTCCTCCTTCCATGCACCATAAGAGCTCAATATATAACCCCTCAAAGGTAGGTGAAAGGTTGAATTGAGTCGTTTATGGGGTACATGGAGGGCCAAAGGTCACCCTAAGACCGCTTTTTGGAGTGAAAAGTAATTTTCTATTGTTTTTTACCATTTAACTCGATGTACACTAGCTAGAGTGGTGTAGCCTACGTATATGCTGGCTATAGTGGAACAACTAGCATACAAGAACAAAAATAGGGAACAATGGGTTCCTTGAGGAAAAAATGTGGACCTGAGTCTCTAAAATGAATACTGAAGGTCAAAGAGTGTTTATGCTCACAAGGTGGAAAATTACGCAATAATAGATGCCCCCTAATGTGTGAGGTCAAAGAAGGTACTGTGATGACCAAAATACATTATAAATCTCAGAAGTGGAGTGATGGAGACACAAATGGAAGGAGTAGCCCACTCGTCATAATACAATGATATTTCTCAATACATGTTGGTACAATACAAAAATATGATACAATGACCAAGAATAGGTAGTATATAGTGAATACATGTCATATGCAATCATAGCCATGACCCAGACAGTAAGATACAGTCTCTTGTTGAAAAGGAAACCCTTGGTGCAAATTGAAGGTACAAACTACTGATGTATGAGAACGACATCTCATAGGTACAATCACAATCATGAGTAGCATACTGAATGCCACTGAGGTCTGTAGGTCTTCTACACAAATCACCAATGGTGCATGCCCTATCAAGCGAATAAATGTGCTGAAGTAGAACCTGATGTGGCATCGTCTGATTATCGGTCATTGATGTATACCGTTAACAGACGCAAGATAACCCACTGATAATGAAAATGGGCATCAAGGCATAGATCACATTCATCAAAGTGTGAATAAGGGAGTTGAGGTAGAACACTGTCACAAATCCATTGATTAGGAGGCATTGATGAATCCCCAACTGTCGATGGCAAGAGAACCTACCACTAATGACTGCAAGCCTCAAGGTACTCAACCGACTCTAAGTCTCGATTCTAGAATAAATGGGTTGAAGTCGATGGAATGAAACTCCCTAGAAGGAGGGCATTAATGCATCCCCCATCAACCAGCACGAGGTAACCAGCTACGCTGAAAGATTTGGAAGAACTCGGACGAACAAATCGGACTGACTCAATAGGGATGGCCGACATGCAATAATCAAGAGATATGAGGAGTGGCCGAATCTAGTTTCAGGACTTCCTCTGAACAAGAGCATGAGCAGATGAATAGACTCAGGCAACATAGACTCAGGTACCGGATGATAATCACATTGTACGATGTAGGAGGCATCAACAAAGGGCTCCATAATGACTGGAAGCTTAACCATCCAGTGGAGTAAAATCTGAGAAATGAGTACAGCTCCTAAGGTCTTACTATAGTCCTGACTCATAATGGATGGAGTGGAATGAATGCTCTATTCAAAGGAGACACGACAGCTGCCAACAAAAAGTGGTAAACATTTTTCTATTTGGATTTTTTAAATATTTGATTTTTTTGGTCTTTTTCATATTAGGAAAGCTTGAAAAAGAATAAAATTGCTTATAGTACAACAAGTGAGGAAACGAGTGTCAAATGGAAATCAAACTAGTCCCAAGCAGTGGAACATACCTATGAACAATGCAAGGAAGCATGTGCAAGATGTGGACACTCGGGGGGGTGTTCCCTCACGGTAAAGGGTCATCAAATTGCGAAAGGAAAATAAAAAGCTCTGCTTGGCTCAAAAGGGAAAGTGCTCAGGCACATGGCTAATAATTGAGTAAGCGGGAGCCGACACAAGGCTCAAGCGGCAAGTAGGATGATGCAATGCAATCACAACTTGACATAAATGGGGAAGTATTTACGGGAGATGTCCAGCATAAGACAAAGTAGAGTATGAGTCTTCATCGCAAAGTCATGGCGTGACTACAAAGGACTCCCAAACCTAAGGAGGAATAACAACATGGGCACCAAAAGACATAAAAAGGCTCTAACTAGGGCACCCATGGTTGGACAAGCTCTACCTCCAAATAATGACACTTCTATAACAATGTGAAAGGTTCCGTGTTGGTTAAAAGGCGGGGTTGCACCTAGGGTTAATGGTTATGGTCATAAGGTCAAATGCAAAATGCAGGCAAAAATGACTTCTAACCTATATGATGGGTGTAAAATATACCTACCGAAGGTGTAAAATGGTCAAAAAATCACTCTCGTCGGAAAATCTGTTCAAAATGGTACTCCAAGACGACATATTAGTCCAATAATAGCTCAAAACAGTAAAAACTATAGGAAAGTGGGTTTCAAAAACTATAAATAGTAACACAAAATTACTATTACTATTTCATTTTCACTTTTCACCCAAAATAGAGTTTTTGGTTAGTTTTCACCTCAATCTTCGGTTGCTGATTCTGGGAGATATGGGCGTCGGATCCATGAGCCATTTGGAGAAGGTTAGTGGTCTCATCCCCCTCTTCCATTTCATGTCTTTTATTTCATTTTTTAATGGTTAATTTTTTTCTATTGCAAATGTTTCTGCCTCCTTGGCGTTGTACGTGAGCTATAGCTCTGTGGGTCGCGTATATGGATTCCTGGGCGCGGTCAATGCATGTGTTGACCATGTACGGACCCGACTCCACACAAAATTGACCATGTACATTGCTGTGAGGGTGATTTTTAAATCTTGGAAACTTAAAAATGGCTTTTCTTTTGCCTCCAGGATGGTCCTATAGTGGAGAGAAAGGGAACATGATGTCATTGATGAGCATGTGCACCAAGATTTTCCCGCTCAACAGGCGCTACAAGCATGCGGTCTATATAATTTTTGGAGCATTAGGGGTTTAAGGGCCCAAACAATTGCTCCGCAAGTTGGTCGATTACTGGGATGCAGATGCACTGAACTTTGACCTGGATGGTAAACCACTTCCGTTGGAGGTGGAGGATATCTATTTCATCACATGGTTGTCCCATCGAGGGGATGTGCCAAGCCTCAGGTTCTGCAATGTCGGAGTTGGGATCACGATCAATGATTACATAGACAGGTACTGCCTACCTAGCACCCAGAAGGTGGGAAACCATATTCCTATTAATTCTATTGCAAGCTTGAGTATGAACATATTAGTTTTCACACTCAGGAGGATATCAGGTTCAACTGCTCTACATTAGGCTTCAAGGCCGATGATATTCTATGCGGCAGAATGTATGAGACCTACTATGTACGAATGGTGCACAACGTTGTTGGTCACTATGAAGAGCTAGCTAACGGAGTGCAAGTTGGGTAGGGCAATGAAATTCTATTTTGGTAGCATACTCTACAGTTTCTTCTTTGAGAGGGTTCTAGGCTTGATTCCGAGGGTTGAATTCCCTCCACACAGTCTCCAAGATCCTTCCCAAACCTGATGGGCATAGGTGCTGACGTGACAGGGTGGTGGCCGACAGGCATCACCATATTTAGAGGAGTTCTTTCACTGGTGGGCCCAACAGGTCATCGCCGCACATGACTATCCTTACGAGGGCATAGACTTCAGCGGAGATAGGGACATGCCGCTCCCACATGGGGCCGTGTTCGGAGACATAGGTATGGCTACTCTCTTTATGTTTTGTGTATTTTATTTTTTTTGGATTTTTGATTATAAGTGAAATGCAAAAATTGTTTTGGTGTGGTATCATATATTGACATTTGACTGTTTGCTCGCAGATCGGGGTCCACAAAGACCTCAAGGATTACCACTGCACCGACGCAGAGGCAGGGGAGGTGAGATCATTGGTACGGATGTAGAGCGCACATTGGAGACAGTACGGGTTAACCTCTCCCGTATGATAGCTCGGGTACCACTCGTAGAGGTAGAGAATCTCCCTGAGGCGATGCAGCGACATGTGGTCGGGGTACCAGGTATATGGGTGCTGTTACTGTGGCGTATAGCCAATGCCGTGCACTATTATGGTTAGACTCATCCCGCCGAGGTAGCAAGACCTCCCCGCAGGGCTTAGATGCCAGGGTCTCATTATTTTTGTATTTTCTATGTATATTTTTGAGAGCTACGGGCTCCAGTTTTGTACTTGTGACATCACTTTTTATATATATATGAAAAATTTGATTATTCAGATATACTACTTGTGTATATACAAATGTATGGATGAATGTTATTTGTATTGCTTCTTTTATTGATGTGAAAAATGCCAATCTAGGAAATAATTAGCATATGCATCAGGTACATGATTAAAACGTCTCGGAACATGAATGTATGCAATAAAAACAAATTGACGCTCCAAGAGTCTTACCCTTAAGAACCTCTGTAGTAACGTAGGATCCCTCACACGGTACTATCCATTCAATTGAGACACAACCAGTTGCGAATCCAGGTGGATTTCTAAAGACTGGATACCATGCGAAATGGCATCGCGAAGTAGCTCAATGATGGCATTGTACTCAGCCACATTGTTGGATGTAGGACCGAGACAAGCACTTCCTGAAGAAACAATCTGATGGTCGGGCAAGTAAATAACCCACGCAGCAAAAGCAAGTCTCTGTGTATGACGACTAGCCCCATCCGTGAATCCTAAGAATACTAGAGATTCCACTGACATCTGTCAACCAAACGGAAGCGAATCAACAGACCTGTACAACCAAAAGAAATCTAAACTATGTATAGAAATAACTATCAAAAGTATCAGCTCGAGCTAGAAGCTCAAGCATAAGTGACCGCTTGAGGTAGAGCCCATTTCTAGGTTCCTTCAAGGCGTTCCCCTCATAGTCTTCCAACTCGTAGGCTCCTTTCTCAAGGACACACCTCACAATATAAGGACCGTGCCACATGGAATTAAACTTTCCTACCACCAGGGGTTCCTTAGCTTGGTCATAAAGGAGAACCAATTCAACTTCAGCATACTGCTGGGGACAGACATACCTATCATACTGAACCTTAACACGCCATTTTTTGGAATCTATAGCCATAGTGGCATCTTGACGCTGCTCGTCAAGTTGTTCAAGGTGGATCAAACGTTGCTCAACATTTGAGGTGTCAAGAAGGAGCTCTATATATAGTTTCAATGAAGGGATTTCGCATTCAATCAACAGAATAGACTCCACACCATGGAATAACTGAAATGGTGATAACCCAGTAGAAGTCTTGACTGCGGTTCAATATTCCCACAAAGAAGGATATAACATAATGTGCCAATTGCTCTTGCTTTGTCTGATGGTTCATTAGAGAATGGTCTTTAAGGAATTATTAACTGCCTTGACCTAACCATTCGCCTAGGGGTAGTAAGAAGATGAGCGGTCTTGATTAAAACCAAGCTTGAGAGACAAATCCACCATCATATGGTTTTGGAAGTGACTGCCATGGTCAGTGAAAATCTCTTTTAGGATACCGAATCGAGTTATAATCTGATTAAAAATGAAGTGGGCTGCTATAGCACCATCGACTTTAATGGTCGGCATGGCCTAAGCCCATTTGGTAAAATAATCAACGACCACGATTATATGGTGATTCCCCCCAGCCGAGGCTGGGTTGCAATCCATGAAATCTACCCCCCACTTGGTGAAGGGACCAATGGTGATGACCAGATGTAAAGGAGCAGGGCACGAGCGCATGTTTTGAGTGAACACTTGGCAAGGGTGACATCTCTTCACAACATTTATACAATCTTTGAAGATTGTGGGCCAAAAATAACCCACTCGCAGGATACGTTGGGCTGTCGCAAGCCCAGATAAGTGAACGCCACACGCTCCGCTATGGAAATCATTAAGAACTAGCTTCGCTTGTTCATGAGTCAAGCAATGACGGAGAATAGAGTCTTTTCCTCGGTGATACAAGGTTTCACCTACTATGACATAATCTTTAGCGTGATGTCTCACACGCCGTCTCTCATCTCGGGAATAATGCGTAGGGAGCTTCAGAGTTTGGATATATTTGATGATATCCCCATACCAAGGGTCCATTGACGAGATAAGAAATAAATGTTCATCCACAAACGAATCTTCATGGACTACTTCCTCATCAAGTCTTGGGAAGTCCGACATCAATTCCGCAAAACCAAGGTTTTCACCAACTTTGCCGAAGCAAAATTGAGATCAAATTCCTGAAGGATGACAATCCATTTATTATACTTCTCCCCAATTAGACGTCATGAGAGAACGAACTGAAATGAATTGACCTGTTCTATAACGGTGGTTTTCCTAAGCAAAATATAATGTCGTAACCGTTGGATTGCATGAACAGTCGCAAGTGCCAATTTCTCAACGTGAGAGTATTTCAGCTCAACGTCTACTAAATTTTGACTAAGGTAATAAATGACATGCTCTTGGAGAACATCATCTACCTGAACTAAGACCATACCAATCATCTCTTGAGACGCGGCCACATAAAGCAAAAAATATCTAACAAAGTCGGGTGGACTAAGAAGAGGGGCCAATACCAAAGCTTTCTTCAAAGCATCAAAAGACTGATGGGCTCGCTCATCCTAGATAAATGGAGTGTCCTTCTTCAAAAGTCACGCGAAACCTTTGGTAAGATTGGCATAATTCATGATAAAGTGTCGTAAGAAAGTGGCTCTCCCTTGCAGGCTCTGAAGCTGAATCAAGTTACGTGAGGGAGGCAATCGAAGTATTGCCTCAACCTTAAGAGGATTGACTCTTATACCCTCTTTTGAAACTACGAACCCTAGAAGGCGATACGTTTTCACAACAAAGATGCACTTGTTGGGGTTCAAACGAATCTTGTAACATCGACATCTTTCAAAAATAAGGCGGAGGTTCTTGGGGTGGTCCACTTTCTTACGAGAGTGGCCGGCAAGATCATCCAAGTAAGCCTCCACTATACGCTTAAGGTCATGAAACACATAGGTCATGGCATGCTAAAAAGTAGCTCCGACATTTTTAAGTCTGAAGGGAATCTTTCGGTATGCAAATGTACCCCAAGGGCATGTAAAAGTTGTCTTTTGTTGATCCTCAAGTTTAATCTGGATCTGATTATAACCTAAAAACCCGTCCATGAAAGAAAATACCTCGCTTCCCACACAGGCATCCAATATCTTATCTATGAATGGAGTGGGAAATTTATCCTTAGGACATGCTCGGTTCATATCTCTGAAATAAATACATACACAGATAGTTCCCTGATTCTTATCCACATGAATGGGATTAGACACCCATTCAGTAAGGGGAACAGGGTATATGAAACCAGCTTTGAGTAGCTTCTCCACCTCTGCCTTGATCGTGGATACCTTCCTAGGATTCATTGCCGAACCAACTTAACATTAGGATAAGTCTTAATCTCATATTCAACAATTCTAGGGTCTATTCCTGGCATCTCCTCATAAGACTAGGAGAAAACATCCCGAAATTCTTTGAAAAGCTCGGTGTAGATGCAGATTTCCTTAGGGGAACAATCGACACCGATGTAGACATTATCAATCTTCCTGGGAGTGCGAGAGATGTTGATCGGGATAGTTGGGGAAATGTTATCCATATTCCCCTCCACGTAAATCCCATGCGAATCCAAAGGAGCCACAGGGTGACCAAACTTCTCAGCTAGAGTCGATTGAAACTCTTCCTGCTCAATAAGGTCAAGATCGGGAATAAAATACGATTGATTATGTAGATCTTCACAAGGCTTATCATTACCATACATGGCCTAAATGATGGCTTCATCCGAAGGCAAAGTATCATCAAGGAAATCATGCGAGTAAGAGGAGTCGACTTCCCACGCAGGCAGCATAACGGGATCTTCATCTCCTGTCCGTGAAGAAGAGAGATCCGGCTCTGTAGTGGCTTGTTGAATCTTGTGGTAAGTAATCTCAGCTGCAGACAATAGCATAGCCATCCTGATGTGCACAATGTATCCAGATGAAGAACTCATGGAAGGTAAATTCCACGAATCATTAAAGTATGACGTCTGGAATGGTACATTTTGTAGCGAGGACAGGGCACTATCAGAGACGGTTCCTATAAAGGAGACTGGTGCAACAAATTCAAAAGATCCCATCAAAGAGGAATACAATCCTACACCAATATTCCCAGTTGTTGGTTGAGAATTTTCTATCTAAGGAACTTCCGTTCCTAGTGATGCAATGGTATTGGAACTCGTGTAATTGAGTTGATCGACCGTCACAATCTTGCCTTCGTGTGGAAAACAGATAACTCTAAACACAGAGGACAAGATCGCTCGCATAGCGTAGATCTAATTCCTACCCAGCAGAAGGTTGTAGTCAATGGGTGCATCAACCACCTCGACTTCAATTGGCACGGTCTTCCCACCGAAGTGGACCTCAAGGGAGGGGATAATACCATGCGGCTAGAAAGAACGACCATCGAATGTAGTCAACATGGTCATAGACTTCGACAAAGGGGGTGAACCCATAGCCTTCCAACACGCTAACGACATAACTGACGTAGAAGCACCTTCATCAACCACGATACATTTAATGATCTTCTCTAAGCACCTAACATGAACTTGAAAAGCCATGTGGTAAGGCAACCAAGGCTGGACATCAATAGTGTCGAACTTGATAATGTTCGGGCTGCATTGATCCTGGACACCCAAGGCACATAAAAGGGCATTCCTCTAAGAAGGATAATCTTGGAGAACCTCGAGAGCTGACATGGTACATGGAGTTTGACCCAAATATTCTATAATGGAGTAGTTTTTGGCAGCTCGAGCATTGGGATTGTGCGTCGAGTGCTTAAGAACACCTTTCGGTATCTGTGGCATAGAATTCGGCTTCTCGATATGCAAAGGAGTATCAGGAGGAGGGGGTTCATTCGTTAATAGAGGTTGTGGAGCTCCATAATCACGAGAGCGAGTAGCAACACTAACTTCTGTTTTGACCATATTAATGCATCTGTAATCGCCAATAGGGTTTGAGGACGTCGAAGTTTCATAAGTCCCACTATCAGCGATGGAAGCACCCAAAGCCATATTTTGGTGGTGAGGAAGGGGATCCTTCAGCACAGCTGGGCCCTGTGCTATGTGCTTCACGGCATATTCAAGACAAGGACAGAAATGAATAAGGTGATCTTTTGTGCAAAACTTACAAGGGAATTTCACTTTACGCCTAGGTTTTCGGTCCTCACCAGCATTTCCGTCATCCCGAGGACGGTTGGCATTCTCTTTCTTAGGATTGTTGTTATTCTTGTTATTCCCACCCCTATGATTATTCTTCCCCTTTTTCTTCTCACCAGGTTATTGGTTACCTGATGAGTTCACCGATTGTATAGAGTGAACATCCGACGATTAGGTGGGGTCGAACGAGGCGTGAACCTGTCCGAGGGTATATTGGCTAATTGATAGATTGTGCATCTGGTTTGTAACCAAATATACAGGACGAGTACTAGTGGATCCAACAATACCATTGGCATACGGTCCAGGAACAGTCTTGGGCTTATGACATGACCACAGTGCATTAGGTATGATATCGTATAAAATGCCAGATTGAGCGTAGACTAGGTCTAGCTGTTGGGATTTTAAAATAGCTTGTTCCTCAATCATAATACCAGACAATGAAATGCCTTTCGAAACGTAAGGAAGTAGATACTTAAGGAACCATTCCAACAAAAACTCTGGAGGAATGTTGGCTTTCACTAGCCTCTTCCGTCGGTGCCACTCCTGAATATGGTCAAAGATGTGCATGGCTTTGTCCTGATGGAAGGTGGACAAAAGTTCGGTACTAGTATCATAACAAAATGGAAACTGAAATTCGAAAGGCATCGAGGGTTGAAATCCATAACAAACTTAAACCAACTCTTTCCTATAGAGCTGTGATGTGCTCGATAATAGCTATGGTGGATGTATGAAATACTTCAATCCCATGTTCGACGATGTTGGTGACTGTACATGCAAAATATTTGTACTACCAAGTGATTCACAACTTCTGTCTGTCCATTGGTATGGGGATGGAATGCGGTCAACATCGATAGCTGTGTGTCAAGTTGTTTCCAGAGCGTCTTCCAGAAAGTGCTTAGAAATATGGAGTCGCAGTTGGAAATGATTGGAGTTGTGTTGATTCCCATAAAATATTAGCATCGAGAGTAGGGATTCTCCCTAGTAAATAATCCCAATTAGACTACTCACCGTTTGGTATGGGGAATCCGTCCGGTTAACAGTCCGGCTACCGTAGGTGTGATTAATTTTGCGTTTTGTTTTACCAGTTATGGCTCGGCCCACCATTTATGTAATTTTAGTTTTAAGGGTCTGTAGATGCAAGTTCTTCATAACTAAATGCATATAATTGACAGGTAGAAACCACACTAGCAATGCGTAGGTTCTTACCTCCTGTCTTACCGCTCCTACCTTATCAATTATCTACTCCTATTCTAGTTTAATCTAACCTATCCCTGTAGGGAGCAAATTTAAAGTAAGAGTAATATGCTAAAATGTTCAGCTAAACTTAACATATAGCTATAAAAATAAACATTCACATTTATAATAGAAATAATCAAAGATAGCTTTGATTTTAATTAAAACAATTTATTACTCTATTGCACATAAATATTTGCATGAAATAAAGAAACATTCATCATCACTGAAATATTTCGACAGAATCAGAAATATCTCACAGCATGATATAAGAAGAAAAAAGAAGTAATTATGTTCCAGCAATCACACATTCTAGGAAAACACCAATGCAAGCTTTTCCCCAGCGAACCAGTCTTTTCTCATTAGCAAAGAAATAGTTCTTTTACAAAATGCCTCCAACATATAATTCACCAACAAAAATTCCTTTCCAAGTATTCTTCACCCTATATTTATATTACAAAATATTTTTCCTCATATGGCTGTTCGTTTCACCTGACCTAACTCTTGGACTTCCAAAATTCGTCCTCTAGTGTTTGCACAAAGAATATTACAATAAATTAAAAAATATTAATTTCCAGCTGGCCTTTCCAGACTAGAGATATAATTGGCCCACATGTCAGTCTCTTAAAAAATAATGTTACATTGTGTGGGTTCTAAAACTTTCAAAGTTATCTCATGAAATGATAGCTCAGTTTCCACACTTTTTACTCCTTCAGTCATTGCCTTTTAGTTGTCCTCCAGAAAATAGGCATTGATGGATGTTTTCCCAATGTATTGATGGAGATATTCTTCTGTCAGCACATCCAGTCTTCTAATGTATTCCAGGTCATCCCTCAACGCATTTTGCAACTCCATCAAACGTTGATCTTTGGCAGGAAGCTCATCCATATTTGGGGGCATAGTGAGCTGACATTTCTCGTGGATCTGACAAATCTTGTTGTAGAACCCTACACATTTCTCAATATATTTAGGGACTTAATTATTTATCCTTTTGCCAACTTTTCTGCAAAACTCAAGAAGAGCTATTTCTAAATCAGAGTCTGCAACCGTATTTTGGGGCAGGTGATCAGGGAAATATGTTTTCCCTTCTCTCCACGCCATTGCTTCTTAATGTTATTTGTAGTTTTCACTAATAGTTTCCTTATCCTTAGCGATTCTGCAACAATCTCGTTCATCCTTGATATCATTATTTTCATCTTGTATATCTCTTCAATGATCAATTCCCGTGAGTGACATAATTTCTCTTGAATTTTGCATGCCTGCTCATGGAAAGGAGTCATGTCTTGCTTCTTACTACTCGCCAGCTCCATCTATTATGTCATAGAATCCTTTTCTTTAACTAGTTCTTCCATTTGAGCTTTCAATTCTTCAGCCTGCTAATTTGCGGCCGACTCTCTTGTTTCTAATTCAGTGATATGAGCTTCGAATTCGCTCCTTTCACCTGCCATAATCATTAACTGTACAGTCAATGCCTCCTTTTCCGAGTACAAATTATGATATTCATTCAATAATATGTCCTTCTCGGATATTATGGCATCATGTTTTCTTTTTATTTCTATTCCTTCTCCTCGTTCCTTCACCAAGTTATCTTTTAATTTGAGCATTTTTTCCTTATTTTGCTTAATGTCGTTCAACAACTTGTCGACATTATCTACACTTTCCTGTGCAACTGCTATGCTTACGGAAGCTGTGAACTTAGGGTCCTTATGAGTACCCTCCATGATAGCGTTCTCATGGATAGTGACTATATCAGGCTTAGAACCCATCTTTAATCTCTTGTCGGACCTCCTCATGATGGTTTTCCTACTTGAATAAAAAATTATCTTGTCCAATTTGGCCACTGTATGTTGTTTTGATTGGGTGAAAGGAGTGAGCCCAAGCTCTATGAATGGTAGATGTCCTCCAGTAAGTGTGACTCCTGATACCCCTGGTGAATCTATATCCATGTCCTATACACTTGGGCCTCCAACTTCCATAGCTTCCTTGGACTTATCTTTTTCTTCCTTTCTCCTTTGCTGCTCAGCTGATTCTCTTTCTTCTCTTTCTCTTCTTTCTTCTTCCACTTGTATTTTATCTTCTTCCTCCTTTCGCAACCTCTCGGCCTCTTTTAGAAACTTCTTAGCCTCTTCTCTTTGGATCCTTTATGCTTCCTCCTTTAGATTTTGTTCTGCTTCCACCACTTGTAACCTTACAACTTCTTCTCTTTGCTTTTGTTTCCTTTATGTTTCTGCTGCAGTAGTGGCAGCATGACTAGGGCTCGCACTACTTTTCCAAACAAAATTTTTGTTCAACTCCATCATGTTTCTTGCTCTTATGTACACCTCTTCATCCTTGTTGAAGTAATCTGTATATTCATACTGTATTTTGATTGATGCACAATGATCAACGACCTTCTTGAGGTTGAAATTTCTTGCAAAAATCTTCTCCCCAAAATGAAATGCTTCCAAATATTTTATGAAATCTTTGGCACCCTTAACCTTCGTAAATTTGTAGGCCCCGATACAAAAGGGTAACGGTGAGAAGGAGGCCTTCTTGTTATCATGTAGAAAACTGCCAATCCCATTAATGAAAACCTGCCTCACGACCTCTTTATGGACTACAAAGTTAGTTTCATATTTGGGCATTAGGGATGGAGCTCTGGAACGTCCATACATCCTGATATAGGTGCCTTCTTGCGAAAATTAATAATCCATGTACTCATTTATGACTTCCATTGCGTTTTCAGTTAGGCAGTTTGGTTTCTTATTAAAAATCAACCAATAAATAGGGATGATCAACTCTTCACAGAGGATTTTGTATTGGCTCTCATATCGGTGGGACCATGTAATATGATAGGCCACATAGATAGGAGACTCGACATGATTCCAGATACACCCCAAATTAGGAAATGGGTGCCTAACCATTATGCAGTCCATGATATATTAGGACATGTAGAACTTTGCTTTCTTCTGGGTTAATCTTCCTTGTGTTGCTGCTATTATTGATGCTAGACTATCTATGATGATGTCTTCCCAGTTTAACATAGTGTCGTGGAATTCTATGTGATAAATCAGGGGTACCCAATTTAGCTTGTAGATGCTTCCATTCACTCTGCCGAAAATTGTCCTTAGCATCAGAGTTATAATTTTGAATGGGGTTATCAATATTTGCCTATCATACTCCCCAATTGCTTTCCTCCTCAGTTGCTTCCTTGAGACTACCATTTTTTTAGCATATTCGAATTATTCCATGTTCACACTCCTGATCCAGTCTTCGATCATCAAGACCTTGGGTGGTGGCAGTTTGTATGTTGTTGTTATGTGTCCTAGATGGAAAGAGGAAAATCCTTCCCCTTTTGTGTCAAAGATGATTCTTGATGTGACATCCATGTGCGGAAGGATCCATCTGATGAATTCTGGGCAAGGAAAAAGTTCCGGGCATGTGGCCGCTTTGGTGATGCCTGATTTCTTAATGTTTTGGTACAAAATCATCTCTTGGAGAGTTGCATCAGGAATATTCTGATAACGGATCATCTGATACAATTCTCCCCACTTGTATTCTGGGGAAATTCCCATTACTGCTCTAGTAACTTCGAACATGGTTTCTATCATATTGTCAGCTACTACTTCTACATCCGAATCTGATTTAGTTGTCTTGGAATTCCTCTTGGCACTCCTTCTTTGCATCTCTAGATCTTGATGAAACATTGGAATCAATGTGTAAGAAAATTTCAATTATAAATCTGTAGAAGAATTCTCATTCATATTATTAACAATAAGTTAAGTTAAGAAAAAAATTAATTCCATGCTGTCAGGTATACGTTTTGCTTCGATAGTATGTAGGTGTGTGGAAATTAATATGCAACTGAAAATGTATGCAAAAATCGTTTCAAAGATATTATTTCCAAAGGTTTTATCAGTAACCACAATATCCATGATTTTCAAATGAGTGGTGGGGAGTCCATGATTCAGTGTAAATGAATTGGAGGTTACCAAACAATGTTTCAAGCCTCATTCCTACTTTGAAAGTGTGTATATAAACTCATGATGGATTCTTCCAAAGTTTGTAGGGTTAGCAAAACAAACCATCAACTTGCCAAGGATAACCACTACAGGAAAAACTTGTTACTGACAAATGTCTATACGGGAGTTCTACGTGGGGTTCGGATAAACTAAAAAGCTTCGCTATTATCGACCAAAAATGGCTGAGGTCGGCCTCCTTTCGTGGTCATAAGGATAAAAAACCATGAGCAGCCCGAGAAGAACCTGCACAACCATTACATTCTATTTGTCTAGAGAACGTTTGGTCTGGTGTGTTACACATGGAATAGAAACATTCACTTCGCGGGTCACTTTGTTTTTTCGAGTTGGTTTTCTGCGTTTGTTTCATGGCGGTAGGGAGGTCATTGTGCTAAGCCGATAGTTGCCGGAAACTTCACTATTTGTGGTGTAACAACCCTATGTGGTTATCAAACTAAAAAAAACGAAGGCCGTCGAGGGGTGAAACCGGGTGATAAGTATGAGGTAGGGCGGCTATCCAAATAGGAAACAACCCTATATGTGAAGTCCAAAACACCCCCTTAATAAAAATTATAAAATCAACAACAAAAACCCCACAAGTTTTCCCTAATAGGTCATAGCGACGTGGATAAAGCAACGGTAAGGAAAGGTCAACGTATCATAAGAAACCAAAATACCCAATAGAAAACAACAATGTCAACTCGAAATGGAACATGGGGGTATGAGGTGGCCTACCTATCAATTGCAGAGTGGCTGCAAAGTCGAGCTCAATGAAGTTGGGATTATTGGAGTTTGATGATTAGTGGAGAAAAAATCGCTAAAACAACATTTGCAAATGTTAAAAAAAATATTTTCTTCCCTATATATAACTTTCAAAAACCCCTAGCAATAAATGCGAACGGGGGGGAGTTGGTGGGGTCATTAATGATGGGATCCTGTTTCGTCGCGGAATTCCCTATTTCCCGCGTCGCTGCCAAAAACAATTTACCATCGACCGTTTCGGCATGATTCTCATAGTTGTAGCGAAACACATCGGTGATGTTCTCAATATTGCACCGATGTCAGGTTCATTTGGTGATTTTTCACTGGAACGGATCGGTGCATCTTGCAATTTTACTGCGACCGTTTCGGAGTTACTTCGTGAGTTTCGTCGAAAGCATTGGCATTACTTCATGAGTTTCGCAGAAAGCATCGGCATTACTTCGTCAGTTTTCTGACCCTTCTTTTTGCCTTTGTGGTCTTGCATCGATGCTCGCCACAATCTCTTCATCGGTGAGTTTCACGTTTCACCAATGATCGTTTCAACGACACTTGCCGAATTGCTGCAAAACGAGTCGCGACACTTACCATTTTATGCCGATCTTTTTTCGTTGGGGTTTCATTGGCGTAACTGGATTTTTCACACCGATGCGTTTCGGAATGACTGAGGTTTTAACGCCAAAACGGTCGGCCTGACTCACTCATTTTCTCCAACCAAACGCAACTTCAAAAATTCTAAGTGTTTTGGCGGGACTTGTGGAAACACTCCGACCATGTTGGCTCAACTCATTGAGTTGCTCCGAAACAGGGAATTCACCAAAAGAAAAAAAAACTTATGCTCTGACTGTGTCAGCTCAACTCGCCGAGTTGCTCCGACCGTTTCGATGCAAAATCCCAAGTTAATCTTAGCCAAAAAAATGCCTTGTTTACTTGATTCTTAGGAAACAATTCTAAGTGTTGAGGGTGAACTTCTCTAGGACGAGTTGAACTCTAAGAATTCTCAAAAATAGAAGGAGGGGCCCTCTAATTTTAAGAAAATTTTGGGGATTAGGTTGCACCAGTAACAAGTTGGAAATCCATAGTGTTTCCAGACATTCTCAAAGAAGAGTTGAGCAGTTTGTTGTGCGGTTGTGGTCTTCTTGTAAGGAATGAGGATAGCCATCTTGGAAAATTGATCTACCACTATCAGGACTGCATCATGCTGGTGTCAGGAAATAGGATATCCAGTCAAATAGTCCAAGGAAATGGATTCCCATGGTCTATTAGGGGCTAGAAAGGGTGTATAAAAATCCTGTCGTCGGTTTGGTGGCTTGGTGATGGCACAAACCACGCACGAATTCATATACTTGTTGAAATTCGTCTTGAGTGGAGGTAAGTAGAACTTGCTATGAATATTATATATATGTTAATTAAAGTTATTAATTATTAAGTGAAAGGGTGTAACCCTTCACTATACACGCTCAAGCTTATAAAAGCGAGCCTCATTGTAAATTATTAAATCATCATCTTATCCATTATCAATTATATATATTATTATTTTATCAAATGGAGTTATTTTCCATTGGAGGATTATTCGCTTGAATAATCACTGAGTATATCCGGACACGGATATAGCATTGGTATCAGAGCGCTCCGATTCTTGGACACTTGTTGATTCTGGCCATTGGCCATATTTTTCGTTTGTAACCATAATTGCAGAGTTTCTCTGAAGCTGGTCCTTGACCATAACCTGGCCATTGGCCATCTCCTCCTCCCACAACCCCAATCGCACTCCTTTAAGGCCCCAATCCTCCTCTGCTCATACCCTCACGCTCCCCGCCGCGTCACTCCTCACCTCCCAGAGCACCTCCATCGTATCATTCAAGGCCCCTGCCACTTCGCAGCTTCTGCGCGCCTGCTACACCACTCCACCTGCACACTCCTCACACCACGTTTTCCCCTTCCTCCGGCCACCTCCGCTGCTACCTGCACCATTCAACGCCCTCTCTCCACCTGTGCCTCCCTCTCTGCACTCCACCGCAGCCTCCCGCCCCCTTCCATCACCACGCGTTTCCCTCCACGCACTGAACCTCCTTTCTGCACCTGTAGACCCCCCCCCCCTCCGCGTGCCTCCTTACACGCCTTCCTCCCACACCCTCCTGCACGCCATACCTCCCACCAGCTGCTGTCACTTCCCGCCACATTCCCCATCCTTCTCCTCTCCTACACTGCGTCTCCTCCTCTCCACCATTCCGTTGTCTCCCTTCCATACCACCTTCCCCACGCGAACTCCATCTTCTCGCTTTCCCTCCACGATTCTCCTATCAAAAATCTTAAACCCTAATTTAAACAAATTAATAATATTATATTATATTATTATATTCGTTTAAATATTTTAATTCAAAAAAAAAACTATATATTAAACTATATATATAGTTTATAAAAAAATTAAATAATAATATTATTATTACATAGTTAATTAATAATTATTATTATTAAAATAAAAATAAAAATTATTATTATTATTTTATTAAAATAATAATTATTTTTGAAAAAAATAAAATAAAAAAAATTGAAGAGGCCGAAGACCAAATCGAAAAAGGTCAATTGAAGAATCAACAAAGAAGTCAAAGGCCATCTATAGTCCAAAACGAGCATCCATCACCGAAGAAGTCGAAGACCATGGAAGCCGGTTTGCGACTACAAATAGAGGAATTAGAAGCCATGTTAAAACGTTATCAAAAAGACAATGAAAGATTGCACGACATAAATAACAGTTCAGAAATAAGAATTGAATTACAAGAAAGGTGCAATCAAATAAAAATCTTTGACCAAGAAAGGCGTATAGAAAAATTGTATGCGCAAATTGATGAATTAAAAGCCGAAAATGAATTCAATCAGAGGTCAGGAAATCAAGATATAAAGAAGGAAATAAATAATTACGAAGCAGAAATAATACGCTTGAACAAAATCATTAGCGACAAAGATGAAGAACTAATGCAGTTACGACATAAATTAGAATGTCAAGAATCAGAGGTCGGCCAGTGTCGACAACAGATAAAATTTCTTCAACAACAAAATGACGACTCTAAAAAGACACATAAGTCAGAGATCGCGAAGAGTAATAAAGCATTATCTAACAATGCTGAAGAAATTCTTAGACTAAGAAATCATAACAAGATACTAGTCACAAAAATTAAGAAGTTGAAAAATAGTCGGAAGATAGAACAATCTTTGGACGACATTGAAGGAAAACTTCTAGACAAACAGGAAGAAAATAGTTGTATCAGAATTCATAATGAAGATCTTAAAGAACAACTTAAGACATCTGAAGATGACAGAAAATCGCAAGTCGAATTGATTAAGAAGTTTCAAAATGATAATAGGCAGTTATAAAACAAGTTGGAAAGGATACAGAACAAAAACTTAAATCCTCAAGAGACGAAAATACAACTTCCAACTCAGATCAATGATCTAAAGGCGACATTCGTAAACGAAAATGACATCGTGAAAGTTCCTTATCGACACCCCAACCATAAAAACCGATATTTGAAAAAGTGGGAAATGTCGAAAAATAATGCTACTAATGTGATCAAATCTCCTAACGACATATCAGTAGGAAATCCCATCAGTCAACAACAAATCAATTTGGGATGGATTGATCCGTCGATGTATCGGAAGTTATGCTCTACACTTAGCAGTTCGTATCGACATGTTTCATCAGCCATGACATCGCAAAGAACAGTGAGACAAGATTATAAGGCTTTGGGGACAAAGCCTTTCTAAGAGAGTGGCAATGCTATGAATATTATATATATGTTAATTAAAGTTATTAATTATTAAGTGAAAGGGTGTAACCCTTCACTATAGACGCTCAAGCTTATAAAAGCGAGCCTCATTGTAAATTATTAAATCATCATCTTATCCATTATCAATTATATATATTATTATTTTATCAAATGGAGTTATTTTCCATTGGAGGATTATTCGCTTGAATAATCACTGAGTATATCCGGACACGGATATAGCAGAACTACTTTTGGAGTACAACGAGTGTCATTGTTACTCCAAAATGTCATGCAATTTTGCTATAGTGTGCTTCCCAAATGATATATTTTTGGTGCTCACCTATCAGTACACAAAGTTGTCCAAGCTTGTATAACAAGTTGTCCTTCACTTGGTAGTCGAGAGCTATCAAGTGACATGTCTATATTTGTCGGTACACCATCAAGAAATCAACAATACTGTCGTGGCCAAGTAATGGTGTCATATCCATGCATACTTAAGACTGTAAGAAGTGAAGTACTCGATGGTCAGCTATGGAAATCAACTACTGCATTGGCTTTGCGTTTCCGATGCTTAATTACCAACTGAAACTTTTGTAGGTAACTAATCCACTTGACCTATCTTGTCATCTGTAGCTTAGATTGGGATGGAGCAAATTGTAGGGGCTTATGGTCAGTATGAATGATCGCTTCCTTTCCAAGGACATAATGTCCCCATTGCTTAAGAGCTTGTATAATGTCATAGAGCTCATTTTCATCTGTCAAATACTTCCTTAAAGTTTCATTGAAATTATCTGAGTGGAATGCGACCAGGTGGCCAACTTGTGTGATCACGGTGCCCATAGCATAGTCGGAGGCATCAGTTTCAACTTCAAATGGCTGAAGTAAGTCGGGTAGCACAAGTACTGGTGCAGTACATAGTTTGTGCTTGAGATGATAAAAATATTTCTACTGTGTTGGCGTCCACTTAAAGATAGTATTCCCACTTCCTTTATTCATCTGAGTCAAAGTCCTGGCTATATGACTGAAGCCAAGTACTAATCATCAATAAAAATTCACCAAACCAAGAAAACTTATTAGTTCATGAATGTTTTGAGGAATGGGACAATCCTTGAGGATTTGTATCTTGTCTGGCTCAACGTGAATCCCTGTATATTCGATAAAATACCCCAATTATTTGATGATGTACATTGAAAATTAACACTTTTCCAAATTCAAGTAGAGTCAATTTTTTCGGAGGGTGTCGAGCACTTGTTGGAGTTGTCAGAATTGTTCCTCCCATGATATACTAAAAACAGGATGTCATCGAGGTATACAATAACAAATTTTCAAACAAAAGTCCGAATGTAATGTCCCCAATTTGAAATTTTTCCCAATTTAGTCAATTTTCGAAACTTGGACTAGTGAAGCCCCAAACTGTCCCAAATGATCCCAAATATTTTTGAATGATGTATGGAGTAGATTGAGGTGTATTTGGAAACACTAAATCAGCTATTATATTCTTGGAAACTTTATAAATACTTCAGCAACTTGCATTTACAATTAGAGAATGAAAGGCATAATTACTAGGAAAATCGATGTTGAAACCCCCAAGGGTAGATGGCTCCAAAAGACTCCTAAGGATTTCAAATTGGGACTGAGAGTGTTTTAAAGGTATTGAGACATAAAAATGAATCTGATGGATTCTTTTAAACTCTCAAAATACTTATTAAACATTCATTTAACCTCAGGAGAAAATAGGGAAATTCCCTAGGAAATTCGAGGTTCAAACCCCCAAGGGTAGGAGTCCCAAATGGATTCCCAAATGCAGTACGAACCTCAAAAATTTAAGAACAGATACATGTATTAGTTAAAGGACTTAAATGGGCACCCAAATGCATCATTAATCAGTTCTTAAAGGCTGCTGCAACTCCCATAAATCATAGGTTTGTAGACATGTCTTCACATAGGGGGGAAATCTAGGAAACTCCACCACTTGTTATGAATTTCGAGATTTATGTTCCAAAGTCTTATCCAATGTGTATGAAACATATTCAGGAAATTAATGGATATCCATACATAAAAAATATCACAGATATTGATTGATACAAATAGAAATAAATCAACTTCAACCTCTCTTTGTAGACATGTCTTCACATAGGGGGAAAAGCTAGGAAACTCCACCACTTGTTATGAATTTCGAGATTATGTTCCAAAGACTTATCCAATGTGTATGAAACTTATTTAGGAAATTAATGGATATCCATACATCAAAAAAATCATAGATATTGACTGATACAAATCAAAATAAAGCAATTTCAAGCTCTCACAACAAGATATAGGGAAAATGGCACCATTTATGCATTGTTTGGTATTTTTACATAGTTTCACTTGGTATTTCGACCTGAGGATATTCTGAGTATAAAATACAGAGTAAATATATCATATTAAAAATAAATTGTGTATCTTGTACTCTCACAAAGAGATAAGCATCTCACCATGTGAGCCCTTCTTCCAAGAGCCAAAATATGAAGAGAAATGTGAGAGAGAGATGGGAACAAGTTGAAGAAGATAATATCATGAGCTTCCCTGTAGCTTAAACCTGCAAAAAATGACTCCAATTTATCTCCAAATGAAAGTTCTGAATGGCCTCTCCAATTTCCAATTGGGATGGGAATCTTTCACCCTCGAAATTGGTACTAAGGCAAGTAGAGTAAACACTCCATTAGTATGGACAAGCTATGCTCTCCAATTTGCAAAATGAGAAATGATCAAAAGCCCCTTTCCTTGTTTGTTCTTGTCTTTTATAAAATCCTCAAGTCCTCCATGGTTCAAATTCCTTCCAAAATCCTCATGCCAACTCAAGTTGGGAAGAGATTCCAATGTGTTCCACTTGTCCAACAATTCCTAGTCTCCATCTTCCCTCAATTCGAATGGGGAAGCTTGTTGGCTTCCATAACTCCCTTGTGCGCCCTCTTGGAGGGTATTTTTATCCCTGACATGTCATATATGTCATATTTCAGCAATCAGGTCTGAAATTTGTCATAGGTGTCATAGAATCTTCATCATTGTTGTCATAGGAGTTAGGGAATCTAGCTCCAAGTGTCACAATTCTTCTAAGATGCCTCTTCCTCTTCCATGGGAGCTATTATTCCACTCCAATTCCACCTTACATGACTCATGCCATGAATAATACCTCTTAAACTCCCCCAAGTATATTATCCTTCATATTGAACTCGAATTGGTGAGAGAATCATGCCAAGTGTATTGGGGAATCTTGCCACATGTGGGTCCCACAACCTCTTATGTGCCCTCATGATCCAATGCCACCTTATTTTATTTGTATTTTTATTTAATTGACCCATTCAATGTGAATTTGTAATTCTAAGGTAATTTTGGGTCTTGTAGCTCCTTTACTCCAACTTTTAATGCTTCCACCTCCAACCTAGGGAAATAGTAATTTTCCTCCATGATAGTTCAATTGGATGGGAATATTACAAACTTTGAATTTGGGTTTTTTCTCTTAATGTGAACCACCTTGTCCCTTTGGATCTAATTTTACATTATTACTAACTCGGACTTCATTCTTAGCAATTATTTGACCCTTAGCATCAATTTGACAACTATCATGAATATGGACAAGGGGTTTAGGCCATTGTGACCCAATGCAAAATTTGGGGACATGAAAAATCCTCCCCTCCCAATATTGCTCGTCCTCAAGAAATTTCAAACATGGATGTTGAATAACCTTCTTTCTTTCCAAAACTTTGCTTCAAAAACTCTGAGTAGTGGCACTCATGTACTCTTTCATATTTTGGAAACCCTTTCTGAATTTTTCAACCCAAAAATGATCCCAGTGTCCCAAATGATCCTGATACAAGTATGGTGTGAAATGTATAGTATGAAATGCCATGAACACCAAGCATGTGAAGATTGAATCCATCTCTCAAAAGTTCTCCCACATAGTAAACTGGAAGATTGTTTTGTAAAGAGGAACTCAAACAACTGAAGGTTGGCTTGCTCTCTCAAACCAACAATCGAACTACTGCTCCAAGTGAGCTGAAACCAAGCAACACCAGGATCCAATTGCTTGTATTGCATTCCAAAATATAGGCATTCTCTACCACAAAAACTTGCAGGAAAAATATTGCCCAAATCCCACTGCCTTAGTTTCAAATATTTGAGTGGCAGTGTCACATGTGGAAAACTAACATTCCAAAGAATGACAGGATCCCATTGTCTCATCTGCATCGTTCCAAACATCAGTAACAACAATAAAAATTCATCACTATTAAAAATGCAAGGAAGGATGTAAAGATCATACCACCACACTGGAAGTTCAACATTTCCAATGAAAAATTGAAACCTTGAGGGCCCCTGCATCAAAATATGAACTTCTTCAAGTTTCGGCCGAGATCAAAAGAGACTCTCCATCATGAAATGCATATCCTTAAACTGGGTTTGAATGAAAACAAGTCTTCCCCAATCAACCAGATAGTCCTCATGTGCCAAATGCACACAAGAATCGAGAGTGAGACCATTGAAGCTCAAAGTACAAGGGTGAAAGTCCCATGTCTCATCACCAAAAGAGTAGGAATCATCCCACATGAAAATATGTCCATGCTGCTCCAAAACAATGTAATATGCAAAAAAATAATCGGCAATGTGTTCTTTCTGTTAGTTTTTCAGAAATTTCAATCTAATCTAGGATCTTAACTAAGAGAATAACATGTACAGCATATCTACAGCATATCAATCATGGACACAATAATGGAAGCACACAAGAGACACAGAGTTTCACTAGGTAAAACCAAGAAGGTGAAAAACCCCGCAACTTCCTCATAGATAGATAGAGAAATGATACAACCCAAGTACAAGAGATAGTCCTCCTAGTAGCAGCTTCTCCTCCTCCACTAGTGCGCCACTCTCCAATGAGTGTGTGAGTGAAGAATAGAATGATCAAATAGAGTGCCTCCCGCACTCTATTTATACTTGACTTGACTTGCCTAATAACCTTTACTAGGTCGGCCTTAACTTAACCACATAACATAATGCTGACAGGGCCGACCCCCAATAGGGTGGTCTAATAACCCTTTAACCCACATGACTTATACAGGGCCGACCCCAACAAGGTGGTCTAATAACCCATCAAGTATAAGTTACGACACTTACAATATAAATGACGACACTTCCGTATAGAGGAATAATAACATCTCTATAGGAATACAATATACATATATGTGAAATACATTCCGAAGTTACAATTACATCAACACTCCCTCTTAACTAGGAAGGTATTTCTCGACATAGATCTACTAGCACAAGTCTTCTTCTCTGGATCATCGTCACCGGATCATCGTCATCGAATCATCGTCATCATCACTGCTGCTTCTATCTCAATCAATATCCAATCTACTCGTCATAGGAAGTTCTACAGAGCCAGTCATTTTTCATACTGGATGTAGGCCTGCCACCTGCATGTCTTCATCATCTACAGAGCCATCCCTTTTTCATTTTGGATGTATCATAGAGACAACCCTTTTTCATGTTGGATATGACCTAGAACAAATCTAGGATTTCCACCACAGAGCTAGTCCTTTTTCATACTGGATGTGACCTAGAACAAATCTAGGATTTCCACCACAGAGCCAGTCCTTTTTCATACTAGATGGGACCTAGAACAAATCTAGGATTTCCACCACAAAGCCAGTCCTTTTTCATACTGGATGGGACCTAGAACAAATCTAGGATTTTTGCCACAGAGCCAGTCCTTTTTCATACTGGATGGGACCTAGAACAAATCTAGGATTTATCACCATAGAGCCAGTCCTTTTTCATACTGGATGTGACCTAGAACAAATCTAGGATTTTCGCCACACAACCTCGAAAGAGCATCCTAGGACTTATTATGGGCACACAGCCCAACCTATCGGATCTCCTAGGGCTACATTACATGTGGTCATGGCAAAACCTCGAAAGAGCATCCCAGGACTTATTACGGGCACACAGCCCAACCTATCAGATCTCCCAGGACTACATTACATGCCATAGGACAAAACCTCGAAAGAGCATCCCAAGACTTATTACGGGCACACAGCCCAACCTATCGGATCTCTCAGGGAAATATTACATGTCCTCCCAGAGCAATGCCTCGAAAGAGAATCCCAGGACTGATTACGGGCACACATCCCAACCTATCGGATCTCCCAGGTCAACTTACATGCTCATCTACACAACCTGTCCATGGCCATAGAGCATCAACCTGATAATCATAATACATCATCCTGATGTACATCATCACATGATTATAGCATCATCCTGATGCATATCATCTGGAGCAACATCCTGAAGCTTGTCATCCATAATCATCTTGATCATACAATGTATCCACCTGATACATCTCATTTGGAGCAACATCCCGAAGCTCATCATCTATGATCATCCTAATCATACAATGTATCCACCTGGTACATATCATCTGGAGCAACATCCTGAAGCTCATCATCTTTGATCATCCTGATCATACAATGCATCCACCTGATGCATACATAGTATCTACCTGATACATATCATCATACATGATCTACTTGATCACAACAAGCATCAAACATGATGCATATATCAATACATGATCCAACTGATCATAACAAGCATCCAACATGATGCATATATAGAGTAGTAACTGGAGCATCATCCTGATGTTCATCATCCAACGCTTACATCCATATCCATGGGAAGGATCCTTCTCTCACCATGCTTGGAATGGCTCCTGCAAATGTGTCCATCACTTCTTCCTCGAAGTGTCATCAATCTGAAGAACACCAAGCCTCTCTCTGAAGTACTCAAACTTCACTCTAGATAGTGGTTTCGTCAACACATCTGCAACCTGCTCATCTGTCGCAACATACAAGAGCGTCATTGCTCCTTTCTACACCATATCCCTGATATAGTGATATTTGATCTCAATGTGCTTCGACCTGTCATGGAACACCGGGTTCTCAGATATCTTCACATAACTCTGGTTGTCACAAAAGATACCAGTAGCATCCAACAGGAGATCAAATAACCCAGACAGTAGCTTTCAGAGCCATACTGCCTCACAACTGGTCGAACAAGCTGCAACATACTCTGCTTCAGTTGTAGTCAGTGCTACGTAGGACTGCTTCCTCCTAAACCAAGAGATCACACCTGATACCATACTGAAGCAGCACCTAGAAGTGCTCTTCCTATCTGCAGCACTCTCTGCCCAATTTTAATCAACATAACCCTGCAGGTTAAACTTTTGATTCGCATCATACTTGAGCCCATAATCAATTGTACCCTTCAAGTACCTCGGAATATGATTTACAGCAACCAGGTGAACACCTCTGGGATCCGTCAGGAACTGGCTCAATGTGTTCACCGCAAAGCAAATATTTGGTCTTGTGTTCATCGGGTACATAAAGGACCCAATCATCTGATACACCGTGACATCAACCGGCTCTGATGAAGCATCACACAGAAGCTTCAGGTTCGATACCATAGGTGTGGCCATGGCCTTGCATTCCATCATCCCGAACCTCTTTAGGATCTCTACTGCATACTTCCCTTATCCAAGGAAGATCCCATCTGCACTCTGCCACACCTCCATGCCTAGAGAATAGTGCATCATCCCCAAGTCCTTCATCTCGAACTTGACAGCAAGCTTCCTCTTGGTATCGGCAATCAATCCATCCTCACCTGTAACAAACAGGTCATCCACATACAGAAGTAGTATCACAGGATTGCCTTCCTCAACCTTGTAGTAAAGGTTGGAATCTGCTTTACTCTTAGTAAATCCCAAACTAGATAGAAAGTTGTCTATCCTACCATACCAAGTCCTAGGAGCTTACTTCAAGCCATACAAGGATTTCTTCAACTTGCACACATATGACTCCCTGTCATGTGTCTCAAAACCAAGTGGTTGCTCCACATACACTTCCTCTTCGACTACACCATTCAAGAAAGCTATCTTGACATCCATATGGTGTATCTTCCATTTCATCACTGCAGCCAGAGCAAGTATTGATCTGATAGAAGTGTATTTGGCTACAAGTACAAAAGTATCTTCATAATCTATTCCCTCTTTCTGGGAGAATCCACGAGCTACAAACCTCGCTTTGTATTTCTCTATGCTACCATCTGCAGTGCTTGATCTTATAGATCCACTTGGAAGTCACAACAGACTTCCCTTCAGGTCTTGGGACCACATCCTAAACATCATTCTTCATGATCAACTGGTATTCCTTGATCATGGCATTCTTCCATTACTGCATCCTGAAGTCTCGGAACTTCAGATTCTTCAATATCTTCAATAGATAGTTTTCTTTGAATTTTGTTGGATGGAACCAATGTTGTAGTCCTTCTTTTGTAGGTGATTGTACACGATCTTTCCTACAAGTCAAATTCAATTGCATGATTAGAAATTTCTCATAGTTTACAGAACAAAGTCTTATACATAAAGGAATATGTCATACAGTCATGCAATTATCTTAGCCAATGCTTCAATACAACATTTATCCATATCCCGTAACTTTCTAGATGCCTTCCAATCTCTACCAGAACATTGTTAAGAGTGTGCACAACTCCCAACATGTCAGCAAAGAGGTTTCATTCTAGATAAGTAGCAATGGAATGTTGTACAGTTCCATAAGCAACTTACCCATCACATGCATATTAGTAGTATACTGTTCATTAATGCAATTATTCTAATATGCATGATACACACCCTAAGTCTAGGAACATAAGCATATACATCATTGAGCAATATTATTTAAACAAACACGTATGCAAGAAATGACAATTCAAATACTTATCTTTCTTTGGTTGTAGGGTGGAATCCCTCTCAATATTTGCTTCCTTGCAGGAACTACGGGAGTGTGCTCCCTCTTGATCTTTGATTCTTGGATTACCTGTCTTTGAACTTATATCCATCCTTGATCACTATGCATACTTACTAGTATCATCATTGTGTTATCCTCGAGATCTCATACATAATCATACATTCATTAGTATAATGTTAATACTATCAAAACACAATAATCTTAAACATGTATGGTCAAGATCATTTCATACACAGATAATTTATCACAATTCTTTTACTTATGCATATTCCTATTTGACCATAGGATTTTTCTGGTTAGTCATATCATCAATCAAAGTAAGAAGGATAATATGCCTAAACCCATGATTACTAACTTCAATGAATAATCATTATCAATCATGCCATGTATACTTATATAAGAGATCCTAACACAAGGTAGGATTCTAACTTGATATAGGAAAAACATACCTGGATTAGCATGCTAGCTAGTTATGTCTAACATACCCGCATAATGTCTTCTTGTTCTCTTCAATGACTTGTGCTAGTAACCTGCATATCTCATAGGTTAACCATTATAGAACCAAGTTATACATACCTCGTAAGTAGATCTTCTATGTGATCCATGACAATGGATCAATCTTTGTCTTCATTTCACCATGGTCATATATTCTTGAACTAGAACATGATTTGTCTTTTTTGATGTACCTTTCATGTTAGCAGACAACGTCAACCTCATACAACACCACAATGCATTAGTACAATCATAAGTGTCAAAACCCTAATCAATGAATATCTTCTATCACGCATTCATATTTTTATTAAGGTGATACAACAAGTCTAAAATTAATCAAGATTGTACTAATCTTAATGAACACAAACATGAACAGATTTCGAAACATACCCCGTAAGTCATACCTGTCGAGTTTGCTTGTAATATTCTTATGTAAGGCCTTAGCCTCATCTCCCTCTGAAACTGGAACTTCTTTACTTATGCAGGTGACCAATCCATTCTCTTCTAGGATTAACCCAATCCACTTGATTTGTAGAAACTGGATCTAGAGCTGGATTAGGGTTTGTCAGGGAAACCCTAAAAAATCAAACTTTGAATTTCAAACTTCTAAAAGGATAGAAAGATGCGCCTTGATGAGATGATCAACTTGGTATACTCAGAATTTGAAAACTGCAAAGTTTCACCCCTCAAATTTGCTTTTCAATCTTCCGGATTCACTAAGGAGGACCCTGAATTAAAGTTTGAGTTTCCTGAAGCTTAACCCAACCAAATAGTTTGATCCAAAGCTCTAAACTTCACTTTTTCCAAGAAGCATCTAGCTATGGTCACAAATTTCAAAAATTCCCATTTTTGCAGAAGCCTTAATTTTTCACCTTTCCGATCAAAGTCCCGAACTAGGGTTTGATCAAGCCCGACCTTCTTCCCAACCAAAAAATTCAATCTTGGTCTCTAAATTTTGATTTTGATGAGGAGCATCCAGCCGTGGTCTCCGATTACAAAAATTACAACTTTCTCCGAAACCCTAAATTCCCGTAGTCATGAATGAAGGTGCTCAAAATCCAATTCTGTTTTGACAGAAATATGCACCTGATTGTTTCTGGTGTAACTCAGAACTTTCAGATCTACAGGGTTTGAAACTTCTTCCTATCGTATCCTGACCTGTTAAATTTCCAACCCCATAGATCTGACCTCAAGTGGATTCTCTGAGAGAGAGTTATTCCAAGCGTCGCAACGTGACCTGTTTATGGGATAAAACAGGAGAGTGAACTTGTACAGAGTGCCATGTGTCACTGGTTCAATTTCGACCTCTGAAAATTAGAGCTGTGAAAGTACAGTCCATTCCCTACCTACCACATTTTATGAAATTTCATTTGGAGCTTCCTAGCCCAAGTTGTGACCTTTTTTCCTAGGTCACCTATTTATGATTGAGATTTGGAAGAGGAAGAAACCCTATATTGTACAGATCATAAATCTGAAAGTACAACGAATTAGAGGCTCTCCTTTGGACAAAAGGTACATGGGGATTTGATCTTCGACCTGTAAGATTTTCAGATCCTGAAACTTCTCCAAAATGAATTTAGCGAAAGTGCTACGATGACTGGTTTTTGCTATATCAAGCCCTAGCTTCACAAGTGCAACAAGTGTCATAAATGCCATACCATGCCTTCTTTCAGGCTAGCTCTGATACCATGTTAGTTTTTCAGAAATATCAATCTGATCTAGGATCTTAACTAAGAGAATAACATGTACAACATATCTACAACATATCGATCATGGACACAATAATGCAAGCACACAAGAGACACAGAGTTTCACCGGGGAAAACCAAGAAGGTGAAAATCCCCACAACTTCCTCAGAGATAGATAGAGAAATGATACAACCCAAGTACAAGAGATAGTCCTCCTAGTAGTATCTTCTCCTCCTCCACTAGTGTGGCACTCTCCAATGAGTGTGTGAGTGAAGAATATAATAATCAAATAGAGTGCCTCCCGCACTCTATTTATACTTGACTTGACTTGCCTAATAACCTTTACTAGGTCGGCCTTAACTTAACCACATAACATAATGCTGACAGGGTCGACTCCCAATAGGGTGGTCTAATAACCCTTTAACCCACATGACTTATATAGGGCCGACCCCAATAAGGTGGTCTAATAACCCATCAAGTATAAGTTACGACACTTACAATATAAATGACAACACTTCCGTATAGAGGAATAATAACATCTCTATAGGAATACAATATACATATATGTGAAATACATTCCAAAGTTACAATTACATCAACACTTTCATCCAAGAAGTGAATGAAGACCCTCCACTAAAATCTAAACCAATTTGGTAGCAAAGAAAACAATGAGCCTTCAAGGGCCTCACAGAAGTACCATTAGTGCATCCATGAATATGTGTATCATCAAGAAATAACAAAGGATGTTGCTGCCAATAAAAATGTGCTCCAATCATATATCTCTTCGCCCAAGTATTGGATGAAGTTCCTCCAACATCAATTGAACTAAGCAAGGAGCAAGGAAAATCATGAGTCTTCAAGTGACTCAAGTGAACATAGGATTCTGTTGCAAATGTAAATAATAAGAAAGTGCTATAATCATATCATAATCTAAAAGAGATATAGGAGTTTCATACTTCTCATGTGGCACCATAAAAAAGAAACTTTTCAGCCATACTTCATTAGGATGAATGTTGCAAAATATGGAAGTGTAGGATGTAGGATAATGAACCAACTCACCCAAATGATCATAATATGTAAAAGTGTCATCATGTGTAGGTTCCATAAGGGTAGGATCATGCACCTCCCTCAAAAGGGAAAAAATTTGCTCATAGGTTGGTTCCAATGTAGTGGAATCATACACTTCTTCAAAAATTGTGTAACCATTTCCAAGAGGCAACTCAAGTTACTCTTCCACCATAAAAAGTGCTTGGTTCTCATCAAGGTCATATTCAAACACATCAAGCACCTGCAAGTTTCCATGTTTCTCATGATCCATCATGTCATGATAATCCTCCAAGCAATCTACCATTTGACAATCTGAAACATAGGAGGAAGAACAAGTATCTTGCAACATATCAAGAAGTTGCTCATTTTGCATTTTGAGCTTATGAATATTCTCATTATTATCCAAGTATGCTCCATGTAACCATTCATTAATCTCAACCAAATTGTTTCTATAAAAAATCAAAGACATGAAATTACCTTCTATGTTGCACATTGTTCTTTTAAACTTCTCCATATCTTCAAGGAAGGATGGATCCTTCAATGAAGAAACTCTCCAAGAAGAATTTGACACCAATGCTTGAGTGTCATGGAGTATGCTAAGGGTATCTTCGATCTTCTTTTCATTCATATTTAATGACCCTTCAAGAAAAAGAGGCTCTTGTAGAGGGACCTCTTCTTCTTTGTCCTTTCTGCTTGGACCAACTTCATTAAGCTCATGTGGTGATGGGGAAGTTGATCTTGGTTCTTTTTCAACTGCTACAAGTTATTAATTTTCATGCTTAATGGAAGTGTGGATTGCAGAAACACTTTCAAAAGTGATCTTTATGTCACCAACATAGATTTGTGATCACCCATCAGTAGGTAATCCTTCATAGTTCAAGCATCCATCAGTAGATGCTCTTTGATTCATGTCCAAGGTAGAATGTATCTCAAAATTATCTTGAATATTTTCAATAGAGTCTTCTTCATGCTCATGTGATGTCTCTTCCTATTTTTCAGAGTCACTTGGGAATGAATTTCGATCATCTTCATGTACTGCTTTTTCCACTTTACTTATTTCAGAACTAGGTGGCTCATGGGTCTCCTCCTTTTCACTCACACATCTATGATTTTCTATCCAAGGTATTTTGCAAGAAGGGCATAGACCTTTCTTCACTAACTCCACATCTTCATTTTTGGGTCTATTTTCAAACACCCAATCAGCATAGCCTTCAAAAGGAATGGACTTTTGTATATCTCCCTTCAAAGTTAGATATGCTTGATATTGTTGGGGAAAGGTTTTACATGTTGCTCTCAATATTTGTAATTCATTCATAGAATTATCCTTTGTTAGTGTGACACACTCATCTTCATCAGATTCAAATTCATAAGAATAACCCTCATTCCTTATGAAATTGTAAGAAGTGTTGTATGATGGCACCTCTTCCTCATACCATTCACATTCTTCTCCATATTGCTCATAAGCATTGTACTCATAGGATTCATCATAATAGTAATACATGGATGGAAATGATTATTAAATGTATGATATTAATTCACAGGTGCAAGGACCATGCTCTTGTACCACTAAAATGTCCCCAATTTGAAAATTTTCCCAATGTAGTCAATTTTCGAAACATGGACAAGTGAAGCCCCAAAATGTCCCAAATGATCCCAAATATTTTTGAACGATGTATGGATTGGATTGAGGTGTATTTTGACACACTAAAGTATCAATTATATTATTGGACACTTTATAAATAATTCATCAACTTGCATTTACAATTAGAGAATGAAAGGAAGAATTACTAGGAAAATCGATGTTGAAACCCCCAAGGGTAGACGGCTCCAAAAGACTCCTAAGGATTTCAAATTGGGACTAAGAGTGTCTGAAATGTATTGAGACATAAAAATGAATCTTATAAATTCTTGGAAACTATCAAAATACTTCTTCAACATCCATTTAACTTCAGGATAAAATAGGGAAATTCACTAGGAAATTCGAGGTTCAAACCCCCAAGGGTAGGAGTCATAAATGGATTCCCAAATGAAGTACGACCCTCCCAAATTTCAGAAAAGAGAGATGTATTATTTAAAGGAATTAAATGTTCACCCAAATTCATCATTAATAAGTTCCTAAAGGCTGTTAGAACTCCCATAAATCAGAGATTTGTAGATATGTCTTCAAATAGGGGGAAAAGCTAGGAAACTCGACCACTTGTTATGAATTTTGAGATTTATGTTCCAAATACTTATCCAATGTGTATAAAAATTCTTCAAGACATTAATGGCTATCCATACATAAAAAAAATCACATATATTGACTGATACAAATCGAAATAAAGCAACTTCAAGATCTCTTTGTATACATGTCTTCACATAGGGGGAAAAGCTATGAAACTCCACCACTTGTTATGAATTTCAAGATTTATGTTCCAAAGAATTATAAAATGTGTATGAAAATTATTAAGGACATTAATGGATATCCATACATAAAAAAAAATCACAGATATTGACTTATACAAATCGAAATAAAGCAAATTCAAGCTCTCACAACAAGATATAGGGAAAATGGCACCATTTATGCATTGTTTGGAATTTTGACATAGTTTCACTTGGTATTTCGACCTAAGGATATTATGAGAATCAAATAAAAATTAAATATATCAGATTAAAAATAAATGGTGTATCTTTGTCTCTCACAAATAGATCATCATCTCACCATGTGCGCCCTTCCTCCAAGAGACAAAATATGAAGAAAAATGTGAGAGAGAGATGGGAACAAGTTGAGGAAGAAAATATCACGAGCTACCCTGTAGCTTCAAACTGAAACAAATGACTCCATTGTAGCTCCAAATTAAAGGTCTGAATGGCCTCTCATATTTCCAATTAGGATGGGAATCTTTCACCCTCGAAATTGGTACTAAGGCAAGTAGAGTAAACACTCCACGAAATTGGTACTAAGGCAAGTAGAGTAAACACTCCACTAGCATGGACAAGATATGCTCTCCAATTTGCAAAATGAGAAATGATCAAAATCCCCTTTCCTTCTTTGTTCTTGTATTTTATAAACTTATCAAGTCCTCCATGGTTCTAATTACTTCCAAAATCCTCATTCCAACTCAAGTTGGGAAGAGATTCCAATGTGTGCCACTTGTCCAACAATTCCTAGTCTCCATCTTCCCTCAATTCGAATAGGGAAGCTTCTTGGCTTCCATAACTCCCTTGTGTGCCCTCTTGGAGGCTATTTTTATCCCTGACATGTAATATATGTCATATGGCAGCAATCAGGTCTAAAATTTTTCATAGGTGTCATATAATCTTCATCATTGTTGTCATATGAGTTAGGGAATCTAGCTGCAAGTGTCACGATTCTTCTAAGATGCCTCTTCCTCTTCCATGGGAGTTATTATTCCACTCCAATTCGACCTTACATGACTCATTCCATGAATAATACCTATTAAAATCCCCCAAGTATGTTACCCTTCATATTGAACTCAAATTGGTGAGAGAATCATTCCAAGTGTAGTGGGGAATCTTGCCACATGTGGGTCCCACAACCTCTTATGTGCCCTCATGATCCAATTCCACCTTATTTTCTTTGTATTATTATTTAATTGACCCATTTAATGTGAATTTGTAAGTCTAAGGTCATTTTGGGTCTTGTAGCTCCTTTACTCCAACTTTTAATGCTTCCACCCCCAACCTAAGGAACTAGTAATTTTCCTCCACGATAGTTCATTTGGATGGGAATATTACAAACTTTGAATTTGGATTTTTTATCTTAATGTGAACTACCTTGTCCCTTTGGATATAATTTTACATTATTACTAACTTGGACATCATTCTTAGCAATTATTTGACCCTTAGCATCAATTTGAAAACTATCATGAATATGGCCAAGGGGTTTAGGCCATTGTGACCCAATGCAAAATTTGGGGACATGACATCGATGAACGTAACCCATGTATCGCATGAAGGTTGCGTGTGCATTGGTTAAACCAAAAGGCAGGAATAACCATTCAAACAATCATTCCTTGGTTTTGAAATTAGTTTTCCATACATCAGAGGGATCGATCAGAATCCGATGATATCCTGACTTGAGATCAATTTTAGTGAAAAATTTAGCACCTTTCAAACAATCAATCAATTCGTCTATTCTTGTTAAAGGGTATCGATTATTTACTGATATCTTGTTGAGTTCCCTGTAGTCGGTGCACATGCAACAAGTCCCATATTTCTTCGAAACAAGAACAACTGGACTTCCACAAGGAGAGGAACGGGTCGGATATGGCCCTTGTCGATAAAATATTGCATCTGTCGACAAATATCTTCATTATCGATAATGGACTTCTTGTAGACATATGTGTTAGGTAATGAAGAACCAGGAGCGAGTTTAATGGAGTGTTTTACTTGGCAGTGTAAAGGTACCCCATATGGTTCTTTGAACACATTCTGGTATTCTTCGAGAATGTTGTCGATATATTATTGTTGTCAAGGAATACGGTTGTCGACGACTTTCCTAGTTGCTATAGCCTTCCTAGAATGTTGAGCCTTAATCATGATCAATGCGAATTTCTGAGCATGGTTGACTAACTTTTTAACCTATTTAGAAGATACCATCTTAACTGTCGATGTAGGTTGCCGCTCTGGTATACCATACCACTAATCTTGAATTCTAGAAATCACCTTCTGCAGTTGTGACTGATAAATTCCATGTTGATCCCAAAAGTAAAGGCGTTAGATACTAAGAGCGGTGCCACATCAAAGAGTACTTCATATTTGAAAGGCTTAATGAAGTAGGAAAGTTTGCATTGTTGGGTGATTTGAAGTTCTTGTCCATCCTTCATCCAACTGATGTTATAAGGATGAGGATGTGGAGTAGTGACAAGACCAAGTTTCATCACATGGGTTTCAAAAACAAAGTTCTTATGGCTGCCATTATCCACAAGAATATTCAAAGGATTGTTATGAACCCATATTTGTGTATGGAATAGGTGCTCTTGTTCCTCCTCATCGAAAATAGTCAAGGTGACTAGATTTGTTGATGTCGATGCCAAGAGAGTCAATGATTTTGGGTCAGATTCCACCACGACTTTGTCAGTTAAGTCAGATGTACACAGTTTCACTACGAATTTCTTGTGAGCTTTGTATTCAGATGCGTCATTCCACGATGAGTTGTGGTAATCACACCATTTCCTAGCAGGGTTTTGTTTACTATTTTCCCTCTTATCTCTCGGAGAAGGTCTCTTACCCTGATCTTGATTAGGTAGAGTCGGGTGAGATAGGAGTTTGGACTTGTCAGATTTGGTTGGCGACAGAGACTTCTTGTCATATGGTCGTCCTGTTGGCTTAGTCGCGAGGCGTGCTTTTCCTTTCTGCTTCACTTCAAGATTGCTAGCATAATGGAATGCATCTGCGAGCATATTGACAGTAAGGAAATCCATCTCCTGTTTAATGTATGGGGAAAATACACTGACGTACTTCAAAACAAGCAATTTCTCCTCTAACTAAATGCCAAGAGTAGCCATCAGTCGATAGAACTCGTTGGTATAGCTCTGCACAGATTGGTCTCTCCATTTCCTTCTTTTTTTCCACTTCTTATACCGGTGTTCAATGTCTTTGGGTGGGTGATCTAGGTGGATATCGGTGGCGGCCCACCTCTTCCTACTGGCTCAAAATAGTCTTCTGGCAATTTTGGCAAATTACTATTTTTAGCAGTTTTTCGGGTCCTAAACTTCTGGGGCCATTTTGAGGCCCTAAACGACCTTTTTTGGCGATTTGGGGGGCCAAATGGTTGCTAATGGAATGCATTCAACCTCACTCAAAAGTTGTAAATCTCAACTAGACCTTTCCAACGGGCTATCGAGCGCCCCAAACGGAGATTGTATGCAAAAGTTATGACTCCGGGAAGTTAAATGTTCAACTAACCACCTTGGGGCCGCAAACTTTATGACGGTTCATCTTCTAGGGTTAGGTTTGGGGATGTTTGGGATTCTTTCCCTCATGCTTATGATAAATAAGCCCTTTCGGCCTCTCTTTGTATTCATCTTGGCTAGAATGAGCATAACAGCCACATCTCTTCTCAGAGATAGCTACCACCATTCCAACTATTGTATTTTACAGTCTGTTCTATTTCCACTATTTAATAGAATATGTGTTTATTGTATTACTGTGTTCTTTGCAATATATCTCTGTATATGATTCTGTAAATGCTCTTTTATTTCGTTCCCACATAAATCCGGATCAGTGGGTAGAACTCCTTTCGGACATGCTCGAAAAATTTATCCCATGTTTCTATGGGGTTGTCTTCATTCTCCATTTTTGTCGATAGATTCTCCCAACAACAATGCACAGAATTCAAAATTTTCAAGGATGCAATGGTGATGTTCTCAACTTATGAGATTTGATTCACAGAGAAATATGATTCCAGCTGTTGTACCCAGTTGTCTACAGATTCGACATCAATCTTTCCTTCTAGATTCGGTATATCCAAGTTCATTTGTACCTTAAAAGGACTTGCTTTGTCAAAGTCATTTCTCATCGGGTTGCTAACCAAAGTCAACCCAAATGAACTAGTGAGTTGAGCAAGAATCTCATTGGAATTCCTGTACATTTTAGTTCGTTGTCGAGCAAGTGCTTTCTAAATGAGTCACTTTGTCTCTTCAGTTTCATGTTTATTGTCTTCTTATTCTGCCATATTCGGTTGAGTTTTGCGAGCTGGTTGATACTCAAAAGTCAAAGGTAGGATCTGTCCAGATTGTTGGGTTTGTGAGCGTGTTTGAATAGGCATAAGCAAGGTAAATTCAGTAAGAAGTGTGTCCACAAAACTTACGCAAGGTCAAGATCTGATACCAATTATTTGTGTCTCCAAGGAGTGCGATGTGGGGAAATAGGTTCGACTGAATGAGTCGAGGGATGTTATGGTGGAAGAAAATTAACTAATTCGATAATCTAGAAAAATGAAACAATCAGGAATATACAAAGACAAGATGCAAGAATTTGGATAAAAAACTTTTCTATCATTTCTTCTCCGTTAATCTGCTTTTTTATGTTACAATAATGCACAAACTTATAGCGTGTTGAGAACGCTTGAGCTGCCTACCCGTTACGTTCAGTTACAAAATATATTGTATCAGTCGGAGAATTGTGACTGTCAAAACCGAATGGAAGACATAGGGAAAATCTATCGTAGTCAGTCAGTCGTCGTCAGTGCACAATAGTCATTGTCGACAAAGCATGCTAGATTCGTCGGTATTCAATGAGTGGTGATGATAAGTCTTCGAATAAGACTAGGCCTACTATTCGAAACAATCCAATTGACTTCAAAGGTGGATAACCCTCATGGAAATCACATCCCACATACAATGGCAAGACTAGTCGTCCCTACCTTACCATTTATGGCTAGTTTAAATATACCTGATTTGGCCAAACTGACTAATGATCCCATTGAGCGTGATGTGGCATGGCCAACTTTTCCAGACAAGCTTCCTTTCGACATTCCCAAATTCGAAGGCAAATAATGAGATGATCCCATCAACCATGTTATGTATTTCCCCTTATGGTGTTCATCTAAAAGCATAGTGGATGACACCATGAGGATTCGCCTCTTCCAGTGTACCCTCACCCGAACGGAAGCAAAATGATATAGAAACCTAGCAAGTGGAACCCATTCCACATTTGCGACATTGGACACTGCATTTCTTACGTACTTCCAACTACCAATCCGACATGATCTAGGCCTCGAAATTCTCGCTTATTTTCGGAAAAATACTTCCACCCACATCGCGGACCACATCCATGAGTGGCGTAGACTCCACACACTATGTAATATTGAAATACAACCTCCCTTTTTGTTTGATTGGTTTATCAAATCTCTCCAAACCACCATCACTAAAAATGTCGCCACCTCCATTCCAAAAAGTGAGGAAGAGGCCATTTTGAAAGTGCAACATTTTGGCCTTATATATGCACAATATGGCTACCTTTACACAATCCTCCCTGATTCCCCTTGGCATCGGTCGTTGGATCCTACACCTTTGGGCCCATCACATTTGACGGATGGGATTGTTGGGTACATTTCCCATTTAGGAAAGGATCCTCCTACCACATCAGTGCCATTCAAAATGGTTCTATATTACCCATCCATCCCACCTGCATCAGTACCCCCTACACTAGTACCAACACGATTAGTTCCAGTCAAATACAGTATGGACCATATAGTCCTACATACCCAAATCTTATCCAAGTGATGACAATTCCTACACTGCCAATGGCGCAAGACGTTCCTACATCCACCTTTTATGGAACACAAACTGCATTTATCCCACCCCCGGGGTATAACCCTTACTATCCTTTCCCATGCCCAGCTGGTCAGCAACCTCCCCCCCACATGGGGGTAAACCTAGTTCAACCTACTTCTGTTCAACAAGATCAACAATTCGAGCAATTGAACGCCATAAACCCCCAAAATCCATAGACTCAGGGGAATAATGAAGGTAAGAACAAACTGAATTAGCAACCGAGGCAAGGGGGAAACCCCCCTCCCTAGCAAAACCAAAATACAGGTACCCAAAATACGGGTAACCAATTATTGCTGCTCCATTTGCAACAATTATGTCCATTACACACATTATTGCCCTCTTATCCCCAATTGCTAGCAATTAGTCAAGGCTAAAAATAAGACGGTGACAAACCTTCCTCGGGTAGTGAATCCTCCCCAACCACAAACCGTCATGTTACAACAACCCTTTGTGAATCAAGGGGTAGTCACACAACAACAAGACCCTCACCCACCGAGCGATGGCTCTTTTCAAAATATCTATACATTGGACGTAAACCTTCAGACGTGAGCCAAAGGTTATGACAGGCCTTCTACCCCCCAAGTGGAAGACGTTCGTATCCCCTCAGGGGGGCCTCTACAAATACCATGCCCGAATATCAAATAAATCCCACGAATCCTGAAAGTTCCACTTTGGTGTACCCCTAATAAACCTCACATGAAATCCACCCACAATTACATTATTGTGGACGACTTGGCTCAATCCCCTGCAGCTATGTCCACATTAGAAGTGCTACAATCTTTCCCAGCACATAGAAATGCATTAATCAATGCACTTGGTGTCGTCAACCCTTCCGACTTGCACCTCATGAACTTTTATCTCAAAAAAGGTGATCCGCGACTACCGTCGGCAGTTGCATTTCAAGTTCCAGTTATTGTAAAGAACGTCATGATCCATCGATGTACCATCGACGAAGGTGCATCCACTTGTTTCATGTCTTCAAAAGTCTAGAAACAATTAGGCTCTCATGAGTTGGTTCCCTCATCTATTTCTCTTATTTCATATGATGGGATACCATCCCAACCAAGAGGATTGTACCAAAATGTCCCCATAGAGTTGGGGGGCAAGATGGTTATGATCGATATCAAAGTATTCGATGTAGAACTTGACTACAACATACTCTTGGGGCGTAGTTACATGTATGCCATGAAGGCAGTTTCCTCCTCAGTCTTCTGTATCATGATGTTTCCCTTGAATGGGAAGATAGTTACCCTTGACTAGCTAAAATACTATGACCCTAATACCATAAGAAACCCTGAAAATGTCCTACCAACTGTAATGGGAGATGATCAACCATATGTTGACATTTCCCCCATTATGTACAAGGACTCCAATTTGTTAGGAGCATATTCGTGACCACCACCAAATATCCCTGCATCAATCGATGGCCTAATGTGCATAATTTTCACCAATGAAAATGGAGCCACCTCCACCTCAACACCATCATAAACACCACCGCTGAGTCATGGCATTGAACAAATGTTGAGTCCATCGGTACCTCCAATTTTTCAAATCGCATTCTTGTATCCTCCCACAGGTGTACAAGGGACACCGGTTATGGCTTCGTTAACTCTACCTGGGCTAACTTTGGGAATCTCGGTTTGGTACATTACACCACCCTTCCCAGATATGGCTTCTAAATCAGTTGCCCATTATGATTTTGTCCTTGTTTCAGCTAGTACAGATGCAAGGCCTATAATATGTTTAGTTACGATAACCCAACCTATGATATCCACAACTACACCACAATCAATCATCCCTAAGACTACCAATGGGGGAACCATACAACCAAAGTTTAAAGGTCCCCTATTACCTAACCCGACATCTAATTTAGTAAAAACCGCGAAGTCTAAATCAAGGTACATCAACCATCAGGGGTTAAATACCCAGTTATGATCAATACTCCCCATCAAATGGTCACGCTGTCATGTTCTCTTTATGAGTAGCAAGGCCATGCAACCAATCTATCTCCTACTCTACTGGAGTTAAGGAATCATCTCTACACCTCCATTAGTATCACCCACGCTCCACCAACGATAAAAGGGGGTACACCTCTCTCGCCCACATCGAAGTCCAAAACATTACTTACAAGTCACGCATGTTCCATATGCACTCAATATGGGCACTATATGCACCTTTGCCCCGAACTCCCTCGATACCAAGATGCATTGGAAATAGTTTGTCTCACTCAAGTAATGATTGAGTAACCCCCGTTCTTAACCCAAGAAGTAGCATCCATTAATGTGATCACCACATTAGCGACATCGTCAGTCGCACCTCCCACAGAAGTTGCATCAGCTAAAGAAAATTTGGTAGAGCCTATAACATAGCAAGACCCATCTAAACTTACGTCGTCACACAATGAATGTCTGTCATGTGGGCACTCCACCCATATTCTCCCTCCTAGATCCATCGCATGCATAATGGAGAAAATCAACACTCAAGAAGACCAAGATCACTTCCATCCACTCTTACCAAGACCTTGCTAATCTTGTGGAGAGACCACCCACTTCTCCTTTCAATTCCCTATATTGCACACCGAACGACAAACTCGTCTCGAACTAATCTGAATGAAAGGTCAATTACAACCCCTCTATACAACCTTGCAAAGGTCACCAACCAAGGGAGTAATATCGAACTCATCAGACACCATAGATGTTGAATCTCCTTTAGCCGATGTCCTCACTTGCAGTGAGTCCTCGTATTCTGATGAAGAGGCATACCATTTGCAAGCATTCCCAAAAAATTAACAAATCAAAATGGGGTTTTTTCCCCTCGACACAAACAAGACATCCAACACCAGCCATTGATATTCATATTTGTGTAGAAAATTCTACTTTTGTTTCACATTATCTCGAATTAGAAAGTAAACTACCTCTCTCCTTAAAATGCAGATGGCCTCCCAGATGGACATCTTCATAGGATATGCGGATGGTGCCAGTCGATGGTCCAAACATCTAGTATCCACTTCCTGGGTTATATATTCCCCCTCCAATACACTACACCACACTTGAAAGGTGTGCTTGGGGGAACTAACAAACAACCAAGCAGAGTACGATGTCATAATAGGTTTGTTAAGTGATTCCCTGCACCTGGGCATTCACCATCTATAGGTACACCTCGACTGACAACTTGTTGTATCGCAGTTGAATAATGTATTTCGTGTCCGTAACTCACTCCTATTCCAAAATTTTCTACGTGTGCTCCTTCTCATTAGACATTTTCAAACCATAACTTTCACACATATACCGAGAAACACAAATGCATTCACCGACTCTATCGCCAATGAGGTCTTGAATTAGCACCTACTACATATCCCGGTTGCATAACCCTGCATATCAAGCATACATAAATGTGTCTATGTGTTTCACCTACGACTACACATACATGTATATCATCATCATAAAGTCCTAAGTTGATAAAACATGCCCAAAACAAATATGTCAGTATTATCTACTACATATGCATCACATCAACACAAAGGAAACATAAAGCAAAATACATATACATCACATACATAAAGAGACTCATACATCATATGCTGCAAAACATGGTGTATATATATAGATATAGATATAGATATAGATATAGATATCATCAAAAAATGTGTGTCATGTACAAAAATGTACCTTCTGGGGCATATACATAATAGCCTTATGGGGGATACATCAAAAAACCGCCTCCCATAATCTCATAAAGAAATATGTGCATCTACAAAACTGGGGCTCATAGCCTTATACAAAATCAAGCCTCCCCACCAGTTGGTGGATCCCAGGGTCCCAAATTCGACAGTGTCCACACATCCTCCCCTCATGCCAGCTCTAGTCCCTGTCGCGGCCTCTGTCGTGGAGGAGGGGTTGCTCCTCCCTGCACCTGTTGTGCCACATGGCACGCTATTGGAACATGTCGCATGATATGCCTCCAATATTTCCCACACTCAGTCGATAAGTGTAGTGTCAAGTCCAGCTCATCATCCTCGAGATCATCCCAACCCCGATCATCAACCCCAACAGACATCACACCGAACCGTCACTCCAAATCTGTTATAACTATGACCATCCGATCCCCGAAAGCTACCCCTACTGCTGCATCTTCGCTAGCACTAGCTCCTCCTACTTTGGAGGCCCCCCCTTCAGCTACACCTGCTCCAACAATGGCCAATCTATCCCCACCAACCAGATGATCTCGCCTCGGTCTCTACCTATGAGGGGGTCTCACAGGTCCTACATCCACATCACAGAGGGGAAAACCATCATCAATACCTATTAAACATGTATATCATAAACATGCATAATATACAATATGTACACATATAAATGCAAAAAGTGCAAAGCATAACACAAACTTGAACCGTCAAAACCTCTAGCAGGAATGTGAAGTTCCAAATCCCCCTGGCAATCCATGTCACCCCAGGGATACCTCTGCACCCAGTCGATGCGTACCTCCCATACATCAAGCACCTAGGGTGTATAGTATGCCCCCACGGGCCTGCCACCAGTACAGGGCATAATACACCCCCAAAGCACCATCTACGGCTCCTGTGCCCCCCTCAGTGGGACTACTATCAGTGGCCGCAGTGACGATAATGCTCGAAGAAATAAGAGCACAACATATTACCATAGTAGAAGGTGCTATGATCCCCATGCCGATACAGATCCCACATCTGTTGCATCATAGAGTGAAGCAACACTGGACACCATAACTCTCTCGATCAGCTTGAGTTGGCTCCCTGTAATCCAGTTGGGGGTCGTCGCCCCCAGTATGCGCACCATGGATGTCACAACAACCTGCACAGGGAGATCCCTCAGATGGATCACTAGCACTCCACCAGAGTTCATAGAACTTTGGTCACCAACGCAATATTGATCCACTAAAGTATGGATTGTATCCCCCACCAGTTGTGGAGTAAGTGGCCAAGGATAATTTTAGGGGCGAAATTTAGCCCATGGGCTACTTTTCCATGTTTTTTTCCAAAAAAAGTTTCACCAATTTGCATTTTTTGAAGCCTCATTTCGCCCAATTTTGATGGGGTAAAAATTTTTCACTTTAAAAATCACCAAATTTTTATATAAACTACATAAAATCCTTATAAATTGAAATAATTTTAGAAAAATATCGCCAAATATTTTATAGATGATATTTTAAGAATTGGTAAGATTTGCCAAGGTTTAGACACTTTTAAATAAGTATGGGTTCTTAAAATTATCCCTGGAAGCGGCTCCCTCACCCCTTAGTTAGTCAAACCCATCAAGAAGTAGATATCCTGAGTCATGATGCTCAGGTCCTCATCTCCCACACGGAAAACCCCTCAGTCTGGGACCCACATGTCCAGTAGTCTCCAGAGAAGATAGTCTTTCGACCGCATCAAGGGGCACTTGAAGAACATCAAGAGCCTCGCATCACATAATGCCTCTATTGCTGCATGGTCATCCAGCACTCGGTCTCAGAGGACATCGTACTCCCTCTCTCTCCACTCAACATCTATGACATGATCCATAAGTGGAAATAAACAAATTGCACAAGCAAATGACCACCCATTAGAGCTACAAAAAAAATCATTAGTGCAGCCTCTCCTAAAGAGGTCTGCGCGTAGCGCGACTATCACCAAGATAACTGCGTGTAGCGCGGCCGAACCACTATTCACCCATGCGAAACCATCGTGTGGGATATATACTACTCGGTTGCGTGGGTAGTGTGGCTGACACATTGTTCGGTCGTGCTAAACCAGCGCATGACCGAATAGTTATCGTTCTGCTCTTAGCACGGAACAATACATTTCATTCATGTTATATCCACACACTATTTTCAAAAAATCCTTCGCTATAGTAGCACGAGATTCTCCAAAATTATTGTGATACCACGTTGTATTTTCCCAAAATCCCGCACGGTAGCCCCAAAACACAGAAAAGGACCCCTGGCCACCCTGGGGACCCCTAAACCTAATTCTACTCGGATAAAATTAAAAAATACAAGGATGATGCATCCCTACAACTCGTGGCTCGACGAACAGTGCACCGGATCTCCAAAAATCACTAAAAATGCACTCTAGGAGGTCGGTAGCACAAAGTACAAATGATTTAAAAAAGTGGGCCCCACCCCTATTTTATACTCATCTGACCCAAACTTCCAACTGATGCCACGGACAAACCGTTACTCCATTTCCAAAACCGTTTACACAAGGACGACCAGCGCTTCAATCTCTTCGACATGAAATCAACTAATATGTATTCCCACCAATGTCATCAGGACACTATTTTCCTAGCCATGTACCCCACAGGTATGCGATGTTTTGGTTATATGTTATGCATTGTCAATACCTTGGTTATGTTCTTTACTACACTTGGGTATATACACCGTATGTGCAGGATATCGATCAAGACAACATGGAGCCTATTTTTTTCCATGATAATAATAAGATTCCAAGTTCTAACAACATGTGTCACACACCCTACCATAGGTATCATTTTGAAACTGGCATATACACAATATTTACCCCTCGTTTATAATGCATCTCCTAGTATTCCCATTGATAACAATAAGACCCTCATTCATGGCCTTGATGTGCCATTAACATCATTACAGTGCATAACATGTGCCCCCATGGGTGTGCACACCATTTCCATCCCTGTCATCAATATTTGACACCCATGATGTCGACCCCCCACGAGTCCGAGGAATCTGACCCAGTGTGAAAATATCCTCCCTTAGAGTATCATTTTTAAATTAGGAATTTACTCCACCAGGTAGACACTCGTCAGATTCTTCGACACATGTTACGAGAAAAATTCACAAATCCCCCTCATACCTCCATGAGCACTTTTCCCTTCGTAATATCCCTCGTAACATCATCCCCGCAAATACACCTATAGGCCCCCCACACTTAGAATTAACCAGTTCTATTCAGTTACCATGCAGGTATACACTACATGGCATTGATTCATGGCACACCCATCTTTGCGTATGCAAGTTAACCCCCACTTCATCTTGGAAAGCATCCCCCAACCCACTCAAAACTGTGGGGACTCCTCCCATCATCAAATTGGTCCCCCAATACACCCAAAACTGTGGAGACACCACCATTATTATTTATGTACAAACATGTTCCCTCGTCACCTCACATCGCGGGAACACCATATTATTTTGGAAACAACCCATGGTCGCCTTTGATCGATGTATTTGAGTCTCCATATGTTCAACAATATTTTTTTTGTTGGTTACCATCACTCATCATTTTGCGTCTCCATAAAATACCTTTCATTCGCAGTTTGTCTCTGTTTGTTTCAATCTCTGCCATTCTGAAAGAAAAGTTGTCCTCCCTTCTCCCCATGTTTACATTGATCAAAGGAAGTTATGAGCCCCACGCTTATCAACTAGTCTTGTTTTAGGTATGTTCATCCACTAGTTGGTTACAATATGATTTCAGTTCTCAGGATAAGACTCTCATTTGATCATGTGCTTCAGCTCTCGTCGACATCAAAACAATACATTCCGAGAGTTGTAGTAGTTGCAGTTGTACCTTGGATCCCTTTCAAATCACAATAAGGGATCACCTTGAACTTAATAGGGAGAGTAATTAGTGCTCCCTAACTAAGGAGTTTCTCCTATGCTCTATGTCAACACATCATCACATAAGGGGGAAACATACTTTTTAAGGTAGTAGTTTTCACATTTGGAAATCATGGTAGCAGTCTATTTGGTATAAGTGAAGCTATCGGGTAGATTTACATACCAGTTTGATCCCCCACCCCAGTGGGATTGTCATGGTCACCAATAGTTACACTTCTTCAACACTCCGCAGCAGTTCCTAGTTTATTTACTCACATATGGATTGAATCCTCCTTCATCAATGTCCCAATAGTAAAGTAGACTCGACGCCTTGGTCGTCTCTCATTGTAATCACTTTAACATCATTTCAAGAGCATGGGTATACCCGCCTTGTTTGTATAAAAACTATTCTTTATTACAGCTCCAACGGTCATCACCAACAATCTTCCCCCATGGGAGAACGCTACTTGTCCACATATGCTTTGTCCTGCAAAACATGAGAGAAAAAACAAAAAACATGATGCATTATTGGCTCTACAGTACCCTTCGAACCTCATACATCAGGGGGAATCTGTTAATGCCTAAACGTTGCACACATGCGACATTTCGGTGATCTATCCAATAAGGGGTCATCAACATAAGGAATTTATATCACCACAGGCATCCTCAACATATCCAAAACACAGCATGAGTCCATAAGTGCCGAGGAACAGTCAAAACAAAGTGTAGCGCGGGTAATACACAGTTGACCCGCGTTATAGCACAAGTTATCTGAACAACGCTTGTGCTACACCCACGCGACTTTTACTTCAATAGTCGTGCTACTATCAAAATGGAAGGACCACTCACTCCTAGCAGTGCATTGAATACTTAGCGCTCCCCAAATATCCGAATTTGGCTCCTCACACACTTGGTGGCATTAATCAGGCCCCCTTGTGTACCTTGGAGATAGTTCATGAAGGAGGAGAATTCACATTTGGATCTAGTTGTTTGTTGGCCACCTCTTGTCCTATAAAAGGAAGTCATTGGCATGCATTTTGTAGGGAGAAATAAAAGTAAGTTATGCTGATGTATTTGAGTTGGAGCTTCCTCATACCCACCATTTCCTACCATTGTAAGCATTCCCAAGCTCCCTTGCCACCTTCCATCTAGGGGCAAGTGTTTCTCTCCACTGTTCTACCATCTACTTAGCATTTAGTTTGGACAAGAAAGACCTCCATAAGGGAGATTGTTGTCTTCCCTTGATTCTCACACCTCCTAGGTGTTGTACAACTATTCCATTGGGAAATACAAGAGTGGTTTAGCATATGTTTGGTTGTTGTTGGAGTTTTCATTCTCCCCCGTCTCTTTCATTTTGTTTTTATCGATATTTCTATGTTTGAAAGTGAACTACCCTAACAATCTCTTGCAGTATCACTTGGAGGAATACCAAACCACACAAAATGGGCTCCAAGGACTGAGGCCTTGCTAAAACCTACAAGGCTTATCCCCTCACCAAGTGGAAGAGTGCACTTGTGCATTTTTTTCCACAATAGAGAACTTAGTGATCACTTCAGTAAAATCAATCAACATTATTTTCAGTTAATAAAATTTAACTAAAGTGTTAAAAAGGAATTAGTTAATTAATTTTTTTTTGCATGACGACACTTTAGTTAAACTAAAAGTTAAAATACGACACTTAAGTTGCTCCTATTGCATGATGACACTTACATTATCTTGTTAACTAAGTGTCCGTACATCAGTTATGAGGCGATTTCACTCCAAAGTCATTTAAGCATGATTTCACGTTAAGGAAGAAAGTCATGGCGCATTGATGGTGCATGATTGAAGAAACTAGAAGTGCACTACAACTATCCAAGAATATAACTAACTATGGTTTGCATGGGAGGCTTATCCTTCATGCATTGATTCGCTATTCCTTTCATGGTAGTGATTTTTGTTATATATTGATATGTTGTGCACATTGGAAAACACATCCGATTGATCTCTCTTCTCTATTGCTTATGTATCTTCACCAAGAGTGTTTGGTGATCTCTTATATTCCGAAATCAATATGCTATGTTGTAAAAGAAAGAAATTCTTTGCTATCCATTATATTATACCGAGAAGATTTGTTGGGGTTTTTGTTCTCATTGTTTTGAGTATTTTCCCCAGGGTATATCTTGTGTTATGGTTGTATGAATTTCATGTGATTGAATTGTATCATTGTTTCAATTTTCTGCATCTAAAAGAATTTAAGATCAAAGCTCAACCAAATATTAACAAATATGTCTTCATATAGGGAATCTGCAACTCATGCTTGTCATTATGTTTTAGGAAATCCTTGGATTCCACCCACTTGGTAGCATAGTCAGTGCACACTAGAATATACCTCTTCTTCCTCAACATTAGGGTGATAGACCCAACAAATTCCAAATCCCATTTTTCAAATGGCTCAACGAGTACCTATAGATTCAAGGGCATCTTGTCTACTTGTATCGATTACCCCATCCTTTGACAAACATTGTAGCTCCTGACATGTTTCTTGAAATACTTGAAAATGGTAAAATCCAGTAATACCCGTAGCGCAAGAACTTGTAGGTTGTCCTTTTTTCATCAAAATGCCCCCCGCAAGGTTCATCATGATTGGATTTCAAAATATCAAACATCTCATCCTTCTGGGCACACTGACAGATGATGAGATTGGGATCAGTGTGGAAGATATATCCCCCCATCCAAGAATAAGTAGCACTTAACCGAATAATCTTTTTCTTCTCTCTGCATATCAAGTGATGTGGTAACTTTCCTGTAGCAACGTATTTGGATAAATCTACAAACCACAGAGAATGAGTAGATACAAAAAACAAATGTTCATCTAGAAAGTTAACATTTACAAGAGTAAACTCACCTTCATTTTGAATTCTAGAAAGGATATATGTGACTAAATTTTTCCTTATGGTGATATTTAACTCTTGTTACAACAAATTCCATCTAGTAATCCTTCCATTAGTAATCAACTTATTAATAGATTGCAAAATGATCAGTATGAATAAAAACCTTATATCCAGTAATATAATGCCTAAATTTATTAATTGCATGAACAATTGCTAAAAAATATTTTTATGTGACAATATAGTTAAGCTCAATAGGTGCAAGGTTCTTGCTAATAAAATAAATAATATAATATAACTAGTTTTCCTTCTGACCTAGAACATCTCCAAGAGCCATATCAGAGGAATCCATAGAAATGTGAAAAGGAAGGGACCAATTTGGCACCCTCAATACAAGTGCATCTGAAAGTTTTTCTTTGAGAGTTTCGAAAGTACGCTGGCAATAGCCATCCCAAGTTAAACCAACGTCCTTTTTAATCAAATTGAACAGTGGCGTTGTTTTGTTTGTAAAATTTACAATGAACCGTCTATAATAACTATCATGGCCAAGAACACTTCTTACCTATTTCAGAGACTTTGGCACAATAATTTTTGAAAGTACCTCAATTTTAGCCAAATCAACTTCAATCCCTACACAACAAAATGATATGCCTGAGGACCACCCCTATTTTCCTCAATATTTTACATTTCTCATTACTTAAAGCAAGATTAGTATCTCAACATCTTATTAGGATTTTTTCAAGATTTCCCTAGGCTTCTTTAAAATAATTATCGTAGGTAGTAAAGGAATCCATATATACTTCCACACATTCATAGATTAGATCTGAAAATATGCCTAGGACTGCTCTCTGAAATGTTACAGGGGCATTACACAATCCAAAGGGTAACACCTAGAATAAAACATAACCCAAGGACATGTAAACATAGTATTTTCTTGATTTTCAAGTGCAATATGAATATGATTATATCCGCTAAAACCATATAAAAAGGAAAAGTACTTCTTACCTTCCAATGTGTCCAAAACTTGATCAAGTAAGGGAAGGGGAAATTAGTCTTTCATGGTGGCTTTATCGATTCTCTGTAGTCTATGCATATCTGCTACTTTCCATTAAGGTGAAAATATGAATTTGGGTAACAATTTTGCTTGTTTTTTTACAAACAAAAATGCAAAATTTTATGTTTTCCAACTTCAACCCCTTTAAACCTATATCTCCCTTAGGAATTCCACCTTGAAGTAAACACAAATGTTTTAGAGAATTGAATTAGATTTGTACACATATTTTTTTCTAATTTTTTATGGACATATCATGGGACAAATTTGGTGCTCACCAACGACATTAAATTGAAAATTTTAGGTATGGATAACGATTAACCTGTGTGAGCACTAGTTTTTAGAGAGATAGTTATTCATTTTACGGAAAACAATGTATGATCATATTCTACATACACTGCAATTGTGCATGGACTATATTTTTAGGTTTTTCAGACTTGAGAACTATTTTTTATTATTTATTGAAATAACATATGTTCATGAAATGGTGCTTTATTGATCCATGTTGGTGAGCATCAATTTTCTATTTAGTGTGACTCTTATTGAAAAAAAATAAAAGTGCCCACTTGAATAGTACAGGGCAAGGAAGATCTATGTGTAGATTTCAATTTTTTTGGTGTTGTCTTTGTTATGATATTGAATTTTCATTTCAGGTGATTTTCATAACAATAAAATTCTTAAGGGATAAGGTTTAGAATTTTTTTTATTAATAAATAGAAATTCAAAATGAAATTAAAGAATTCTTATATCATTGGAAACTAGATTCAGATATGAATCCATTGGTACCAAGTATGACAAATAATATTTACAATTTGCAGGGGTTTGGCCTTGTTGAAGTTGCAGGCTCTGAAAAGATGCAGGAGATTTTCACAGGTTTTGTTGATTGCGAACTCTTGGCCAACAAAATATATTTCAAACTATCGGCCTAGAGTTTAGTTCAAACTCTCGGCCTAGAATTTTTTTTTATAAATATGAAGATGCGATTAGTTCAAACTCTCGGCCTAGATTTTTTTAAACTCTCGTTTTAGAGTTTGAACTCTCACAAACTCACAACCTAGAGTTTGAAGTTTACTTTTTTAGTGTGTTTATCCATATGTACTATTTTTATTTTCCACTCCATTCTAAAAAAAAATTACCCAACTTTGCGTTTTCACCCATTAATTTTTGACACCACCACCACAGGTGAGACCCACCTATTGTCCAAAATTGGATATATGAAATTTACATTTAGAGCTTTCTACAATTCTTCTTTTACTACCTATCTGAAAGCTAATTTCATATGCCTTTGAGGTTTCCTAACGGGATGAGCATCATGTTGAATATAGATGTGGTCGGAACAAGTTTCAGGTTGTATACCCTTCATTTCATGATAGTCATAGGAAAATAATTTTTTGTGTTTTTGCAAAACATCAATTATCTAATTATGCTACAAACTTTCAAGCTGAGATTTAATGTACAAAAAATTATCTTGATCAATCTCAATATATTTTATAGAGTTTTCAAAATTCAAGGAATCAATGGCCATATAATTACACAATAAAGATAGGGCATCCAAATCACTAGTCTCTTGTGTGTCAAAATGTAGGATCTGATCTAACAGAACAAAAAGAAATTATATTTTTTTGTAAAATTAGAATTACAGAGAAAAGTGTTAACCTGGTCCATTTCCATAGTCCCTTTAAAACTAATTACCTGGTCCATTACAAGAATAGGTTGCACAATGATTTCATCATTGTTTTTGTTGTCAATCCATAAAGTATCTTGCAGCTCAGTAAGAGATTTTGCAGTGGATACAAGGTCACTTGATTGAAAAAATCCCCATGAGATATGAACATGTTTCTGGACCTACAACCTATAAAAGCATCAACAATTACAAGCCATGGTCTACCAAGGATTATTAGATATCCCCCAGAAGAGAAAGTAGGTTGTAGGATCATGAAATCCACCGAGTACTCCCAAGAATCTAAGGAGACAATAACATCATCCAAAATTCCCTCAAGTTTGATCTTGGACCTATCAGCTAATTCTATGACCGTGGCTGTTGGATGAAGGTTAGGAAAAATTAATTGCTCCATAGTTTGCAAGTTCATAATATTGATGGATGCTCCAAGGTCAATGAGGGTGTTTGAGACAAGAATCCCATTGATATACAATGAAACAACTAGGTTACTGGGATCTATATACTTGTCCGCAAAAATATTCTCAGGCTTCAAATCGACAAATTTTCCTATAAACCAAATGGTTGGTGGTTCATTAATTTTCCTCCCTAGTTTCTTCTGAAATAGTTCTCTCACAGTTTTGGCATAGATAGGGATATCCCTTATGGCTTGTAGAAAGGGAATCTTAACGTAAACATTTCATAGTTTTGATATTAGATCAAATTCGAAGCGAGGTGTGGGTTCTTCTAGATTCAGCCTCTCCGGATAGGGAGGTGTACTTGACGATGGGAAGTGCTCAATTGGTGGATATGTTTTCTTTATTATGGAAGGGGGATCATCATTGGTTTTAATATAAGGAGTATATTCCTCACTTTCTTCTTCACTAACGACAAGAATTTTCTTTTGAAGCACCTTCTCTGACCATAAGTGAATATCTTGTAGTTCTACTGGAGTAACCAAATAGGTAGGGAAAGGCTGCAACTCAACATGAAGAATAGGTAGGCATACTTTATTGTTTGGGTTACGGATAGATTGCACAAGAAGTTGATTTGGTCTTGGAGGATGTGTAGGGGAAAGCTGCAATTGTTGAAGTTGCATAAGTTGTTGTTGTTGGGAAGGTGCTTGTGTAGGATAGAGAATTTGTGATTGCTGTGAAAATTTTTGTTGGAACTGTGAAGGATATGGTTGTTTTGGGTACATGGGATAAGTAAGCATATTCTCATAATTAGGCCCTCGCCACCCTTGTTTCGAAGTATGGTTTTGGGATGATTGTTGGGGCCATGTCTACCAAGAATTCCATGGTGAGTAAGATTGGCTAGGATAGTATGCACAATTTTGAAATGTAGGTTCGAAGGGAATACCTGGTGGTCGAGGTTGCCATGGCCTCTTTGGTGTGAGTGTACACAATGGTTTTGTGGTCTCATTTTCTCCCTAGTACACCACCTTAATTATAGGAAAATAAGGGAAATGATGCATTGAGTTTTTACCTACACAAATAGGACAAACATAGATTTATTTAGGGGACATTATTTTAGTGGCTGATTTTTACGACATTTAGGAACAAAAATAGCTAAAATTGCATTCTCTTCTTCTTTCTTTTTCTTCAATTGCAATGTTTATAATTGTAAACTAAGAGTATTGAGAATATTAGTATTGAAAATTTATAATAAATTACCCAACTCAGTAGTGTCCCTAACACATAACTAAGGTTAAGGGGGCTAATAATAAGCCTAAGTTAATCACAGTGGATATAGATAAATTATGGTTAGGCTAACTAGCCATTAACCTAATCAATTAAAACTTTTACCTCTAGAGGTTATTTTATAACTAAAGTCACGACACTTAATTATTTAATTATGACACTTAACTAATAACTTCCAATGTGAGATATAAGGAGCATAATTGCAACAATCACATAATTAAGGCATGATAAACATCATCTTCAGTCTGAATAATTACTTCATGTACTTTTGATTGTTTGATAGCATAGTTAATAAATAACCAATTATTGATATCATTGATTATTTGCAAATTAATCTATTTTTCGGTGTTTTCATGTGTGTGTTTTTAGTGAGACTATAAAGTAAGGAAAACCAAATCTCATGGAACATATGTAAGCTGCAATATAAAGCCACACCGAAACCTTAGCAAACAGAGAACATTGGTTGCAACTACAACCCTCAAATCTGCACCCGAGGACTGTCCCCTACAGTCATCTCTTATTAATAAAAATAAGATCATATGGCTGCCACCCTCTAGCCATAAATCAATTTTACATACAAAATTCATCAATCATAATCATATCTACAATGAAGAACATATTTGTAAACAAAACGTTTACAATCTAATGATAGGTGCGCTCGTCTTGGCACTGAAAAACTATCGGACCAAAAATTGCATATCTTAGTCGTCCAAAAATATTTTTCGATGAATAAAAGGGAGATCCTTACTGGAAACACTGTTCCAAACGCAATGGAATAAGTCTCATGACTCAGAAATGGGTGAACCAGAACCTATGGTTGTGCCCCTCTCAATACCATTGAGCCAAAATTACAATTTCTTTGATTAAGAGGAAGAACAATAGAAAGAAGGTAAGAAGTGTAGAAACACATTATATGACATTCATCCTTCTTGCATATAGATCCTGGAATTCAATACTTGAACATGCAGACAACCAATTTATCCACCATTGCACATATACCAAATAAAATAATGTAATAAAAATGAAACATAAGACAAATACTTATCTCAAAATAAGGGAAACTGGCTGCAGTAGGACAACTTTCCTCCTAGAAGTAGATAGAGTCAAACCTTCCTCGCTTGAACAGGTCACCCCTGATCTGAGACCATGGATCCATGGATAGAGGCACACTTAGTCTAGCAAATTTTGGAACTACCTCTTCTGAGAACCACAATGCTTCCCACTGCTACTTTCTTGTCCGTCTCCACTGCCTATGGGATGTGACTCCTCTCACCAACCAATTTCCTAGCTTCCTGTGCAAGAACCTAGACTAGTAGAGTGATACAATGGAAGCAAAGGGAAACAACTAGAATATCTATAAGTATCAACACACTCACAATACTATCAAAATTCCCAAAATGATGAAATAACATAGGACAAATGATCCAAATCTCAAGATTAGATTCAACAAGGAGAGAGCACATGTATAATAGCTTAAGGAGGGAAATTTGAACCCAAGGTCGACAACTAGAATGGGTTTGAGTGTGGTTAGGATTCATCATGGAGACTCAACTCAAATTAGTGGAGTGGTGGAATAGTTAGGAGATTCCCTTTCCCATATTAGCACCATGAGGAGGAGTTACCAAAAACCAAGGAGTGGAGCCATGAAGAGCACATGGAGGCACACTAATGCATAAGGGGGGTTACAAAACATGAATTAGGGAGAATTAGGTGAGAGAGGGGATCCAATAGGGTCATAAATATCATGGAATCACAAAATAGGGATGAATGGAGGATTGGGTCTCACTTATGGATGTGGAGGCACAAATCAAGGAGGTGGAAGTTAAATTCTAGCTTACAGCTCCTAGAATCTCGGAAGAGGGCTCATAAGTGAGAAAAAAATAGGAGGGTATTTATCCCAAGGAGAGCGCACTAGGAAAGAGAGGCCCACTAAAGTATGTATAAGGTGCAATAATAACTATATACTTCATAAAATTGAAATTGGTTCAGTTGTACAATGTTTGGGTGACCAACACTATTAAAGTCACCAAGGCACAAAATGAACTAGGATGGAAAATTACCATCCAAAAAAAATCTATAAGGTGCTAGTCATGTCCCCCATTCCCCCTCACTCTGTGATATCCATGGTATCCCATACTCTTTTAGTTTCCTTTTCTCATCTAGTTGTTTATTTAATTAATAGCAACAATTATTCAAAGATAACAATAATGATAATAATGACAATAACAACATTAACAATAATAATGCCAAAGTTCATAATCACATCATCAAACAAATGAGCACAAGTCCATATTCACATTAAAGAATAGAACATAAGTCTATATTCAGATAAAATACCATAAGTCTAGGGATTAACAACCGGGGTATTACATCCCCCTCCTCCTTAAACAATGCATTGTCCTCAATGCATATTTATTACATACATGTCATAAACACCAAACTTTCAAAATAGATGAGGGTATCCTTCCCTCATAGCATCTTCCATATCCCAAGTCGCATCCTCGGGGATGTAATGGGTCCATTGGACCTTTGTCTACCTAATTTCTCGATTCTGAAGCAGCTTGACCTTGCTACCCAAAATGGAAACAGGTTGTACTGGAAAATCCCCTTCTAAATCCACCTAGATCATAATCCATTCGATCACATGATTAGTACCATGTACATACATGTATATATATATATCAATAAAGAAAATAAAAGCACTCTAATTACCTGGATCACATTCCAATCAATTACATGGTTAGCATTAGGTATATACTTTTCCAATAAAGAGACATGAAATACATTATGTACTCTAATGCAAGTGGGTAGAGCCAATTCATAAGAAACAGGTCCTATTTTAGCTAAGACCTCAAAAGGTCCACAATATATGGCAGCTAGCTTGGAACAATTTCCCAACTTTAAGTAACTCTTATTGGTCTAAATTTCAAGAACACATGATCTCCAACTTGAAACTGTCTGGCAGTCCTATTCTTGTCTGCATAGATTTTCTGCCTATCTTGAGCTTCCTTTAGATTCTGCTTTATCTTAACCATCTAATCCTCCATATCCTTTAATAATTATGGTCCAACATTGAATCTATCTGTTGGGTTATCCCAAGTGATGGTATTATTGCACTTCCTTCCACACATGGCCTCGAAAGGACTCATCTTCAAGGAGGAATGATATCCATTATTATAAGCAAATTCCACCAAGTGTAAATAATCTTCCCACTTATATGGTTGATCCATCACATACATCTTTAACATATATTCAATCACTTGGTTAACTCTTTCTGTCTGTACATCTGTTTGAGGGTGGTATTTTGTACTCATGTTTAGACTTGTGCCAAACCCCTCAAACAATCCTTTCCAAAAGTTAGAAGTAAATTTTGAATCTCGATATGATACTATAGCCTTGGGAATACCATGCAATCTGGCTACTTCTCTTATGTAAATATCTGCAATGTTAGCTGCTTTATGAGTTGTCTTTACTGGAATGAAGTGTGCTTCCTTAGTCAACGTATCTACCACAACCATGATAGCATCATTTTTCAATCTTTTCTTAGGAAACTTGGTGATGAAATACATTGTCACTACATCCCATTTCCATTCTGGTATTGGAAAGGGATGCAACAATCCCGCTGGATGTTGATGCTCTATTTTAACTTTTTGACTTTCCATGCACCTAGCTATATAGTCGGCAACATCATTCTTCATACATGGCCAATAGTATTGTCTCCTTACTGTTGTCACTGTTTTCTGATAACTCGAATGTCCGCCATAAGGAACATCATGCATTTGCTTCAGAACCATCTTCCTTATATCTCCTCCATTTCGAACATAAACTCTATCTTTGTGCATGAGGATCCCATTTTCTTCCAACTTATACTTATCAAATTTCTGTGGAATTTTCTGTTGTTGCAATCCTTCTTTTACCTGTTGATAAAATTCATTTGTAAAACTAGCATCAATGATCTTATCCTTTAAATCTGATGTACTAGTGCTGATAGCTGCTACATGCATTGCATGTATCTTCCTACTAAGTGCATCGGATACCTTATTTTCCTTACCTTTGATATGCTTGATGTCAAATTCATATTCACATAATAACTCCATCCATCTCCTTTGTCTTTCATTCAAATTAGGATGCTCAAACAAGTACTTTAACCCATCGTGATAAGTTCTTAATTCAAACTTCTTACCCATTAGATAATGTCTCCACATATTCAAAGCATGGATGATAGCTACAAGCTCTGAGTCATGGGTGGCATAGTTCTTCTCATGTTCCTTTAACTTTCTAGATTCATAACTCATCACATGTCCATCTTGCATCAATACTCCACCAATGACTTGCTTACATTCATCTATGCACACAACAAAGTTTCATTCAAGATATGCAATATTTAGAATAGGTGCATTAGTAAGCATTTCCTTTTGAAAACTATCTTCACACTTAGGTTTCCAATCGAACTTCACACCCTTCTTCTGCAAAGATGTGATAGGATGAGCTAACTTCAAGAATCCTTTGATGAACCTTTTGTAGTACCCATCTAATCCCATGAAAGACCCTACTTTTAATACATTCTTAGGTTTTGTCCATTCCATAATGGCTCTTATCTTTTCGATATCTACTGAAACACCTTCTTCATATATGATATTTCTTAATTAATGAATTATGCCCTGATAGAAAGAACACTTGCTTAGCTTAGCTTACAACTGATGTTCTCTAAGCTCTTGCATTACCAGTCTTAGATGTTATTCATGCTCTTCTTCTGTCTTGGGATAGATAAGGATGCCATCTAAGAATACAGTCACAAACTTATCTAAGTATTTTATAAAAACTCCATTCATCAAGCTCATGAATGCTGCAGGTGCATTTGTTAACCCAAAAGGTACCACAATGAACTCTTAATCTCCATACCTTGTTCTGAATGTTGTCTTACTGATATATTCATCCTTAATCCTAATTTAGTGGTATCACGATCTCAAATATATCTTCAAAAACACTTTGGATCCTCTCAACTAATCAAACAATTCATCAATCTTTGGCAAGGGGTACTTGTTTTAAATTGTTTCTTTGTTCAACTGTCTATATTCTATGCAGAGTCTTAGAGTTCCATCCTTCTTCTTCACAAAGAACACAGAAGCTCCCCAAGGTGAAACAATGGGTCTTATGTAACCTTTATTTAGTATATCCTCTAGTTACATCTGTAAGTCCGTTAACTCTTGAGTACTCATTCTATAAGTTCCTTTAGATGAAGGTATTGGCCTTGGCACCGAGTCGATAGAAAAATCAATGTCCCTCTTAGGAGGCATTCCTTGCGGTTCTTGAAATATATCTGAAAATCCTTGTAGTACTGGATAACCCTGCAGTTCTGGATATTTTCCTTCTTTTGACTCTCCCACATGAATTTCATATAATAAGAATCCCTTTATTATACATTTCTTCAATTGTAGAGTTGTGACCTGCCTCAGGGATATGGGTCTCAGTATACTTTCAACTATCACTCGGTTTCCTTCTTCATCCAAACAAATATAAGTTTTATTATGAAAATCCAAAATGGCATGGTTTGCATCCAACCAATCTATGCCAATCAATACATCATATGAACCTAAGGGTATGATGTTTGATTATGCAAAGGTTTTCAATCCATTAATTTCTAAGGGACACACTTTTACAAATTCTGTGGTTTTCCTCTTGGATCCTGTAGCTAACTGTACTAGACTTGTTGTTTCAAATTTACTTTTATCCAAATGAAATTTCTCAACTAGATTAGGTGCAATGTAACTATATCTAGCTCCAAAATCAATCAAAATAGCTATGGTTTTATTAGCAATATTACCTACTATCTTAATCATTTGGGACTGGTGGTTAGCTTGCCTCTCATCCAGAGCTGCATAGATCCTGTGCACACTTCCACCTACATCTCCAATAGTTGAATCCTCTTGAATGTTGTGAATGTTATAGGTAAAATCTGCACTTCTCTGTCCTGTGATCACCTTGCCTTGTATATCACACAAAAGGACACAAAGGATTGAAGAGCTAGATTGCCTTAGATGTCTTGTTTCTAGAAGTACACTCCTCACCTGAAAATATTGCAGTTTCTCCTGCTTTTGCCACATGTACGCCCCTGTCTGCATACAAGACCAGTGTATTGTACCCTACTCTCCTCAAGGGAAACCAGCGTACACCTTCCAAAAAGTTGTAAATGCATGTTGTAAAGCACAAAAGTTGCTTCCTGTACGCTACTCTTGTTGTATGAAACCCGCGTACATCTTAAAATGAAATCAAAAATATATTAATTTGACGAATTGGGATTAGTTGAAGTTGGTTCTGCAACTTCCCCAACCTCCCAATCCAACCACCTCTCAATCTTAACTTCCTACCTTGTCCCATAAATACAAGGAGGATCCATGAGAGGGGTTACTTAGAATACACAAGAAAGAATCTTGAGAGAAAGCTTGAAGTATTGTCACGTTGGAGGAAAGTCCAAAGTCAGAGTGAAGAGCAGGAGCCTACGATCCGGTTGCAGAAACATCTCTACACGTTAGGTATATTGTACTGTTCATGTTTCTTTGACAATAACAAGGTCAAAACACCCTTCCCGTCCCAAATCAGATATCTATTGGATTGTATGTCTATTTGGCTTACTTCTTGATTATAGTTGATGTTAAATTGCTTTATAATTTCCTCATATGTTATATGGTCAAGATACGCTGAGGAAGGTATCTTTTGCATTGCAGGCTCGTCAAGCAAAAGATCAAGCGGGAGATCAAGTGAAAGACCAAGCAAAATCTAGGATCAACCGTCGAAAAGAGGTATGTATTTCAATCCCGATCTATTTCTTTTGCAGTAACTAAATGCAATATAATCAATGTGTTTACCTGTCAACCGCTCCCAGTTGGTAGTGTCCATCTCCTCACTATAGGGTATAAATCCCGAACAGCAGACTGGCGACTCTACTGGGGAGTAACCGCTTAGTTGTTCTTCTCTAGGAGACTTAATTTTGGTTTTCTTCTAGCCCATTTTTCAGTTTTGATTGTCTGAGAGGCCCCTGTAGGTCTGTGTTATCTTTCCTATCTGCTTGATTCAACTCAGTTTTTGGTTTGCAAAGCCTGTTTGTGCCCTTTTGAGGCATGTACGTTGGTCTCCCCTACTTACAGCTGTATTTTTCACCTGATGAATGCCCCTCCCTACACTACACAGTTGCATACCTGTCCTGGTGTAAGCTGGTTGTAACAATGCACAATGGTGTATGTACCTGTAGTGTCCAGTTTTGCTATTAGGGTTTGTTTTCCAAGCTTTGGTTATTGTTCCAACCTGTTGCTTTGCTGTCTTCACTGACCTCTGAGACCTCATATGTCTCGGTTGAGTCTTGTAAGCCTCTCCAATCTCTTTTAGCTTGTTTTTGCTTTCTTGAGTCTTTGTTTAAGTGTCTTTGCCGCTTACGAGCCCTTTTTTGAAGTTCATGCGCTATTCTTGTTTGACATAGCTGCATTCTTCCACCCTAGTTGATGTTGCAGTCATACAGACCTACATCATTAATGTTTGTTGTATGTTTCAATGTAGAGCACGCTTTCTCTTTGTCTTATCCTGTCCATTAGGGTTTGACTTCAAGGTTGAGTCCTTAGGGTTGCTTTCGAAAGGTTGCTTTGTTCAGACACTTGCTGGTTGTTTTATCAGTTCATCTCAAGTGATTCAAAGCCTCCTAGCTTTCTTTCTGTTGAGTCTGTGTGTTGTTTAAGTCATTCTTGGTTTGCTTGCTTAATTTTTGCTTGGCTTAGTGTTTTCTTAGGGTTTTGATGCTTAGGAGCAACCTATTTAGGTCTTCCTTTCCGTCACAAGTGTCTCTTTTCCCTGTTTCTTTTTCACTTCGTTTCCAAGCCTCAAGTTTTTCTTTGGAAAAAACTTGGTAACTCAAGTCTTCATTGAATCTCTTGATTCGTTTGCTTTGAACCTTTTAAATGTTTGTCTTACACATGTTTTACATTTAGATCTTGCTTTCTTTTGTACAAAGTTCTCTTTCTTTTACATTTATCAGAAAAAGCAAAAAATTGTTCAAATAGATTAGTAGTAAGGTCTTGCATTATTTCAAGGTAGCTTAGTTTGCTTTGGAATATTAAAAATAAAATACAAAAAAGATTTTGTTTTAGGGTTGCTTAGGTTTCAAGTTTCTGAAAGAATACAAATGGAAAAGAGAAAAAGTTTTTGTAAATTTGAAAGCTTTGCTTTACATACATTTTACTTTCTTACAAACCATTCCACATACCACACTGCAACCCTTGAGTAACAAGTAGCCCTTAAAAAGAAACGTTAATAAAATTTATTAGCAACATTTTTTCTTTTTAGGTATACACGACATCAACTAGCTTAGGCTAGAGTTTCGAGCTTAAATCACCTCAAACTGCTCGAAACTGGCTTCATTACTCAAAAATCGTAGTACGACTTTCATTTAGGTAAACCCATCTATATCAAATAGTCCTGGGAAAATATACTAAAACTAGAGCTAAGCACGAGGCTGTGGGAGATTGGAACTGTTGAGGATATCCCCTCACTTTCCTCTCAACCATAAACCAGAGTTGACTCGCGTACGGGGGTCCTTTCGGACTTCCGGCTTTGCTACCCTGCCCATGCGTTTCAACTAGGCTGACAACTGTCCCCCTAGGTTATTTCGTATTGATGGTAGCCTTAGTATCAGACCTCTAGGATTCTACATAGGTAGAGTGGGCGGTTATTCCCACTTCACCTCGGACAGACATGGAAGGTAACCCTCTGGCAATAATCCCGGGAAGGCAGTTTGGTGATTCAAGTGCCTGCACACAGTGGACCTCCAGAGGACGCCATGTAACTGACCGTCTATACTTTGTTATGGGCCCTGATCATCCAAGACTTGCTTTTGAGAGTATTTTCCATCTGTTTTATTGGTTTGATTACTTAGGAAATTTTTGTAGTGGTATGTTATTTTCTCCTTAGTTGTAGTGGCCACTAAGTTTTTACTTAGTTTTATTTTGTTATAGTTGTGGAGGACCAACATCTTCATCGGTCTCGGAGGTTGAAAAACCTTCCTCCTCCCATTGTGGAGCCTCCACCATTAAATAATTCCTATGGTTCTTTTGAACTTACGGGTGAAACAGAGGTTCTTGGAGAACCATGGCCCAGAACCCCGGATCGACATGTCTTTGATACTGTCGAGGTTGAGGACCTAACTTCTGGAAAGTTCAGTACTCCTTTCAACCCTCCTCTTACTAGACCCAACGATCCTTTATTGGTACCTGTTGGTTTTCAACAACCTGAGTACAGTGCGTGTGCTCTTTGTGGTATGCTCTGTGTGCTGCTTGTTTTTGGTTGGCCTTAGAGATTTCCGGTTTGTTGAGTTGGAAGCTATGGAAAGCGTTTTGGTGAGCACCAATCAAGGGACCCCTATTGAAGGGGCTCCTTGTGCTTTTCCATTCATTGGGAATAGTGGTACTCCCTTAATGGATACCTTGAATCTTCTGGGATTCACTATAGGGCTACCGGTTTGGTTGTTTTCCACTCTGAACGCCTTGCATGCTCCTGGTGCTTCTCAAGTAAGCACTTCACATCAAGAGCATCAAAACCCTATGCCTCCTTCGCCAGTAGCATCTTCTCCTCCTCCTTCTACGTCATGTGGTGAAAGTAGTAATACTAGTAACCAGCAGTCTAAAAGGAATAGACAGAGGAAGAATAGGAAGAAGATGCCAAAGCAAGGGGGCAGCCACCCAGCCTATGGAAGTCATGCTGGGGGAACCCACCCAACCTATGGAGGTCATGTTGGGGGAACTCATTCAGTCATTGGAAATCATACTGAACCTTGCCACCTAGCCTCTGAAGGTCATGCTAGGGGCACCTACCCAACCTCTCATGGTCAGGTTGGGAGGAAAGATTTAGTCACTGTAAATCATACTGAACCCACCCCCCCATCCTCTGAAGGTCATGCTGGGGGAAACTACCCAACCGCTGGAGGTCATGCTGGGAGCAAACTTTTAGTCACTGAAAATCATACTGAAAGTATGTCTTCAACCACTGTTTATCATGTTGAGGACACGTCATTGATCACTGCTGGTCATATTAATGACAAGTCACCAGTTCCTGTGAGTCATACTGGAGACACTGAATCGACCACTGCAAGTCATGCTGAGAACGTCGACATTGTTGAAAAACCTCATAAACAAAAGCTTAAGGTCCCTTGTAAGTTTTGCGAGGGAGACCACCTGACCTATTTGTGCCCTGTACTTCCAGAAGTGCAAAGAGTGTGGTCCATAGTTCAAAAGTCTTGTGCTTCTAAGAAACCAGCCACTGCAAGTCATGCTGGGGGCAAGCTGTCAGCCAATGCTAGTCATGCTGATAGTAATGTTGTTGTAAATGAGTCCAAGCTTATAGGACGGAAGCCAAAGTTCCCTTGTAAACTTTGTAAGGGAGATCACCTTACTCACCTGTGCCCTGCTATTCCAGAGGTGTGGAGAGTGTGGTCCATGTTTGAAGGATCCTCTGCTCCTAAATTGTCTATAGATTCCCAATAGCCGGATCAACCTTTGGTTGATGAAGTGGTTGAACCAATGCAATCTTTGGTCAACCCCACTCTTTATTCGGAGAGTGAAGTGATCGAATCGATGCAATCTTCGACCGATCCCATCAGTCCTTCAGAGACTGATGTACCTGTCCCTGAAGTCTTCTGCATTACCATTTCGAATGTTTCTGAAGTGGGGGGCACTGCATCTGTGCTGAGTGAACCCCTACCAAGCTCTGGGATCATTTCCTTTGATTGGAATATTCTAACTGGGCCTCGCCTTCCTTCTTCTTCACCTTTCCAGATAAAGGTTGATATTAGCAACCATGTGGTTCATCGATGTATTGTAGATGAAGGATCCTCTATTAGTATCTTATCCCCTTATGATTGGAGAGATTTAGGTTTCCCTAACCTTGTTACAGCTATTAATTAGTCGTTGACCTTCGACAGAAGACCAAGTGAATCGCTGGGATTCCTTTCTCAGGTACCTTTTACTTTGAGTGGAAAAACAGTCTTAGTTGATTTTATGGTTTTAAAGGACCCTATGGATTTTGATATGATCCTCGAGCGCGATTATGTATATACTATGCAGGCTGTGGTGTCTATGCTCTTTCGTGTGATGCATTTTCCTCACAACAAAAGCATTGTCACTATCGATCAGCTTACATTTGTTGATCCCTCTTATTACCCAACTATAGACCAAGTATGTTCCCCGTTAGTAGGCACTACCATGTCACAATCAAATTATGTGGCATATTGTTCCTTGAGTCTAATTGCTATTGAGAAGATGCCTTTGAATTCATGCTTACCTTCTTTGGACTGGGTCCTGGAAAATGACCAGGTGATGACTCCATCTGAATGTTCAGATATGTGTTCCATCTGGGATAATATACATCCCTCTGATGAAGTTTTCTTAGAGTCTATAATGCAGTCTGCCATTCATTTGGACATTGATCCACCTATGAGCATTCTTTTACCTTCATTTCGAGCTCGTTAAAAATAGTAAGAAGGCTATGAGAATTTCTTCCACCTTCACTTCGAGCTCGTTAAAAATAGTAAGGAATTTATGAGCATTTTTTTGTATCTCCTTTGAGCTTGTTAAAAACAACAAAGAGGTCACAAGTTTACTTTTTCGGGCTCGTTAAACCTTTACAAAAAAGACTTTTATAGAGTTCTTTCGCGCTCTTGTTTGACTCTTTAAATATGACAAGATTGTCGAGCAAAATTGGCCTCTTCAAGCTCGTTAAAGGAATTGAAGTTCCATCCGCTTAGGTATAAGTTTAACCCTTTTCCGGACTTTTGCGGATTACATACGAAAAAGGAATACTCTAGTCATACGTGGCTAGAAGAGTTTTCCTCTCATTGTTTTATACTTTTTCGGGGGAGGGGACTAACTATATGAAAAAGGCCTTTTGGAGCCTCTCTTTAGGGTTTTGAGGCTCTCTAAACATGAAAACACCAAGTGAGCATTCACCTACTTGGACTTGATGTGAAATCCACGAGAGGGTAAATAGAGGATTGTTTAAGTTTTTCAGACTCGATAAACAAGAAAACACCGGTGAGCATTAACCTACTTGGGCTCGATATTAAAATCCATGAGTACGTGTATGGAGTTATTGTTTAAGTTTTTTAGACTCCTTAAAATTTAAAACACCGGCGAGCAAGAATAGATCTCGACTCGATATTAAAATACAGAGATCAGTATTATGGAGTATTCTTCTATCTCTTCTTCGAACTCTGTAAACATTGAAGAAGGTCCCGAGCACGTCCCGAGTATTCCTCCCATGGGCTCATTAAACTTATTACATGGTTGGACCTATTGAGTTTTCTATTTTTCTTGGACTCATTAAATAACAAGAAGAACATTCTTTTACCAAAAATAATAAGGGATATGAAGGGTGTATCGCATCTCTTTCAGTTTCAAAGGAAGTTAAGTCAGTCATACCGTTGAACACAGCACCTACTTGAGTCTTTCATGTCAGTTGGGTTTTAGTTTTTGACCTTAGGGTGAACCTGATCTCCGAGTTCTTACTCCCCCGGTTGGTTATTCTTCCAACCATATGGAGGGTTTGTTATGTCTCCTACATTGCAGATTTATATCATTCCCTGTTATGTTGAAAACTTCCTAAGTCACTTTGTGTCGTGCTCACTATTCAAGAATACAACCTGTGTCAGCCATTCTGCAGTTTACCTTGACTTCATGTGTCATCCATCCTGGTGTCAGTTTGTTTCATCTTATTACTCGTCCTACTCCACATCAGCTCATACCTGTGAGTGTTCCTCGTGTTGGATGATGGAGGATGCATTAATGCCTCCCTTCTAGTGGACTTCTTCCCATCGACCTCAGCTCATTATGCTCTGGGAACGAAGTTTAGAGTTTCGGTTAGTACCTTGGGGATTGCAGTCATCAATGGCAATTTCCCTGGCTATTGAATAATGGGAATACATCAATGTCTCTTATTCGACAGGTTCCTCAAGTGTTCGACTTCAAGTCCACTTATTCACACTTGTAGGATCGTACTAGGTACCTTGGACCCCATTATCATTATCGATGGAAATCCTCGCATTTGTTAATACTATACATCAATGACCGGTAATCAAATGATTCCCCCCATGTTCGACTTCAGCTCATTTATTCGCATGGTTAGGGTTTGTACCTTGGGTTGTGTTGGATGAAGACCTTGGGACTCTGGTAGCATCACTATATTTATGTTATCCCCCAAGTTGCGCAAGACTGAGCCTTACTCATTTTGGCTCTTCATGAGACATAGATCCAGCTTGTTGTTATGGCTATGATCTCTCTTTTGACATGGATCCACGCTTGGATTTCAATGGCCATGCTCTATATATAAATCTCCTAGTTATGTATTAGAGATCATGTTACACATCTATATGATGTCAAGATTGTAATTGCTCGCTGACCTTGATCATTGTTTTAGGTGTATCTTGTGACTTGGTTCTACGGTTTCTTGCTCCTCCTTTGACTTGGACTTATACTGTATTTAGGCCATCATTTCCCTTTGACCTCACACATTAGGGGGCATCTGTTATAGGTAAAATCTGCACTTCTCCATCCCATGATCACCTTGCCTTGTAGATCACACAAAAGGACACAAAGGATTGAAGAACTAGATTGCCTTAGATGACTTGTTGCCAAAAGTACACTCCTCACCTGAAAAGATTGCAGTTTCTCCTGCTTTTGCCACATGTACACCCCTCTCTGTATACAAGGCCATCGTATGGTACCCTACTCTCCTTAAGGGAAACCAGCGTACACCTTCCAAAAAGTTGTAAACGCATGTTGTAAAGCACAAAAGTTGCTTCCTGTACGCTACTCTTGTTGTATGAAACCGCGTACATCTTAAGATGAAATAAAAAAATATATTAATTTGACGAATTGGGATTAGTTGAAGTTGGTTCTACAACTTCCCCAACCTCCCAATCCTACCACCTCTCGATCTTAACTTCCTACCTTGTCCCATAAATATAAGGAGGATCCATGAGAGGGGTTACTTAGAATACACAAGAAAGAATCTTGAGAGAAGGCTTGAAGTATTGTCACATTGGATGAAAGTCCAAAGTTAGAGTGAAGAGCAAGAGCCCAGGATCTAGTTGCAGATACATCTCTACATGTCAGGTATATTGTATTGTTCATGTTTCTTTGACAATAAAAAGGTCGAAACACCCTTCCCATCCCAAATCAGATATCTATTGGATTGTGTCTATTTGGCTTACTTCTTGATTATAGTTGATGTTAAATTGCTTTATAATTTCATCATATGTTATATGGTCAAGATACGCTGAGGAAGGTATCTTTTGTATTGTAGGCTCGTTAAGCAGAAGATCAAGCGGGAGATCAAGTGAAAGACCAAGTAAAAGCTAGGATCAACCGTCGAAAAGAGGTATGTCTTTCAATCCTGATCTATTTCTTTTGCAGTAACTAAAAGAAATATAATCAATGTGTTTACCTGTCAACCTCACCCAGTTGGTAGTGTCCATCTCCTCACTATAGGGTAGAAATCCCGAACAACAATGAAGGTCATTGTTCTTACGTGGGAACTGTCTGGAAAAGTGATTTTCCTTGCATATCCAACATTCCACAGGTGGTCTTTTCCCTAAAGGATCTTCTCTTGGATGTCCTTGTTGATAATAATTATCGTTTTCGGATTTTGAAGGCTAGAAACCTTTCTTTTGCTGCTCCTATTTGTTCTTCTTCATATCCTTCCAAATCTTTTGATATGGGGCCTTGTTTTTATTCTATTCATATAAGTGTTTTTCCTTCCATATGGAATCCTTAAGGTTCTTTGGTCTTGTTGATGTATATGTAACTTCGGAATGTATTTCATCTGTATATTATATATATATTTATTGTACCCTTATAAGAGATGAGTTATTCCTCTATAAGGAAGTGTCGTCATGTGGATTGACAAGTGTCGCAAGTGTGTGTACTTGCCGATGGGTTATTAGACCACCTTATGGGGTCGGCCCTGATTAATATATAATATAATGTGGGTGTATCTAAGTAGACAAGTCGGCCCCAGTAGGTCACTGGGAAAAAAGGTGAGTATAAATAGAGATAGGAGATCTCTATTTTACTCACTCGGAAAAGTAACTATCTCTCTCTCTGAAAAGTGGCGCACTAGTGAGGAGGAGGAGGATCATCTGCTAGGAGACTATCTCAGTGTTATTTGGTTGTATTTTGGTTGAGCCATTGCTCTCTCTATCTTTGAGGAAGTTGTGGGGTTTTTCACCTTAGGGTTTTCCCCACGGAAACTCTGTGTCTCTTGTCTCTATGCTTTTGATTCTTGTGATGCTTGTCATATTATGATTGTCATGCATTGATATACTGTAGATGTTATTCTCTCAGCAAAGATCCTATAGTATTGTGATTTAATACTAAAAATTTAACATGGTATCAGAGCTTAACTGAGAAGAAGACATTTTGCAGTGACGAAAGCTTGTATTCCTTGTTTATTGGGTTTCTCTCCACAGATTTTTGAAATTCAGTATAGTAGATTGGATCTACTCATCAAGGCACATCTATCTGTCCAATCAGAATTCAGTTCCGAGCATTTTCAGTTTTGGCCCTAAAAATTAGGGTTTCCACAAAAATAGGAATTTCTGGAAACTGAAGGCACAGCTGGAAGCTCCTTGCAAAAATCGAAGGTTTGAGCTTTGGATCGAGATTTTTGGCCGGGTAGATCTCCGGGAAACCCAAACCCTAATTCAGGGCTTTCCCTAGTGAACCCGGGAGGACAAAAAGGCAATTTTGAAGGGCAAGACCTTGCTGATCTCAAATTCTGAATGTACTAGGCTGATCAGCTCTCCAAGGCGCATCTTTCTATCCTTTCGGAATTTTGAAATTCACATTTTGAATTTTTAGGGTTTCTCTAACAAACCCTAATCCGGGACGAGATCCAGTTTTCAGCACTTCAAGTGGTAAGTCCTAAATCTTTTCTATTTCCATTTGAAGTACTCTTAAAGATGTCTCTCCACACTAAGCTTGAGGATAAGCTTGAAGGGGCTGATAACTTCCGAGCCTGGAAGTATAGGATTGGGTTAATCCTGGAAGAAAATGAGTTGGACTCATATGTGAAAGAAGACATCCCTATCCCAGAGGATGAAGAGGCCAAGGCATTGCACAAGAAGAACTTGGTCAAGGCAAAGATAATCATTGCTGATTCTATCAAAGACCATCTCATACCCCATGTGTCTTCTCTCAAGACACCCAAGGAGATGTTTGAATCCTTGACCAAGCTATTTGAAGGAAAGAACATAAATCGGAAGATGACCCTGCGGAACCAATTGAAAGCAGTAAAGTTTCAGAATGGAGAAACCATTCAATCTTATTTTTCAAGGGTCTCCCAGATCAAGGAACAACTAGAAGCAGTGGATGAAATGGTGGAGAATGGTGAAGTGGTGATGACCACTCTAAATGGCCTACCCAGGTCATGGGATTCTTTTATTCAAGGAATTTGTGCAAGGAAGAAGTTGATCTCCTTCAACAGACTGAGGGAAGAATGCTCTCAAGAAGAAGCTAGGCTTATAGCTCGTGAGGAAAAGATGGGAGGAGAAGATCAAGCACTTGCAGCTCACACCAAAAGAAGCAAAACCAAGAAGGATCACTCTCACCACAAAAGATCTCATCAAAGGAGTAAGAAGGACCTAAGATGCTTTACATGCAATGAGAAGGGTCACTATGCTTCAGATTGTCCCAAGAACAAAAGGGATAATAACAACAACTTCATTAAGAAGAAGAAGGGCAGCAAAAGAAGATTTCATGCTCATGCTGCCGAAGATGATGAACCCCCAAAGAAGAAGGCTAGGGCAGAAAGTGATAGTGATGATGTCTCATCAAGTGAAGAAGAGTATGTTCTGATCTCTGCTCTTACAGGTACCATCTCCCATGGTTGTAATGATTAGTTTATTGATAGTGGGGCTTCCAAGCACATGACTGGGTTCAAGGAATCTTTTGTGAACCTTTCTGAACATGAATCACCCCATAAGGTGAAACTTGGGGATGATTATCAATACCCAATCAAAGGAAGTGGTGAAGCCTCATACAACCTAGATTCTGGAAAATCTTTGAAGATGAAAGAAGTCCTTTATGTGCCTGGACTCAAGAAGAACTTACTCTCCATCTCTGAATTGGATGCAAAAGGTATGAGGGTTGCATTTGTGGATGGCCAAGTCCTAATGTGGCCAAAGGGAAAGAACATAGATGATGCAGTAGTGATTGGAGATCAAGAGGGAGGCTTGTATAAATTAAAGGGACAACCTGAACATGCCATGGTACATGAATCCATGGAGCCAAGTGAACTTTGGCATAGAAGACTTGCTCATATGCACTATAGGGCACTTCCAATTGCAAGCAAGGCAGTAGAGGGTCTTCCTGAAATCAAGACCAAACATGAAGGTGTTTGCAAAGGATGTGCAAAAGGTAAGAACATTAAGAAGGCTTTCCCAAGCAGTGAAAGCAAGGAAAAAGACATTCTGGAAATCATCCACTCAGATGTATGTGGCCCTATGTCTTCCAGTTCCCTGAGTGGGTATGTTTACTATGTATCATTTATTGATGACTTCTCCAAGAAGACTTGGGTATACTTCTTGAAGGGCAAAGATGAAGTGCTTGATAAATTCAAGGAATTCAAAACCTTGATGGAAAATCAAACTGATAAGAAGATCAAAACTTTCAGATCCGACAATGGTGGAGAATTCACCTCAAATGACTTCAAGAAGCTTTGCAGTGATTCAGGGATTAAGAGGGAGTTGACTGCTCCTTATAATCCTCAACAGAATGGGGTTGCAGAAAGGAAGAACAGAACTATCATGGAAGCAACAAGGGCAATGTTGCATGACCAAGATCTTCCTATGCAGCTATGGGCAGAAGCAGCTAGAATAGCTGTATATGTGCAGAACAGAACACCTCACAAGATATTGGACAACAAGACACCAGAAGAGGTCTTTTCTGGGTTCAAGAAGATTGATGTCAGCAAGGATGAATATAAGTTCAAAGTCAAGAGGGAGCACACTCCAGCAGCTCCTGAAAGGATGCAGATTTTTAGAGGGAGCTGATCATCTCCCTACATTCCACAACAGAAAGGTGTAGAAGAAGCTAATGCAGATTAGGACTCCAGCAGCTCCTGCAAGAAAGCGAAGACTCAGAGGGAGTCCACCCAACGAACAAACAAAGATAAGTATTTTAATCATCATTTCTTGCATATGTGTTTGTTTAAATAAAATTGTTCAATGATGTATATGCTCATGTTCCTAGACTTAGGATATGTATTGTGCATATTAGAATAATTGCATTGATGAACAGTATACTACTAATATACATGGGTAAGTGGCCTATGGCACTGTACAACATTCCATTGCTACTTATCTAGAATGAAACCTCTTTGCTGACATGTTGGGAATTGTGCACACTCTTAACAATGTTCTGGTAGAGATTGGAAGGCATCTAGAAAGTTACGGGATATGGATAAATGTTGCATTGGCTAAGATAATTGCATGATTGTATGACATATTTCTTTATGTGTAAGAATTTTTTCTAAAAATTATGAGATGTTTCTAATCATGCAATTTAACCTGTTTTGTAGGAAAGACCGTATATCTTCACCTACAAAAGGACTACAACATTTGTTCCAGCAACAAAGATATCTATTGAAGATATTGAAGTTCCCAGGATCTGGGATGAAGAAATAGAATGCCATGATCCGTCGATCATGAAGAATGATGTTTGGGATGCAGTCCCAAGATGTGAAGGGAAGTTTGTTATGACTTCCAAATAGATCTATCAAATCAAGCATGTTGCAGATGGCAACATTGAGAAATATAAAAGTGATGAAATAGAAGATGCACCAGATGGATTTCAAGACAGCATGGTGTAGTCATATATGTGTGCAGAACTTGGTATGGTAGGATAGACAGCTTTCTATCCAGTTTGGGCTTTACCAAGAGTAAAGCGAATTCCAACCTTGACTACAAGGTTGAGGAAGGCAATCCAGTGATACTACTTTTGTATGCGGATAACCTGTTTGTTACAGGTGAAGATAGATTGATTTCCGACATGCAGCGGAAGCTTACTGCCGAGTTTGAGATGAAGAACTTGGGGATGATGCATTATTTGTTTTTGGCATAGAGGTGTGGCAGAGTGATGGAATATTCCTTGGACAAGGGAAGTATGCAGTAGAGATCCTGAAGAGGTTCGAGATGATGGACTGCAAGGCTATGGCCACACCTATGGCATCGAATCTGAAGCTTCTATGTGATGCTTCATCTGAGCCGGTTGATATCACTATGTATCGTTAGATGATTGGGTCTTTGATGTACCTGACGAACACGAGACCAGACACTTGCTTTGCTGTGAACACATTGAGCCAGTTCCTGATGGATCCGAGGGGTGTTCACCTGGTTGCTGTAAAGCATGTTCCGAGGTACCTGAAGGGTACAGTGGATTATGGGCTCAAGTATGAAGCGAATCAAAAGTTTAACCTGCAGGGTTATGTTGATTCAGATTGGACTGGTAGTGCTGCAGATAGGAAAAGCACATCTGGGTGTTGCTTCAGTATGGGATCAGGTGTGATCTCTTGGTTTAGCAGGAAGCAGTCCTGTGTAGCACTGAGTACAGCTGAGGCAGAGTATGTTGTAGCCTGTTCAGCTAGTTGTGAGGCAGTATGGCTACGGAAGCTACTGTCTGAGTTATTTGATCTCCCGTTGGAGGCTACTGGTATCTTCTGTGATAACCAGAGTTGTGTGAAGCTGTCCGAGAACCCAGTGTTTCATGACAGGTCGAAACACATAGAGATCAAATATCACTATATCAGGGATATGGTGCAGAGAGGAGCTGTGAAGCTCCTGTATGTTGCGACGGACGAGCAGATTGCAGATGTGCTGACGAAGCCACTAGCCAGGGTGAAGTTCGAGTACTTCAGAGAGAGGCTTGGCGTTCTTCAGATCGAGGACACTTCGAGGAAGAAGTGATGGACACATTTGCTGAAGCCATTCCAAGCATGTCGGAAGGAGGATCCTTCACATGGCTATGGATGTAAGCGCTGGATGATGAGCATCAGAATGATGTTCTGGTTTCTGCTTGGATATGATCAGTTGGATCATTTTTATGTATGTATGTACGCATCATGTGGATGCTGGATATGATCAGTTGGATCATTTTATGTATGTATGTACGCATCATGTGGATGCTGGATATGATCAGTTGGATCATTTTTATGTATGTATGTACGCATCATGTGGATGCTGGATATGATCAGTTGGATCATTTTATGTATGTATGTACGCATCATGTGGATGCTGGATATGATCAGTTGGATCATTTTATGTATGTATGTATGCATCATGTTGGATGCTTGGACCATGTATCTGTATATGTATCAGGTGGATACATTGTGTGATCAGGTGGATCATGTATGTGTATTTGTATCAGGTGGATACATTGATGATCAGGAGGATCATGTATGATGATATGTATCAGGTAGATACTTGGTATGCATCAGGTAGATGCATTAATGATCAAGATGATCATAGATGACGAGCTTCAGGATGTTGCTCCAGATGACATGCAACAGGATGTTGCAGTGATGATAAGGATGATCATAGATGACGAGCTTCAGGATGTTGCTCTAGATGACATGCAGCAGGATGTTGCAGTGATGATCAGGATGATCATAGATGACGAGCTTCAGGATGTTGCTCCAGATGACATGCAGCAGGACGTTGCAGTGATGATGATCAGGATGATCATGGATGCATCAGGATGATGTATGGTGAGTATCAGGATGATACTCTATGGCCGTGGATCAGGTTGTGCAGATGAGCATGTAATCTGGTGCCCTGGGAGATTTGCAGATGGTCTTTCGAGGTTTTGCCTATGGCATGTAATATCGGTGCCCTGGTACATCTGGCAAATGCCCTTTCCAGGTTTTGCTCTGGGAGGACATGTAATTCGGTGCCCTGGGAGATATGTAGATAGTCTTTCGAGGTTTTGCCTATGGCATGTAATAGCGCCCTGGGATATCTGGCAGATGCTCTTGCGAGGTTTTGTCCTATGGCATGTAATAGCGCCCTGGGAGATCCGATAGGTTGGGCTGTGTGCCCGTAATCAGTCCTGGGATGCTCTTGCGAGGTTTTGCCATGACCACATGTAATAGCGCCCTGGGAGATTTCAGGTCGGAGTTGTGTACCCGTAACATCTTGAGATGCTCTTGCGAGGTTTTGTGGTGGACCACATGTAATTTGTGCCCTGGGAGATTTCAGGTCGGAGTTGTGTACCCGTAACATCCTGAGATGCTCTTTCGAGGTTTTGTGGTGGGGTCACATGTAATAGCGCCCTGGGAGATCCTATAGGTAGAGTTGTGTGCTCGTAATAGCCTGGGATGCTCTTTCGAGGTTTTGTGACGCACGTAATAAGTCCTGAGGATTCCAAAGTATGGCGAGTGATGACGAAGACCTGCAGGTGGTGGGCCTACATCCAGTATGAAAAAGGACTGGCTCTGTAGAACTTCCTATGACGAGTAGAGACATAGATTGGTTGAGATAGTAGCAGCAGTGACGATGATGATGACGATGCATCGATGATGATGATCCAGAGAAGAAGACTTGTCTAGCAGATCTGTGTCGAGAAATACCTTCCTAGTTAAGAGGGAGTGTTGATGTATATGTAACTTCGGAATGTATTTCATCTGTATATTATATATATATTTATTGTACCCTTATAAGAGATGAGTTATTCCTCTATAAGGAAGTGTCGTCATGTGGATTGACAAGTGTCGCAAGTGTGTGTACTTGCCGATGGGTTATTAGACCACCTTATGGGGTCGGCCCTGATTAATATATAATATAAGGTGGGTGTATCTAAGTAGACAAGTTGGCCCCAGTAGGTCACTGGGCAAAAAGGTGAGTATAAATAGAGATAGGAGATCTCTATTTTACTCACTCGGAAAAGTAACTATCTCTCTCTCTGAAAAGTGGCGCACTAGTGAGGAGGAGGAGGATCATCTGCTAAGAGACTATCTCAGTGTTATTTGGTTGTATTTTGGTTGAGCCATTGCTCTCTCTATCTCTGAGGAAGTTGTGGGGTTTTTCACCTTAGGGTTTTCCCCACGGAAACTCTGTGTCTCTTGTCTCTATGCTTTTGATTCTTGTGATGCTTGTGATGCTTGTCATATTATGATTGTCATGCATTGATATACTGTAGATGTTATTCTCTCAGCAAAGATCCTATAGTATTGTGATTTAATACTAAAAATTTAACAGGTCTATCATACTGGATTTTGTCTCTATAAGATTTAGGAAGACCACTTAGAAACCTTTGAATCCCTACCTTCTCATGTTTGATGAAGTCTGCATACTTCAAAAGCTCGAGAAATTTCTTCTCATAAGAATCCATAGTCATGCTCCCCAATTTGAGCTCAAAGAACTATTCCATCTTTTTTTCATAGTAATGCTCAGAGAGGTATTCCTTTTGGAATAAATTTTTAAATTTCTTCTGAGAGATTATGTCTTCGTCGATATCTTTTAGTTCAACTAGTGATCCCACCAGATAGATGCCTTACCTTGTAGCTTGTATATGGATACTCTTGCTTCCATATTAGGTGTATAATGATGCAACTGGAAGAAATTTCTTAGTCCTAAAAACCATGCTTCAACATCTTCTTCGTGCTTTACTTCTCCATCAAAAGTTGGGGGCTTGATTCTTCTTATCTCTCTGACTAGTTCATCCTGAGTAGACCTGAGTCTTCTTGTATCTCACTGGAGATCATTCAGTACTACTCTCGGTGCTACTTGATGCATACCCATTCCTCCTCTCTGAGTGATTAGGTCTCCTTGAAGATGATCTAGATATCACATAAGCTCTTCTATGACTCTTTTCAGCAGATATTCAGATGGTATTCAATGATTTTAGATCATTCATAATCGGTTCCTAGATATGAATGATCCTTCTGTTATCCTCCCTACACTTCCTCACTGAATCCTCCAATATTAATGGTTCATTGATCCTCTTATACCTATTTGACCTTCTTCCCTCAACAAACTCCTTTTCAGGACTGTATGGTCTTTGTCCTTCCTCAAAATCCATTTCCAATCCCTGACTTCCTACTATTGAAATTCTACTTGTTGAATCTCTAACCTTCACATGTTTGAGTAAGATTTTGCTTGCTCAATCATTCTCTGGGAACTGCAATGTGTTCATTATCAACCATTTGTTAGAAAACTACGTATTGGAACAATTTCATTATTATTCAAGCTACTTCTTCTTCTTAGTTATGAAGTAACAAGCTAAATTTTATATGTTACAATCTGCCTAACTGGACAAGGAGAGTTATAAATCCTTCAAGGATTTATTCTTATCGACTAGACATCAAGTCCATAGTAGTCCCAAGCTAACAATTCAATTAACTAACTCACATGTGAAACTATATTATGGTGCATGAATCCAAGTTATCTAATGAAAATGCATGTTTACAGAGTAACTTGTAACTTTGTGGAATACCCAAGAGCCGCAGTGTTGAAACCTTCAACTCTAATACCACTTTGTAGTGTCCCTAACACTTAAGTAAGTTAAAGGGTGCTAATAATAATCCTAAGTTAAGTTTAATCACAACAGATATAGATAAATTATGGTTAGGCTAACTAACCATTCACCTAATACTTAAAACTTTTATCTTTGGAGGTTGTTTTATAACTAAAGTTGTGACACTTAATTAATAACTTCCAATGTGCGATCTAAGGAGCATAACTGCAAGAATCACATAATTAAGGCATGGTAAGCAACATCTTCAGTCTAAATAATTACTTCATGTACTTTTGATTGTTTGATAACATAGTTAATAAATAACCAAGTATTGATGTCATCGATTATTTGTAAATTAATCTATTTTCTAGTCTTGTCATGTGTGTCTTGTTAGTGAGACTATATGTTGATGTATTTGTAACTTCAGAAGATATTCACTTGTATATTGTATGTATTACATTTGTACTTTATTGTATCCCCAGTGGAGATGTATTATTCCTTCGGTTGGAAGTGTCGTCATTTGTATTTGCAAGTGTCGCAAGTTACATTGTAAGTGTCGTAACTTATATTTGATGGGTTATTAGACCACCTTAGAGGGGTCGGCCCAGTATGGGTAAAAGGTTTATTAGAACACCCTAGTGGGGTCATTCCAATAAGAAGTGGTAATGGGTTATTAGACTCTCCTAAGGGAGGTCGGCCCAGTTAGGGTTAAAGGCAAGTCAAGTCATTGTATAAATAGAGAGTTGTGACTCACTCATTCTATTCATTCCCTCACTCACTCACTTTGCATTGGTGATAGAGAGGAGGAGTGCACAAAAGTGGAGGAGGAGAAGTTGTTAGGAGACTATATCTTATCTTGGGTTTTGATCTTTGTGATCTTTGTAGTGGTGCTCATTCTATCTTTGAGGAAGTTGCGGGGTTTTTCACCTTCTTGGTTTTCCCCGGTGAAATGCTTTGTGTCTCTTGTCTTCTATGTTTGATATGATGTCCATGTTGTTCTATCAGTTAAGACCCTAGATCATATTGAATTAAATGATGAAAAACTAACATGGTATCAGAGCTATCTTGAAGGAAGGCATTGTATGGCATTTACGACACTTGTTGCACTTGCGACAAATTGGAAGCTAGGGCTTGGTATAGAAAACACTAGTCATTGTGGAACTTTTGCTATAACTCAGTTTTGGAGAAGGTTCGGGATTTGAAACTTTTACAGGCCGAAGATGAAATGTTCATGTACTTTTTTCTGAAGATCAGCCTCAGATTCGTTGTACTTTGTGAGATATGATTCATACAAGTTAGGGTTTCTGCCTCTTCCAGAATGCATCCCTAAACAGGTGACCTGGGAACAAAGGTCATATATCGGGCTAGGAAGCTCCAAATGGAATTCCATAACAAGTGGCAGTTAGGGAATGAGCTGTAGTTTCATAGGTCCGAGTTTTAGAGGCCGAAGTTGAAACAATAGCACGTGGCACTCCATACAAGTTCGCTATGTTGTTTCACCCCATAAATAGGTCATGTTATGACACTTGACATATCTCTCTCTTGGAGAATCCATTGAAGCTCAGATTTGTGGGTTTGGAAAGGTGACAGGTCAGTGTACCACAGGCCGAAGTTTTAGACCCTGAGGATCCGTAATTTCATAGATACACTAGAAACAATATGGCATATATTTATGTCCAAACATAATTGGATTCTGAGCACTTTCATTTTTGGTTTGTCACTGCTGCGGGAAATTAGGGTTTCTGCATAAGTTGGAATTTTTGGAATATGAGACCATGGATGAATGCTCCTCATCAAAATCAAAATTTAGAGACCAAGATTGAATTTTTTGGCTGGGTAGAACCCCAGGCTCTATCAAACCCTAGTTTGGGGTTTTGACCAGAAAACCAGAATTTGACAGAAGCTGCAGATCCGAAACTCGCAGGTCAATTTTTAAAGTTTTCAAAATATGAGCACACCAGCTTGCTCACCTCAGTCATCTGCATCTCCCTGTCCAGACATAAGTTTGAAATTCCAAGTTTGGATTTTTAGGGTTTCTCTGTCAAACCCTAGCCAGCTCCAGATCCAGTTTCAGCAAATCAAAGTGGATTGGGTTATTCCTAGAAGAGTATAATTTGGACACCTAAATAAGTAAAAAAATTTCAGTTCCAGAGGGAGATGAGGCTAAGGCCTTACAAAAGAAGACTACAAGCAATCCCGACATGTATGACTTGAGGAGATACAGGTATGTTTTGAAATCTGTTCATGATTAAGTTTGTCTTCATATTATTGAGGTTAGTACAATATTGATTAATTTTAGACTTGTCTTATCACCTTAGTAAAAGTATGAATGCATGTGAATGATAGAAGATATTCATTGATTATAGTTATGACACTTATGATTGTACTAATGCAATGTGGTGTTGTATGAGGGTGATGTTATCTGCTAACATGAAAGGTACATCAAGAAAGAAAGATCAAGTTCTAGATCAAGAACATATGACCATGGTGACATGAAGACAAAGACTCATCCATAGACATTGATCACATAGAAGCTCTACTTACGAGGTATGTATAATTTGGTTCTACAATGCTTAACTTATGCAGGTTACTAGCACAAGGTCTCTAAATCATTGAAGAGAACAAATAGGACATTGTTTGGGTATCTTAGACATAACTCACAAACATTATAATCCAGGTATGTTTTTCCTATATCAAGTTAGAATCCTACCTTGTGTTAGGATCTCATATAAGTATACTTTTGTATGATTGATAATGATTATTCATGAAGTTATAAGTTTGAGTAATCATGGGTTTATGCATATCATGCTTCTTAATTTGATTGATGATATGACAAACTAGAAGAGTCCTATGGTCAAATAAGAATATGCATTAGTAAAAGAAGTACTCCCTGAAACCTTAAATACTAATGCTTGTGATAAATTACCTGTATATGAAATAATCATGACCATACATGTTTAAGATTATTTAGAATCATAATGTTTTGATAGTATTGATATTATACTAATGCATGTATGATTATGTATGAGATCTTGAGGATGACACAATGATGACAACAGTGCACACTTAAGCATGCATAGTGGTCCAGGATGGATATAATCTCAAAGATAGATAATCCAGGAAGCAAAGATCAAGAGGGATCACACTCCAGTAGTTCCTGCAAGGAATCAAAGATCAAGAGGGAGCATACTTCAGTAATTCCTTTAAGGAAGCAAAGATTGAGAGGGAGTCCACCCAGCAAGCAAACAAAGATAAGTATTTGAATTGTCATTTATTGTATATATGATTACTTAAATGATGTTGTTTAGTCATGTACATACTTATGTTCCTAGATTTAGGATGTATATTATGCACATTAGAAAATTTGCATTAATGAACAAGATACTACTAATATACAAGTAATGGGTAAGTGGCCTATGGTACTGTACAACATTCCATTGCTACTTATCTAGAATGAAATCTCTTTGCTGACATATTGGGAGTTGTACACACTCTTAATAATGTTCTGGTAGAGATGGAAGGCATCTAGAAAGTTATGGGATATGGATAAATGTTGTATTGAAGCATTGGCTAAGTTAATTGCATGATTGTATGACATATGTCCTTATGTGTAAGATTTTGTTCTGAAAACTATGAGATGTTTCTAATCATGCAATTGCATTTGACTTGTAGGAAAGATCATGTACAATCACCTACAAAAGAAGGACAACGACATTTGTTCCAGCATCGAAGTTCAAGAAAACTACCTATTAAAGATATTGAAGAATATGAAGTTCCCAGGATCCGGGATGCAATAATGGAAGGATGCCATGATCGAGGAGTACCAGTCGATTATGAAGAATGATGTCTGGAATGTGGTCCCGAGACTAGAAGGGAAGTCTGTTGTGACTTCTAAGTGGATCTACAAGATCAAGCATGCTGCGGATGGCAACATAGAGAAATATAAGGCAAGGTTTGTGGCTCGTGGCTTCTCCTATAAAGAAGGGATAGACTATGAAGAAAATTTTGCACTTGTAGCTAGGTACACTTCCATCAGAACAGTACTTGCTCTGGCTGCAGTGATGAAGTGGAAAATACACCAGATGGATGTCAAGACAACTTTCTTGAATGGTGTAGTCGTAGAGGAAGTGTATGTGGAGCAACCACTCAGTTTTGAGACACATGACAGGGATTCATATGTGTGCAAGTTAAAGAAATCCTTGTATGGCTTGAAGCAAGCACCCAGGACATGGTACGGTAGGATAGACAGCTTCCTGTCCAGTTTGGGATTTACCAAAATTAAAGCGGATTCCAACCTTTACTACAAGGTTGAGTAAGGCAATCCAGTGATACTCCTATTGTATGTGGATGACCTGTTTGTGGCAGGTGAGGATAGGTTGATTGCTGACACAAAGAGGAAGCTTGTTGCCAAGTTTGATATGAAGGACTTGGGTATGATGCATTACTTTCTAGGTATGGAGGTGTGGCAGAGTGCAAATGGAATCTTCCTTGGACAAGGGAAGTATGCAGTAGCGATCCTAAAGCGGTTTGGGATGATGGACTGCAAGGCCATGGCCACACCTATGGCATCGAACCTGAAGCTATTGAGTGATGATTCATCAGAGTCGGTTGATGCCACGATTTATCGTCAGATGATTGGGTCCTTGATGTACCTGATGAACACAAGACCAGATATTTGCTTTGCTGTGAACACCTTGAGCCAGTTTCTGACGGATCCTAGACACGTTCACTTGATTGCTGTAAAGCATATTATGAGGTACCTGAAGGGTACAGTTGATTATGGACTCAAGTATGATGCGAATCAAAAGTTTAAACTGGAGGGTTATGTTTATTCAGATTGGGCAGGCAGTGCTGCAGATAGGAAGAGCACTTTGGGGTGCTGCTTTAGTATGGGATCAGCTGTGATCTCTTGGTTTAGCAGGAAGCAATCCCGCGTAGCACTGAGTATAGCCCAAGCAGAGTATGTCGCAACTTGTTCGTCCATTTGTGAGGCAGTATGGCTAAGGAAGCTACTGTTTGATTTGTTTGATCTCCAGTTGGATGCTACCTGTATCTTCTGTGACAACCAGAGTTGTGTGAAGTTGTCTGAGAACCTGGTGTTCCATGACAGGTTGAAGCACATCGAGATCAAATATCACTAGATCAGGGATATGGTGCAGAGAGGAGCAATGAAGGTCCAGTATGTTGCGACAGATGAGCAGATTGCAAATGTATTGACCAAACCACTAGCCAGAGTGAAGTTCGAGTACTTCAGAGAGAGGCTTGGTCTTCTTCATATAGAAGATACTTCGAGAAGGAAGTGATGGGACACATTTGTAGGATCCATTCCAAGCATGGTGGTAGGAGGATCCTTCCCATGGCTGTGGATGTAAGTGCTGTGTGATGAGCATTAGGACGATGCTCCAGATGATGATAAGGATGATCATGTGTGATGAGGATTAGGACGATGCTTGAGATGATGATGATCAGGATGATCATGCGATGATGATATGAATTAGGGTGATGTTATATATGATGATGATCGGTATGATCATGAGCATCAGGATGATGCCCTGTGCGAAGATGATCAGGTTGATCATGAGTATCAAGATGATACTCCATGGCCGTGGATAGGTTGTGTGATAAGCATATAATAGAGCCTTGGGAGATTTGTAGATACTCTGCTAGGTTTTTCCTATGGAATATAATAGCTCCCTGGGAGATATGGCAAATGCTCTTTCGAGGTTTTGCTTGGAGGGACATATAATAGCACCCTGGGAGATTTGCATATACTCTTTCGAGGTTTTTCCTATGGCATATAATAGCGCCCTAGGAGATATGGCAAATGCTCTTTCGAGGTTTTGTCCATGGCATGTAATTTCACCCTGGGAGATCTTGCAGGTTGTGCTAGGCATGTAATCAATCTTGGGATGCTCTTGCTAGGTTTTACTTGGCTACATATAATAGCTCCCTGGGAGATCTTGCAGGTTGTGTTGGGCACGTAATCAGTTCTGGGATGCTCTTTCTAGGTTTTGCTTGCTTGGTCACATATAATAGCTCCCTGGGAGATCTTGCAGGTTGTGCTGGGAACGTAATCAGTCCTGGGATGCTCTTGCTAGGTTTTGCGAGGTCACATGTAATAACTCCCTGGGAGATCCTATAGGTTTACCAGTAAGCTCGTAATCAGTCTTGGGATGATCTTGCTAGGTTTTGTTGATGCACGTAATCCGTCCTGAGATTCCACCAGATGGACGCTCGTAGAGATGATGAAGACCTACAAGAGGCTAGACCTACATCCAGCATGAAAAAGGGCTTTCTCTATAGAAATTCCTATGACGAGAAGAATTGAGAGATAACACCAGTGATCAAGATGAAGAGTACAATAGTAGTGACGATGATGCTCCATGATCAAGTGACGATGATCCATCTCTAGTATTGAAGACTTGTGCCTATTTGTATTGATGACCTGTGTCAAGAGAATACTTTCCTAGTTAAGAGGGAGTGTTGATGTATTTGTAACTTCGGAAGATATTCACTAGTATATTGTATGTATTACATTTGTACTTTATTGTATCCCCAATGGAGATGTATTATTCCTCCGGTTGGAAGTGTCATCATTTGTATTTGCAAGTGTCGCAAGTTACATTGTAAGTGTCATAACTTATATTTGATGGGTTATTAGACCACCTTAGAGGGGTTGGCCCAGTATGGGTTAAAGGGTTATTAGACCACCTTAGAGGGGTCATCCCAGTATGGGTTAAAGGGTTATTAGACCACCCTAGTGGGGTTGGCCTAGTAACAAGTGGTAATGGGTTATTCGACTCTCCTAAGGGAGGTCAACCCAGTTAGGGTTAAAGGCAAATTAAGTCATTGTATAAATAGAGAGTGTGACTCGCTCATTCTATTCATTCACTCACTCACTCACTTCACATTAGTGAGAGAGAGGAGGAGTGTGCACGAGTGGAGGAGGAGAAGTTGCTAGGATACTATCTCTTATCTTGGGGTTTGATATTTGTGATCTTTGTATTGGTGCTCATTCTATCTCAAAGGAAGTTGCGGGGTTTTTCACCTTCTTGGTTTTCCCCGGTGAAATGCTTTGTGTCTCTTATCTTCTATGTTTGATATGCTGTACATGTTGTTCTCTCAGTTAAGATCCTAGATCATATTGAATTAAATGATGAAAAACTAACACTATAAAGTAAGGAAAATCAAATATCATGGAACATATGTAAGCTACAATATACATCCATACTGAAACCATAGCAAATAGAGAACATTGGCTGCAACTACAGTCCTCAAATATGTACCCGATGACTGTCCCCTACAGTCATCTCTTACTAATAAAAATAAGATCGTATGGCTTCCACCCTCCATCCATCCATCACGTTTACATCCAGAATACACCAATCATCCTCATATCTACAAGAAAGAACATATTTGTAAACAAAACTTTTACAATCTAATGATAGGTGCGCTCATCTCGGCACTGGAAAACTATCAAACCAAAACATGCATATCTTGGTCATCCAGAAATATTTTTCGATGAATCAAAAGGCGATACTTACTGGAAACACTATTCCAAGAGAAATGGAATAGGTCTCATGACTCAGAAATGATCATAAATAGGAGAAACAGAGCCTATGTTTGTGCCCCTCTCAATGCCATCGAGCCAAAATTACAATTTCTTGATTAAGAGGAAGAAGAATAGAAAGAAGGTAAGGACTGTAGAAACATATTATATGACATGCATCCTTCCTGTATATAGATCCTAAAATTAAATACATGAACATGCAGACAACCAATTTAAGAACCATTGTACATATACCAAATAAACTAATGTAATAAAAACGAAACATAAGAGAAATACTTATCTCAAAATAAGGGTTACTGGATGCAGTAGGACAACTTTACTCCCAACTGTAAACACGGTCAAGCCTTACTCGCTTGAGCAGGTCATCCCTGAGCTGACACAAGGATACATGGGTAGAAGCACACTTAGTCTACCAACTCTCGGAACTACCTCTTCCAAGAACCACAATGCTTCCCACTACTACTTTCTTGTCTGTCTCCATTGCCTATGGGATGTGACCCTCTCACCAACCCATTTCCTGGATTCCTGTGCGATAACCTGGACAAGTAGAGTGATACAATGGAAGCAAATGGAAACAACTAGACTATCTCCAAGTATCAACACGCTCACAATACTATCAAAATTCCCAATATGATATAGAACAAGACAAGTGATCCAAAGCTCAAGATTAGCTTCAATAAGGAGAGAGCACATGTATAAATAGATTAAGGCAGGAAATTCGAACCCAAGGTGGCTAACTAGAATGGGTTTGAGTGTGGTTGGGATTTATCATGGAGACTTAACTCAAATTAGTGGAGTGGTGGCCTAGTTAGGAGATTCCCTTTCCCATATTAGCACCATGAGGAGGAGTTACCAAAAACCAAGGAGTGGAGCCATGAAGAGCACATGGAGGTGCACTAATGCATAAGGGGGGTTACAAAACATGAATTAGGGATAATTAGGTGAGAGAGGGGATCCAATAGAGTCATAAATATCATGGAAGCAAAAAAATAGGGATGAATGGAGGAGTGGGGCGCACTTATGGAGGTGGATGTTGGAGGATTTTCCAACCACACATCATTTATTTGAGCTTCACAACTTAATTTTCCACTTAGCGTAAGTATTTTGAATCAATCATGTTCTTACATCATCAATAGATCACAGTTTCAGTAAATTGGGACTCCTCCTACTTTCGGGAAGTCAATAGGGCCATCATTATAGTTAACTGGGCCTCCTCCATCATTCAAGGAGTGATTTGCATGACTAAAGTGCCCCACTTAGTCCAACTGACATCATTTACTAGTTTATTCAGACAACTAGAGACAAAAGGTGCCCTACTACACTGGTTGACTTCATTTGGTGTTATTTTCACCTAATATTCAGTTAATTGTAGACAGAAAGGTGCCCTCCCCTATTTTTGGGCATTCAGTTGAGTTCTAGATTCAATTAGACTCAGTTAGACAGTTTCAGAGTCCGTTAGAGTCAGTTTCATAGTATTTAAGTGGTTAACTGATGTGCCGAGTGGTGTCAACTTCCAAGTAAGCCACTCTCATGCATTCAATTCGAATGACCTCTTTGGAATTCGAATTGCTTGGATTATTGTAGCCATTGTTACACATTGTAATTAATCTTATGTTTTTATGATAATGCATTAACTGCTGAAAACCCTTTGCATCAGTGTTTTGACATATTATTTGCCGCATGCATCTCTAGTAATTGTTGTCCTTGTTTCATAGATCTGTTGTTCTTAGATTTTACATGGTATCAGATCCATGGTAGGACAAGGAAACTCTTCTTTAGAGTTCTTCATATGGAGATTGAGCAAGTTTGCTAAAAAATATTCCAACACTGCACCAGAAGCTGAAATTTTTCCACATAATTCCTGGATATTGTGCATCCGACTTATCAAGCTTGCTTGATAGTCTATGCTAGGTATGATGCAACTTGAAAAGTGCAGGTTGTCGACCTAAAGATTGTTTGTTGTTTATGACTGCAGGTTTCTCTCAAAAATATTACAACAGCTTCAATGAATCTGAAAGCAATTCCTCCTCTCTCTCCATTCAACTATGATGTGTGGAAACCAAATATGATAGCATATATGAAGAGACAGGGTCTTTTTTATATGTGTATTGGTGTTATGAGACATTTTTCTTCCTATGAAGAGGATAATGATTGGCTAAATGACTGTGAAAGAGCCTTTGGAGCCATGTGTATTGATATGTCTCCTAGTATGTGCTACCTCATTAAAACTGTTGAATATCCAAGTGATATATGGGCCCAACTGGAAAAAGAATTTGGCAAGCATAATGAAGAGATTTGTGCAAATTATATGGAGAACAAGACCAGTGATACTTACTTAAGTTTTATGTCAAATTATGTCTCAGACTCAACCATATCTCATGATGAAGTTGTTCAAGATGAAGTAGAAGATGTAGATTCAACACTCATGTTCTTAGTTTATTCTATTTTGAATTCTGAGCAAGATAATCCAGATCATACTCTATAATATCAAGAGGTTCTTAAATCCTCTCTTTCACATGAGTTTGCTAGTGTGCATAATGATGATCTATTGAATGTTTTGGAGGTTAAATCATAGTTTGGAGGTGATGCATTCTCCCTCCTTGATCACATACTTCCTATGTACTTATGTTTGATCATTGGCACATGTTCACAGAGTTTCATTGAAGATGGAGGACACTACCATTCGCTTGGTTTCAAGTCTTAGGCACATTTTGGTGATTTTGGTTTTGATCTCACCCCTGTTGGTTCAAAGGAGATCACAAGAAACCATCTATCAATTCTTGGAGATGATTTAACTTCCACTGATCAAAAGTTCAAGTTTCAAGAGCAATTAGATCTGATTGGAGCTGATCCTACCTCAGTTGGTTTGAATTACAGGTTCCAGGATGATCCTCATATTTTTGGATTTGTTCTCAGCATGTTCGGTCTAAAGAGAAAGTTCAAAAGGCCTCCATATTCACTTGCATCCACTGAAGGAGAATAAAAGCACATGTTTTTGGAGCATGATCCACTTCTTCCCAAGAGTAAGATACCTCTAGACATATGATCAAGCATCACACCTACTTGAATTTGGAGCAATTAATCTTTTGGTGTGTTTCAATCCAATTTGAGGCAGGGGGGTTTCCCATGAGGTTTTCTCCATTTCCTTGGTTCATGTACTGTTCTTTATTTGGATTATTTCTGTATTGGGTGACCTATGGAGTTTGTTGCCAGGGCCCTTTTATCATTTGTATTTATTCCTCCACGTGAGATTAGCTTAAGGGGGGGTGTTGGAGCATTTTCCAACCATACATCATTTATTTGAGCTTCACAGCTTAATTTTCCATTTATCCTAAGTATTCTGACTCAATCATGTGCTTACATCATCAATAGATCACAGTTTCAGTAAACTGGGCCTTCTCCTACATTTGGGGAGTCAATTGGGCCATCATTATCAGTTAACTGGGCCTCCTCCATCATTCAGGGAGTGATTTTCATGACTAAACCACCCCACTCAATCCAACTGACAACATTTACTAGTTTATTCAGCCAACTGGAGACTAGAGGGCACCCTACTACACTGGTTGACTTCATATGGTGTTATTTTCACCTAATATTCAGTTAACTGTAGACAGAAAGGTGCCCTCCCCTATTTTTAGGCATTCAGTTGAGTTATGGATTCAATTAGACTTAGTCAGACAGTTTCAGAGTCTGTTAGAGTCATTTTCATAATATTTAAGTGGTTAACTGATGTGTCGAGTGGTGTCAACTTCCAAGTAAGGCACTCTCATGCATTCAATTCGAATGACCTCTCTGGAATTCAAATTGCTTGGCTTATTGTAGCCATTGTTACACATTGTAATTAATCTTCTTTTTTTATGATAATCCATGAATTGTTGCAAACATTTTGCATCAGTGTTTTGACATATTATTTTCCGCATGCATCTCTAGTAACTGTTGTCCTTGTTTCATAGATCTGTTGTGCTTAGATTTTACAGTGGAGGAACAAATCATGGAGGTGGAAGCTAAATTATAGCTTATAGCTCCTAGAATCTAGGGAGAGGGCTCATAAGTGACAAAAACACATAAATAGGAGGTAATTTCTCCCAAGGAGGGCGCACTAGGTAAGAGAGTCCCACTAAAGTATGTATAAGGTGCAGTAATAACTCTATACTTCATAAAAATTGAAAATGGGTTTCATTGTACAATGTTTGGGTGACCAACACTATTAAAGTCGCCAAGGCACAAAATGAACTAGGATGGAAAACTACCATTCAACAACAAGCTATAAGGTGCTAGGGATGTCCCCCATTCCCCCTCACTCTGTGAGATCCATGGTCTCCCATACTCTTTTAGTTTCCTTTGTTTAGCTAGTTGTTTATTTAATTAATAGCAACAATCATTCAAATATATTAACAATAATGATAATAACAACATTAACAATAATAATGCCAAAGTTCATAACCAGATCATCAAACAAATGAGCACAAGTCCATAGTCACATTAACAGATAGAACATAATTCCATAGTCATATAAAAGACCATAAGTTCAAGGCTTAATGACCGAGGTATTACACCTCTTTGGTGTGAGTGTATTTAATGGTTTTGTGGTCTCATTTTCTCCCTAGTACACCACCTTCAATATAGGAAAAGAAGGGAAATGATGCATTGAGTTTTAACCTGCGCAAATCGCACAAACATAGATTTATTTAGGGGACATTCTTTTAGTGGGTGCTTTTTACGACATTTAGGAACAATAATAGCTAAAACTGCATTATCTTCTTCTTTCTTTTTCTTGAATTACAATGTTTCTAATTGTAAACTAAGAGTATTGAGAATATTAGTATTGAAAATTTATAATAAATTACCCAACTCAGTTCTTTTCACACCACTTGTTACATTTTTAGTAGCTATAGAAAAACTATCTTGGGGTCCCTTACCTAATATGTCTGACTACAGGAATACTTCATGTAAATCTCACAAATGCATTCAAAGGATAATTGAAAAACATCCCCGTTCCCGATTATATTAATCATATTCATTGATTCATCTGATACTCTTAACATTCAAATTAACACCCTTAAACAATGAAGGCCAGAAACACAATTTACTATTCGCCCGTAATATGAAGACAAAAATCAAGTACAATAAGAGACATGATCTCTTAATCTAGCCACCACTTCGAAAAATGGAATATGTGAGTGTAAATATTTGAAATCATTTTTTTGATAGAATTTCCAGTTTAATGGATTCTAAACAATTGAAGAAATTCACATAAACAGTTGAGTGACTTTCTCATAATGGATTCTTAAAATTTACAAGTTAATCATAATTCAAAGAAACTAATTGCTTCAAACTTTAAAATTCTTTAAAAAATTTTCATTACTTCTCCAAACCCTTGACTAGTTCAGTAGATTTGGAAAACCAATTTCAACATTTGGAGAGAGCATTGTAAATTGTAAAATCAAAATAGAATCATATATCCAAAGTTCACACCAATTTGAAAGACTTCTTGGAACATAATACCATTGGAATATTTTCATTGAAGCATTTTCATTTCCAATTAGTAAAAGTTGAATTAATTTGAACATATTACGTGTTTGGAACCATTTTCTTGAACTTGTGCTATAAATTTGGAAACCTATTGAAAAGTGAAAGATAGTAAAGCATCATTTCTTTTAAAGCTTCATTTTCAATTTATATCAATGATTTAGTTTTGAACAAATTTCAAATTGCATGTTTGAAAGAAACTCAAAGAACCTATTACTTTGCTTTAATTTATAAGTTCATCGAAACAAATGATAGAGTAGTGAGCATTTGTGCATTGATTAGTTCGACATATTGAGTCACAAACACCACCAGTTTCACCATCGTACCTTTGAAACTAAGAAAATTACCTTAATAATGAGTTCTTAATCTAAAAATAATCAAGATTCTATTTTGATATATCGCCAACAATATTAGGCTAGGGCCTTGGATTAGGAGTGGAGAGTTAACATCTCCGGGGCCAAAAAATTATCAAAACTAGCTACCACAAAAGAGTGAAAATCCATTAGTAGCAAAGAGCATTTGCCAAGAAATCACTTCTAAAACATGTGTCAAGCGTGAGGTCAAGCTAAATAAGAAAGAGAGGTACCCATTCTTTTGTTTGTTTGGTGGGATATAAGCACACTACAGTATTCAACTTAAGTGACAAGTCCTCAGGGTGACATCATTTGTTTGTTGAATTTGGTCTATGTGATTTATCCTAACTTACAACTATTCCACCCAGCCATCGATTGTGAAGTGGTAACCATAGTTGTTGTTCCTAGGATATCACACACGGGATATCGTGAGTGGGGGACACTTGTGTTACCTGAGACATGCATAGTATATTTATTTCAGCTCTTTGGGAGGGTGTTGGCCGAAGGCCAACGGAAATAAAATCTATCCACACACACAACATACATATATTAGCACGTTCATCACAGGAATAATAATTAAAATCATTGCACATTCAAATACAACAGTAAATTAAGTAAACACTTATATTTTCAATGAATTTTCCCGAGCAACTAGTTTTGGAAGAGAAATGTTCCACCCAATCATAGGCACTATGTCCAACACTTTATTTCTCTATTGGGAGACCACCCCTGAGCTAGGCTAGGTATCCACTAAGGATGAACTACTTAGACCCACTCACAGCCATAGACATAGTCAGTTCTTAGGTCAAGCCAGCATAACAGTTGGGTTTATCTAGCATGTAGAGAGAAACAGAAGGATAATGATAAGCCAATGAGCTCAACCACATAGCTACAAGCATCTCGATTGACTTCAACTATCCTTGGAACCCACATTAACTACCACAACCAACATAAGGAAGGTCCCCTTCTCTGCTACACTGTCCTTTGGGTGACCCCTTCCCTATAGTGATATTCAGGGTGGAAATAAAAAGTTCCAACATGCTAAAATATCATAGATTTCTTTCTTTCACTGGGTTTATCAATTAATTCAATCCTCTGGTCTATCTTTGCCTCAATTTTCTCTTGAATTATCTAATTTATGGCCACACTGATTTCATCCATGAAATTCAATTTCCAGGATCCCAAATCTAGGTTTTCCCATGGATTTTTGGGTCTTTAACACTCTCAAATTCACCCCAGGGTTGATATATATGGATCCCCCATTGGATTTCACAACCCGCATGAATTTATGTGCATTGTTAACGCTATAAAATGTGGATTTTCATTTGGTTACTATTTTTGTTCCTCTCACTGTTGGGAATGCATAACTTGCTGAAAATTGGAATATGATTCCCCGCAAAGGAATGGGAATGAAGGGAAACAAATCCTCATGAGGAAATTGACTTATGGCTACAAAAAACTAAGCCCATACTCAACCATACAAATTTCTAGGTTCAGCCCATGCTCCAAAATTCCTAAGCTGGTTTTTCAACAATTTTCTTACAACAAAATTAAAGATGAACAAGAAAGTCATCATGGGTGGTTTCTCATCGTTTATGGCACATGGGTTCTCAATATGACACTTGGAAACAACAGATTTAATCCCACACATGCCTCTCCTCTCCCTAATGGATAAGCATAGCCCCTTATTTTAGTTGCTTCCATAGACAACTCTTATAATTCTATTTGTATTATAAATATTTACATTGTATTTACATTTTTCCATGGCTGATTAGCACATGTCCACAAAATATAAAATACTTTCCTTTATCATCGGAGCATTGACTAGTAGGGCCTTGGTCTTGATCTCCACAATAGGAATCATACATCTCATATTTACAATATTTGCATATCAATCCAATAGATTCGAGGGGTCAAAACGGGGATATTACAATTCCCATGAATGTCCATGATGTGATGGTTTCCCTCGTGATCTACGGGGAGGTGGTAACCCCTCCTTGAATAGGGGAAAATCCTTGCATCCTGAGAGACATCCTAATATTTCTTAGTTTCTCAATGGTTTTTCTTGTGTGATGAAATGAAGGCTAGGGTGTAGGGAAAAAACATAATTGACAAATGCAAAGATATGATAATCACGATAATAGATGCAAGATGGTGTGCCAAGTGTAAAAGTATGTGTCAAATTTGCAAATGGTACCAAGCGTAGGTTCCTTTTTATTACGTAAATGATCTTTGTATTAAAAAGCAAAAAAGATATTTCCTTATCAAGACCTAAGGTCCTTCCTCTCAAATGTCATTAGGCCTTCCAATAGCTATCTTCTCGGATGGTTATCAACCCACTTAATATGGATAGTGAAGGTATGAATGAATAAATTATAATTATGGGTATTGGGGATGTGTTCCAAAAGGACTGGCAACATTTCCAATAGCCAAAAAAATCTGACTCAAGTGCAAATGCATCCCACAAATGCCACCTGGTGATAATATTAGTTTTTTCCACTAAGATACCTGCATCAGGTGTGGATAATATGTTTGGCCTCGAACAGCGTAGTGTCACATCCAAAAAGATCTAGGTGGCTCAATGTGGTGAAAAAAAACAACCCTACCTCATCTTTTACATCCTTGGGACGTATCTGAGTTCGATGAAACTTGCTTATAGTAGCATATATAAACATCCCTAAAATTCAACAACAAGTATTGTTTCAAATGAAGAATATTGGTGGGAATTATTTGGATGCCTAGCCCAATCAATCCTAACCTAGCTAAAATTTGTTTTCTAACCTCTTTGATAGAGGATTTTAGTTGGTTGGGATTACATTGCATGTTGATTTTAAGGTGATTATGGGTGTGAAAAGGGAGATATTTCAAGCCTTTCATTTTTTATGATTCATCAAGATCACTTGTGAGTGAAAGATAAAGCACATACTAAAATGAAAGGAGTTTTTAGGTCCCTTGGTGTGTGCTTCAAGTGAGAGATACACATGAGTTTGAAATAAAAATAAAGTATAAATTTGCAACTAAATTATGAGAATTTATGAAGCAAAGAGATATGAAAATTGATGGTTTGTTACTCATAATTAATCTGTAAGTGTGAATGTTGTCTATAGAATACAACTTTAAAAAGTTAAATGTGATAAGGGAGGTATTTCAAACCTTTCACTTTTTTTTTTCTTTTTCTGATTTGTCGTGATCACTTGTGAGTGCAAGACAAAGAGCATATTCAAAGTGAGAAGAGTATTTAGGTTCCTTATTTGTGTGTAAAAGTGAGCTAATCTAAATTTCTCTTTGAAAATAAATATGAAATAATCAAGAGAGTTTGAAACTAATACACGTTTACTCAAATATTGCCTAGACTAATAATTTATTTTAAACTTTGAAAATCAATATATAATAATGTGTCCTACTTCTAGTGAGAGCTAGGAGCTTCGTTGGGGATCTCAAATCCTTTTCCTAAAAGTTGTAAAAAATGACTTTTTACTTCCTACTTAGACTATGTGATTTAATTATTAAAGAAGTAGAAACAACTCGTGAGTTGTTTAATTAATTCTTTAGCATGCACGGTCAACCATGTAGACTGCAATTTGTTATCCAACTAAGCAAAAAATATTGGAAAAAGTACACAATTGTGTCGGTTTTGGGAACACAGTCACATGGTCACACGAGACATAGGATACATAGACCGCATGGATAATCGTGCAAGATAATGAAGGGGAAGTCGCACTGTTGCACGACTGTTGAAGAGAAAGTTGTGTGGAACAAACCATGAAATGTGTAGGATAAAAATTAATTGCAAATGGGACTTGAGCCTGAAAATATCTCTAATTAGGGTAATGAACAACATGAGTATGACCTTGCAAAATACCCCAAATCAGTTAACAAGTAAAAGGAAACTTATATCTAAGATAACTAATAAAAAGCAGAGGAGTTTCCAATATTATTTTGGGGAAAATGTCACAAGAGTGAGCAATTGTTCCTCTTCTTGTAGATTGCAACCAAGTAAACAATGTGAGTGATTATTAATAGACGATACACTAACAAGCTAAAGAAAAAGTCAATAAACAAGAATGAAATAAAAGATTGACAAGTGCCAAAATACCATTAAAAAAAAGAGAAAGAGTTAGGTTCAACCATATAGTATTGTCCAATGGAAAATCTTGTATACAATTGGTGTCACTTAGAAGAATGTAGCTCCAATGGTAGCCAACACTCTCCCTTAGGGACGGGTCATTTTAAACTCTCTCAAATTACTTGCTAACTAACTTGGAATGATGAGGAGAAACACTTACTTCTTGAGGTAGAAGTAAAGGAAGATTTGTGAATCCAAATGATGATAAGAAGGTGTGAAAGATGAACTCCCAAACTATTTCTAGATTTCTCTAATGAAATGCATGCTCATAGCTTCCTTTTATATGCCAAATGGAGGTCTTCCAACATCTAGTTCTCAATGTGAATGCTCCATGTCATGAAGTGATCTTTGAGGTACAAGTGTGGGGCTATTGAATTATCCCAAGCATGTGAAAATACCAATTCAAATTTTTGGGGCCAAAATGTGGTTTTGAGCCTTGAATGTGTCGTAGAAACTTAGTGGTTTGTATGTTGGTACAACCACATGGGTTTCTAGAGAATAGTCATGAGGTTGTGCAAAATGATGGACTTTTAGCATTCTAAGGTTCAATTCCCATTATGAATTTTATGAGTATTATGCTAATGAGTTGCATGTTGTATGTTGATTATGTCCTTCTGCAATAATTACCAAAATGTCGCATGTGTGAAAAATTTATGCGATAACAATATCGCGTATGATAGACCCAAAAAGTTAGCATTGTTTGAACACTCTTAGGTTTCAAATCACCATATATGTATTGAAAAAGCACATGTAATTGACACTAAAGATCATTATAACATGAGATGTATCCAAGAATCCATAGAGATAGAGAAACATCCACATAACCTAAATAGTGATGATGGCCTCATTCTAAGCAATTCTTGGAAATCATTCATTTTCATCTTAAAGAATAAGGGGAATAATAATATTAATTAATTAACTAATTAAAGAATAAGGGGAACAATAAGATTAATTAATTAATTAACTAATTAAGAGTTTGGATGGCATACAACAAAGCTTAATTACCTCAATTTCATTATTATTAATTGGTCCTTTTCATATCAAACTTCCATGATATTGTTCTCCTAATTATGGACTTTGTGTTGAAGTCTTAAAGCATGTTGAGTACACTAAACTTTAATATAGGTATTTCTTATAAAGTTGCAAAGAAAAAAAAAATTAAAACTATTTCATCATACTACATTTACATATATATAATATAGTTCCCAAATCCAACTTACGAATCTTCCAAAATGCCACTTTCACTATTTTTGACCATTTTGAAAATTGTGATATATTATTCACTAAATTGCACGCCTATACCAAAATATTCACTCGATGGATGAAATTAACTTGATGATGATGTATCATGACACTCATAACCTTCATATATCTTTATATTTCAAATCACAACACAAAAACTGATTCCTTATTGATATCTAAAATAACACAGTTTTTTTCTAAAAACATACGGAAAATGCATATTAGTACTAAAATGCATGACCATGGATGGATATGAAATTGCATGCTCAAAGCCTTATATTTTAAATGAAAGTATATTTAACTATTATAATATTATTATATTAATATAATTTATGCAATATAGTTTACTACTTACCTGAAGAATCGTTGGGACATTGAGTGCATCTCTATAATTGTATAGAGTGTGCATTCTTCTTGTGTATAATATTTCTTTGTAATTATGTGTATCTCTTTGTTTTAACATGTACACCATGAAAATAAGTTATTTCTTGTCATTGACACTTCTCTATGAAAAACTAATTGTCTTGTGACCATAAGTTCATGATACTTATACATTGTTACACTCACTACCCTTTCATCACTCATCCTAATGCTAACCCAATTTATTTGTATCTATTTCAATAACTTATATACATATTTTGGATCAACAACATGTGATAGAATTTGTTTTAATTATCCATTACCATCTCAATTTTTCAATGCTTATAATGCTTATACAATACATTAGACCCTTATTTTGTATAAGCTTAAATAATTTCCCATAACTGGCCACATCCATCATAATGCATATTAGAATAAATACTAATATTAAAAGCCACATATTGAACTTTATTTCTATACCTATACTCATGTCATTTTCACTTCACTACAAATTGATAATACATAATGAACACCCTTATCAACACCATGGTTGTAAAGGTTGTTGAGGCATTCATCTGCCTTATTACTCATACTAGCTTCAACAAAATAGAAACTAATGATTCATTGTTCTAAAACTCTTTTAAATGTCATTCACAATGATTGAAAAATTGGGTCAACAACTCCATCTAAGTAGTCAATAACATCATAAATTTAGGAACTTTTAGTATATTTTTTACTTAAATAGTGCCCAATTGCAACAATAGTGTACCTTCACCAATATTCTCAACTAGTTTTCTAGAATACCATTTTCCAAGTTCATACCATTTTTGTTTTTCCTTAATCCATTGCCATATCTACTTGACCCCTTCTCAAGTTATAAGAATAGTTTTCTTAGTCATTTAGTTGAATCCCTATTGATATGTCTAGTTATCACTTATTCTAGATCTAGAGAATCCATTGTAACCATTGGATCATGTTCAATGGAGATTTGAACTACACAATCATTACCTTCAATGGGGAGTTGAACACCACCATCACTATCTTCAATAATTGGATGAATATCAAAAGCAGTTTAAACAACATTCTTATTTAGACAAGAGTGACAAGGTGCATGCCAAAATACAAGGATAAAGACATTATTACTCCAACATGAATGAACTTGTAAACTATATTTTCATAGCACCAAATTAGCAATTTCCACCATATAATTATTTCTTGGTCAACCTCTTTGTCTTGGGGCACTATGCATTTATGTTGTCTTAGGATGGTCCATCATGTAATACTACAAAATGAAGGAATGTATTGTGGCCAAACCTTTTTGTAGGTAAATAAATCACGGATTGATGCTTCTTCATTAATCAAGATGTTTATTTATACAATGTCCAAGTGTCTCTTGGGATTCGGATTCCAAGAGATTTGTTGGAGTCCCCATGACTCCTCATCTTCTTTTTATTAAACTGACTACAATATTTACAATATGGTTGAAATCATGATAATCGCGGAGGATTATATTTCCACCATTCCCCCCCTGAATCAGAAGGGGAATTTGTAAGCCCAAGCATGTTTCTAAACCCTTCAAATTTCTCTCGTCCAAGTTCTTTGGTGAAGATGTCTGCAATTTGGTCATTCGTGGAACAATGTCGCAGATGAACTGTCTTGGCCTCTACATGATGTCGAAGCAAATGGTGCTTTGTGTTGATGTGCTTGGATCAATCATGGAATCTGGGATTCTTGGCTAACTTGATTGTAGAAGTATTGTGAATCAAAACTAGAGTGGAGTTTTCTTGTTTCTCCTATAAATATTCAAGTATATTCCAGAGCCACACAATCTCTTTCATTTTTTCTGCATCAACCACATATTTTATCTCTGTTGTTGAATCTAATAGAACTGACTGTTTGTGTGATCTCCAGGAGACAGTTGTTGATCCAAGACTCATTGTGTATCCAGAAGTGGAGACTCTTGTCTCTTTGTCGCCATCGAATTTTGAATCAGAGTACCCAATGAGTTTGAAGTATTCGACCTTATATTACTTGAGTCCAAAGTCTTGAGTTCCTTTCAAGTATCTTGGAACTCTTTTTGCTGTAGACTAGTGTCCTTCACAAGGTTTGTGCATGAACCTTGATAGGATGCCAACAACATAGAAAATATCTGGTCTAGTGGTGGTAAGGTAGATAAGGCTTCCTACAAGATGCCAGTACTTGGTTGCATCCTCAAATTATTTTCCTTCACTTGAGCTTCACATTTTGTTCCATTAGAGTTGAGAGAGGGTTACATTCTGTCATCCAAAATCTGTTCAGCAATTCTCCAACATACTTCTTCTGAGAGATGAATATGTACTTAAGATGTTGAGTCACTTCAATTCCTAAGTAGTAATGAAGATGTCCTAGATAAGTCATGTAAAAGTATTTCTTCAAATTTCTTTATGGATGCTATATAACTTTCATTGTTCCTTGCCATCAAAAGGTCATCTACATACACTACAAGAAACACAACAGATCTTCCAACTTTCTTTACAAACAATGTTGTGTCATCAATATTATAATGTTTGAAATTCAACTTTAGAAGATGCTTGATTAGCTTTTCATACCATGATCGAGGTGCTTGTTTTAGGCTATACAAGGACTTGACAAGTTTGCATACCTTTTGTTCTTGTCCCTTTCGCAACAAAACCTTCAGGATGAGACATGACGACATTTTATTTCAAATATCCATTCAAGAAAGTTGTTTTTACATCCATTTGATGGAATTTCCATCCATTTTGTGCATCCAAAGAGAGTAAGGTGCGGATGGTGTCCCATTTTGCTGTGGCGGAGAATATTTCTTCATAGTCAATTCCTTATTTTTGTGCATAGACTTTTGCATGAGCCTTGCTTTGTGCTTCTCAAGTGAGCCATTTGATTTGTAATTGTTCTTGTATACCCACTTGCAGCCAATTGGTTTGGTTCTGAATGGAGGGTCAACTAGATTCCAGGTTCCATTATTCATGAGTGCATCATACTCATTTAGCATGTCTTCTTTCCACTCAACACGAGCAATAGCCTTTTCAAAGGAAGTTGGTTCAAAGTTAGCATATAAATTCAATTCACAATCAAATGAGATATCCATGACATCACTTGATTTATCTGCATCTCCTCCATATTCTTGTTTGGTTGAGATTATTGTTCCCGCATTTCCAACTTCATTTGGAGGGACACTTTCAAGTGTCTTTGTGGCCCATTTCGAAATATGCCTTGATGGCCTAGGTTGATCAGCTGGTGGTGCTTCATTCTCTTCAAGGTTCAATCTTCCAATCCTCTCAATCACATCATCCAGTTAAGTCTCCTGTTCAGGTGAAGTGGCATGAACTTCTTCTTCATGAGTTTCTTCATGAGGGTGTGTTGGTGCTTCAAAAGGAAGTTCCATAGATTGATCCAAGATAGGGATCCCCCCTTCAATATTTGGATTTCATTATCAAATTCATAATATGTCTTTAGATTGGAAAATTTCTCCAGACGATCAAGTTGTCTTTCAATAGATTGGTCATTTTTATTAGTTTCAAGAAAAACGACATCTCTAGAAACAACAAAATTCTTGTTTACCTCATCATAAAGACGATATGCCTTGGAGGTTTTTGAGTACCCCAAGAAAATGCATCTTTGACTTCTAGCACCAAGCTTGTTTCTTTGCTCCTTTTGTATCAAGGCATAGTAGGTGGAACCAAAAACCCTGAGATACCTAACTGAAGGAAGGTGGCCAAACCACATTTCATGTGGAGTCTTGTCTTCAAGAGCATGAGATGGACTTCTATTTCTCAAATATGATGCACATAATACTGCAGCACCCCAAAACACTAGTTTCAAATTCTTGAAAAACATCATTGGGCATTCCATATTCATTAAAGTTCTATTCATCCTTTCTTCCACAACATTTTGTTGAGGATTGTAGGGAACTGAAGTTTGATGTGTAATCCCATGTTTACAAAGATAGTATTCAAAAGAATTAGATGTGTATTCTTTACCATTATCAGACTCAAATGTACCAATATGAGCTTGTGCTTGATTTTCTATCAATGCATGAAAGTTCTTGAATGTTTGAAATGCTTCAAATTTTGTCTTCAACAAGTATACCCAACACATTCTAGTATAGTCATCAAGAAAGGTCATGAGGTACTTATTACTATTTGCAGAAGGAATTGGCATAAGGGCACATAGATTAGAGTGAACTAGCTCTAACTTTTTACATGCTCTAAATTTATACTCTTGGAATGGTTGCTTATTATGTTTACCTAGTATGCATGCATCACATTTGTTATTTTTCTTAGGAATGGTGCCAGGAAAACCAAATATACCATTATTTCTTAAAAACCGAAGACTATTATAATTCAGATGACCAAATCTAGCATGTCATAACAAATTGGATGGCATATTACCTTCTTCATGCTGAGAAAGGTAGGCAAAGTTTTGAACTCTTGCAGAAGAGCCCCTCAACTTCAACAACTTTCCATCTTCATACCTGATCATGATGACCTTATTGTCAGAGGACTTCCTTATATCTGCAATTCCATCGAACATGTGGATGGAATGGCCTTGCTATCGAATCTACACTAAGGATAACAAGCTTCTCTGCAAATCTAGAAGATAGAGAACATTCTTTAAAACAAAATCAAGGAATCCAGGTAGCTTGAGCCTGATTGAGCCAATTACCTTCAATTTGAGGCTAGATTTGTCTGCAAAGTACACTATGCCATCTATAATTTCATTTAGTTATTCAAAACAATATTTCCTAAAATTCATGTGAGATGTTGCACCAGTATCAAGTAGCCAACAATATTTGTAAGATGACAGAGAGGTTATTTCATTAATTCCAATATTACAATGTGCAGCGATAAAATGAGCAAAATCAGGGGCTTTACTAGCCTCTTGGCTATTATTTTTTTCTTCTTTTTTCTGGTTATGTCTTCCTTTGATGGAGTCCCAAGGAACCCAACACCGATCTGCTTCATGTCCAATCTACCCACAACACTTGCACTTCAAATCTAATCTTTTGTTTGAGTTGTTTCTACCCCCTCTACCTATGAAATTTCTCCTTTCCTCTCTTGTTGCTTTCTCCCTTGAAAGGGTCTTTGGACTGGTTCTTTGCTTTCTTAGCAAAGCAAATAGATTCTCCAGATTATCATTTGTCTTCTTTCCAAAGGCTTTCTCTATGTTTGAAATCTTCTCCACCAGAGTGTCAAAGGTGAGGCCTTTGAACTTTTCACTTGCTTGAAGAGACTCAAGATTGTTGGCGTGAGTAGGATAGAGGGATTTGACCAATGCTGCAATTTGAAGGTATGGTTTCGTACCAGATGCTTGAATCTGGTGCATGATTTCTCTGATTTCATATGCAACCAGCATATAATCATTATCCTTTACATCCAAACTAAATAATTTTAACATTAACCGAATCACCTCCATTTCAGAATGTGAGTCATACAAGTATTTTAATGTCTTTAATGCTTCAAAATAGGGTTTTGTAGGAAGTATGTGTTGGCTCACCGCACGCTCACCTCTTCACTCACTGTAGCAGTGATCATTGCTTTAGCTTTCTTATCGCTGGTCTGCTAGATAGCAAGTTCTTTCTCTAACATTGGAGGTTATGGATCAGAACTCGAGATTGTGCCTTCATTGTGTGAATGGTTTTTTCTTCACATATGTCATCCCGCAAAGCGTTGTAGATGAACATAGATTTAATATTCCTTGACCATTCTGGATAAGTGTCCTTGCCAGCAAGGATAGCACCAACTATTGATGTGCATCTTCTGCAACTTGAACTTGCAACTTAGAATTTTGGGAAGAAAAGAGAAGAACATGTAGGTCTAAATTCCTGCTCCCTTATTTACAAATTGCTTCTTGTGGCACTATCAACTTAGTTCTGTAGTGCCATCAATTTAATTGTATAGCGTTATTTAATTCTGCAGCGCTATTTAATTCTACAGCGTAGTGCTATTACATAAAAAAAAATTACATTTGATTTTGCTGCACTATTAATTTTGTAGTGCTATTACATTTGATTTTATAGCTTATAGACAATTACATTCACCCTATACTCTAGCTCAAATCTTCATCGAAGATGAAATACATGGATAGACATTAACAATGAATTAATATGATACCACTCAGAAGTGGAAGAAGACTGTTGAATGGTCGCAACTTCAATGGTTGATGTTGTTGAGCTCCAAAGTGGAGGCACAACTCCTTTGCAGGTCACAGTTCATATGGTAGCTTTGAGGTACATCCCATCCACTATGGAGAGCCCATGCAATATTGAGTGCAAACCGGCATCAATATGGAAATCACATTCTTCACAACGGAGGTTGCAGCTTCACTTATGGTGGAGGTAGAGCCTCCCTCACCCCCACACCACAAAATGCAGCAAGCTCCAGGAGCTCAAATCCACCTCTCTCATCCTTTGTGCAACAGTTCAAAGGCTCCACGCATTTTCAGAGATCGTAAGTCACATGCATTGCAGACTTCTCTTCATAATATACAGCCTCATTCCCATTCAATTTCCCATTCAGATTTTAGGTCAAAATTAGGGTTTCAACTGGTCATACAAATTGCAGCAAAAAGTTGTTTTACCTCCACATAGAAAAAATGACACCATACTTCAAAAACATTTAGCATTTACGCTTTCAAATAGTCTCAGGTAAGATCGCAGCTCAGAATTCGATGTCACAGTTCCACAGTGAATACATACTCAACTCATAAATTAGGGTATTCCAGCACATGCTGCTTACTCCCACGCCAGAAGACAATGATGTAGACAGGCCATTGGTGGTGAGATTGAGAAATAAACAAGCAACGATGAAGTTCACAACTCTAATGGAGAATCATTGCTCCCAAAGAAAAGCTCACATCAACCATCGACCACAGAGATCACTCCAGTAATTCAAGTGTTGGAATTCACTTCATGCACAGTCTCTCAAAATGTGGATGCAGCCTCTCAAAAACGTGGACATGGCCTCTCAATAACAGATGGAGATGGAAGGAGTCTCATTCAACACAGTAACGACTCAAATAGTGAATCAATAGGGTGGCCAGGAACCACCACTCTTCCGCTATGCAGAAGACAAGGAATCACCACGCATCAAGGGAGAGCTCAGGTCGTAAATGGAGGAGCACGCATGGAAGAATTAGGGTTTTTTTCTTGTTCTCATCAGTCAAGAAAAACACAAATGGAGTAGGAAGCACTGGCACGCAGAGCGAAAACCAGAACCGTAATGAGGAGAAAAACGTTTGGGACGGAAGAATTAATTATGGCAGGACTAGGGAATGCACAGAGGATAGAAGGCATGAAAAAATAGATAAGCGTGAAGTCTGGCAACCAGGAGGGCGTACACTATGCAAGGCACAAAATGGTAGAATGCCAAAGCAGAAGACAGAGGAGTTATGGCAGGAAGCCAGGAAAAAAAACCAGGCTCTGATACCATAGGTAAATAACTCCTCGATTGATGATTTTCATTAATCAAGATGTTTAATAACTCCTCGATTGATGATTTTCATCATTAATCAAGATGTTTATTTATACCATGGCCAAGTGTTTCTTGTGCTTTGGAATTTGTTGGAGTCCTTATGACTTATCATCTTCTTTTATTCAACTGATTACAATATAGTTGAAATGATAATCCTCAAGGATTAAATGTACAAACATTTTTAAACTAGCAAAAGAAAATATTTTATTAGGTTTTTAACAAAGTAAAAAAGTTAGTAATTACCTTAATTGTAATCGACAGTTTTGTATAAAGGAGATTTTGTAACATGTGTCGAGTGTTTGTTGAGTAACAAAATAATACAAAGTAAAAAAAAGAATAATACAAAGTAAAAAGTAATAAATATTATATCGGCCATAAACAAAAAAGAATAATACAAAGAGAGATCTTTTAAAGTTTGTAACAAAATAATACAAAGTAAACAAAAAAGAATAATACAAATTAAAAAGTAATAAATATTATGTTGGCCATAAACAAAAAGGAATAATACAAAGTAAAAAGTAAATACGAGGGAGATCGTTTAGATTTGGATCTAGGTTGGTATAATGAATTTCAACTCATATTCTAAATTAGGATAATAATATTTATAAACATAACTTGAGATTTCCCTTGAATGTGTATAATATATGGAAATGTTATATGTTTCAGATAATATATGAAAATCTTTATAATATCTAAGTTTTTTAAAGTATGAAAATTTATTTATTAAATAAAAATTTTAAACTTTTATTATTTGAATTTTGATTGATAGTTAGATGATGAAATCATCCTTAAAATTTGGAGCCGAGGAGGTGGTGACCGGCATCCTAAGACTCGCATTCACATACACATGGACTTATTGATCGCCCATTGAATCAAAATAGTAAAGCTTGACAGTCCAGTACACTGATTTATCCTGATTAGTTCTTATAATTGAATTTAATTAAATCCCGGTCCCATCTTGGATCCAAACACCATGCAGATAAACATTAGTTCTTATAATTGAATTTAATTAAATCCCAGTTTCATCTTGGATCCAAACACCATGCAGATAAACATAGGCAAACATTAGTCGGTGTCTATCACTATCATATATTTATTTATTCATAATCGATACAAAAAATTAGGAGGACGGACAAGCAATCCCCACTTTAAGCAACAACTAAAACTAAGCAGTAAACTGCAGAGCATTAAATGAGCATTAGATGCTGCTGAATACTTAAAATCAATTAAAATCAATTAAATATAAAGATCCAACAGCTAAAACTGCAAGGCAAGCAACCAGGACTTCTCTATCATATTCATTGCCTACATTTATACTTCCATCAACTACGTATTTTATCATATTCATTGCCTGCATTTATACTTCCATCAACTACGTATTGCGGATTTCATTGCCTGCATTTATACTTCCATCAACTACGTATTGCGGATACCGGAAGCTTTTTTGGGGTTTTTCAAGTCATTTATGTTGTTATCTGACATTATTCTTCTTCTTTAACAAAGTTCATTCGTGGAGCCATATGACCCTCACGTCGCCAATTTTTGTATGAACCAGCATTACGTTCCAAGGGAATTGAGAAACGTGTGATTGAAGGAAAATAATTTGATAGGAGATTGAGCATTGCAAATCTAGCCATAGAAAGAGATTTTTGTCATCATCATTGGACTTTAAAGAGCCCAATAATAACCAGTAGGGTAAAAAGACAACTAAAATGAGTCACTTTTATGGTGAAATTTTGATAAAAACAGGTTAAAATTGTTTTTGGAAATTGTTATTTTGGTAATTTTGTAATTTCAGTAATTGTGATTGTTTGTTCTAAACTAAATGTCTAATTTTAAAACTACCCAAATGACTGAAATTACTATTTAAACACTCCAAATTATGATTTAGACAACAATTGCTATGCCTAATGCCGAAGCCTTTTGAAAAGGATAAAGTTATTATAGAATTAAATGTAACATCAATTTGAGAAAAAAAAATCTCAAAGTTTGGTAACTCTGCATGATGGGTTTTTCATTGGCCTCCGGTCCATTTTGGAGGGTCTGAAGGTTCCCTGGGTTCCCAAAGGAATAAAAAAAAAATCACAGAATTTGGTGGATTTTTATCTTTAACAACAAGAATTAATTGCACTTTTTAAAGGGATAGGTTCATCTTACAATAAATCGAAAAAAAAATAAACTGCCCTAAAATTTCAAAATAACGTGAATTTCGCTTGATCCAAACCTTGCTTTAAAGGTTTTGTCTCATTTCAAATGGATGCTTAGGAAATCGATTGGATTCGGAGCGTACTTCCTCTTTAAAAATGTTCCTGCGCTATTTCTAAACAGGATTTCAAGAGTCCAAATAAGCTATCTGCATACTCTGCCACCTATCTATCTCCAAGAGGCTTCGTTGTTCCGGTAGTAATTCACCAATCTGCTTCTCTGCCATTTCTCCCACAAGGAGTCCCACAGCAACAGATAACAATGAAGGAGGCTAAATGAGGCTAAGTGCCTGACGTTTTCGTCTTGCTGGTGGTAGGATTTCGGCTAATTTTTTTTCCTGAATTCGATTTTTTCTGCCATTCAAATTGTAAATTGTTTTTTGAGTGTAGAAATAGATTCAGCACTGTAAAAAAACCAGGACACCAAAATTATGTAAGTTTGATAACTATTAACTGAAATTTCCAAAAGTTATAGTGATTTTAATTTATACACAAATTTGATTTGGCTTCTCCCTGAAGCTATAGGGTTTCATTAAAGACTGTAATAAATTCTACCTAAGAAGTTATGAGCCTGCTAAATACAAATGCGGCTACATAAATACTAACTTGCGGTGAGCCGGATTGGCTGCAAACTCACTGATTGTCTAACATTGCAAACTGACTGAGTGTCTTGACAGAGCCAACCCATATCAGATATGCTATCAACTCATTAATTACTATATTCCAACATCCAACTCAATCAAAAAAAAATACAAATACAGGAGAAAAAATAAAAAACAATGACAAAAAAAGTGGGTGTTTAGACTACTCTGATAACAATAGTTGATGACACTGCTATTGTTGCTTTTTATATTGTTAGTGTCCATGCTACTGCCAGTGTCGGCCATTGCTGATGCCACTGTGATAACCATTGGTTCTGACAAACAAATAATTTATACCAATAAGGATACCACTTTGGTTGTTGCCAATTAAGTTGTTGGTGATTCCAATCGATGCCTACGCTATTGTTGTTCATGGTGCTGTGGCTATTAGCGGTGTTCGTTGGTATAGGTGCTGCAGGTGCTCACGCTTTTCATGGCACCATTGCCACTGATATACCCACTGTTTTTTGCTTGCTTTAGTTGTCGACGATGCCATTTAGAACGCCATTGATGATATCCTTGATACCATGGAGAATGTTGTTGATGCTTTCCGTAGCACCACATCAAAGCCACTCTACCGAGATTCATCATCTTTTTCAACTTGAGGGATTTTCCGTGATATGGATGAATAGCTATGCAACCATTTTGCCTGAATTGCTTGTTTCTCTTAATTGATTTTGTAACTCTAGTGCGAAAACAGGTTTGGGAGGTGGGTCGTGCTAATAGTGGCAAGTACTTTTCTGTTTATTGAACTACTGTTCTTCTCATGCAAGGGAGTGTGGCTTTTTCTCAACTAAACTTGTTACTGATTTGAAGCATGTATGTTGAATAGTATATTTGAATGTTATCTGGTTTGCTGAACTAGTGTGCACATGTTGATATGATAATTCAACAATCTTTTTAGGGTAGTTTGGGGGAATTAAACTTGGGATTTCATCTCTGATATTATGTAAGGTTACACCAAAATCTTTGGATGTTGATAAACATTTGAAACCAAACACAAAATTTTATTACCAAGAGTGGCAGTTAGTTCACATTTTTATATTCTCAAAAGTATGGTTATACCATGAGGTTGTACTCATACTCCAACACGCCTAGAAGATGAAAACCAGGCTATCAAAACAAACGAAGTTGTGAGGACTTGGCCTACCTTATAGACTTATTGCATATGGGCTATAGCTTGAAAGGATCTCACAAAGACTGATGGCTTTCAAACGACGTATGCAAATGCAACTGAGCTGAGGTCTAAGTGGAGAGCACCAATGGCTTTTACCTCTTCTTATAGTGACTTAATACCTAGAGCACCAACTATATTGATTCACTTGCTTTCTCATTTCCAATTTTACTGATTAACCTAATTTTATTATTGTTGCATTTTGTTGAGCTTCTATGGTAGATTTTATGGACATTTGTAGTGATGATGGTTTTGCTACCTGGTTGATATTAAAATTATTTTAATAAATTAACATAGCATTTAATAATCACTGTAATATAAAACTAGCACAGCCATTTAATTTGTGGCAGGTGAACATTGATAGGTCATAAATTAAGTGTCATGAGTTCTATCCTTCTTCAATCTAGAAAAAGCATATATAGTCATCTACCTCAAATTCTAAAATATTAACACTTGTTAATGTAATAAATATACAATATACAATATATTCATATTAATTAAAAATTAAAAAAATACTTTAATTAAATAAATCTATATTATTGACCCAAACATATACGATAACAAATATTTTTAGTTCTAAAAATAATAAATAATGTAAAAATTGCCTTCTCCACAATTGACTCTCACGTTTCAAAAAAACAAATATGCTCATTATACCGAATCCATTTTATCCATGCCTTTGCAGTTACAAAAGTTGCCAATTTTTTATTCCACTCTAGAATATCTAAAACTACCTTTGTTAATAAACTTCATAAAAATTTGGATTTTCATTGTAGTTTCACTTCATAGCAAAATTTCCTCAACATAGTTACTTTCTATTTATTCTAGTTTCACTTCATAGCTAAATTTCCTTAACATAGTTACTTTCTATTGAGGAATTTTAATGTGAATCTACAAACATTATTTACCATACATTTCAGTTACCATTATCCATCATTTTCTAAAATTGACCATACATTTTAGGGGATCGATACTTCTCACTAATTTGCCAAAGTGGATTTGGTAGAATCTAATAAATTTTCACTTAGTTTGTTTTATTGAATTTCCATTTTTCCACTTAACCTTACCATACATTTCAGTTACCATCATTCATCATTTTCTAAAATTGACCCTCACATTTTAGGGGATCGATAATTCTCACTAATTTGCCAAAGTGGATTTGGTAGAATCTATGAATTTGCAATAAATTTTCACTTGGTTTGTTTTATTGAATTTTCATTTTTTCACTTAAGCTTTTTACTTTACAATTTCAGTTTTTTTTTCAAATTAATTTTTTTTTATCATTTTTTTTTACTATAAATTAATTTTTTTATCATTTTTTTTACTATATCTTAATTGTAATTTGGATATGTACTAAGTAGCAAGTTTTCAAATTTCAATTTCTGGCATTGCTACTTTGTAATTCTTATTTATGATATATATAAACTTTAATAATAAATATGCAAATTTTTATCAGAAAAAAATGTTATGGGAAAACCATCAACGATCACAAAAAATGTTATGGGAGAACTATCCATAAGTCAAATCACTTTTTTTCCTAAACCTTAGTCAAACAAAATGTTATGGGAAAATCATCAACGATCACAAAAAATATTATGGGAGAACCATCAACCAGCCAAATCACTTTTTTTTTCCATGAACCTTAGCCAAACAAGAGCAAATGTCCTTGACATTGCCACATACTCTATTTGCATAAAGTTGTATGGATGAGCTATTTGCTTGGAGTTATGGATAATTGATGGAGGTCAAAAATGGTTTAATTCAATGAAACAGTTGACCTATTGGTAATTTGGTGAGAGAACATAGATACATATATAATCAAATTTTTAGATAACAATTTTAAAAACATAATAAATTCAATTTTTTAGAAAAAAAAATTTAATAAAATTTTATCTATTTTTTTCTTTTAATTTCAATTATATAGATAGTTTTAAATGGACTAAAATCTATAAAACAAAGTTTTCAAATAATGAGATTCCATCTTTATTTATTAGTTTTTTCTTTTCAACAATTTAAATATTAAATAATTTAAAATCTATAAAAACAAAATTCTCTTAAATTATTTTAAATGGTTTTGATAAAAAAATTGTTTAATTTGAATTTATAACCATAAATATAACAGATTATTTAAAATTAAAATTTATATCTAAAATATTATTATTAAATTTGTTAGAAATTTTTTATTTTTATTCCACAAAATTCTTAAATTAAATTCATATCAATGAATATAACATATTTTTTAAAATAAAAAATGAATATAACATATTTTTTAAAATAAAAATTTATATGGATAAAAAATTCGTTGAAATTATAATCTTATTTATATGAATCTTGATTTTAAATCGAGAAATTATGCATTGCACAAACAAATGAATGAAAGTTCTATACATATTATATATTAAAAAAACAATTTTACAATTAAAAAGTAAATATTATTTAATTAACCATTTTATATAACATAACATAAACCAGATCCAATAAAACAATAAATAATACTAAGATATGAAGGTAGCACATTCATAAACTTGTATGAAAAAATATTTTTCCAATTGAAGCAAACATTTAATGGTTTGCCATTTCAGGAATCACTTCCTTTAAAATAATAAATAATACAAAACTATCTTGAGAATGTGGACCACTCCTCCCATCTACACTCAGTGTTTTGACATGGCTTTGTGCTTTGACATGGATTTCTCATTAAGTCTGATCCACTTATTACCTAGTCTTACAGTGATAATCTTCACCAATACTAATAAAAAGCTAATCCACACTATTCCTACTCCTTCATGTTTTTTGGCATTGACTATCTAACATGACCTAATCGCTCCTATTTAAAGTCTAATCTACAATATTTACTTAGAATGTGTCACGATTCTTGACATGGCCCAGTTAGTCCTTGTAAAAATCTAGTGGAATATGCCATGGTGCTTCTAGTACTAATGACAATAATATTCTTCTTGGAGGCAGCCAATCGCACCGATTATCTATGGTCGTGCATAATCACCATCCCAGTTTCGAAGGGAGGTATTGCACAAACCAACAAGATTGTAAAATTAGACTTAAATCTTAACTGAAAAAACCATCCCAAATTTATTAAGACAAAGAGATTGAAATGAATATGAATCCAAGAACCAACCTTATCAATGAGTGATTGATAATATGGCTTCACTTCCTCCACATCAACTCTCACCTTGTTCTTGTTGTACAAGTCGTATTTATTGTTCGCATTAAACAAATAGTTAGCACAACAACACTTCAAGATGATGAAAACTATAATTAAATAATGGAAATGGGTGAGGGTTGAGTGTGTTCTTATTTTGATTCAAACTTACATGACAAACCTGGATATTTAAAAATAATTAAATTAGAGTTTAAAAGATCCTTGAGAAGAGTTTCAACCTTCCAAATAATGTCTTTCCTTTAAGGTCATGGAATTTGACAGAATGCCTAATATTAGTGGACTCGCAAGAGAGAAATATGATTTCCCATAAAAAAACAATTATGCCACATTCCTGGTTAAATTTAAAAACAAATCGTGAAAAAAGAGTCAAAAAGAATTGAGATTGGGAATTTAAATATGGTATGAACCAACAAACCTATGTTAATCATGCGTCTCCCTGGTGATGTCACTAACCATCAAATACTTGATTTCTTTATAATAGTGGAAAATAATTTATTACATCATATTCTGCATTAACATTACATGAATTTTGTTGATGCAAAATCTGATTGAAATAAACTTAGAAGCAACAAATATTCAAGCAAATTTAAAAAAAAAAAACAGATAATCCTATATGCAATTTATATTTAACCACATTCCTTCCCATTGTACAAACAAGACGAGACATGATCAATAATTATATTTTAAATAACATAAGACATTTTGAAATTATTAGAAATATTATACTTGTAAAATCTAGATACTTGTAAAACAAAGAAAAGCAACATATAATATGTAATAGTGCCTTAAAAGTGTATATATGCTAAGCCAACCTAAGTCCATATAATAACCAAGTAAAAAATACTATATAAGGAAGTTGCCATGGTCTGAATAAACTTTTATCTGAGCAACAAACTAATCGTATCTATAATACTCAAACGTGTATCATCATTACCGGCAAAAGAAACCATTTTAAATAAAAAACATGGAACAATGGGTTAAAATTTTGAACCAAAAAAGAATTACTTAAATCACGAGAATCATGAAGTTCACCATTTACAAAAGCCACAAGAGTTGCACATCTCCCAGTTATTCAGTGGGACTGCCTAATCAAATTAAAATTATAAACTCTTTTTAAAATTTAACAACAACTTCTGATCAATTCTATATCTCGGATTTTGGATTGATTTTATGCATTTAAAAATTGAATAAAACCCAAACAATGTTGTTTCACCATATATAAAAATCGTAACAACACTATAATCTTGCACTCAAATTTCCATGGAGAAAATTATCCTTTTGTAGGATTAGATTACCCCAAACTCGGTGACAGGGACCTGGGGAATTTCAGATAATGCAGATACTAATAAACTAAAACAATGCTTCTGGATGGTATATTTGTCTTTCAAACATTTTTACAGTTCTTAGAGGTTTTCTGGGGCTGAAATAAATTCGGTTAATTTCATTAAAAAAAAGAATGAATAAACCAAGGATGTAGTTAATGTCATTTGGGATACACATTGTTCCATGTGCAGCTTGTTGCTGACAAGAATCAGATGTAGCGTCCCAAAATTTTGGACATCCATCTTCCCTGAGTGCTTCACCTGCACAACCAGCAATTGATTGAAATCATTCTAATATTTAGATGGAATGAGATATGGAAAAAGATGCAATGATGCTTTGGCATTTCCCCGAAACAACCATCACTAATTGAAGATGGGGCTAATTGGTGGTGGTGTTGAAGTGTGAATATCCAGATAGATCGCTTGGTGTTATTTTTTATATTGTTACAACTGCTAAGAATTGTGAAACGATATGAGAAAATCATATGACTATTTTGAAGCTCCTCAGTGAAGAAGGATTTGACTTATTTTGGGAAAACTGAACTTTAAAGGTCGTTGTATATATTGAAGTTTTATGTCTCCCGAAATGTCTAAGATGCTAGTGTCAAAGGTGAGGCCATACTAATTCATCTTATCACCATTTCAAGTTCCCAACAATGTCCAAATGCACTAGTGAGGGAAGTCAAAGGATTGGGTGTTATTATTGCTATTCTTGGCACCTTCTCGTGTTCTCGGGAATGAATAAGCCAAGACAGAAGGAATACCGAGGAAGGAAAATACTTGTCTATGATATGTCCGAAAATTTCATTTTAAAGCTGCAAAGTCTTTAACTAGTATTTAATTTTCTCAACATCCTTCTACAGGTAGAGACTATCTGTATCTTCAATGCTCCCATCTTCTTAGCAAATGCAGCTTGGGAAACATATCTCTTGATGAAGGAAATTAAAGGCATTAGCATGGGCTTCACTACAGTTTCCATATTGCGAAGAATGGGTTAAAAGAAGTGGTAGAATAATGTTGTTCTACCAAAAAGAGAGACAAATGGCAGAGTACACTTTGGGTCATAGAATGAGTACCTGGCAGTTTCAAGATTTCAAGAGGTCCATCTCATATTTGAAGGAAGCATTTGAGGAATCAGGATAAAGTCTAGATTTTGTGGATTTATTTCACCTTAACAATTTTATTTCAAATATGAGATTCTAGGACATGAATTGTGCAATTCTTTCTAGATTTGGGTGCATGTGGAAATCCTTTAGCAGTTCATAGTTCATCAAATTTTTGCATTCCCAAATATCCTTATTGAGCAACTTGAAATCAAAATGGCAGCTGGAAGATAAAAAAATAGGTGGCAGATCATTTGGCAAAGGAATTGGATCATTCGAGACAATTCAAAGTTGTGCTTGGCATGAGTCTTAGACATATTTATTATCGTGCTAACAATTTGTTCACAACCCAAGGAAATCATAGATTCAAGACTACGCTTGTAGCTCAATTGATTTGGATTATAGTCAAAGAAATAATGCACTTTAAAGTTTAAAATAAGTTGCTTTTACCATTTTCTTCCTCCCTTAGTAACTTTGTTCGATCCATGTATGTGACAGTGATTAGATTGAACGTGGAAATTTGTTAGTGCTCACTCATGTTATGGATGGGATCAGTATCTAAATAAAAACAAAATTTATTATCACGAAGCTTTAGCTTTAGCATTTACGCGTGTCATGCCATGAAGGCCACATGGTTGGGGTAAAGAGCGTATACCAGACACGATTCATCCTTATGTCACCTCGACTATCCCGTAAATCAATATTTTTTTTCTTGTATCAGCCCTATGTGTGGCCCACGAAATTGGTGCATGCATGACAGGTGCATCATCCCCGGGGATCCGTCACCTGCTTAGATCAGGTGGGTATCACCGCCTCATGGTCTGACGGTGCTAGGATGTCCACGAGACTGTCTCATTTGGTCACGTCTCGCAACTGGTTTGTAGAGAAGGTTGGCAAGTATGGAAACATTGGTATATTTTTAGAGCAAACAGTCCATTGAATCTTTCCCAGAACTCGTAAACATTCTCCAGAAATTGGAACATTCATCCACAAATGCAGTTGAAGTACAAAAGGGAGGTTTTAAATCTAGTGCCATTTTCTTTAATATTCATCTTTTATTGGCTTATTATTTTAGGCTATGTACCATAATAAAGAAGAGAGAGAGGCTTCCTCCCAGAGCATCGACTTTCTTCTTAGTTGACGGGGATGCGAAGCGATCAATGGGGTGCACATATTTGCAATTAGGGCAGAATGGGGAGGCTTTCGAGAGTGTTACAAACATATGGAAATGGCATAGGAGACGATAATCATTTCAGATATGTATTCATCTCTATTCATTCATATATTCTACCTTTATTATGTTTACAAAACTAGACTCAAGTTTTGATGTCAATGTCAGTCCAGGTTATTTGACGGACCACTCATTGTTGAAATTTTTTATTTATATATTTTATTGAGTCAGATCACTAGTTCCTAAACTTTGTTATTTATATATTTTATGCAGAGAGTAAAAACATTGAATCACTTTTGAAAAATGAATGCTACCAGATTATTTTCGGCCTCAAATGCCTAGGTTTTGAAAGGAATAGCTCGACCTAGAATGCAATGCTGACTAGTTCCTAGAATGCAATGCTCACTGGTGCCTTCTGAGCATAGTATCCTTTCTTCTCTTCTGAAATGTTACATCTGTCCTTCAGCGATGGTCCCGCACACGAGCTGAAGCTGCAGTTGAAGGGTTCTCCCTCGAAAAAGTGCTATGAGCTCGATTATGCTATGAATGGCCTCTATGCACAATGATAGTATCAAACCGACCATAAAAAATTGCTCTCCTAAATAAAATCCCTGTATGCAGAAGTGTAGCTCCTGTGGGAAAGCAGAGTCTATGTGTCTCCTTCAGCATTGGTCCTTCATGTGAGCAGAAGCTGCAGTTGGAGGGTTCTCCTTAGAACAGGTTCTATGAGTTGTTGGGACGGGGATGCAAAGTCGAAGAGAGGGCATGTCGATGCGAAGTCGAAGAGATTATAGAGGTGGAGGGGATGACAAAGCTTGGACTGTCACTGGCATCCAGAAATAAGGTGTATTGGGAAAGAAATCAGGTGAAGGAGAAAAGTTCGATCGATTTATCAAGCGGAGGATTTAAAAAGGTAGGCTCAAACCCTTCGTTATTTATAAATGCAATAATGCATCCAGGAAGCACCACCCAAGCAACCATGCAACCAAATCAGAACCTCAATAGACAGCAATGGTAACAGGAAAACTTGCACTTTGTTGTTGGTTCCATCATCCCACAATGAAAGAACCTAATCTATGGAAAGCTAGTAGGTGAGACTTCGATCGACCACCAGACCTGTTTCCCTTCCACTTGATCCTCAAATATCATTTGATTAATTGTACTTGCCATGTACTTCCTGCAATGTCAAGGACCCTGCAAAGTATTTAATGGTTGCACTCACCCCTGGAAAATATTTAATGATTCCTGTAGTGAACGTCATGTTATCTGGCTGATGCAAACCCGTCGCCAAGGCCTGGGGCACAACACCCCAGGAAAACATCATTGGCATAGCACCAATGAAAAGCAAGATAAATAGGGTTTTAAAAAATAAATTAAATTAAAAATAAAAACAAACTATAGAGAAACTATATGGAATTGCAAAAATTTGAAGTCAAACCCTAAACTAATGCCTCGACTCAAATACTAAATGTCAAGGACATAATAAATTATATTCCATGTTTTTAAATTTTTGGATAGTTTCACCCATATTCGGGTGTCTCCGTGGAAGCAGCACATGGAGATCCCATGTCAAGCTAGCCAATGCACTCGACCCGTGGTAGAGATCTCGACGAGCGTTTAATGCACCGTGGTGATCACAACCTCGTGCATTCAATCCAGATGCTCTGATGTCGCATCAACCACCCTACTCCCGTCTCCTTGGTACCACATACATGCTACTCCTGCGTACGGTTTTAATGGACGTTGGAGGACACTAGTTTAAGAAGACAACCATGGATGATTATGCTATGTTGAATCTGTGGGGGAGGGGACTCTAGCCTGCATTTTCGTGCTCCTGGTTGCTACGCCCCTGTCTATGAACTCTACTCATTGCATTAGTCGCAAGCTTTACGTCACCATGTCCAGCCAGAGAGGAAGGTTGCGTAGAGGGAGAGCTGGAAGAGTCGTCACCGACTAGGGCTGGGTAGCCACTGATGGATATGGGGAGGGGGTCTCCATCCTAGTTCGGTTGCTAATTGATAACTGGGAATCCCTCCTGCTCGTAGACCACCTCTCTTCTGGGGCAAAGGGCGGTCGCATTAACCATTATTGGCTGGTTAAGAACATGTTGGGGGCTTTCATGGAGGACACCAAAGCAGCATTGGATAAGGCCAACAACAACACCCAAGCCATAAAGGCTCACTTGGCACAATTGGATGGCTTGGTTGGTAACCTGGAAACCACCTTCGAGAACCAGACTGGAGCTAGTGGCAGCCATGTCAGAGGCATCCATGCTAGTGGTAGTCATGCAAGGGGTAGCCAAGTTGGTGGGAGCTGCATAGGTGAAGAGGGAGGCCTGGGGGGAATTCAACTGAGTGAGTGGGTGTCGGCACTGCTCCTATTTTCTCGAAGCCGCGTGGAAAGGAGATGGCCATGCACTCCTTTCCCATCCCTTCCACGTTTGGACAATTGATAGCGAAATGGGTCCGAGAAGAAATGGAGAAAAGGGTTCTTCCAGGGCGCAAGGTGGAACCTCGACCAGCTCAGCAGCAAGATCAGAAAGGGATGGAAGAGGTCAACTTCAGCTACCCACTTCTTAAAGAAACTCCCCTCGATGAAAAACCATCAAGCTAAAGAGGTTCCGAAATCCATCCGTGCTTTTCAGTTTTTATGTTATAACATGCTTATAGATCTTGTGTATTTCAGCTATTTTTATGGAAGACTATATAAACTTTGACTCTGTATTGATCATACTAATCGCCCTGCCCTAGGAAGAAGTCTAGTAACTATGGTTGTAGTCATTTAGACATTTTTGATTTTTTGGGTTGGTGGCTCCACAGTCTTAGACCACCTTGGACCGTTCCATCCTTTGTAATTTTGATCTTCAACATCTAATAGAACTTTGCAGCTTACCAAAAAAAATGGATAGTTTCATAATTCCTAATGATACTTCTAGTTTAAATATTAGGTTGTAACTTATGGGCATGCCTACGTTACCATGGGTATGCATTTTGATGCCTTTAACATGCATTTCCTTTATTGTTCAAATAATGGTATTTTTTTCAAAGTATAATAGAGTTTATGAATGGATGTTTAAGGAATATTTTCAATATATCATATACATTTTAAATTTTGAAATGAGGAAATATACTTTTAAGTTTGTATTAATACATAATTTTCTTCGCTTTTAAAAAAATTTAAAAGTAAATAAATAACATGAATGGATATATTTATGGTTGAACCAATTAAATAGTCCATAGTGTCTAAAAATTCCAAGGAACATCATGACAAAATTGTCATTTTCTAATTCAAAACCAACAACTATCCCTTGGTTTATCTACTTGTTAGCATTATTAAATGAAGTTCATGACTATATAACATATTGACCACATAACAAAGGAAACTAACAAATCATTAAAAAAACATGAGTGCTTTAAATAGGATCATGCCTGTTGCAGGATGCTTCCAAATATTCCACTCCATGACCCTGAAAAACCTAAATCATCTTTCCACCGCAATCCTCCTCAATTCCTTAAACCATTTGTTGCATTATCTCATCTTCTATACAAGCTTCCTTAACTAAACCAACAAAATCTATGTATCTATCCACTATTGAATCCAAGCTTCTAGTAACCAAGAATCACATTGTAATGCATGTCCACAACTTAGATAAATTTTTCCACCCTTCTTCCCTAAATTATAATTATTGCTTCCAAGTCCTCAAAACAAGCTTGCTAAGTTTTAATGTGATTTCCAATACTTTGGTTCAAGTTCATAATCACCTCATGTAGTGTGTCCAACAATCATACCAATGGCCTCAAGGGATTTCCTAGGTCAAGAACCTCACATACATCACATATCCTTATGAGGATTCTCCACCATCAATTTGTCCCTAAATTCCAAAGCATGCGCACTAAACTATCTTGTCCTTAGGAAAACCCCTATTTATAGTGATCAAACAAGAAAAATACTCTTAAACCAATGCCTATCAAAGGAAGTCAAACTAATTCCCTTCCACTACATAGAATTTCCAGAAGAAAGCTAACACTCTCTTTCCATCCATTGGAATTGAATTGTCTTGCATAGATAAAAATACTAGAATTCACCACCATGAAACTACACAATATCCCACTAACATCAAATAAAACCATCTCATCCTCTATAAATCCCCCCTACACTGACTTGAAAGAAAATGCATGGGAGGTATGGGGGATGAGGGTGGCGTTATTACACCAACCTTAAAGTCTTCCCACTACCAACTATCCATCTATGATCCCATTCTAAGGTGACTAAGGTTACAAAGTATAATACTCATGGAATTATACATGATCTATTGAACCATTCCCATTTTGCTAAATTCACCAATATGTTGGCCATGTTGTCTACTTGAATATTACAACCATAGAGGATATGATAAAAATCAATCTAATCAAAACTTGAAATCAAACCCATGATACAAGTAAGATATTGTTGACAAGTCAGAATGACCATGTCAACATTAAGGGAAAGTACCTAATTGCAAGCCCCAAGTTAGGCTTGGTCATGTTTGGTGTGATACCTTTTGACTGGTATGTGGGCCCAATTTTCGCTATGATTTTGGAAGTATTATTTTTATTTCTTTTAAATTTAACGATATAATATAGGGATAAATAAATATATTCTACAAAGGAAAAAAATAAAAGTAAATTTAAACATATCATGATCAGGAGCAAATTTATAATAGGAAGGTGTTAAATCACAGGATTGAATACAAACTCACAATATGTGAAATAGTTCGAAAAAAAAAAAAAAATTGCTTTTAAAATATGTATTAACTTAATAAAACAAATAATTATTCTAAGAATCACACATATTCATGTAATTTAAATGCAATTTAACTATTGAAAGATTGAATTATGAAATCATTCACACATGAATATAAATTAATTTCTACATACATTAAATGAAAAACACAATCATAAATATTATACCAAAACACAAAAGAACAATCTTTGGTATTCAAATAGCCAAAATATGCCTCCAATAGTTACATTGAACTCCACTTCATCAATCAACCAATAACAATAGTTTACATAGTTTATGAAAAAGAGTTTCCTAGCACCACCATCTCTTTCAACCTTATAAGATTTCCCTTTTAAATCCCAAATCCGGGGGGCAACTAATAATTGTTCATAATTGTCTTTACATAATTATACAAAATTACAAAAATAAAATAAAATAAAAACGAATCTATTTAGCACTTTCATGGAAGGCTTTCCATAGAGAATGAATTTCATATGTCATGTTTACTCTTTCAGTCTTCATTTTCTCTAGCTACAATTCTCCATCAAATATATTTGTCTCAACTTCCTTTTCCAAATCCTTCCCGATTCTCTTCACAAACGCATTGAAAAGGGTGGAAAGTTTTATTGGTCTATACAAATAACTATTCAATAGCTCCTCGTTTTCCCTTGTAAGTTGATTGATTGCCTCCTTGTTTTTGTCCTGATCCTACTCCACATCTACAATTTTCAATTTAATTGGCTCTATCAGTGTCTAAGTCATCAAGGCCATCATATCAACAGAATTTGAGATCTTGCAACAAGATCAATTGACAATATTGACAATTTCTTTAATTTCCATACAAGCGATTTTTCATGAATTAATCTGTCTCCTGGTCCTGATTCTCTCCTTATTTTCCATCCTTGGTAGTAATTTAGTGGTTTCCTTGTGGTGTTGATGCCAATAAATAATTTCGTCGAATTTGTCTTGCACTATATTCTATTTTTCCTCTTTCTAGGATTCTCTTAATGACTCATTTGCTTTAAGTGCTTCCTCATTTAGGAAATATAGACTTAACTAGTTCTATCCCTAATAACTTTGTAATTTATATACAGCATATTATTATGTATCTTTTAAGGAGGCTGTGCTTTCTTCATGTTCCTTGACCAATATGTCAACCTCTTCCTTGTATTGGTTTTGTAACTCCTCAAACTATTCCTTCAAAGCATTCACTTGCTCCTTGTATTGGTCAATTAATCGATTTGTATCCCCAAATGTCGTGGCATTGGAAAATGCTATTGCTCCCAATAAAGAAGCAATATTGACTACGATCTCCTAAGGATATTTATTGGCGAGATACCAAACTATCATATTTTTTGGTGTCCCACTAACCCTCTATCTCTTTGAGAGTCTTTTCATGATATTTTTAGTTGATTTTATGAAATAATAATATCTAAGGGACACTATTGTGTCATCAACATTCATGATATTTGTATAATATGATCCCCCTGGTATCATAGAGAGAGGAGTACATAGATTGATTGGAGAAGAAAGCAATGCAAGTTGTTTTGCTCTTTCTGCTTCTGATTATTCTTGTAATTTCCTATTTTCTTCCTCCTTCCCCTTAGTGACTTATTTGTTCTTTATCTACTTGAGCCCCTTGTTCTTTCTTCAATTATTTTCCATGTTGTTGTTTCCTACATTTCTCAGCTTCAACTTCTTCTTTTCTTTTCTTTTCTTTCCCTCTTCTACAGCTTTTTGAGTTGCTTCTTCTCTTTTCTTTTCCTCTTCATATTTTATTTTATCTTCCACTTTTTTCTTCTTTTCCTCCTCAACATCCCTCTGAGTTGCTTTCTTGCTTTCTCCTTTATTCTTCTTCATCCTTCAAGTTCTCTTCTCTTGGCATCCTCAGCCTCTTTTCAGGCCTTCTCTTCTACCCTTGATTTTTCTTCATCTTCCTTTTTCTTGGCATCCTCGGTATCTTGTCAGGCCTTTCATTCTGCTTCCTTCCCTTGGGATGATTGGGAACTTTTATTTTGTTTCAATTGTTCTTCAGCTTTGTTAACAATCAAATTAACACCCTTAACAAAGTGAAGGCAGAAGCATATTTTTACTATGCGCCCGCAACATGAAGACAAAAGACAAGTATAGAAGAGAACAGTGCTCCATGATCTAATCACTACTTCCATAACTGGAAGGATTGAGTGAAGAAAGAAGGAGCCTAAAGAGACAAGGTTCAGTGATTGAATTTCCCAATTGAAAGCTCAAATCTAGTCTCCATCAGTCAACAGTGAGAAGAAATGCACAAAAGTGCATTAATTGTACTTGAATATGCTAAAGTTGTGACAAAATCCTAAAAATACTATGGAAAGTGGGTTTTTGAGATAAAATAATCAAAAATCATGAAAAGGGATTATCCCACATTGAAAAGAGAAACTTGAGATCCCATTTCCCAATGCTATAAAACAAAAGCATTTGGGGGCATGGTAAGAGAAGGACAAAGGAAGAGCAAAGGCATGCTGGAGAGATTCTGAAGATTGGAAAGCTCAAACTTCATCAAAAGAAAGGGTGGAGAAATGATAGCTCATGGCAAACGAAGAAGGATGCACACCAAGCTCCATGGTAGATATGTACTTTCTTCTCTAGCTTAATATAAAATGATTCAAGTTTCCTTCCATATGAAATGTGTTTATGATGGTTTTAAATCTTGAGAAATGCTTGATAATTGATTAAATATATTCAGAAAATTGTGTTAATTGTTTCATTTCTGACATTGGAACTCACCATTTCATAGTAAGATAGCTTGTTTAATGTAGATCTAATCCTACACTTAAAGCTATTATTAGATTGGCGACCATAATAAGTTGAATTTTATTGAAATTTTCTTCATTTTAGGTGTTCTAATCCTTTCATATCTACTCCATTTCATCCTTAATATCCATCCAAGAACCTTTGATGCAAGTGTAGAAGCCCCAAACAGGCCTAAATCCACCTTCCAACTCAAAAAATCCTTCAAAACTGACCCCGGATCTCGGGTTCTCTTGCTTTCAAATTCAGGCACACTTTACATGTGTACACAGAGTGTTGGCTCACCTTGCACACTAGCAACCTGCACCATTGGCTCACCTTGCTTGTGTACAACCTGCGCCTGACTCCTTTGGGTGTTATGGTTTGTTCTGGACTATGTGTCAGCCGTGTTTTTTGAGTTTTGGGAGCTTGGTACTTGATCCTTGTCTCGTTTTTTGTGCTTTTTCTTCTTGGATGGGCTTAGGAACCTCTAATACTTGAGTTTAAACCTCCTTTTGAGCCTCCTTCACTAAAGATTTGGAAGATTTTTAAAAGAATTTTAAAGCTATTTTGTTTCAAATTTGCAAAAATTGCTGGAACTAGTTTTGAGATTTTACTGTTTTAGGGCCACTTTTAGGATTCATTTTTGTACTTGCAGACCTGCACATTGATTTAATACATGTTAATGTCATTTTAACACTAATTTTTGAAAAAATTGGAAGGGTTTGGTTTTAGATCTTTAGATTTGAGATTTCTATCCAAAAACCTTTAAAAATGGTGTAATTGACTTTTCTTTCAAATTTCTCTTACATTTTGTGGTAGATCTATTTGCTTAAGGCCATCTTTTGCTTTTAGATCCTTGATTGATAAGATTAGGACTGATCTTTACATAATTTTGATTAATTTCATAGTTTGCAAATAGTGAAAATTGGAAAAAACATAAAATTTGTGTAAAGAACCTTAAGGCCCTTTCATTTCTGAATCTCATAAATTTGCATAGCTGAAACATGAAACCAAATCTCAGTTCTAACATTTGAAAATATCATTTGAACACATTTGCATTGAAAAACAAAAAATTTGATCACACTTTGAGTTATTTTGAAAACAATATTCTTCCAACAACAAAAACAAGCTTTGGGGTGGCAGGTGCGGGTGGGATACTCTTTGATCCCGGAGGAAATAAAGTTGCAGCCTTCTCTTGGGGACTAGGCAGCAAGACAAATAATGAGGCAGAATGGCTAGCTCTCATTTTCTCTTTAGACATGGCCTCCAATTTCAGCATTGAAAATCTCAGAATCTAAAGAGACTCCAGACATGTCATTCAAATTATGCGAAGAGGGTCTGCCCCACCAGGCTCAAAAGCCCACAGATACATGCAAAGAATTAAATCCAACGCTCTTCTCTCAAAGGCCTCTTTTTTCCACATCCGTCGAGAGAACAATAGGCTTGCGGATTTAGCGGCTAATAAAGGAACCTTGCTTGAAATTGGGCACGTCAAGGATCTCACTGGAGCTTTGGGATATCATTACATTCCTTAAGACTTAATGCTAAGGATCAACAAACTCATTGTAATTCTTAAGGTTGGGCCTATGTTCTTGAGGGTCCACCTTTTCCCTTGCTCAAACTTTGGATATGCATCTTTCCCCCCCTCCATAGCTTCAACCACACGCCTCCCCAGTCATCCTACCACTTGTCACCTCGCTCCCAGCTGCGCTGTCAGCTCCCACGAGCCAATATTTACTCCCCCACCCATCCCTTCTTCCTCTTCCTCCACGATGGCTCGTCCTCCCCACTTATCCGATGCTCTGAGTCACCTCTCCCTCTGCGAACTTGACTCCCCTTCCCCCCGTCGTCTGCTGTTGCCGGTGTGTAACATTGAAATAATGCAGAGTGTTTTTGCGGCCATAGCCTCCCTGAGTAGAACTATGGTGGACATTAAACTTGCTGTTCGAAACACCTACGATGCCGTTTGCACCAACGTCAAACAAAATGTAGAGATGGCCTCGGATATTACTCACACGGTCTCCCAGCTCTCTTGTCAGGATTCCAGGATAGACGACCTGGAGAGGAACTTGTTTGAGTTAATGGGGAAAGTGGACATGCTGCAGGAAGACATGGCCATTCTTACAGGGAAAACTCAGGGAAGTTGGGTGCACGAAACCCCCACAGTCAACCAGGAAATCAACCAGGAAATGGTGGACGCAACTTTTGCCCAGTTAAAGAATTACGGCTAGTTTACAGCATAGCTCAGGTTCCAAATTTTTGTATCTATTTTGTCAATGCATTTCTGCATAATCCTCAACAGACAATTTATCAAGGTTTACTCCAGCTCCATTTTGGATAGTTATAGAAAGACAAAACTCAGAGCTTGCAATGTACTGTTGTTAGAAATCATAGTTATAGTCTTTCTAGACATTTCCTCCTCTGCTAGAAATATTTTGAAAGCATGTAATGAATAGCTATGCACATCTTTTATAAATACAATCTATTCCTCTGTTACTGTTAAAAAAAAAAAAAAAAAAGCTTTAATTAGTCAAATTATGTTTTGGATCCACAAGTATTTTCATTATACTCTTGCACAATTAGAGGAAGTTGTAGCTTTATATCTCAATTTTCTTGTGATAAGTTGTGTCTGAGCCACTGTATCCTCTTCACTTAGGCCTTGTACGATCTTGTGAATGAGAAAGTGGATCTCAAGTGTAACAGTTTAGGATTTGAGTTTTCAAGCATCTTATTTTTGAGCCACCGTATCCTCTTCACTTGGGCCTTTGTGCAATCTTGTGAATGAGAAAGTGGATCTCACGTGTAACAGTTTAGGATTTTATTTTTCAAGCATTGTTCTTTCGAGCCATCGTATCCTCTTCACTTGGGCCTTCATGCGATCTTGTGAATGAGAAAGTGGATCTCAAGTGTAACAGTTTAGAATTTGATTCATAAGCTTTCCAAAGGGCTCTGTGTATCCTCTTTGCTTGCACTTTTAGGTGGCCCTGCAAATGAGAAACAGAGATCCCCCATGTAATAGAATTAGATTCATTTTCACTTGAGATTTTTGTTTGGTTTACATTGACCTTTGAAATCAATTATTATCCATATTTCATAAGAATTGTGCATGAAAATACAACATCTACCAAAACATTTTGCATGATTGAAAAATACACATGAACCTCTAACCTTTCATTAGTTTAGAATATTCATTGAATTGAAAGGTAGTATAGTGAGCATATTGCGTTGTGTGGTTCATATTTTTCAAGTCAAAACACCACCAGTTTCATTTCCACTCCTGAAACGAAGCAAACTACTCTTAAAATTGGCGCTTAATATAAAACTAACCAAGATTTGATTTTTCATATCACTAACAAGGTTAGGTTAGTGCCCTGGATTAGGTTTGGAGAGTTAACACTCTTGGGCTGCAAAATGTTTGAAACTAGCATCGATTACTGAGAGTTTAAATCCATTAGTAGCAAAAAATGGTTGTTAGGAAAGCGCTTCTGAAACATGCGTCAAGCACGAGTTAAATATGGACAAGTAAGGGTGGTTCCCCCCTCTTTCTTCTTTAGTGGGACATGAGCTCATCAGGGGATTCTATGTTCAGTGACAAGTCCTCAGGGTGACATCATTGTTTCTAGAGTACTTGGTTATGAGAGTTGTCCTCGACTTACAATTGTTCCGCCCAACCGTCGATTGTGAAGTGGTAACTTTAGTGGCTATTCCTAGGATATCACATAGGCTATTGTGAGTGGGGGACACTTGCAATACCTGAGATAGACTTTGGAACTTTTACTCCTTGGGAGGGTGATTGGTCAGGAACCAACACTTGCACCCCTAGCGATTAAAGTTTATTGTAACTGTTTCTCATACCTTCCCTGCCAGAAATTGTTTGAGGCTTGAGATCTCTCAGTAGCTACTAGTTTCGGAAGGCCCTCTAATCCAACTTTTCACTGAACTTCAGTTCTTTGGAGAAATAGTTTTCTTACTTGGATCTATAGGACTTTTTTACTGTGTGGACACTTTTTATTTTTGTTGAGTCTAGACTGCCTTAGGATTGTTTGATTAAGAATATCATTTTAAGCACATCCTTTTATCAACTTCTTAAAAGTGGCTACTCTCCCGATCCACCAGTCACGACAGCAACGAGGTGAGTCACCCGAAATTGAAGGCCCTGCTACATTGCAAAGACAGATATAAAAAACACATCCTAATGACTTGGAAATAGAACTGATTTTAAACTCAATTAATATTACTCGAGAAGACCAACATCAAACAAACCCTGAACATTTATCGTCACATTACGAACTGAATACATGCATAGTTGATGATCTTACTCTAGTTGAAATTGAAACATTAAAAGATTACACAAATGCTCATGTAATTCCACCTTTGATGATTCTTTCATAACCAATTGTACTTACTATCCGTGAGTCACTGGGTGATATCAAACCTCTTTTTGAAAGTTTGAATGACATGCAAAATTCAACAAGTGACCCTATGGATTCACCAAGAACACATGGGACTATATCATTGCAACATCAAACAGTTGTTGGAGGTAGTAATACTTCCAATTCAGCCTCTACATAAATCCCAATAGTTAGTATACATGTTAGTAGCACAAGTTCAATCAGCACTTTAGTGCAAGTTGGTACAGTTTCGGGTTCCAATCCCGGAAGTACATCCACTTCGTCTGCAGGAATCCCTACTAAAGGGTGTACCATACCAAACATTGGTTTTCCATATGGTTCGGCTAATCAAGGTCAAAACAAACAAGGAGTAAACCAAAACCCTCTCGGTATGACTAACACTTGTCCAAATTCTACTTCTAGGGGCAACCCTTCACCATGGAATGGTAATATTCCTAGAGGAAGCAATGAACCATGGAACATTTATGCCAATTGGGGATATGATCCACAGATTAGTGGAAATGCCTCGGGTGGTTATCTTCTGACTTATCCTAGCACAATGCCTAGGGGCAATCCCCCTATAAACCCCATTCCGCAATGGAGTGGGGAGGTTTCAGGGAGTATCCAATCTTCTTGGGTCCCACCTTCACAAGGAGGAAATCAACCTTGGAACGCTTATATAAACCAAGGAAACGATCAATGGTTTGGTCAGATTTCAGAAAGTAACCAATCTTTTTTGGGCCTACCTTCGTAAGGGGGAAATCCATCCATCCATCATGTTCCAACATGGAGTGGACAACATTTAGAAAGTAACCAGTCTTTTTGGAAGCAACCTCCGCAAGGAGGCAATCAACCTTGGAATGATTTTCAATACCAAGTTCAACTGCCATGGTGTGGTTGGGATCTAGGAAGTAACCAATCTTCTTGGGCCCCATCTCCGCAAGGAGGCAATCCACCCATTGGTCATGTTCCAGGAAGTAGCCAATCTTCTTGGAGTCGGTATCTGCAAAGGGGAAACCCACCTTGGAATCCTTATCACACCCAAGGACCACATCAATGGAGTGGTTAGGTTCTAGAAAGTAACCAATCTTTTTTGGGCCTAACCCCGCAAGGGGGAAATCCAACCATTAACCCCATTCCGCAATGGAGTGCTCAGGTTCTAGGAAGTAACCAATATTTTTGGAACCAACCTGCAAAACCTGTGTTTGATCCAGCTAGGCTGCCACATGGACCTCATGCCAATGGTATGATGGATTACATCAACCAACTTGAACAGATTACCCCACATTTGGAACAAGTTTCTATTCAGAATTCACAACCCACAGCTGGCCAGGAAATGCAGGAACCTGCTAATACTTCCAACACTTCTGACATATTCACAGACTCATCGATGGACCTTAGAGGAAAGAAGAAGAAGTATAAGGGTAAGGAAAGTGCTAATCCTTTCCAGAATTCTGAAATCCTTATAGTTGAGTCCAAAGAAATTAGGGACAAGACGAAGAAATACAAGAGTAACAAAAATGCTAACTCTGTGAAAGAGATGCACCAACTATGCTTCAATGCAGTGGGCAACAACAACCCACTATTTTGACCCCGACAACCCCTCTAGGGGGAAACTAGCCAGCCCCCCCGCAAGGCAACAATGATCCTAATGCCAATGTCTTCATGTGTGATCATGAGATGAACATTCAAACAAGACTTGATTCGTATGATGTCTCTCCTAGTACATCGGATCAATCGATATCACAACCAAGTGGTTCTCTCTACATTGAGAAACCAGCCATAGACTTAGTACCACACCCCCCCCAAAGGTGTTCTACGTAGAACAATGCATAATCCTAACACGCGAGCTACTCAGAACGGTAATGTTCTTGAGGACCTAGCTCAAATACCATGTACCATATCGGCCTTGGAGGTATTGCAATGTCATCCTGCGCAAAGAAAGGAACTATTGTCTACATTTGGCGTTGTTGATCCATCTGATGCAACTTCGATCACATCAAGCATAGACCATTCAATATGTAGGATCCTTTCTGAAGTTTCTTTTCAGATTAAAGTAACCACTCATGGTAATAACATATGTCTAACCATAGTGGATGAAGGGACCTCAGCTTGTGTAATGTCATTTAAATGTTGGCAAGCATTTGGATCACCCCTATCTGCTATAGAAGTTTCATACCACGCTACTCAAATAGCTTCGGCAGATTCGGATCGAAATCTTCCCTTGATGGAGGAATATGATTCAGTTACTTGGCCCATTTGGGTTGTGAGATCTCCCAACTCACATAATTTCTTGGATTACATTTTATCATCAGATGAAGATATCCCTGAAGTTGTAAACATTTGGTTACACCCACCTAAGGACATCTTTTGTGGGGCCACTAGGAGCACAATTGGATTAAATCTACCCAAGTATAGGAGCATGATTTGCTTGTTCCTCGATCTGATCTGGTATATTTGGAAGATTGCATATAGGTTTAGGATATCCCTTTGTGAAGATGCATTTGAACCTTTTGCAACCTAAACTTGCCATAAGGTCGAACCTATTAGAAATTGGTGGGTCATCCCTTCATATCTGTATTTTCCACTATTTCGACAAAAGAGCCTACCGAACATGGGACACCCTAGTCAGCACCCCATTGCCATTTTGGTGCCCATGCTGAGTTATTCTCATAGGCCCGAGAGCCCTATTAGTCCCATCATGACTTGGAGTTTGAGACCACATATTTCTCTTTCATACATTTCTGACCATATCCTGATGGGCTCCCAATTTTTTGTCATTTTACATAAGCATGTGTTAAAATATCCAATTGAACATTTGTGCCAACTGCTTCATTTCTTATTGCTTATGTTGCATATTTGCCTTTGCAGTCACTTTTTGTTACAAGATACCTATAAACATTTGCTTATGAATATTTGACCCATACCCTTGGAGGAAACATCTGTAAGAGTGTACATAACTAGCTTAGCCCTTGTTTGCAATATGGATCTTTGCCTTGGCCTGACCCATGCCCTTGAAACTTAGGCGCATGCCCTTGAGACACTTGTTTCCTCTAATGTATCATAGTATGCTTTATTATTTTTTCAAGCTAATAAATGAAAAAGGTTAAAAAAAATTGGAAAACACAAAAATACAAAAAGAGGGATAATTGAATCATTTCATATTATATCATTGAAGATAATGGAAATAGTCAGTCCTTGTCACCCTTGAACACGGCACATAATTTGGTATCCATCATCAGTACACCATCTACATTTTCCTTAGGAAACTGTACCAATATTTTGAACAGATCTCCACCGATGGGTTATCCTTGTCGTCACCAATGGAGCTTTCGTTAATGCATCTGGCATTGGTGGATTTCATTAAGTTCGGTTACTCAATGTCCTATGTTTCCAAGTGTCCATTCTGCGTCATGTTATGTGTTCAAGGGAAGTTCAAACTATGTCGATCATTCCTCAAATATTCCTGACCAATCATGTTGGCCTTCCTTGTGTCAGTATACAGTGTTGGATCTCGCAGTTCTACCAAACTATATCAGACTATTGATATTTGTTTCGTATCGATTGATGTGGGATGCATTAATGCCTTACTTTTGATGGATCTATTCCTATCGACACCAAATCATCATCTAGGAAATTGATCTAGAAACCTAGGAGTACCTTGGATCTTGCAGTCATCAGTGGCAGGTTTCCTCGCAAATGACAGTGGGTATACATCAATGACCACTGATTCTTTGATTCTACAAGTGTTCGACTTCAAAACATCTATTCGCACTTGCTAGTTTGTACTCAGTACCTTAGAGTCCATCATCATTATCGGTGGGTCTCTTCGCATCTGTTAACGGTATACATCAATGACCGGTAATCAAATGGTGTTTTATTATGCTCGACATCGGTTCATATATTCGCATGATATAAACTCATACTATCATCGGTTTGTATTGAAGACCTTGGGAAAAGTAGTTGTATCACTCATTGATGCACTACTCGAGTTGCGCAAGATTAAACTACCATGTCAGAAGTTCAATGAAGACCTTGTTCTCGCACTCATCAAAGTGCATGTTTACACTTCTGAAAAATTTACTTTTGACATGGATCCATTGTGTACTGTTCATGGCCATGCTTGTTTACTGCTGAGCATGGGTATGCCCACCTCAGGAAGATATTATATATTTGAGAAATTGCTATGTTTGACTTACAGGTTTTTTCCTAAATCCTATGCCCATGAGGTTATCCTTTCCTCATCCTTGCTTTGATCAATAAAAAGTATCAATATGAAGAGTATCAGTATAAAGAGTATCAATTTTTGTAATATATTCTGGCCCTTAGCTCCGCTTCGAACCTCACACATTAGGGGGCATCTGTTAACAATCAAATTAACACCCTTAACAAAGTGAAGGAAGAAGCATATTTTTACTATGTGCCTGCGACATGTAGACAGAAGACAAGTACAGAAAATAACAATCCTCTCTGATCTAATCACTACTTCCATAATTGGAAGGATTGAGTGAAGAAAGAAGGACCCTAAAGAGATAAGGTTCAGTGATTGAACTGCTCAATTAAAGGCTCAAATCTATTCTCCATCAGTCAACGGTGAGAAGAAATGCACAAAAGTGCATTAATTGTACTTGAATATGCTAAAGTTGTGACAAAAGCCTACGAAGACTATGGAAAGTGGGTTTTTGAGAGAAAATAATCAAAAATCATGAAAAGGGATTATCCCACATTGAAAAGAGAAACTTTAGATCCCATTTCCCAATGCTATAAAACAAAGGCATTTGGGGGCATGGTAAGAGAAGGACAAAGGAAGAGCAAAGGCATGTTGGAGAGATTCTGAAGATTGGAAAGCTCAAACTTCATCAAAAGCAAGGGTGGAGAAAGGATATCTCATGGCAAAGGAAGAAGGATGCACATCAAAATCCATGGTAGATATGTACTTTCTTCTCAAGCTTAATATGAAATGATTCAAGTTTCCTTCCATATGATATGTGTTTATGATGGTTTTAAATATTGAGAAATGCTTGATAATTGATTAAATATCTTAGGAAAGTTGTGTTAATTGTTTCATTTCTGACATTGGAACTCACCATTTCATAGTAAGATAGCTTGTTTAATGTAGATATAATCCTACACTTAAAGCTATTATCAAGCCTCCATAATCTTTTTTACCATGGATTCTCTTTTAGTCTTCTCGGTTTCGTTCTTCTCTACATCTTGTTCAAACTCAATCTCAAAAGTAGCTTGTTTATCGGCCTTATCCACTTTCAAAGAGGCTACATGATGCAGGTGGAAGGATACCTTCTAGATACTATCTAGAATCTTGCTCAACACTTCATTGTAATTAGTATCCCCTTGGAAAAGGAGCTCATGAGGGTAAGCTTCATGCCTATATGTGGGGTTCAAACCCACAAACCTGAAATGTTCTTTCATTATCCTCCTTGGATCATGTTTTCTATCTAGTGCTAGACAAATATTAAGTTCCTCGAGAGCAACGGCTTCCTTCCGGGCATGAGGAGCACTAGTTAAGATGTACAAGAGTATTTTAATGGTGAATCTAGGCCAAGATCTCTTATTTAGATGTGATAGATAAGGGGCAATTCCTTTGACAATGGTCTGGTAGGAAATTTCCCTAAGGACCATCCTATCAGGGACGTATGTTGGAAACAAATGTAGTGGGGCTGAAACATAAAAAATCCTTATATAAGTGAAAAATTCAAGAATAAACTAGTCACAAATTTTTTGCAGGGTTGCAATGGCATCTTCAGACAATCTGGGGGCAAGTTTATTGAAAATAATAGTGTATAAAGGGGCTATAAAATAATCATAGATGTCATAGATATGGAACCTTTAGTTGGAGGCACATAATTTACGATAATAAACATGTACCAGGAGTAGGATAGGGTTCCAATTCCAACCTATTTGTGGGAACTTGGTCTTTGTGGAACATATAGCATCAATAAGAAATGCAGACATAAAAAATTTAGAGGGTTGAGCCCTTTTTACCTATTTAGTAACTCAGACAATATTAACAATGTTTGCAAATAATATGCTATCCCAATTGAAGACTTGCCCTATTTTTGCAACATGGTGTACTATGGAATTCCAATCAAGTTGAAAGTGGGAGGCATTATCTTCTCCATGTAACTGACAAACCATGGCCATAATCAATCTATATGGATGCTTTAAGTGTTGAACACGGTACTTGTGGTTAGCTTTCTCTATAAAATTCCTTCCTTCGTCCCACCATTCTTTAATCACTGAGACTGAGCTAGGGTTTTCCTTGGTCAACTAGTCCATGAATGACTTATTAAGTAATATCTAAAGCTTCTTCAACTTATGCATTTGCAGAAAATATTTTGGCTATATAGAAGATATGGGAACTCCCTCCTGATTTAGCACTATCACATATTTCAGGTCGATGTTTTCATATATCCATCTTGCTGCATCATTCATATGGCATGACCACTGGACTGGTAGAAATGGATAAGAGATTTCTCTTTCTAGTGATCTCATACATTGCCAAGTTATCATCATCCAGAGGAAAATCACCTTTGGAATACATCTGGTACATCTCATCCCATCCAGGATCGTCTTCAAAGCATGTAAGGTGACTAGATCAAATAACTTCATCCCTTTTCTACTAGTAGGACATGAAACCTCTTCAACATATTTCTACGCAACTCCCTTTCATCCTTGCATCTTTGACATGTCACATGCAACAAGAAAAACTAGGGATTAAGCTCTATACATAGGAGAATTGGTTGAATAACTAGTTAAACAAATGAAAAAATAGAACAATACTCGTTAATTAATCCCTTTCATGTTTTTAAAATTTGAAATAATTATGTAATCAATATCATAATGATGGAAGTTTTATTATATATCTCATTAAACAAGTGGATAATTTATTACATTAATTTCCCAAGGAACTGCATATCACTCATTGGATTTTCCAGGAACTTAGGGAATTTATTTCAACGACTATTTTGTATGCCTGATGTAGCTAGGTTATTCACACTAGCTGGTGCATAAATACACCTACTAAGAGTTGTGGAAATATTAGTAACAGTCCAAACATGGTGGTGCATGCGTGCGGTAAAAAAAAGTAAATAAATTGAACTATATGGTAAGCAAATGCAGAAAATAAAACTAAGCTAAATATTTTTCATCATTTCACACATACAAGAGAGTAGAGAAAGAATATTTTTTTATTTTATTATATAAATGGAAAATAATACAATGTTGAGAATTACCTCCAATAGAATGAGTAGAGGGCCCTTGTAGAAGGTTGAAGCAGCCAGTCCTTGGTCTCCGTGCAGCTTCAAATTGTTCTCCACACAGGTGTCACTAATGGTGGCCAAAACTCACAATGGGTGAAACTAAAAGTCAAATGGAGGCTTCAAGGGTTTCTAGTGAAATTTTGGCAGAGTGACGGTAAGGTAATGAGTGAAAGTGTATAATGAGATCCTTCACCATATATTTATAGAAATATTTGCTCAAGGTTTCTTGCCCGTGGTATTAGGAAAACCATAGTATTAGCTCTTGGTTTTGGGTGGAAGTTTAGGGTTTTCCCTCCCTTTTTGACTTTTTGAATGTTTTTCCCATTTCTTCCTTTTTTGTTTTATTTTTTGCCTTTTGGGGGGAATTTTCCCTATTTTGGAGAGGGAAAAATAATTATGAGCCAATTTGTGTGTTTTTTACTTAGGCTTTGGTGGTTAGTGAATGATTTTAATGGGGAAAAATAAGTAATGTGGTGATGTCACTAGGGGATGAACATGGTGAGGAATGTTTTAGTGTTAATTGATTTCCCCCTGATGTGTGAGGGAAGGAGATCATCGTATGGTCGATAGACATCATAGGTTCTTACTTTTCCAGGATAGGAGATGTGACAGTAGTATGAAGGAGAGTAGCTGCATTGAAGGGTAGAACAAGTGCTTCACTGGGACTACAAGGTCCAAATTTGTAAATACAACACTCAATATGGATGAGGTACATATGATCTCAAATATATGAACGAGGCGGGTATACCCATGCTCGTATCAATGTCTCAATATATAGAAATAACGATGAAGCCCAAAGGGGACCTAAAAAATAAATAGATAACAGTTGTGTACATCATAATGGTCCAAAGGGGAATCAAATCTTGAATGTAATCATGGTCCAACCATGGTTGATATGGAGAACTAAAAATGGAAACAATGGCATTCATCCTGAATGCAGTATCACAAAAACTGATACACTATTGGAAATGAAGGAGCCCAACAATTGTGTGGACTCAAACAACTGTGAGTCTGAATATGAGAGGTACAATGAACTACATCTAAACTGGATACACTAGGAAGCATATGGTTGGAGGGATTCCAAACACTATAGCCAATGCAGCCCAGATATCCTCAGGAAAAAAATACTGGAAGGGTTCCAAAGAGACTCACCAATGTGCTAGAGTCAGGGTACATCCAAGGTCTTCAACCAATGACTAAAAGGACCAACACCCTATACAAATCTCAATGATGCGATAATGGAGCTGAAGTTTAGCACGTGAGAAACAACCATGTTAAGGGGCATTAAGGAATCCCCTCAGATGGTCTGTAGGAACTCACCACTGATGGTAATGAGGCCAAGGTATAGGGACCTCTAGGTCATTCCTATGGAATAGATGTGTTGGCGTCAATAGAGGGAGACCTACAACTACCAAGGCAATAAGGTTTCCTTGATATGAACATGAGGGATACAACCAATATGTGATAGAATTGGACATGGGACTAAGACACTAATTGGAGATACGAGGGCCGTTGAGTAATGGGACTCAAAATTCCTTTTTTTAGAATATGACGGTAGGGATGACCTGCCAACATATGAAACTGGTCTTGAGGGAGGGGATCATATGAAAACATCATGTGGATTTTAACGAACCCAAGATGGTGGGTGCTCGTTGACGCTTTCAATTTTAGAGAGTCTGAAAACAGGAAGAAGACTCTGAGGGTGTTCTCTTTCGTATGTTAGTCCTCAAATCCAAAAAAAACATAAATGTATGCAATGGAGAACTATTCTAGCCGAAGGGACTAGAGTATTCATTTTTCATAATTAGTCCATCAGGCCCAAAAAAGGGGGAAGCATATACCGGATAAACTCCCTTTCAAATACTTTAACGAGCATGAAAGGAAGCAATATTGCTCAATGATATTTTCATTCTTTAAGGAGTTAGAAAAGGGCTTAAAAGAAACTCCATGATGGGAGTTTGTTTACAAGGATTGGCCAATGACTTACAACGGGAAAGACTACACACGGCTTTATTTCCAAATGTCAAACTACAATGAATCCCGATCATATGGGGATTCAAACGGCATGGGCTCCAAATGCAGGAGGTACTAAAATGGTAACCCATGTAAGGTAGGCTCTACTTTCGAGCAAGAGAAAATGCAATGGTGGTTGGGCTTGGCCACTTACTTGAACAGGGTGGTTTTACAGGCATAAAGGAGAAACTGGATCAATGCATAAGATACTGTGAGGGAGAATTATGACCTATATGCCAGTTAATATTTTATACCTACAAGGATCGTTTGTTGATTGAAACAAGTGGAGTTCAACACAACGTGGACCTGTACACATGGAAATTATACCAAAGCGTAAAATGTGCATCTGGAAATCAAACCAAATATATAAGTGACACGTGACCTCAGGATATGCTTGAGATAACTCATTTGTAAAAGTGGGCAAGGTTAATGACTTTCCCCTGTACTATGGGTATGGGGTTTGTGATTATGCATCACATATGTGTTGGATTGAGCGATGGGCTCACTGAAACACTAAGATAGATGTGACGGGGTAGGGTCAAAATGATTAAGCATGCCCCTTATCCCAGGGTCAAGGTAATCTATTATGTCCCCCATCTTAGAGGTGTCAATGTGGTGTGGATATTCTCTTGGAGAGATGTTGAAAAGGCATCGATCAATCGCTAGAAGGGTGTTGTACCATGAGGTTATTGGCCATGGTGGTACACTGAATTGGTGATATGATTATGGAGTATGCCCCCTGCGGGGAGGATGCCCTCGGTATTGCCAACGAGAATGAAGACGATGATGAGGAGGCAAGTTTGGGGGCGTGCCCCCATGTTGTGGACATGTGATTTCCTCATTGATAATTTGTAAGGGTCGAACAGATAGTTCGGAGGGACTCGAGTCTGTCGATGCAATCATACTAGTATGGGTTGACGATGAAGAGTCATTAGAGGATGAGATGAAACAAAAGGTATTCGTCTTGTGGGAAGAAGACTTGGGAGGATGAAATTCTTCGATGATGGTGACTTGAGACTCCAATGACAGCTTGCACAACTCATCCAGCATTGAGCGATAATCTTGTAAATCAGGGCAATGGTGGGAGTAATGGCCATAAAGGCCACAAACCACACATGAATGATTTGTACGTAACAATTTGTAACGCGAATGAGGAGGGGTTGGAACTTGAACTACTGATATGTTCTCACCATCATCTAGCATCTGTATGTGAGTGTGGAGGATGGGAAATTGTGAATAGATTTGGGTAGCATGACCTAAGACATCACAAAGAGTGCAAGGAGAAGGTGCTTGAGCTGAGGCACGAGGAGGAGGATTCATGGCTTTGTTTGCAGTTTTCAGGGTAGTGGTCTTCATAGCTTTTCCCCCAATCTTGAGAGGAGGGGGATTGGGGTTGGAGGATGTTTCTGTAGACATGCTAGAAGGTGGATGATTGGCGGTGTCAATTGGATGGACCGGTTGGAGCACGACCTGAGGGGTCATGGCGGGATTTGGTGCAGGTAAGTACCAGAAAGGAATCCCTAATGTCAGTCCTTGGAGATTCAGCATTTCCATCATGGGAATGCTAACAAATCCTGATGGTGGGAGAAAGAAGGGGATGGTGTGTATCAGGGTGGCTCCCACATGGTTGGGTACAAATGGAGGTTGAGGTTGGTATTGCCACTATGGTTGTGGTTGGGGTGTCAGCTGAACGGTGGGCTGTGATTTAGGGACTGATTTGCTCGAAGAAATAATGCATAAGTATGATATTTCAATAGTGGAAGGGGGTGGGGGTAGGTCTGTAAATGTGGTGGTCATTACATCCTCAAAATAAAGACTCGTCCCAGTCGTGGAAATCGATTGAATGGACATTCCAAGGGAATATTTTTCGACCATGGGGAGGACATTCTCTAGAGTGGCTAGCCCTTTGGGGTCATAGTAGGTAAGTTGGTCGAGTTTAACAACCTATCCCTCATGGGGGAACATCATGAGATGGAACATGGATGAGGCATCGACATTCATCACATACATGTAGCTACATCCTAAAAGAAGGTTGTAGTCGAGTTGAGTGTTAACAACTTCAATGTCAATCAGGATGGTTTTTCCATATAACTTGACAAGGACATTTGCGAGAAGACCCTATGGTTGATTTGCAAAACCATCATAAGCATGTAGTGTTATCATGGAATATTGAAATGGAGGGAACCCAATATTTTTCCACACAAAGGAGGACATAACGCATGTAGAGGCACCCTCATCGTCGATGCATCGATGTATGACCAAGTTTATGATTGATACTGGGATCTAGAACGTGATGGATGAAGTTATGCAAGGTTCGAACTAATCCAAGTTGAATGCCATCAAATGTGATTCAGATGGGTCGATCACACCTAAGGTGGACAATAATGCTTTTCATTGCACCGGACAGTTCTTTAGAATTTCTAAGGCTGACCTGGCGGCAGGGGATTGGGCCAAATCATCCATGATGTTATAGTTGGGGGTAGCTCGAGCATTGGGGTTATTGGTAATGCGATGTAAAGGGAATTTTGGGGCTTCGGGGGCCCCATTGGTCGGTGGTGGAGGGAGGCATAAATACTGGTTGAAGGGGGTAGACGCAGCAGCCTTATCTATGGGTATGGTATCGATAGCCGAACCATATTGATTACAGCATGTTTGTAGGCTAACCTCAAAAGACAATGTTAGAATATGGTGTACTCCTGACTCGGGTAGTTGACTCGAAGACGTGGCGTATATAATTGGTGGTTGTTTGGTGACAACCCCTTGTGTGGGTAGGGGGTTCTATAACACCATTGGTTGTGTGGTTGGTTGTGGAGGATTAGGATACACTTGCAGGGAAGCATTGGCCTCCCAGTGGTTAGCCTCATCCCATAGCTGGCGAGATTTGGCCAAATGGGGACACTGATGTGTATAGTGTCCATAGACACCACATAAAGAACATGGGTGATTGGTTCGATGTTGTAGGTTATTTCCTTCCTTGGGTGGTTGATTGGGGTTATGATTGGCAGGGTTCGCACCATTATTATCCAGAGGGTTAGGAGGTTTTCCACCCCCTCCCTGGTATGGGTTGTTACCACAATTATTACATCTTCTCCTATTGGGTTGCCCTTGCTGATTTTGGGGGCTGGTTGGGTCTGGTCCTAGTTCTGCTGGGCATAAACTTGTCCTTGAGGGACAAGAAGAGCTTGAGTTTGGGTAGGTGTAGGAGTGGTCGGCGATGGATTGGTTCAAGGGTAGTAAGCGGTAGGATTTGAGGCTATAGGGACATATGATGGTGTCTCTCTGGAGTGAGTCGTTGTGCGTGAGAGATCAGGGCCACATCTCATCGTGGATTGCGCAGCACTAAGGGTGGGGTTATACACAAGAGTTGGTGCAGGGGGTAAAGGCACGTAGGGCCTGTCGATAGATGCAATGTGAACGATGACACCATCAGTGGCATGGGATTCCCTTGACGTATCTCTCCTAGAGGAATCATTGCAAGGGGCGTTAGGAATAATCGTATATAGATAGCTTGATTGGGCGTAGATAAGGTCAAACTACTGGACTTTGAGGATGTCCTCTTATTCAGTATCGATACGTTTTGATGCCACATCCTTGGCAATAGTTGGGGTAAGAAACTTCATGAACCAATCTAAAAATATTATGTCGTCCAATTTGATCTTACATAAACTTCGGAGTCTACGCCACTCATTGATATGGTTCGTGATATGGGTGGTCGTAGTCTGTCTACAAGAAAGAAGGATCTCAACACCAACATCATAACGAACTGCTAACTAGAAAAATTACAGGAAACTTGAGGCTAGGGATGCAAAGGTGGAAACCGCGCCATGGGGTTGATCGATATACCACTTGGTCACAACATCAATGAATGTTCATTGTAACAGGCTTAGTTGAATAGAGTCGTCCACTATAGAGTTAGAGGAACACCACAAGTGGAAGGAAATAATATGATTCTAAAGGTCCCCACCACCCTTCCCTTCAAACTTAGGGATGTCCAAGGCGAGCTTGATGCGCATGCGAGTCCATGTAGGGTCATCTCGAATAGGGTCATTGGTTAATATAGCCATTTCAGGAAGGTTAATATTGGCCATGAATGGAAAACTAGTAGGAGGATGTTACATGGTAGAGATGACCTGCGTGTTGGCCATAGCAGTGATCATAGGGCCACCTTGACCAAAAGGTGGATGGGTAGTGGTCGTCATGGGGGGGGACCGTGGAACAAACCGCAGGGACTGGTGTAACCTAGAAGGAGGGGCCAATGCCCATGAGAATAACTCCAGTGACTGGGGGGGCTATATTCATAAGGGGGGGATGCTACCGGAAGGAAAGGATCCAGTAGTGGTATGAACTATGGTCATAGGAATGGGCCTACTACCGGTGGGTATAGACCCAGTGACTGGATGTAGTGTAGTGGTGGGGGTAGGTCTAGTGGTGTTGGGAATAATTGTTCTCCTAGATCCAACGATTAGAATGGAGATCGTAGTGGCAACAAGGATGTTATTGTTCCCACAGTCAACTATCCCTCCATAGAATGGGTTAGGATTTGTGACGTCCATGGGGCTATGTGGTGTCGAATGTATCAGTGACTTTGATTGGGAGGAGTTAGAAGTGAAATAAGGGTCCTCGGGAAAAAGTTTTGGAGACAATGATGTGCACCTAAGGGGTGCATGACTAGTGGGGTCTAGTGGACTGTGTTGTGGTGACTGCCTCCGTAGTCTACGGGAGTATCTCGGGGGATCAATGGTGAAAAATGTATGTGTGTTGAAGAGGTAGAGGTGTAAAAAATGGCTCACAAATCCTAGTGCAACCGAGTGTGCAAGAGGAGAGATCAAAATAAAAGGGGCACTCAGGCCAAAAACAAGCTCAAAAAACCTGATGCAACAGGTGAGAGCAAACAAAGTGGTCATACTACCAACAAGAAACACTATATATCAAAAGAAAATGACCCATGAACCTATGGGGTATGGATGCAAGCAGCTTCCTAGCTAATAGATGGAAGCCCACACAAATCGTATCCTCTGCAGGGTGATGAAATCCGCAGTTAGACGATATGAGATGGAATACCAAAGTGGATAAAGGATATCCCCCTACCAAGAGGGATCCTAGGTATAAGAGCCCTAGAAAATGCTGGAAAATAAGCTACCTCATTCATATCATGTCCAAAAAAGGTGTCCCGCGGCTTCAGTCCTTTGGTCGTTGCACACCTGGTATGATATCCAACATGTGCAACGAGGAAAACGAGTTGGTGTCCTTCAATACAGAGTGGAGAGCGGCATTCCACATAGACTTCCGAAACCAATCTTTCCACTTGCACTCCTAGAGGAGAGTCCCCCTGACAAATCGGTGTCAACCATGCTAATAAATACTAGAGGATTTTGGTTCCCTAGTCGACAACCACTATGACTAAGATAAAAATGGAAGAGAGGTGTTGTTTGGATTCCTAACCCGAATGCCATACCTAGCTACCAGATTCTTTTAATCCTCAAGTGAGCTTAAATGTGTTTTTGAATAATGTAAATTTTAGGCTCATCTTGGGGTTATGGACCAAGCGTTGATACTTAAGGTGTGTGATGTGTGCACATGTGGTGTGTACCCAAGTAGCCAGATATGATGCTAAAAATAAATTATGAATTGTAATGAGAAATAATAACAAATAAACAATTAGATAAAAATATATGTAATTCTACGAAACATTTCCTAAATCTAATTGCATATTTGGATTCCTTGTTCAAATACACCCAATTTAAAAAAAAACAAATTGTCCCAAACAAAGTTCGAGAGAGGGAGATATGGGCATTTCTGTAAAGTTAGTCACAGCAGATCTAATGAACAAATAAATCAGTCACAACAGATGAACATAGAAGAAATGGTGCAAAACTGTGCAAAACATGCAGCAGTGCTCTCTATCCCAGAAAGGGTGAATGAATTACAATAGAATACAATTTTCTGTCAATGAGCAATTCGAATTGACTAAGTAGGCCATTCGAATCACTGAATAGAGTAGCTTGACTCTATCTAGGAGACCTCATCAATCATCGGTGGTGCTCATCAATCACAATAACCAGTCATCCAGGTGTCAAACTGAGTCTAACTGAGTGTAATAAATGTAACTGAAGTGTGTAGCACTGATATAGGATCTGGAGGCTCAGTGGGGGCGCATGGGAGGCTAACTGAAGTCAGAACAAGTCACCTAATCAAACTGGAGGTCAAACGGAAGTGATACAGTCAGTCGGGAGTGAAACTAGCCTCAAATCAGGGAGAATCGGAGCTAACTGAATGTAACTGAAGTGGAACTGCAGTGGTAGGTGAACAAGTGCGCCCTTCTCTGGCAGTAGGTGAGAAGTGGGTGCCTTTCAGCTTAGGAGGGCTAAAACTCTGTGGTAGGTGGCTCCCGGGTGCTAGAAGAAGGTGGATAAGGTGCTGGAGGCATCAAACTGGTGACTGGGATGCATGCCTGTGCATGCAGAATCCTGAAATAGATCATATCCTGAAATAGGAATCCTGAAATAGATAATATCCTGAAATAGATCATGCAAGATCCTGAAATAGATGATGTATCCCGAAATAGATGATGTGGATATCCGAACACCCCCCCTCAAGCTAGACTATGATGTGCCAACTAAAATAATGTGGGGCCCTGGTAACTAAGACCAAAGGTCACCCCAATACAATAATAATCCAAACTAATAACAGTAAATAAACCAAGGAAATGGGGAAAACCTCATGGGAAAAATACCCCCCCTCAAAATGAACTGTAACACACCAAAAGTTTTAACTACTCCAAACTCAAATAGATATGTCTGGAGGTATCTTACTCTTGGGAGTAAATGGATTATGCTCCAAAAACATGTGCTTGAATTCTCCATCAGTGGATGCAAGCGAATGTGGAGACTTTATGAACTTGCTCTTCATACCGAAAATGGTGAGAACAAATCTGAAAATATGAGGATGATCCTGGAACCTGTGATTCGAACCAAGTGAGGTAGGAATAGCTCCAATCGGATCAAATAGATCTTGAAACTTGAACTTCTTATCAATAGAAGTTAAATCAGCTCCAAAAATAGATGAATGGTTTCTTGAGATCTCCTTTGAACCAACAAGGGTGAGATCAAAACCAAAATCAGCAAAAAGTGCATGAGAATTGAACTCAAGCGAATGGTAGTGCTCTTCATCTTCATTAAAACTCTGAGAAACTTTGCAAATGATAGATAATAAGTTTATAGAAGGCATGCAATCAAGGAGGGCGAATGCTTCACCTCCAAAATCAGATTTTACCTCCAAAACATCAAGTAGATCATTATTCCGCATGCCGACAAACTCATGTGAAAGAGAGGATTCAAGAACCTCTTCGGAATCTAGAGTATGAGCTTGTTTATCTTGCTCAGAATTCGAAATAGAAGACTTTGAGAGAATGAGTGTTGAATCTACAGTTTCTTCTTCATCTTGAACAATTGTTGAGGCCAACACATGATCGGAAAGAACACATAAGGAGATCTCACTGAGCTTGTTCCCCAAAAGACTAGCATGATCCTCTTCTTCCTGCTTTCCAAATTCTCTGTCAAGTTGGACCCATAGATCACTTGGATTTTCAGCAAGCTTAATGAGGTAGCGCATACAAGGAGACATAGCAAGACATATTGCTCCAAAAGCTCTATCACAATCATTGAGCCAATCATTCTTCTCTTCATCGGAATCAAAATCTCTTGTATTACCAATGCACATATCAAAAAGACATTGTCTCTTCAAGAATGCAATCATCTTTGGTTTCCATTCATCATAGTTGAATGGAGTAAGAATATTTTGTGAAGAAGAAGTCTCCATCTTTTCATTAGCGAATGCACATGGAGGAAGTAAGAAACCTGCAAATCACATAAAAACAACCACAATAAGGTCGAACAATCCACCCTTTGAGAGTTGCATCACACCTGGGATTGGATTTCAAGCAATGTTGAATAGGTCCAATGTATCAGATCCAGGAATTATGTGGTAACTCAAGCTTCTGGAGTGGTATTGGAATATTTTTCAAGCTTTGCATGCACAGGAGCGAATTCCCTTGAGATATCTCATGCCAAACTTTTTGCAATTTTTAGCAATTCAGTCAAATCTTCTTGTATAAACACCTGTAGAAAAGAGATCTTGTCCCTGCAATGGCTCTGATACCATGTAAAGTTAGTCACAGCAGATCTAATGAACAAATAAATCAGTCACAACAGATGAACATAGAAGAAATGGTGCAAAACTGTGCAAAACATGCAGCAGTGCTCTCTATCCCAGAAAGGGTGAATGAATTACAATAGAATACAATTTTCTGTCAATGAGCAATTCGAATTGACTAAGTAGGCCATTCGAATCACTGAATAGAGTAGCTTGACTCTATCTAGGAGACCTCATCAATCATCGGTGGTGCTCATCAATCACAATAACCAGTCATCCAGGTGTCAAACTGAGTCTAACTGAGTGTAATAAATGTAACTGAAGTGTGTAGCACTGATATAGGATCTGGAGGCTCAGTGGGGGCGCATGGGAGGCTAACTGAAGTCAGAACAAGTCACCTAATCAAACTGGAGGTCAAACGGAAGTGATACAGTCAGTCGGGAGTGAAACTAGCCTCAAATCAGGGAGAATCGGAGCTAACTGAATGTAACTGAAGTGGAACTGCAGTGGTAGGTGAACAAGTGCGCCCTTCTCTGGCAGTAGGTGAGAAGTGGGTGCCTTTCAGCTTAGGAGGGCTAAAACTCTGTGGTAGGTGGCTCCCGGGTGCTAGAAGAAGGTGGATAAGGTGCTGGAGGCATCAAACTGGTGACTGGGATGCATGCCTGTGCATGCAGAATCCTGAAATAGATCATATCCTGAAATAGGAATCCTGAAATAGATAATATCCTGAAATAGATCATGCAAGATCCTGAAATAGATGATGTATCCCGAAATAGATGATGTGGATATCCAAACAATTTCAAATATGTGAATTTTGGGTCACACGGTGCACCTAGGGCGTGCTTTTCTGGGGGGGAAGCACGGTTGGGGCACACTTTTTGAGGCTAAAGGTGCACCCTAGAGTGCGCCTATTGGAGTAAAATTTGTACCCTAGCATGGAAGAGGCAGGACGCACTTCTCGAAGGAAAAAAATGTGCTCTGAGGAGCGAAACAGGGTCCGACAGACGCATCCCACGCCAAAAAAACAAATTTTTAAAATGTACTGCGTTGGAATGAGCCAAACTTGCAAGTACCGGTCGGTTTCCTATGTCAAAGCTGACAGAAAGACTCATACGGCTCTAATAACAAAAGTAAATGGCCATGCAAGTGAAAAAACAAAAATGAAAAACTTGGAAAAGCTACTAGCCTAACCAAACCACAGATCGATGGAGATCGACAGAGTTGGAATCGCCAAAACTGTATCTAGGTTAGTCATGCTAGCTGGTGCAAAAATACACCTACTAAGACTTGTGGAAATATTAGTAACCGTTCAAAAATTGTGGTGCATGCATGCGGTAAAAGACAGCAAATAATGGTAAATAAAATTTAACTATATGGTAAGCAAATGCAGAAAATAAAACTAAGCTAAATATTTTTCATCCTTTCACACATAGGAGAGAGTAGGGAAAGAATATTTTTTTTTTTTTTATATAAATGGAAAAGAATAAAATTTTGAGAGTTACCTCCAATAGAATGAGTGGAGGGCCCTTGCAGAATGTTGAAGTAGTGAGTCCTTAGTCTCCGAGTAGTTTCGGATTGTTCTCCACATAGGTGTGACTAATGGTAGCCAAAACTCACAATGGGTGAAACTAGAAGTCAAATGGAGGCTTCAAGGGTTTCTAGTGACATTTTGGCAGAGTGACGATAAGGTAATGAGTGAATGTGTATAATGAGATCCTTCACCATATATTTATAGAAATATTTTCCCAAGGTTTCTTGCCCATGGTATTAAGAAAACCATAATATTAGATCTTGGTTTTGGGTGGAAGTTTAGGGTTTTCCCTCCTTTTTTACTTTTTGAATGTTTTTCCTCATTTTTCCTTTTTTCTTTTATTTTTTTCCTTTTTTGGGGAATTTTCCATATTTTGGGGGATAAAGCCATTTTTCCCTATTTTGGAGAGGGAAAAATAATTATGAGCCAATTTGTGGGTTTTTGACTTAGGATTTGGTAGTTAGTGAAATATTTTAATGGAGAAAATTAAGGAATGTCGTGATGTCACTAGGGGATGAACATGGTGAGGAATTTTTTGGTGTTAACACTTGATTATAGGGTTCTGATACTCCATCGGATATAATATTTTGGAATTGTATATTGGGGCATTGGAGGATAGGTTATGGGGTGTATCCCGATAAGTTTGGGGCGATTGGAGTAACTAAAGAAAAAAGGTCTCTTTGGATAAGTATTTTGTAGAGTGTCTATGAGAGGAGGCAATCATGATCCTGATATCACAAGTTCTATGAAATCGCTCTAATCAAAAGCTTGTCAGGGTAGACATATCCGTTTTTTCAGAAGAGTGCATCAGAGATCACCTCGATCATGTATTTCCAATAGGGAATGTCGAGGTAAGTCTATCGGAGGGGCAAGAAAGAGGTATGGAGAGATATTTTGATGGGGAAAGTATAACAAAAATATTTTTGGAAATTTTCATTAGAGATGTGAGACTGTTGTATCGGGGAATATCTCGGCAAGGTAAGTCCGTTACAATAATATCAGAGTATGTTCATCAGTAATGTGGAAAATGTGTCTTAGGTAATTCCCCAATGGGGTAATTCCAATCCAATATTTCCGAGGTATCACTTGTCGGAGTTTAATAGAGCATATATTGGACTATTATCCTGAGGATAGGATTTATCGAGGGGATATCATCAAGGTATCTGTAATGTCCCCATTCAAATAAGTGCATAGTAAGACAATCCCATCAATCCTACTAGTTTCCTAGGTTGGATGGGCACATGTGGGATGGTAATAAGGAAGCTAATAAATGATATTTAGACATTAGAAGGGTTCAAGTATTTAATAAATATGATGAATAAATAAATTCAAGAGAAATTATAGGTGGCAAGTGGTTTTGGAGACATATGGAGGTGGTGGGACCCACACTAGCTTGATTTTTCAATGACACATGGCAGCTCTCTCTTGCCAATTCAAATTCATGGGAAGGTGAACACTCTTGGGTGAGTTGGTAAGTCATAACACATGGCATTGAGCATCTTAGGTCGAAATGGGATGGAATAGTAACCTCCATGGGAGAGGAAGAGTCAAATTGGAGACTAGTGGACACTTGGGCTAGATTCCCTAGTTTTATGACAACAATAATGAAGCATCTATGACATTTATGACAAAATTCAGACCTGACTTCTTACACCTGACCATTATGAAATGTCAGCCCCAAAAATAGGCTCAAGGAAGGCGCTCATGGAGTTGGAGGAATCTAAAGAGACTCAAATTCGAATTTGGGAGAAGATGGAAGGTTGGAACTAGGAGACAAGTGGCAAATGAGGAATATTTTCTAAATGGAAAATTATTGAATCTATTGAGAGGATTTCGACCCCTTGAAGGCTAATGTTGGTTATAAAATGTAGAAATCAAGTATGAGAATGGCTTTTGATGATTTGAGAAAAAATTGCATTTGTGAAGAGAGAACTAGTGGATGACTAGTTTCTTGCCTTAACCAATTTCGAGGGTGAAAGATTCCCATCCAAGTTGGTGTTTGGATAGGCCACTCAGGTCTTTCATGGTGCTTTAATGGAATTTTATTTGCAGGTATCAGCTACAAGAAGTTTCATGGTTTGGTTTAGTGCAGCACTTTCTCTCCACCATTTCCAATTTTGAAGGCATATTCGGGCTCCTTGAGGGATTGCACTTTGGGTGAGATCTTGCACTCATTGGGAGAGCTTCATATGATATTTTTCTGATTGTAATAGCTTCATATCCTCTGTTCTTCATATTCAGAAACTCTCAGGTCGAAATACCCATTGAATGTATGCAAAATTATTGATTAATGAGCAAACAATGTCCGTTTCCCCAATGCTTTGATGTATGACACTATAAGGTTGATTATTTCAAATGGATGGATGATTGTCTGATATATTTGTGATTAATATACTGCCATGGATATATTCTACAAGTTTCATGTACTGTACTTGAGCATTTGAAGCATTTTTACTCAGTTTGTTTGTATTGAGAGGTGAAATAGTGCCATTTCCCCAAGGGTCGAATTGGGGGTTTTTGCTGTTGAATGTGAGAGAGTTAGAACAGTAGTAAAAATCAATTAATAGTGCATATGAGACCTTAATCACATACTTAACACATTACATACCTCTGTTCATAAATTCGTGGGAGTTTGGAGGCATTTGGAAGGCCATTTGCAGTGTTACCCCGGGGGGATTTGATGCACAAATTACTAGTCAGAATTACCTATATTGATCAGAATACAAATCAAGTTTACAGCAGTATTTGGAGGGCCATAAAACATCCCTGAACCTAATATTCAAGTCTAAATACCATTCATACACTCATATAGAATATTTGGGAGTATTTGGGTTGATTGGAGGTCAAAACAGTAAAACTAGTCAAAGGTCGAAATTGGGGAAAAAGTGGAAAAATTGGCATTTTAATAAAATTTTGAAAAAGGGTCATTACAATATCAAAAATTTATGTCAAGAAATATGTCAATAAAGAAGGTCTGATTTCAGGTTAATCCCATCGGAGATGCAAAAAGGTTGTATCGAAGGATATCCCGATGAGGAATGTCCAACGAGACGATTTTGATATTGTTAAGGTTGATTCTAAGTATCTTGATACACTTGGTCGGATGAATTTCAGTTAATGTTTTGTTTGAAGGATCATTTGTTTTGAGGATTAAGTTGTGGAAATGAGATCAATCTTAGGAAGGTTAAGCCAAAAAATTAAGCTTATTAAACAGGCTATGAGTTTGAAAATATTTAGACAACTCCAAACTCTGAGTCCCATTTTCCCTTATTCATACTTAGCCATAAATTTTAATAAAGGGCGCCCATAAATTTCACCTTTAGGGTGGAAGTAATTCAATGGGTGTTATTGTGGGAACAACAAATACCTAACAAAGAGTAATTATATATCACAAGATGAATTTATTACTTGCCAAGTTATGGGAGAAGAGTCTCCAAAGACTGATATCATTTTTTATTCCTTTGCTTGTAGAACCAATAAACCTTGGTACAGAGCAAGGACTTCTTTTATATTGCTCGTCATCACTCCTAAACCCTACAAAATTTGTATTTATTTCTTTCCATTAGGGTGAATGATAAACCCCTCATACACCTACTACCCCGTGTTTACATTTTGATTCTCCATCAAAATAGAAAATATAGGTTTTGATACCTGCCAACCACCTATGAAACTCTGGCACGTCTACTATTGCACTTTCCAGGAATGGTCAATATTGTTGGGTCATTTGTATATAGATTTGGACTTAAGGATTTTCCAACAAGAATATATTTCATCCAAGTATTGTCCTCCACTCCTAAGACTACCTCAAACATCCCCCTTTTTCATTTACTAAAAAAAACCTTGGTCCATAACTCCATTGACTTCATCACTATTAGGAAATTGGTTGGAGACTCATGTCTATAAAATGATCTTGTTTCGAGTGATTTAACCTTCCAACATAGATATTTTAGGAGTGCCTTCTAGGACCACTTTAGGAGAGGATTCCAAAGAAAATTCCTCTAGTACCTAAGATGCCAATTCACAAACATTTATTTCCAACTTTGCAAAATAGCAATTTCAATTCCCAAGTCCACCATATATGTACACTACACATGTGTGGTGAATTCACACTCCATAAATTTTTACATTATTCCTCTTCTACTTGACACAACCTTTTATATGAAGGACACTATGTTCCTATTCTCCAAATATTTCTAATAGATAAAATCTTAACTTGTACCAATGTCCAACAAAAATATTGGTCTTTGGGAGACTATATGAATGTTGAATGTGATTCAAAATAGAGGATCAAGGAGGTTGTTCCAAATCAGAAATATAGAGATTTCATCCTATTTTTACAAAGTAAAAAACACCCAAAGAACCCCAATCTCTACAATCCAAGAGTGAGATTTTTATAGGGGAGAAACTTGTCTCGTTGTGAAAGTAAGAGACGGAATTCATCACTAATATGAGCTAGTGGTGAAATAATTTTATTATTTTTCCAACTACCATCATTATCCCAATAAAAAATATCAAATAACGTATTAAATCTATTGATTGAAATCCAAACTCGAATAGCCCTTAGAACTGTAATAATAGACAATGTATCCCTTCCCAAAATACTATCATTCCATAAATTTATCATTTTTCCATCTCTGCAAAACCATGTTAGAAGATTATCTGATGATGTGCACCACAACCTTTCATAACCTCCACACATTGGAATCCTCTGAATATTGGTGAAAATGATCAAAACATCACTCTCATTTTTCCTCCAAATACCTTCTATGTAAGGAAATATTCCACTGTGCATTCTCACCATCAACTAGCCTCTACAATATTTTGGCTCCCAAAGCTAAATTCATAATCTTAGGATTCATAAGATAAGTTAATAAGTTTTTCCTCCTTGCCATGGAAATTCCTTGCTTCCCCTTTCTAATTGATCCATAATACATATGGGTTCTAGCATTACAAAACCTTGATATAATGACCATGAAGATAAGATCAACTTGACCAAAATGATGCAACTAGTTGGGATAAACCACTGAGAACCCCAAATATGCATATTGTTCTTAATTTTTTGAATTATGGGAATATCATTAGTTCTAGGATGCAACAGACATAATTATGCATAACATAAATATAGAATAGTAAAGCAAACCATAAAATCATGTACAACATAGACACCATGATTTTATCCTGGAAACCCTTAACAGGAAAAAACCAACAGAAGATATTCATTATGCCCCTTGTCCAAATAGTCCAAGGCATGGTTGCGTAATTTTTAAACCTGTGAAGAGAAACAAAGCATACATATTTGTTTAAGCAAAATAGAGATTACACCACAACATTCACACATAATACACAGAGATTTACCCTGGAAACCCTTAACCAGGAAAACCAACAAAACTTAGAGCTGCACCTATTATTTTCTCATTATGATTATTAACCACTCACAATACAAATATAGGTATTTCGCAGTATCAAGAACCCTAATCTGTTAACCCGGATTAGAAATAGACTCCCAATCCCTTAACTGAGATTAAATTACATATTTTTAGAAAAACCCAAAAATAGGCCCAAAATAGCCCAAAATTTTTGAACTCACTTCGCTCATATAGGAAATGGGATAATGCCCATTTTTTATGTCCACTTTACGGAAGGGGGAGGACTTCGACACACACCCTGATAACCCCTCTCGAGCCAGCGCTACATGCAACGCCTGGCGCATACGGTAGAGCACTAGATGGTGGGGATCATCAGGTGCACATCGATCGCGCACCTTCCCACACACACATGCAAAGAATATAACAAATATCCAACATTCGCCAACATGTTGTTCTCTTTTCATATAGGAGGAACAATATTTTATTGGATCAGCAATCCAAGGCACAAATTCCTATTGCTTCTTTACACCAAGAGAACTTCTCAGTGCTCACATATTTTGTCAATGAATCTGCAACATTCTTCAAAGTGTCAACTTTATCCAGTAACACCTTTTTGCTTTCAGCTATGTCTCTTACAAAGTGATATTGTACATCAATATGATTCGTTCATGAGTGATAAGTAGTGTTATTTGCTAGGAAGATTGCACTCTAACTGTCACAACCTAACCTTACATCTTGTTGTTAAAACCCAATGTCCGAACACAATCTCTAGAACCATACAGCTCTTTACTTGCATGAGTGGCTTACATGTATTTAGCTTCTGTAGTTGGAAGTACCACTATAGACTGTCTCTTACTCATCCAACTAATAGCACCTACAAATAGTTTAAATTCATACCCACTTGTAGATATTCTACAATCCAAATATCCAACCCAGACAGCATCAACAAAGCCATGTACATTCAACACTCTATGCTATATAATTCTTCCTTGATAACAAATTGCACTATCTGTTGTTCCATGCAAATACCTAAACACTCTCTTCACAATTGTCCAGTGATCCTTTCCCAATTTTTACATGTACCTGCTCAAAACTCCCACTCCATGGGCAATGCCTGTTCTAGTGCATACCATGGCATACATCAAACTTCCAATTGCACTAGCATAAGGAACATGGGACATGTCTTCTTTTTCTTCTTCATTCTCAAGACATTGTTCTACATATAATCTTACACCTATAGGAATAGGAACTTTTACTGGTTTACATTCCTAAATATTAAACCTGTGCAGTATTGTTTCAACATATTTTCTTTGGTTCAGCCAAAGTTTCCTTTTTGCATGGTTTCTCTTGATCTCCATACCCAAGATAAAATTGGAAACACCAAGATCCTTCATGTCGAACTTGGAGGATAGTTGCATTTTCACCTCCTTGATAACCTTCATGTTGTTTCCAACCAACAACATGTCATCGACATACAACACTACATAAACAAAATATTTTTCAACTTGCTTGCAATAGACACAGTGATAAGCTTTACTTCTCACAAATCCCAGTCTCAATATGTATGTGTCGAAATTATGGTACAACATCCTTGGAGACTGTTTTAGACCATAAAGGGAGTTCTTCAGCTTGTAAACCAGCTCCTTCTTACCCTTTACTGTAAATCCTTCAAGTTGCTTCATGTAGATTTCTTCTTCCATGTCCCTGTGTAGGAACAATGTCTTGACATCCATCTTCTCTACTTCAAGATCAAAAGTAGAAACAATAGCAAGAAGGAATATGATAGAATTTAATTTTGTGATTGGATAAAATATTAAACCAAAATCAATTCCCTCTACTTGAGAATATCCCTTTTCTACCAAGCGGGCTTTGTACTTCTCCACTTTACATTATGCATTCAACTTCTTTTTAAACAGACATTTGTTGCCAACGACTTTTCTTCCAGTTGGTAACTCAACTATATATCAAGCTTCATTTTTGTCTAAGGAATCCATTTCTTCAACCATGGCCTTCTTCTAGAGATCACTATCCTCCGAATCAATAGCTTCCTTCACATTTCTAGGATCAACATTAGTAATAGATAAAGCAAAATTAGACCGAAAAATCGGGAGGGAATACCTTGCTAGTTTCCTTCTTTCTCGAGATGATATCCTCAAAACTGGGGTATGAGGATCTTCTTCTTCTGATTTGGCTTCTTTTGTTGAGTCAGATTCTTCATCTTCTATTCAAACTATATTTTCTCTGGTTCCCTTTCCATTGGAGTCCCTTCTTGTCTGGAAACTTCTTTGACCTCTCTAAACACAACATCTCGATTATAAACAATCTTCTTAGTTACAATATTCCAAAGATTATAACCTTTCATACCATATTTATAACCGATAAAGATACACTTTTCAGCTTTATTATCCAACTTACTCATTTTCTCCTATGGAACATGTACATAAGCATCACAGCCAAAACATTTCATATGTTTAATAGATGGTTTCTTACCAGTCCATACCTCATGTGGATTTTTGTCAACCAATGCTGATGTGGGTGGTCGATTTACCAAGTAACATGCAATATCCACTGCCTCTGCCTAGAATTCTTGTCCTATCCTAGCACTGCTAAGCATGATCCTTTCCTTTTCCATCAGTGTCCTATTCATCCTTTCTGTGACTCCATTCTATTGAGATGTGTATGGAGTATTCTTTTTCCTTGATATACCACACTTATTACAAAATTCCTCAAATTCATTCCTGCAGAACTCTCCACCGTTATCTGTCCTCAACACCTTTTTTCTTTTATGTCTGATTATCTACAAGAGCCTTAAATTCTTTAAACTTAGCAAATACTTCATATTTATTTCGAAGGAAAAAAATCCAAGTGTTCCTTGAGAAATTATCTATAAATGAAACATAATACATAGATCTATCTAATGATGTAACATGAACAGGTCCAAACACATAACTGTGTATTAACTCTAAAATTCCCTTTGTTATTGTAGCACTAGATGCAAATCTTACTCAATTTTTTTTCCATATATGTAATGCTCACAACAATCAAAATCGAGTGTGCAATCAAACACACCTTCAACGATACCTTTACCTTGTAATGCTTGAAGGCCCTTTTCTCCAATATACCCCAATATTTGATTCCATGGCACTGTCTTTCCTCTAGATGTAGTCAGGGTTTTGTCTTCTTTATATCCTCCCTCGGGAAAAACAGAACTATTAAATTTCGATGATGGTGCTTCCCAATAGTTTGTATAGATTTCCAAACCAAACTCCCCTCATCAATACCATCGATCCTCAAACCATTTTGCATTTTCCATTTTCACACACAGTCTGTACACCAACATCATCCATATTTCTGAAAGATATCAAGTTTCTCACTAGATTTGGAATGTGCAATACTCCAAGGAGATTTTTTATCCTTTCATCCTTGAGTTTCAACTTGACTCTTCCACTTCCAATGATATTGGTCAGTGAATCATCTCCCAAGAAGACATATCCTCCATTGTACTTTCCATATTCATAAAACCAATCCCTATGAGAGGTCATATGACTTGACACACCTAAGTCAATCAGCCATATATTACATTATGAATGATTACCCATGGAAGCTAGGTACACATCCCCTCCTTCTTCTAAGGAGGTCTTCGCCTCTGTGGAAAGGGTGTCCTCATATCCCTTCGCTTTCTCCACATTCTTAGATCTACAATCATTTTTATAGTGCCCAACTTTACCACACTTCCAACACTTCCTTATAAATTTTCCTAGGGATTTAGATCTACAGGCTTAGACTTAGATCTCCCCCCAGATCCCTTATTTTTGTTTCTCTCTATAATACCCTTATTTTGACCCTTAGGTTTTATTGGCTTCAATGTAAATATTGTATAAATGCAATGTGTGTTTTCCCTAGTGTGGATCTCAAGGCCAAGGCCCCACTAGTGGATGCTTAGGTTTATTTGCATAGGAAAGTATTTGATATTCTGATAATCCATGTGTTGTTAACCCATGAGATATTGTAAATGATGTAATTATTAAATTTTGCAATGAAATACAAAGAAAAATGGCTAAGGAGGAAACGAATGAGAAGGGGCCATTTGTATCCACTAGGAAGAGGTTAGGGGGTTGTGGGATTGGAACCCATGCTTCCACATGTCAATTTGTGAACCTGTTTGACTCCCCATGCTGACATTTAATTCTATTGCAAGAGGTTGGTTGAGAAGACCTGTTCATGAGGTCGATTGAGTATGGAGCAGCCTTGAGATCCATATGGCAAGGTATGGCTCTATTTTACTTGTCCCTTAAGCCATTCTACACCTGGGAATTCACTCAACTTGATCCCTATCCCATTTTTGACCAACAACCCAATTCATCACGCATTACAGAGAACTGAGTAGGAAGGAGAGAAAAAGAAAAATAAATCGCAATTCAGTGAAAAAGCCGAATTTGCAGAGCTGGGGATACAAAGAAATCCTGCATAGGGAGTGAAGTCAGGGCTGGTAAATCCTTGGATCAAACCCAAAGATGAATTACAGAGTGTGAGAAGCTTAGTGAAGTCGTGAGAACACTTAGATCTGTTTGCATAGGACAGAGTTGCGGGGAAAATCTTAGGCCGCAACCCTGTGAAGAGCCCAGCTTGAATAACAGAGAAGAAGGTCAAACATATGATTGGAACTTTTTGATAAACCCAGTGAAGGCTGAAATATCATGAAAGCAGTAGTTTGGACCTTTCTATGCCCATCCTGAAGAGCACTGCAGGGAAGGGGCCCCGAGGGACTGTGCAGAAGAGAAGGGGGCCTTCCTTGTGTTGGGTGAGGTAGGAAATGTGGGTTCCATGTCTATTGAGTAATTTGAGATTCCTGTAGCTTTGTGGTTGAGCTCACTGGCTTAGCATCATCCTCCCTATTCCCTTGTATGCTTGATAAACCCAATTGTAGGTTGGCTTAGCATTGGGATGGAACCTTGACTGTGAGAGATCCTATTTAGACATCCTTAGTGGATACACAGCCCAGCTCGTGGGTGGTCTCTCAGCTAAAAGAGTATAGCCTGGACAGAGACCTAAGGTTGGGTGGAATGCTTCTCTCACTTAGTCAGTTGCTTGGACAGCTACAGTTCAAACATAAGTGCTCCTTGTGGTGTTAAATGATGATATTTCATGTGTTATGTCTATTTGTTATGTTCAAGTTATTTGAATGAATGGTTACATGAAATTGATCAGTAGGAAGGTTATGTACAAGCCTGAGTATGAAGCAGATGCATGTTTGATTTTTTAATCATTTGATTGTGTTAATGTGTTGCTAATATTGCATGTCGTAGATGCATTGATTGGATTTAACTTCATTCATTATATGTATTTGTGATACATTCCGTACACATTTAGATAGACTGTATGGCCTCACCTTGAGTTGGGGAAGGAATTAGATATCCCTTGTGGTGTTTTATGACCCCTCTATGGGTTAGGTGAAGCGGGAAGTCATGTAAGAAGGCAGGTAGAGTCCCTTGCAGAAGGGTAAAGGAATATAGAGGAGGTTATGGACAATGTTTCAATTGGAAAAATGACGATTTTAGAGTCCTTGGCTGTGGTAAGGCATTAGACTAGTGCATAGAGCTCTACAAGAGCTTTCCAATGGTACCAGACTTGTCCAATTTGGCCCAAGGATGAAGAAGCTATAAGCTAGAGAAGTTTGCAGGTGCAGGGGACTATGGTCTCGACCTTCTGCATCGGCAATGCGGATTACGGAGGTCAGGGACCGACCTTCCGCATTGGCAATGCGGATTGTGGAGGTCGGGGACCGACCTTCCGCATCTGTAATGCGGATTGCGGAGGTCACAGACTGACCTTTGGAATTGCATGGTTATACTTCTGCTTTTCGAATCCTCAAAGTGGATTGCAGGTTGCGGGAGTCGGAAGGGATATTTCCACAGGGTTGGCGCGGGGGAATTCTGACCTTCCACATCCGCAAGGCAGATTGCGGATTGTGGGAATTGGAAGGCAATTTCCACGGGGTTTAGCGCATTGGATTTTTGACCTTCTACATCCGCAAGGCGGATTGCAGATTGTGAAAGACAGAAGGTGGTTTTTTCCCCGGGTTACTAAATGAGATTTTTGGTTTTCGACATCTGCAAAGCAGGTTGCGGATTACAGAACTGAAGAGGATTAAATTCTCCAGGCTGGCGATTTGAGGATTCTAAATTCTGAGTTTCGCATGTGGATTGCGGAATTGCGGAAGTCAAATGGGTAATTTTCGAGGCCGTGAATTGACTTCCGGCTTCCGACTTCTGCATTGTGGATTGCGTAAGTCAGGAGCGTTATTTCTTCGGAAGGGTAAAGTTCCAAATCCGACTTCTAAATTTTGACTGCGGATTGCGGAGCAGAGGCCATTGCGGATGTGTGTAAAAATAAAGAGAATTGTGGGAAAAAAATGTATCAGGTTGTCTCCCATCACCTCTGAAGGGAACCAGGGTGACCAGGCACATGTCACTCTCATGGGGATGATCTCTCATAGATAAGGAATCCATGCTATGATTATCCATGGCTTTTCGCCTCATCTCTTCTAACAACAGGGATGCTAGTATTTCATCAAATTTTAAGGTCACTTGACTAGCACCACCTATTGCTACAATTAGGTTATCCTGGGAATCTAGAAAAGAACACAATAATGTAATACATTTATATTATTCAACCATTGTAATTCCAACATAGGTTATTGACTTACCAGAGTATTGTATACATTTAGATGCTATGTCACTGTGTCGTTATCATCCATTTTGAGGTGATATAGTTTATTTTTCATAAACAACTTGTTTACTAGGGATTTTGATTGATACAAACTACCTAGCTTCTTCCAAAGCTTTAACGCACTATCCCTCCAGACATGTTCAACAACATAGTATGTTAAGCACAGTCGGATTTTACTCCCCACCCTTATTTCTAATTTTTCTCAATCTTCTGTTGGCATTCCAGTGGGTTGTGTACCCGTATCCACAACAATCCATTATTCTCGATCTACAAGAAGGTCCTCCAATTTGAGCTTCCATAGCTCAAAGTTCTATCCATTAAATTTATCGATCTCGATTCTTGAAATACTCGCCATTCTCTTTCAATGCACAAATCAAGGTTTCAAATCTCCCACTGAAACCAGGTTTATCACATACCCAAGATCTATCAACCGTGTCGAACCCTTAGCAACAAAGGCATCCCTCTGAAGCTAATAATCGAGCTCTGATACCACAAGTAAGTTTTAAACCTATGCAAAGAAGCAAAGCATATAGATTCTTTTAAGAAAAATGGAGATTACACCATAGAATTCATACATAATACACAGATATTTTCCCTAGAATCCTATTGAATACTGGAATTGACCCATGCTTCAATGCAAAGGAGAAATCTCATCGGAAGGATTCGAATAATCCTACGCAAGGATTACCCTATCCTCAAGTTGTTTGGTATAGCTAACTCCAATGAGTTTTATGGCTCTGTTAGCCGCTAAATGTTGGTCACTCCTCAATGAGGAGACTTTGAATCATGACTGAAACTAAATCCTAAATGCAAACCTAAACTTAGTATATAATTTATTAAATGTGATCGTGATAACCATTTCATGTCAATCTGTCAATCTATGATAAATGATAAAAATAATCATCTAATAGAACTAACAGAATGAAAAAAGAAAATGCATTTTTCATAAACTGATTATTGAAAAGTAGGAATATTAGTTTTAATTAGTATTCAATTGATTATCAAACTGACAAATCAGATTCATATCAATTGGCGTGTTAGAAAAAATTAGAGGTTATGCAATGAACAAAAATCAAGATAAATCAAGAATTCTGCTCATCATAGATTGAAAATGATTCATGCTGCAATTGAAAATAAATTCTGAGGTCTAAACATAGGCAGAAGAATGTGAATATAAGATGACAATCAACATATTCTAAAAATAAATTGCATAAAACAAACCAAAATCAATTAATTAAATAGACCGATGAAAACCTTACAGAAGATCTTCAGATCCAATGAACTAGCTTGCTGAAAAAATCAAAGTATCATCCACTAATCTGAATAACAAACTGTATGCATAAAAATGTATAACAATTCATATTACAGAGAAATAAATAAATTTGTCTCTCCTGAGATCCCCCTCCCTCTTCAGAGCATAGAAGGTAGGTATTTATACAAAATAAATGACACGAAAAGATAAGATCATTTTCCCCAATTGTTGAGCTAACTAGGTGAGTTGTTCCATTTAGCAAATCTGTCCATGATGAGAAAAAACTGGGAAATTCCATTTTGAAAAACTAGTCGGATCTCCCAAATGAAGAACTTTTTGAGGATTCTTTCCGTGATCAAGCTAATAGGGCATATTATGCGGAAAACCCATGTCTCGGCTTTTTATGATTCATCTCCAAAGTTCCAGAAATCGCGTCCGAAAATCACTGATTTTAAGCTTGAATTTTTTTTTAATTCTCCATGATCCAGGGTGTTAATTGATCTCTTTAAATCCAAATCCATACCTGTACAATTCAAAAGAAAAATAAAAATAACATACTAAATCTAATGAAATAAAACCAAATCCATAAAAAACATTTTCAAATCAAATCATAACAAAAATAAGAAAATCTAAGTCAAATCCGAAATTGATTTTAAAGCATATTTTTACGGTGGTTAAGTTATCCATTAGGTAAAATAGATATTCCAAAATCATTCATTATCCTCTAAGCTTTCCAACTAGCCATCACGAACTTAATTTGGACTTCTAGAACTCAAGATATTACACCCGGAAGTCAAGACCCTAGAATTCCCTAAAATTGTGGAAACCCTAAAGTTGCGGGAATGCGAAAATGAAAAATGAAAATTTGAAAAAGTGACTTCCACAATCTGCATTCCGAAATCCTAAAATTGCGGATATCGAAAAATGATTTTTTTTTAGTGACCATTTTTTTAACCTCCCGCTTGTGGAAATGCGGAAATGATTCTAGAAATTATATAGTTTCTGCAATCCGCAAAAAAATTGCGGAATCGAATTCGATCATTTACTAAATTGCTATCCGACTTTCGCAATGAAGAAATGCGGAAACCATAAAATTTAACCATTAAAATTAAAGGTGCCGCAATACACAAAAATAAAAATAAGAAAAAAGATCTTCAATGTGGATTGCGGAAATGCATAAACATTAAAATTTAGCCATTAGAATTAAAGGTTCCACAGTCCGCAAAAATAAAAATAATAAAAAATATCCGCAATACGGATTGCTGGAATGCGGAAACATTAAAATTTAACCATTAAAATTAAAGGTTCCACAATCCGCAAAAATGCATAAAAATGATATAAAATCTTGTAATATAAAATGCAATGTTTTCCAACATAACACATTTTTAAATAAATAGAAAAACACAATAGAATATCGTGTTTAGTTTTATTCTTAATATTTCATTTTGCATAATGATAAATAAGGCATTTTTAATTTGCAAAAGAAATCAAAGATATTCTATATTTTCAATATCAATTTAAACTTAAAAAATGAAAGATTAAAATCCATGATCAAATGTTTCATATTTCTCATATGAAAATATAATTCCAAAATTCATAGATTTTCTAAATCATATTAAAATTGGAAATATTAAAATGTTGGTTTTATTAAAATATGTGAATTTAAACTATAGTTTTGGTGAAAATATTCATTCAGATTCACATACTAATCTAATCAAACCAAACCATGATCATGAATATTTAAAATGATTTAAATAAGCTCAAATTAAACATTAAAAATATTAAAGTAATATAAGCAAACAAACCAAAAGACTAAGATTATTTACAATATTTATATTATGATTCTAGGCATACAAAAGTGAAAATAAAACTCCATCAAGCTCAAATATCACACTAATTCAATATCTAAACTCATGAGGGAAGAAATCATAAGATCAATCAAAATCCCATAATGAAGGTAATAACCAGCCATCATTTCAAATAATCAGTTTATGCAACGAAGACCAAATCTAGATGGGGAATGTGAAGAATAACATGATAAGTTAACCACCAAGATCATGGAACCAACTCAAATGAATCAAAAAGCAAATACAAGCTATAGATCAGTAAAAATGGAAACAATCCAAATAATATAAGAGATCTAGGAAAATTATCAAGTCAATGGTGAACTACAAAAAATAGAATCCAAACAAATAAGAAATAAAAGGGGCTCCCATATTATGTTTAAAATGGGATCTGTTGTGCATACAACAAATCCCTTAACCAAGAAAACCAACAAAACTTAGAGTCGCACCTCTTATTTTCTCATTATGATTATTAACCACTCACGATACAAATATAGGTATTCTGCAGCATCAAGAACCCTAATCTGTTAATATAGATTAGAAATAGACTCCCTACCCCTTAACCAGGATCAAATTACATATTTTTAGAAAAACCCAAAAATAGCCCAAATTTTTTTGGCTCACTTCGCAGAAGGGGGAGGGCGTCGACAACCCCCCTTATAACTCGACCCTAAGCCAATGCCTATCGCATATGCTAGAGCATTAGATGGTGGGGATCATCAGGTGTGCGTAGACCGTGCACCCCCCCCACACATGCAAAGAATATAACACATACCCAATAGGTTGTGCGTGGCTATACTGCCACAGGTACCCTCGACCATCAGTGAGTTCTATACATGCATATACAATGGAGTGCAACCAACCTATTTATAGGATTCAACCACAATAATACCATGGTGGGCTACCACATTCCACCTATCATCATGGGCATGTAAACCAATCAACCAATACCGGTGACTAGTCGACTATCACTAGTACAAAATGAGAGATAAGAGACCAGGCGACCAAAAAATTTGGTCACCACAGTTTTTTCAAGGGATAAATGACCAAAATTGAGAAATTTTAAGTGAACTAACTAAAAATGACCAAGATAAATGACCAATTTGGTCACGAGATAAGAACTAAACTAAAAAGGACCAAGATAAATGACCAATTTGGTCACGGGAGAAGACCTAAACTAAAAATAATCACATTCTAATTGGTAATTTATTTGGTCATTTTTAGTTGTGTCAGTCGGATAATGTAAAATTGCAATTTTGACAATGAATTTGTAGATTTGTACAATTTACTAAATTTTAACTTTGTAGATGGATTCAGAGACCCCTTTACTAAATTTTAACATTGTAGATGGATTCAGAGACCCCCTAAAGGGGTCTCTGAATCCATCTACAATGTTAAAATTTAGTAAATTGTAGACCCCCTCACGTGTCACAACTCAACAATTGACACCAAATTAGCTTATAAATTCTATATTTATATAAAAATAAGTTTCTTATCATTCAAAAAAATTATAATATGAAGCCCCATAACCATGTAATAGTGGGGAGCCACTTAAGCGTTTAACCCTAAAATATAAGTTTTATAACCCATACACCCCATGCGAATACTCGTCATAGAGTTTCAAAGTTATGGAAACATTTCACAACAATGCCCTTATGTTATCTTCCACTTTAACCATGGCAACCTTACAAACATAGGTTTCAATAGTTTAAGGCCCAAATGAAACGTACACTATTTCAAAGAGTAGCCAAAGCCTAACAAAGAGGTCTAAGGATAAAATTTCATGAATTCCCCTATCTAACCATATTAAAATGTAAAAATAATGTAAAACTTAAGGTTCAAAGCTCCTCAAGAGATCAAACAAAATTAATTATTATAATGTATAACTACAAATCTCACAAGTGTGGTACTCCTTGTTCTAGTATACTTGTGGTGTGATGTCTTAATGTGATAATAAATGGTCATGCACTCATAATATGGTCATTGCATTGTCTTGAAATATAATGGTTGTGCACGTGCTAATTGTGTGGTCATTATGTTATCTTATAACACAATGGTCATCCTTGTGCTAATGTGGTGATGGTGTTATATTGTTATATTTGATGGTTAGTTGAGCCTAGGAATATTGATCCTAAGCTAATGTGGTCATTGTGTTATCTTGTAACATTTGATTGTTAATTGAACCTGTAATGTTTTCTTAGGAAGAGAAACCCCTTGGCCAAATCTACATCAAAGGTAAGCCCAATTCCTAGTCCACTTAGTTTATTTTTCACCATTCTTCATAGAGGTTCAATCTGAGAGAGAATTCAGGAGAAAAAAAGGAATTCCCATGTGATGCGCAACTAACCTCTCCTCCAATTTTCATTTATGACGATAATTAGTTTTAGTCTAAGTGAACAACTTCAAGTTTGGCCCTTTGTTTTGTTTAATAGTTTCAATTTTCTATCTACTTGTTTTTTATGGCCATAACCCCCGACCTGTAAGGGATTTTGTAGAAATCTTAATTTTCACTAGTCTATTTAGTCGGTGGACATGTGCCTCTTTTTTTCTCAATTGTGGGGTATCGTTCATTTGGTCTCTTTATTATCAACCACTTGGATTCTTCTTCTCCATAAATTTTGCTAGTTTTTTAATAGAATCCTAAACTTATATATATTATTAAAAACAATTCCAAGGCACACATTATTTAGGCCTATTTGCCAATACGATATGTTTTTGTAATATTTTTTCCAAGAGGGAAGGTTAAAGGCCAACATCACAACCAATCAACCATTATATTAATAAAAGGCATCAATCTTTTACAAATACCCCATTATCATAAAGATTATAATATATAAAATTAATATAGATCCTTTTAATAAGATTATGATATATGAAATTAATATAAATCTATTTTAATATTAGAACTATTATATATAAAAAAATTATCTTTTTATTTTTAAAATGTTTTTCTTTATTTAAATCCATAACAAAAAATAAAGATATACAAAACATATATGTGGAAATACAGTTCTATTTAACTAAACTACCAAACCAATCCAAGTGAAAATGAATAATAATTATTATTTAATAATTTTAAGATTTTACCTAAACACCAAATTCAGGTACATAATAATTTCCCATTGTTATTGTTGTTTTTTTTGTTATTATTATTATTAATAATAATAATTTAATTCGAGTTCATGTGCCAAATTTACCGCGAATTTTTTTTTCTCCAAAAGAGATGAGGGGGAAAAATATTTAGATGATATATATATATATAATGTTTCTGTTTCTTCCTCGATTCTTATCGTGTTCTCAACTTTTTGGAGTTTGTTATTCCTTGCAAAGGTATGCGATTATTTCTAAGTTTACATTCAATGAATTATGATGCGTCTTTCTTCCTTATTGATGTTTTGGCAAAAGTCCTGTACCCTTTTGATTAGGCTTCTACAAAGGCATGCACACATGGTCGAAGCATTTTAGGTGAGGGTTTTTGGCATACTTGGCATACAAACCTCTGATATAGCATTTTTCTCCCATTTTAAAACCCTCTTCTCTACGTAAAACTTCTAGCTATAGGAAATCTCCACTCATGAAATAAATAACAATCCACCTTAACTTTGCTATGGGTATCTTAGAAATCTTCTACTCACCTGTTTCATTGTGTTTTCAATTTATACATAAGAAGCACACCAAAAATTCTTCTTACATATTCCTGTATTCCTGTATTCTATTTTTATACTCAACACATTCAATTCTTGAAACTCCCCTAAATCTGCATTGTGACTCTGTTAAGAACAAACCTGCTAAGTGAGTTACTAGGTAACCATTATTATGATTGATGATTGAGAATTGGTTTTGAGAGCTCTGAGAGCCATAGGGTTTTAGGGCACATTGCCACAGCCATCAAGTGTGTTTCGGCAGCAAAATATATCTGCCCTAGCCACTCCAGAGGTAAATCACACAGGTTTATCATAGCATTTCAAGAATTGCAGCAATCATGTTACATCCTTACAAAGATCCAATGTCTTCATCAGATACCTAATTAGTGATGGCGCACTTATTTTCTCATTGAGATAGCAATATCATTACTACAGCTGGGCGTCTTCTTGAGGGCACATTCTCCTTGTGTGGCAGCATTATTCTTCACACTGCTGCTTGTTTGTCTACTAAACTCATGACCACTTGTCAAGAAGGAGAGTAAGGCACAGTTGTTAGAAAGGGATCTCTCTGTTACTAAGGCGTGGGAAGTCCTATTCCAGTCAATGAAGAAGGGCGAGTTACTGATCATACAAGTCTTCATTCCATCAGCAGCGACCCATCATAATTAGAAAATATCTACTCAAGAGGAGTATCAATCATTGGTAACAGGAGCGTGATACATAACCTAGAGTCATATTTATTTAGAGGATCACGACTTCTTACATGGGAAAGTCTGGAGGAAAAGGAAGATAGCATTTACACTTTAAAGGGCTACATTCCCCAAATCTAGGCTTGATCTGTCCTCTTGGCATGGATCTTCTAGATGGGCTATTTTCATATGCAAGCACCCTCCTATCATACTATATACGCATGGCTGATTATATACTATAGCTTTTACAGCCATCAACAGCATATGTTCATCACTATTTAAAGCTCCACAAACCAAGGAAGAGAAACACGGTATAAAAGGAAGATTCCATCACTTGGTATCCCACAATGACAGCAGTAATTGAGGTAGCCATTCTTCATTGGCATCCAATCTTCATTCTGGTAGCAGTGTATTGTTCTGGTGGTAGCATATCACACTCATTGTATTACATTCAGGAGTCTGCATACACTAAGAAGGGCATGATCTTCTCATTTACTATAGGGATGCTCATGTACAACTGGGCATATTACATGCGATCTGCCCTTTAACATTGACCACAATGACCAATTCTGAGCATTAGAGGAAGGTCGCGTCAGCCATAACGATCTGTTATTAATTGCTGTCATATACACAGATATTGTGCTGGTTATCATGATCATCTACCCTAGAGAGTTTGTACTCTTGCTACATAAATTATGCATGTTCCAGAATTCATCCATAGAGTCACATTGAAGGCAGCCACAGTATTCTTTCATCAAATTATTCATTGCAAACTCAGATCTGAGATCACAAATCTGGCTTATATATAGCAGCAACATACAAGGATCTTCTAATCACTAGATTCACTACCACAGGTCAGAATACAATCATCTCTGAGATCTTATCATATTGGGCAGTTTGTAGTGTTTGTTGCTTGTTTTATTTGAAGGACATTTCTAATAAAATTACTCGGGGTTGTTCCAAGTTGGAAGATATTGAATTCTTAAAATTATGCGATTACATTACATGCAATTATTCTGGGGTTAAATAAACACTTGTAAAGCAATTACATGTTAAGCTTTGGATGCACGATATCCATCATATTTATGTTCTGTAATGTATTGCACCTGTCTTTGTTCCTTCAACCAATCAGCTCACATATATCTACACCAAAATATTGTAAAAGAGGAAAGCATAGTTACATATATAAAGAAAGTATTGAAATGTATAAACACAAGATAGTGAATTTGTAATTGATACTACAAAAAAAATGCTTATATATTATGGCACGACTGTTATTCTGGGTGATCCCTTCACGCTGAAGCTAGGCACGAAAATTAAGTAAGACATATGTGTAGAGCCTTATCATTGTTAGTTGTTAGGTACCCACGCATATTCCCTGAGGTAGCTGTCTCCGTTAGGAGTTATTATCCTGACTTACAGAGGGTATAGTATTACCTATAGAATTCAGTTCAATGCCGAGATGTACCAAAATACTTTCAGGTGCAACACCAACACTTCTAGCATGAAAGTTGTGGAATTCAGTTCAATCCCAAGATGTACCAAAATACTTCCAGGTGCAACACCAACACTTCTAGCAGGAACTTTGTTCAACGGTCTCTTAAATGATAGTGCAATTTGATATCTTTCTTGGTAATCCTTATGTGATATCGTGTAGAAGTCTTGAATGCGTTCCCAAAGGATTTCATTAAGAATTTTAACATATACTTATTTGACTTACAAAATTTCTAGTATTACTTCCTAGGAGCAGAAAGATACATGAACGATGAATGGCTGAAGGATGCCCTTTGTGAAGTCTGTCATTTTAGATGGAATAACCAAATACTCTTGCGTTTTTAGCAAACCATGCACATAATCCAAAGGGCTTTCCAGAACTTAAAATGAATACCAATGCATGTCATGAATTCTAGATTAGCACATTGAGGCAGACAGTGAATGTCAAAATCCAGCAATAGTTCCGAGTGGTTATCTGCCAACATTTTTCCAATCCATGTCATGAATTCTAGATTAGCACATTGAGGCCTACAGTGAATGTCAAAATCCAGCAATAGTTCCGAGTGGTTATCTGCCAACATTTTTCTGGGGCTACTTTTCAGCATACACTTTTCTCTTAGAAAGCATGCCTTCCATTTTCAATTTCTCAACAAGGTTCTATAGCACTAATTTAGGAAGTGATTTCAAACTCTCTTTGCACTTTCACAAGGTGTACTGTCAGTCATTAGTTGGACATTAATAAAATTATCTTATCTTATAATATCTTATAGGATAGTTCTCTACCTCTAAACCCATGATTTTCATGTCAGTAATTTACTTTCATTGTGATGAATTTACTTGCAAAGTTAGACTAAGGGAAACTGATAAAACAATGCAATGTATGCTGAGTGGAAGAAACAGTTAAACAAAGAAAACACAGTTTCAAATATAGATTTGTTGGTCAAGGATTTATGCATTAAGGTTGTTGATTGGTTTGCGGCAAGGAAACTCTTTGGACATGTTTAGTCATATCATGGTTAGTTTATAATTTAAAATTATTTTGCTCCTATTATTCATTGAGAATCGAGATGCAGGTGGTCTGTAGGAAGCTACCTAGACCTTTCATTATCATTATATTATTATGGATGCCTTATACTTTAGATTTATGTTTATTCTCTTGTTTGCATTTGTTCACTGGCTTTGAGTTGATATGTTTTTGTTTTAGCAGATGTTGATGCAAGGGATTTGATCCTCATATCTCTTCTTATCACTACACTAATTGAAGTACCATTTTTATTTGATTTCAGGATGTTCATGAGAGATTTTGTACAGAGTCCCATGTCAACACAATTGCTTGCTTTAATGAACGCTTCATTTTGTCTCTGGCATCCTGCAAAGCATGCATAATTATGGATGACAAGCTTAACATTTTTCCAGTATCATCGCACATTCGTTCAATTGCACCAATATCAGTGCTAGAGGTTGTTTTGAATACTTTCATTACCTCAAATATTGATTATTATTTCTTCTTTTTTTTCTCATTTGAGCATTGTTTAGCTTTCTTTGCTAGCTTTACTGGTTGTAAAAAAGAGTACTAGAGCTTTGATTTTTATATAGTTTTCTGATTTTAAATATTTAACATAAGATTTTCTTCTCTTTATACCATGTTTTATCTGAAGGGCGTTGAGGGATTATCTGAGGCAGAAAAGGACCTAAAAAGTCTAAATGAGAAGCTTCATGTTGATCAGCTAGTGGGGCCATTAATTGGGAAATGTCATACATTGGATCAGGTGATGAATATCTTATCCTTGAAAACATTTCTTCAGTTCCTTAACTAGCTATACACTTTTCTCATATCTCTCAATAAACCTGTTGGTTTGTAATTTAAGGTTAGAGAGAAATATGTGACATGAGAATTCTCATTGTGTTCTTTGACTAGTATAAACTAATGTGCTGGATTGTGAAGGGAAAAGATGTGATTAGGTTTCTTGATGCAATATTGGAAAAGATATTGAGAATTATTGTTGCCTTAACTGCTTCCCGGGGATGGGGCAAATCTGCTGCCTTGGGTCTTGCTATTGCTGGGGCTATTGCTGCATGGTATGTTCTATGTTTTAGAAACTTTTGATATGAAATTCATCTTTATGAGTATAACTTGGGTTGATATGTATTATATAATGACATCTCTTGCAGTTATTCAAACATTTTTGTCACTGCACCAAGTCCAGAAAACTTGAAAACATGATTTCAGTTCATTTTCAAAGGGTTTGATGCATTGGAATACAAGGTCTATAGTATTGATCTGTTGTATGGAATTTAACTTTTAAGTTTAATTTTGTGTATTCACTTATTTGATCATGTTCTTTCATTTCTTATTTCAACCATGTAGAAGTAAAACCAGAGAGGATGTGTTTTTCTAACAATTATAGTTTCCCTTCAGAGGCTACGATTTCCATTGGATAAATTTTGTATAAAAAATCCTTTTGGTTTTTTTTATAGATTGTAATATGAAATGATATTCAATTCAGCTCTATACGGTCTGTCAGTGAGAACACAACCCACTCACCAGGGATCTCCACTTTATCCAGGACAGAAATCCCTCCAAACAAATCCCAGAAATGGATTTTCATAGATCATTTCTAGTCATTCTAGATAAGCCCATGAACATCCAAATTTAGCTTAAACCATCTTATAGAATAAACTGACAATGTGTTGATAAAGTATGTCAGTCCATAGCTTGGTGTCTTTGAGATTAGTTAAGAGTTCTCCAAGAAATCAAGTTACCCTAGACCTTGTCCCATAAATATCCCAGTGTGTGGAACCCTTTCCTTTCCAATCGTTATCTCAATCCAGAGCCTAGTGTTTTGGAAACTAGCAGTCGAGAGCTTGGTGTATTTGAAACTAGCAGTCCAAAGCCTAGTGTCTTTAAAACTAGTTAAGAGTTCTCCAAGAAAGCAATTTATACAAGACCTTGTCTAATAAATATCCCAATGTGCATTCAAAGTTCATATGTGTAACTAACTAGTCTTTGAGAAAGGTTCTGGTGTATCTATGTGAGTAGGTATTGTAGCACATTTGTGTTGAACATTGTTGTAGACTAGTTTGCACAAAGTACAGGATTTTGAACCCATAAGTTATATTTCCTATACTCGCCTTTCACTTTTGTTATTTAAACTCATCATTAAGGAAATATGGAGAATATGTTCTTTTTTGTTTGACAGTCAAGACACAACCCACTCAACGAGGATCTATGCTTTGTGTAGGAGAGAAATCCCTCTAAACAAAGCCCAGAAATGGCTTTCCATAGACCATTCCCAATATTGCCAAATAATCCCATGAACATCCAAATTTAGCTTAAAATAGAATCAACTGATAACATGTTGAGAAAGTATGTCAGACTGTAGACTGGTGTCTTTGATACTAGCTAAGAGTTCTCTGAGAAATAAATTTACCCAAGACCTTGTCCCATAAATCTCCCTGTGCGAAACCCTTTCCTTGCAAACCTTTGTCAATCCAAAGCCTAATTTCTTTGATACTAGTTAAGAGTTCTCCAATAAAACAATTTATCTAAGACCTTGTCCAATAAATCTCTCGGTGCGTGAAACCCTTTTCTTGCCAACCGTTTTCCAGTAAATGAAGAGTTGCCAATCAACCCAACATGTCACCTTCACTGATATAGTCCAAATTGACTGCCAATATGATTTTGCAACCAAATCCCATCCACATAAATATTCTATATATTACCAACGCAATTTGTTGGGATACCAACTGCCAAGCTTTCCCTATTTGAGAATACATGAACAAATGATTTTAAACAGTTCAGCCACACCAACTATGTTACAAATGTTGTGGGGACCCAATATGCTATTTGCATGTAGATAATTTTGAATACAAAGGCAAAAAACAGGTACATTACCATTCATTATGCCAATATTGTGCCTTGATCATGGATATCAATTAGAACAAGCCCTCCAACTTTTCTAGGCAAAGTTCAGAAGGCCCTTTTTCACACCCTATTACCCCCTAAGAAAATGCCAAAAATATTGCGAACTCCCATTGACCTATACTAGATGGAATGGAGAAAAAAGAGTAAAATGCATGGCTTGCATATAATATTCTGCAAATGAGGCTAACACCTGCAAAAGGAATGTCTTGAGATGAGGATAACACCTACAAATAAATGTCTTGTGAAGCCCATCACTGAACCTTGCCTTCAATTTTTTGCAATACCGGGTCCCACAAAACCTTTATAGGCACATTAAATCCAAAAGGAATACCTAAAATACCGTATTTTTCCCTATCTGGATGATTTCATATTTCACAACAAGCCAAGCAAGAAAATAATCTTGCCTTATAATAAGATCCCATCTTTTCCTCCCTCAGCATTACTGCAAGAGCTTTAGTAAAAAAACTCCAAGCGAAACATTGTTCCTTCAAACAAGTGCTAAAGTTGAGCAGAATGAACATTTACTGCCTACTAATTGCTGCCAGTGGGAAAGATGCCTCAAATTTGATCTTTGCAGATGAGCAGCTTCAAGAATGTACCCTAGCACATCAGTTGCAATAACATACAAATAAGGGGCCAAAATACAACCTTCTCGTACAACATAACTAAAGAATACTCCTTTTGAAAATTGACCATTGATGCATGCCCAGATTGAAGCATTCATGAAAAGAGTTCTTCGAGCTCTAGTAAATTAAACACAAATTCCAAACAGGGGAGCATATTTATAGTCCTCTTTGTTAATGATTTTATCTTTTACTTGTAAGGAAACAACGGAGATGATGCCATTACATGTTTAAATTATTTTCATAGCTTCTTTCTTATAATTTATTAAATTATGGTTAAGGTTCTAAAATTTGTTTCTTTTGTGACCTTACCATTTGACCATTTTCAGGCATAGTGTGGTGAACATGCATGATTTTCATCAACAATCATGATTCATTAGGCATCAAAGAAAGCCCACGAATTATGTGAGTATTGCATACTTCATATTAGATTATGCATATTTTAATGACTTTTTTCATAATTTATGCATAAGTTTTGGAAAAGAGTTATTGCAAAGCTTCTAATATTTTCTTGAATTTTACAATTATGATTTAGGATAGTCTTGACTATAAAGGTAGTATGTAATCTTGTTTGATGGATAAGCCTAAAAGGAGACTCTTGTCACTAGAATTAAGCATTCTAGAGTCATGCAGATTGCTTGGTACATGTTCCCTCACATCAAAGTCTCTCTAGCGACCCACTAAGAGAGAAACACTTGGTGCAATCTCGTTCCAAAATATATGTGACAATAGTCCATGAATTACCTTCATCTATATCTTGTCTCTTTCATCAATAAATAATCTTACCAAATTTGTTTGTGACAGAGATTTGAGGACATATATGGTGGCAAAATAGATCACAACATTATTTTTTAGCGTTCTTTCCATATGTGCAAAGACAGTCAGGTAAATGTGGACTCTTAAATTAAAAGCATTGATTTATTTCAGTTGAATTGTAGGGTGTTTGTGGAAGCCTTTTCTATTTATTTCTCATATTGACACATTCAGCTCATAATGATCTGTTGGAGGACACTCATCGATGTTAAGATGATGGGAATCTATTCTTTTAAATATTTTTCTGGGATACCCATACTTGAGCTCCGCCTATTGTTTGATGAGTATAAATCTACCTCTTGCAATTGAAGCTAGAATGCCATTTCTTTTTGCAAATTTTCAAGTAGGCCCAATAGGTGTTTCTCAAATGTCAATGAATGGTCTGATTTAGGGATATGTTCACACCTCTTCCACAATAGCTCGTCCTTTCATCCTTGAGTTTCAACTTGACTCTTCCACTTCCAATGATATTGGTCAGTGAATCATCTCCCAAGAAGACATATCCTCCATTGTACTTTCCATATTCATAAAACCAATCCCTATGAGAGTTCATATGAATTGACACACCTAAGTCAATCAACCATATATTACGTTATGAATGATTGCCCATGGAAGCTAGGTACACATCCCCTCCTTCTTCTAAGGAGGTCTTCGCCTCTATGGAAAGGGTGTCCTCATATCCCTTCGCTTTCTCCACATTCTTAGATCTACAATCATTTTTATAGTGCCCAACTTTACCACACATCCAACACTTCCTTATAAATTTTCCTAGGGATTTAGATCTATAGGCTTAGACTTAGATCTCCCCCCAGATCCCTTATTTTTGTTTCTCTCTGTAATACCCCTATTTTGACCCTTAGGTTTTATTGGCTTCAATGTAAATATTGTATAAATGCAATGTGTGTTTTCCCTAGTGTGGATCTCAAGGCCAAGGCCCCACTAGTGGATGCTTAGGTTTATTTGCATAGGAAAGTATTTGATATTCTAATAATCCATGTGTTGTTAAGCCATGATATATTGTAAATGATGTAATTATTAAATATTGCAATGAAATACAAAGAAAAATGGCTAAGGAGGAAACCAATGAGAAGGGGCCATTTGTATCCACTAGGAATAGGTTAGGGGGTTGTGGGATTGGAACCCATGCTTCCACATGTCAATTTGTGAACCTATTTGACTCCCCATGCTGACATTTAATCCTATTGCAAGAGGTTGGTTGAGAAGACCTGTTCATGAGGTCGATTGAGTATGGAGCAGCCTTGATATCCATATGGCAGGGTATGGCTTTGTTTTACTTGTCCCTTAATCCATTCTACACCTGGGAATTCGCTCACCTTGATCCCTATCCCATTGTTGACCAGCAACCCAATTCATCACGCATTACAGAGAACCGAGTAGGAAGGAGAGAAAAAGAAAAGTAAATCGCAATTCAGTGAAAAGGCCGAATTTGCAGAGCCGAGGATACAAAGAAATCCTGCATAGGGAGTGAAGTTGGAGCTGGTAAATCCTTGGATCAGACCCAAAGATGAATTACAGAGTGTGAGAAGCTTAGTGAAGTCGTGAGAACACTTAGATCTGTTTGCATAGGACCGAGTTGCAGGGAAAATCTTAGGCCGCAACCCTGAGAAGAGCCCAGCTTGAAAACAGAGAAGAAGGTCAAACATAGGGTTGGATCTTTTTGATAAACCGAGTGAAGGCTGAAATATCATGAAAGCAGTAGTTTGGACCTTTATATGCCCATCCTGAAGAGCACTGGAGGGAAGGGGCCCCGAGGGACTGTGCAGAAGAGAAGGAGGCCTTCCTTGTGTTGGGTGAGGTAGGTAATGTGGGTTCCATGTCTGCTGAGTAGTTTGAGATGCCTGTAGCTTTGTGGTTGAGCTCACTGGCTTAGCATCATCCTCCCTATTCCCTTGTATGCTTGATAAACCCAACTGTAGGTTGGATTAGCATTGGGATGGAACCTTGACTGTGAGAGATCCTATTTAGACATCCTTAGTGGATACACAGCCCAGCTCGGGGGTGGTCTCTCAGCTAAAAGAGTATAGGTTGGACAGAGACCTAAGGTTGGGTGGAACGCTTCTCTCACTATGTTAGTTGCTTGGATAGCTACATTCAAACATAAGTGCTCCTTGTGGTGTTAAATGATGATATTTCATGTGTTATGTCTATTTGTTATGTTCAAGTTATTTGAATGAATGGTTACATGAAATTGATCAGTAGGAAGGTTATGTACAAGCCTAAGTATGAAGCAGATGCATGTTTGATTTTTTAATCATTTGATTGTGTTAATGTGTTGCTAATCTTGCATGTAGTAGATGCATTGATTGGATTTAACTTCATTCATTATATGTATTTGCCATACATTCCATAAACATTTAGATAGACTATATGGCCTCACCTTGACTTGGGGAAGGAATTAGATATCTCTTGTGGTGTTTTATGACCCCTCTGTGGGTCAGGTGAAGGGGGAAGTCATGTCAGAAGGCAGGTAGAGTCCCTTGCAGAAGGGTAAAGGAATATAGAGGAGGTTATGGACAATATTTCAGTTGGAAAAATGACAAGTTTAGAGTCCTCGGTTGTGGTAAGGCATTAGACTAGTGCATAGAGCTCTACAAGAGCTTTCCAATGGTACCAGACTTGTCCAATTTGGCCTAAGGATGAAGAAGCTATAAGCTTGGGAAGTTTGCAGGTGCAGGGGACTGTGGTCCCGACCTTCTGCATCCGCAATGCGAATTGCGGAGGTCGGGGACCGACCTTTGGAATTGCGTGGTTATACTTCTGCTTTTTGAATCCTCAAAGTGGATTGCGGGTTGTGGGAGTTGGAAGGGATATTTCCGCGGGGTTGGTGCGGGGGAATTCTGACCTTCCACATCCGCAAGGCGGATTATGGATTGTGGGAATCAGAAGGTGATTTCCATGGGGTTTAGCGCATTGGATTTTCGACCTTCCGCATCCGCAAGGCGGATTGCGGATTGCGAAAGTCAGATGGTGGTTTTTTCCCCGAGTTACTAAATGAGGTTTCTGGTTTTCGACATCCGCAACGCGAGTTGCAGATTGCAGAATTGAAGAGGATTAAATTCTCCAAGATGGCGATTTGAGGATTCTAAATTCTAAGTTCTGCATGTGGATTATGGAATTGCGGAAGTCAGAAGGCTAATTTTCGAGGCCATGAATTGACTTCCGGCTTTCGACTTCTGCATTGTGGATTGCGTAAGTCGGGAGCGTTATTTCTTCGGAAGGGTAAAGTTTGAAATCTAAATTCTGAATTCCAACTGCGGATTGCAGAGCAGAGGCCATTGCAGATGTGTGTAAAATCTAAGAGAATTGTGGGAAAAAATTTGTATTAGGTTGTCTCCCATCACCTCTGAAGGGAACCAGGGCGACTGGGCAGATGTCACTCTCATGGGGATGATCTCTCACAGATAAGGAATCCATGCTATGATTATCCATGGCTTTTTCGCCTCATCTCTTCTAACAATAGGGATGCTATTATTTCATCAAATTTTAAGGTCACTTGACTAGCACTACCTATTGCTACAATTAGGTTATCCTGGGAATCTAGAAAAGAACACAATAATGTAATACATTTATATTCTTCAACCATTGTAATTCCAACATAGGTTATTGACTTACCAGAGTATTGTAGACATTTAGATGTTATGTCGCTATGTCGTTATCATCCATTCTGAGGTGATATAGTTTATTTTTCATAAACAACTTGTTTACTAGGGATTTTGATGGATGCAAAAAAACTAGCTTCTTCCAAAGCTTTAACGCACTATCTCTCCAGACATGTTCAACAACACAGTATGTTAAGCACAGTCGGATTTTACTCCCCACCCTTCTTTCTAATTTTTCTCAATCTTCTTTTGACATTCCAGTGGGTTGTGTACCCGTATCCACAACAATCCATTATTCTCAATCTACAAGAAGGTCCTCCATTTTGAGCTTCCATAGCTCAAATTTCTATCCATTAAATTTATCGATCTCGATTCTTGAAATACTCGCCATTCTCTTTCAATGCACAAATCAAGGTTTCAAATCTCCCACTGAACCCAGGTTTATCACATACCCAGATCTATCAACCGTGTCGAACCCTTAGCAACAAAGGCATCCCTCTGAAGCTAATAATCGAGCTCTGATACCACAAGTAAGTTTTAAACCTATGCAAAGAAGCAAAGCATATAGATTCTTTTAAGCAAAATGGAGATTACACCATAGAATTCATACATAATACATAGATATTTGCCCTAGAATCCTATTGAAGACCGGAATTGACCCACGCTTCAATGCAAAGGAGAAATCTCAGCCGAAGGATTCGAATAATCCTACGCAAGGATTACCCTATCCTCAAGTTGTTTGGTATAGCTAACTCCGATGAGTTTTACGGCTCTGTTAGCCGCTAAATGTTGGTCGCTCCTCAATGAGGAGACTTTGAATCATGACTGAAACTAAATCCTAAATGCAAACCTAAACTTAGTATATAATTTATTAAATGTGATCATGATAACCATTTCATGTCAATCTGTCAATCTATGATAAATGATAAAAATAATCATCTAATAGAACTAACAGAATGAAAACAAAAAATGCATTTTTCATAAACTGATTATCGAAAAGGGGGATTATTAGTTTTAATTACTATTCAATTGATTATCAAACTGACAAATCATATTCATATCAATTGGCGTGTTAGAAAAAATTAGAGGTTATGCAATGAACAAAAATCAGGATAAATCAAGAATTCTGCTCATCACAGATTGAAAATGATTCATGCTGCAATTGAAAATAAATTCTGAGGTCTAAACATAGGTAGAAGAATGTGAATATAAGATTACAATCAACATATTCTGAAAATAAATTGCATAAAACAAACCAAAATCAATTAATTAAATAGACCGATGAAAACCATACAGAAGATCTTCAGATCCAATGAACTAGCTTGCTGAAAAAATCAAAGTATCATCCACTGATCCGAATAACAAACTGTTTGCATAAAAATGTATAACAATTCATATTACAGAGAAAGAAAGAAATTTGTCTCTCCTGAGATCCCCCTCCCTCTTCAGAGCATAGAAGGTAGGTATTTATACAAAATAAATGACATGAAAAGATAAGATCATTTTCCCTAATTGTTGAGCTAACTAGGTGAGTTGTTCCATTTAGCAAATCTGTCCATGATGAGAAAAAACTGGGAAATTCCATTTTGAAAAACTAGTCGGATCTCCCAAATGAAGAACTTTTTGAGGATTCTTTCTATACTCAAGCTAATAGGGCATATTATGTAGAAAACCCATGTCTCGGATTTTTATGATTCATCTCCAAAGTTCCAGAAATCGCGTCCAAAAATCACTGATTTTAAGCTTGACATTTTTTTTTAATTCTCCATGATACGGGATGTTAATTGATCTCTTTAAATCCAAATCCATACCTGTACAATTCAAAAGAAAAATAAAAAAATAAAAATAGCATTCTAAATCTAATGAAATAAAACCAAATCCATAAAAAAAAACATTTTCAAATCAAATCATAACAAAAATAAGAAAATCTAAGTCAAATTCGAAATTGATTTTAAAGCATATTTTTACGGTCGTTTAGTTATCCATTTGGTAAAATAGATATTCCAAAATCATTCATTATCCTCTAAGCTTTCCAACTAGCCATCACGAACATAATTTGGACTTCTAGAACTCAAGATATTGCACCCGGAAGTCAAGACCCTAGAATTCCCTAAAATTGTGGAAACCCTAAAGTTGCGGGAATGCGAAAATGAAAAATGAAAATTTGACAAAGTGACTTCCACAATCTGCATTCCGAAATCCTAAAATTGCGGATATCGGAAAATGATTTTTTTTAAATGACCATTTTTTAACCTCCCGCTTGTGGAAATGCGGAAATGATTTTAGAAATTATATAGTTTCCGCAATCCGCAAAAAAATTGCGGAATCAAATTCGATCATTTACTAAATTGCTATCCGACTTTCGCAATGCGGAAATGCGAAACAATAAAATTTAACCATTAAAATTAAAGGTACCGCAATACGCAAAAATAAAAATAAGAAAAAAGATCTGCAATGTGGATTGCGGAAATGCATAAACATTAAAATTTAGCCATTAAAATTAAAGGTTCCGCAGTCCGCAAAAATAAAAATAATAAAAAATATCCATAATGTGGATTGCGGGAATGCAGAAACATTAAAATTTAACCGTTAAAATTAAAGATTCCGCAATCCGCAAAAATGCATAAAAATGATATAAAATGTTGTAATATAAAATGCAATGTTTTCCAACATAACACATTTTTAAATAAATAGAAAAACACAATAGAATATCGTGTTTAGTTTTATTCTTAATATTTCATTTTGCATAATGATAAATAAGGCATTTTTAATTTGCAAAAGAAACCAAAGATATTCTATATTTTCAATATCAATTTAAACTTAAAAAATGAAAGATTAAAATCCATGATCAAATGTTTCATATTTCTCATAGGAAAATATAATTCCGAAATTCATAGATTTTCTAAATCATATTAAAATTGGAAATATTAAAACGTTGGTTTTATTAAAATATGTGAATTTAAACTATAGTTTTGGTGAAAATATTCATTTAGATTCACATAGTAATCTAATCCAAACCAAAGCATGATCATGAATATTTAAAATGATTTAAATAAGCTCAAATTAAACATTAAAAATATTAAACTAATATAAGCAAACAAACCAAAAGACTAAGATTATTTACAATATTTATATTATGATTCTAGGCATGCAAAAGTGAAAATAAAACTCCATCAAGCTCAAATATCACACTAATTCAATATCTAAACTCATGAGGGAAGAAATCATAAGATCAATCAAAATCCCAGAATGAAAGTAATAACCAGCCATCATCTCGAATAATCAGTTTATGCAACGAAGACCAAATCTAGGTGGGGAATGTGAAGAATAACATGATAAGTTAACCACCAAGATCATGGAACCAACTCAAATGAATCAAAAAGCAAATACAAGCTATAAATCAGTGAAAATGGAAACAATCCAAATAATATAAGAGATCTAGGAAAATTATCAAGTCAATGGTGAACTACAAAAAATAGAATCCAAACAAATAAGAAATAAAAGGGGCTCCCATATTATGTTTAAGATGGGATCTGTTGTGCATACAACAAAACCCTTAACCAAGAAAACCAACAAAACTTAGAGTCGCACCTCTTATTTTCTCATTATGATTTTTAACCACTCACGATACAAATATAGGTATTCTGCAGCATCAAGAACCCTAATCTGTTAATATAGATTAGAAATAGACTTCCTACCCCTTAACCAGGATCAAATTACATATTTTTAGAAAAACCCAAAAATAGCCCAAAATTTTTTGGCTCACTTCGCGGAAGGGGGAGCGCGTCGACACCCCCCCTTATAACTCGACCCTAAGCCAATGCCTAGCGCATATGCTAGAGCATTAGATGGTGGGGATCATCAAGTGTGCGTAGACCGTGCACCCCCCCCACACATGCAAAGAATATAACACATACCCAACAGGTTGTGCGTGGCTATACTGCCACAGGTACCCTCGACCATCAGTGAGTTCTATACATGCATATACAATGGAGTGCAACCAACCTATTTATAGGATTCAACCACAATAATACCATGGTGGGCTACCACATTCCTCCTATCATCATGGGCATGTAAACCAATCAACCAATACCGGTGACTAGTCGACTATCACTAGTACAAAATGAGAGATAAGTGACCACGCGACCAAAAACTTTGGTTACCACAGTTTTTTCAAGGGATAAATGACCAAAATTGAGAAATTTTAAGTGAACTAACTAAAAATGACCAATTTGGTCACGAGATAAGAACTAAACTAAAAAGGACCAACATAAATGACCAATTTGGTCACGGGAGAAGAGCTAAACTAAAAATGATCACATACCAATTGGTAATTTATTTGGTCATTTTTAGTTGTGTTAGTCCGATAATGTAAAATTGCAATTTTGACAAAAAATTTGTAGATTTGTACAATTTACTAAATTTTAACATTGTAGATGGATTCAGAGACCCCTTATGGGGTCTCTGAATCCATCTACAATGTTAAAATTTAGTAAATTGTAGACCGCCTCACATGTCACAACTCAACAATTGACACCAAATTAGCTTATAAATTCTATATTTATATAAAAATAAATTTATTATTATTTAAAAAATTTATAATATGAAGCCCCATAACCATGTAATAGTGGTGAGCCACTAAAGTGTTTAACCCTGAAATATAAGTTTTATAACCCATACACCCCATGCCAATACTCGTCATAGAGTTTCAAAGTTATGGAAACATTTCACAACAATGCCCTTATGCTATCTTCCACTTTAACCATGGCAACCTTACAAACATAGGTTTCAATAGTTTAAGGCCCAAATGAAAGGTGCACTATTTCAAAGAGTAGCCAAAGCCTAACAAAGATGTCTAAGGATAAAATCTCATGAATTCCCCTATCTAACCATATTAAAATGTAAAAATAATGTAAAACTTAAGGTTCAAAGCTCCTCAAGAGATCAAAAAAATTTAATTATTATAATGTATAACTACAAATCTCATGAGTGTGGTACTCCTTGTTCTAGTATACTTGTGGTTTGATGTCTTAATGTGATAATAAATGGTCATGCACTCATAATATGGTCATTGCATTGTCTTGAAATGTAATGGTTGTCCACGTGCTAATTATGTGGTCATTATGTTATCTTATGTGGTGATGGTGTTATATTGTTATATTTGATGGTTAGTTGAGCCTAAGAATATTGATCCTAATCTAATGTGGTCATTGTGTTATCTTGAAACATTTGATTGTTAATTGAACCTGTAATGTTTTCTTAGGAAGAGAAACCCCTTGATCGAATCTACACCAAAGGTAAGCCCAATTCCTAGGCCACTTAGTTGATTTTTCACCATTCTTCATAGAGGTTCAATCCGAGAGAGAATTCAGGAGAAAAAAAAGAATGCCCATGTGATGCGCAACTAACCTCTCCTCCAATTTTCATTTATGATAATGATTAGTTTTAGTCTAAGTGAACAACTTCAAGTTTGTCCCTTTGTTTTGTTTAATAGTTTCAATTTTCTCTCTGCTTGTTTTTTATGGCCATAACCCCCGACCTGTAAGGGATTTTGTAGAATTATTAATTTTCACTAGTTTGTTTAGTCGGTGGACATGTGCCTTTTTTTTCTCAATTGTGGGGTATCGTTGTTCTCACTAGACATTTGGTCTCTTTATTATCAATCACTTGGATTCTTTTTCTCCGTACATTTTGCTAGTTTTTTAATAGAATCCTAAACTTATATATATTATTAAAAACAATTCCAAGGCACGCATTATTTAGGCCTATTTGCCAATACGATATGTTTTTGTAATATTTTTTCCAAGAGGGAAGGTTAAAGGCCAACATCACAACCAATCAACCATTATATTACTAAAAGGCATCAATCTTTTACAAATACCCCATTATCATAAAGATTATAATATATAAAATTAATATAGATCCATTTTAATAAGATTATGATATATAAAATTAATATAAATCTATTTTAATATTAGAACTGTCTAATATAAAAAAAATTATCTTTTTATTTTTAAAATATTTTTCTCCATTTAAATCCATAACAAAAAAATAAAGATATACAAAACATATATGTGGAAATGCAATTCTATTTAACTAAAATACCAAACCAATCCAAGTGAAATGGAATAATAATAATTATTTAATATAATTTTAAGATTTTACATAAACACCAAATTCAAGTACATAATAATTTCCGATTGTTATTGTTGTTGTTGTTGTTTTTATTATTATTAATTTAATTCAAGTTCATGTGCCAGATTTACCGCGAATTTGTTTTTCTCCAAAAGAGATGAGGGGGAAAAATATTTAGATGATATATATATATATATATATATATATATATATATATATATAGATATAACTAACAAACAAACAAACTAGGAAGATACCAGATTTACCGCCACATTTTTTCTCCAAAAGAGGTGAGGGGGAAAAATATTTAGATGATATATATATAACAAACAAACAAAATAGGAAGATAGACGGAAGGAAGAGCGGTAGAAAAAATAGCAATGAGGGTTTAGACATGAACATCACTGCATGAAAACCTATGTTTCTGTTTCTTCCTCGATTCTGATCGTGTTCTCAATTTTTTGGAGTTTGTTAGTCCTTGCAAAGGTATGCGATTATTTCTGAGTTTACATTCAATGAATTCTGATGCGTCTTTCTCCCTTATTGTTTTTTTGGCAAAATTCTTGTACCCTTTTGATTAGGCTTCTACAAAGGCATGCACGCATGGTCAAAGCATTTTAGGTGAGGGTTTTTGGCATACTTGGCATACAAACCTCTGTTATAGCATTTTTCTCCCATTTTAAAACCCTCTTCTCTATGTAAAACTTCTAGCTATAGGAAATCTCCACTCATGAAATAAATAACAATCCACCTTAACTTTGCTATGGGTATCTTAGAAATCTTCTACTCACCTGTTTCATTGTGTTTTCAATTTATACATAAGAAGCACACCAAAATTCTTATGACATATTCCTGTATTCATGTATTCTATTTTCGTACTCAACAAATTCAATTCTTGAAACTCCCCTAAATCTGCATTGTGACTCTGTTAAGAACAAACCTGCTAAGTGAGTTACTAGGTAACCATTATTATGATTGATGATTAAGAATTGGTTTTGAGAGCTATGAGAGCCATAGGGTTTTAGGGCACATTGCCCCAGCCATCAAGTGTGTTTCGGCAGCGAAATCTATCTGCCCTAGCCACTCCAGAGGTAAATCACACAGGTTTATCATAGCATTTCAAGAATTGCAGCAATCATATTACATCCTTGCAAAGATCCAACGTCTTCATCAGATACCTAATTAGTGATGGCGCACTTATTTGCTCATTGAGATAGCAATATCATTACTACAGTTGGGCGTCTTCTTGAGGGCACATTCTCCTTGTGTGGCAGCATTATTCTTCACACTGCTGCTTGTTTGTCTATTGAACTCGTGACCACTTGTCAAGAAGGAGAGGAAGGCACAGCTGTTAGCAAGGGATCTCTCTGTTACTAAGGTGTGGGAAGTCCTATTCCAGTCAATGAAGAAGGGCGAGTTACTGATCATACAAGTCTTCATTCCATTGGCAACAACACATGATAATTAGCAAATATCTACTCAAGAGGAGTATCAATCATTGGTAAGAGGAGCGTGATACATAACCTAGAGTCATATTTATTTAGAGGATCACGACTTCTTGCATGGGAAAGTCTGGAGGAAAAGGAAGATAGTGTTTACACTTTAAAGGGCTACATTCCCCAAATTTGGGCTTGATCTGTCCTCTTGGCATGGATCTTCTAGACGGGCTATTTTCATATGCAAGCACCCTCCTATCATACTATATACGCATGACTAATTATATACTGTAGCTTTTACAGCCATCAACAGCATATGTTCATCATTGTTTAAAGCTCCACAAACCAAGGAAGAGAAACACAGTATAAAAGGTAGATTCCATCACTTGGTATCCCACAACGACAGCAGTAATTGAGGTAGCCATTCTTCATTGGCATCCATTCTTCATTATGGTAGCAGTGTATTGTTCTGGTGGTAGCATATCACACTCATTGTATTACATTTAGGAGTCTGCATACACCGAGAAGGGCGTGATCTTCTCATTTACTATAGGGCTGCTCCAGAACAACTGGGCGCATTGCATGCGATCTGCCCTTTAACATTGACCACAATGACAAATTCTGAGCATTAGAGGAAGTTCGCTTCAGCCATAACGATCTATTATTAATTGCTATCATTTACACAGATATTGTGCTGGTTATCGTGATCATCTACCCTAGAGGGTTTGTACTCTTGCTGCATAAATTATGCATGTTCCAGAATTCATCCATAGAGTCACATTGAAGGCAGCCACAGTATTCTTTCATCAAATCATTCATTGCAAACCCAGATCTAAGATCACAAATCTGACTTATATATAGCAGCAACATACAAGGATCTTCCAACCACTAGATTCACTACCATAGGTCAGAATACAATCATCTCTGAGATCTTATCATATTGGGCAGTTTGTAGTGTTTGTTGCTTGTTTTATTTGAAGGACATTTCTAATAAAATTACTCGGGGTTGTTCCAAGTTGGAAGATATTGAATTCTTAAAATTATGCGATTACATTACATGCAATTATTCTAGGATTAAATAAACACTCGTAAAGCAATTACACGTTAAGCTTTGGATGCACGATATCCATCATATTTATGCTCTGTAATGTATTGCACCTGTCTTTGTTCCTTCAACCAATCAGCTCACATATATCTACACCAAAATATTGTAAAAGAGGAAAGCGTAGTTACATATATAAAGCAAGTATTGAAATGTATATACACAGGATAGTGAATTTGTAATTGATACTACAAAAAAAATGCTTATATATTATGGCACAACTGTTATTCTGGGTGATCCCTTCATGCTAAAGCTAGCCACGAAGATTAAGTAAGACATATGTGTAGAGCCTCATCATTGTTAGTGGTTAGGTACCCACGCATATTCCCTGAGGTAGCTGTCTCCGTTAGGAGTTATCATCCTGACTTACAGAGGGTATAGTATTACCTGTGGAATTCAGTTCAATCCCGAGATGTACCAAAATACTTTTAGGTGCAACACCAACACTTCTAGCAGGAAAGTTGTGGAATTCATTTTAATCCCGAGATGTACCAAAATACTTTAAAGTGCAACACCAACACTTCTAGTAGGAAAGTTGTTCAACGGTCTCTTAAATGATAGTGCAATTTGATATCTTTCTTCGTAATCCTCATGTGATATCATGTAGAAGTCTTGAATGCGTTCCCAAAGGATTTCATTAAGAGTTTTAACATATACTTATTTGACTTAAAAAATTTCTAGTATTACTTCCTACGAGCAAAAAGATACATGAACAATGAATGGCTGAAGGATGCCCTTTGTGAAGTCTGTCATTCTAGATGGAATAACCAAATACTCTTGGGTTTTTAGAAAACCATGCAAATAATCCAAAGGGCTTTCCAGAACTTAAAATGAATACCAATCCATGTCATGAATTCTAGATTAGCACATTGAGGCCTACAGTGAATGTCAAAATCAAAGGTTCCGAGTGGTTATCTGCCAACATTTTTCTGGGGCTACTTTTCAGCATACAATTTTCTCTTAGAAAACATGCCTTCCATTTTCAATTTCTCAACAAGGTTCTATAACACTAATTTAGGAAGTGATTTCAAACTCTCTTTGCACTTTCACAAGGTGTATCGTCAGTCATTAGTTGGACATTAATAAAATTATCTTATCTTATAATATCTTATAGGATAGTTCTCTACCTCTAAACCCATGATTTTCATGTCAGTAATTTACTTTCATTGTGATGAATTTACTTTCAAAGTTAGACTAAGGGAAACTGATAAAACAATGCAATGTATGCTGAGTGGAAGAAACGGTTAAATAAAGAAAACACAGTTTCAAATATAGATTTGTTGGTCAAGGATTTATGGATTAAGGTTGTTGATTGGTTTGCGGCAAGGAAACTCTTTGGACATCTTTAGTCATATCATGGTTAGTTTATAATTTAAAATTCTTTTGCTCCTATTATTCATTGAGAATCGAGATGCAGGTGGTCTGTAGGAAGCTATCTAGACCTTTCACTATCATTATATTATTATGGATGCATTATACATTAGATTTATGTTTCTTCTCTTGTTTGCATTTGTTCACTGGATTTGAGTTGATATGTTTTTGTTTTAGCAGATGTTGATGCAAGGGATTTGATACTTATATCTCTTCTTATCACTACACTAATTGAAGTACCATTTTTATTTGATTTCAGGATGTTCATGAGAGATTTCGTACAGAGCCCCATGTCAACACAATTGCTTGCTTTAATGAACGCTTCATTTTGTCTCTGGCATCCTACAAAGCATGCATAATTATGGATGACGAGCTTAACATTTTTCCAGTATCATCTCACATTCATTCAATTGCACCAATATCAGTGCTAGAGGTTGTGTCAAATACTTTCATTACCTCAAATATTGATTATTATTTCTTCTTTTTTTCTCATTTGAGCATTGTTTAGCTTTCTTTGCTAGCTTTATTGGTTGTAAAAAAGAGTACTAGAGCTTTGATTTTTATATAGTTTTCTGATTTTAAATATCTAACATAGGATTTTCTTCTCTTTCTACCATGTTTTATCTGAAGGGCGATGAGGGATTATCCGAGGTAGAAAAGGACCTAAAAAGTCTAAAAGAGAAGCTTCATGTTGATCAGCCAGTGGGGCCATTGATTGGGAAATGTCGTACATTGGATCAGGTGATGAATATCTTATCCTTGAAAACATTTCTTCAGTTCCTTAACTAGCTATACACTTTTCTCATATCTCTCAATAAACTTGTTGGTTTGTAATTTAAGGTTAGAGAGAAATATGTGACATGAGAATTCTCATTGCGTTCTTTGACTAGTATAAACTAATGTGTTAGATTGTGAAGGGAAAAGATGTGATTAGGTTTCTTGATGCAATATTGGAAAATATATTGAGAATTACTGTTGCCTTAACTGCTTCCCGGGGACTGGGCAAATCTGTTGCCTTGGGTCTTGCTATTGCTGCAAGGTATGTTCTATGTTTTTGAAACTTTTGATATGAAATTCATCTTTATGAGTATAACTTGGGTTGATATGTATTATATAATGACATCTCTTGTAGGTATTCAAACATTTTTGTCACTGCACCAAGTCCAGAAAACTTGAAAACATTATTTCAATTCATTTTCAAAGGGTTTGATGCATTGGAATACAAGGTCTATAGTATTGATCTGTTGTATGGAATTTAACTTTTAAGTTTAATTTTGTGTATTCACTTATTTGATCATGTTATTTCATTTCTTATTTCAACCATGTAGAAGTAAAACCAGAGATGATGTGTTTTTCTAACAATTATAGTTTCCCTTCAGAGGCTACGATTTCCATTGGATAAATTTTGTATAAAAAATCCTTTTGGTTGTTTTTATAGATTGTAATATGAAATGATATTCAATTCAGCTCTATACGGTCTGTCAGTGAGAACACAACCCACTCACCGGGGATCTCCGCTTTATCCAGGACAGAAATCCCTCCAAACAAATCCCAGAAATGGATTTTCATAGATCATTTCCAGTCAATCTAGATAAGCCCGTGAACATCCAAATTTAGCTTAAACCATCTTATAGAATCAACTAACAATGTGTTGAGAAAGTATGTCAGTCCATAGCTTGGTGACTTTGAGATTAGTTAAGAGTTCTCCAAGAAATCAAGTTACCCTAGACCTTGTCCCATAAATATCCCAGTGTGTGGAACCCTTTCCTTTCCAATCGTTATCTCAGTCCAGAGCCTAGTGTTTTTGAAACTAGCAGTCGAGAGCCTGGTGTATTTGAAACTAGCAGTCCAAAGCCTGGTGTCTTTAAAACTAGTTAAGAGTTCTCCAAGAAAGCAATTTATACAAGACCTTGTCCAATAAATATCCCAATGTGCATTCAAAGTTCATATGTGTAACTAACTAGTCTTTGAGAAAGGTTCTGGTGTATTTGTGTGTGTAGGTATTGTAGCATATTTGTGTTGAACATTGTTGTAGACTAGTTTGCACAAAGTACAGGATTTTGAACCCATAAGTTATATTTCCTATACTCACCTTTCGCTTTTGTTATTTAAACTCATCATTAAGGAAATATGGAGAATATGTTCTTTTTTGTCTGACAGTGAGGACACAACCCACTCAATGGGGATCTTTGCTTTGTGTAGGAGAGAAATCCCTCTAAACAAAGCCCAAAAATGGCTTTCCATAGACCATTTCCAATATTGCCAGATAATCCCATGAACATCCAAATTTAGCTTAAAATAGAATCAACTGATAACATGTTGAGAAAGTATGTCAGACTATAGCCTGGTGTCTTTGATACTAGTTAAGAGTTCTCTGAGAAAGAAATTTACCCGAGACCTTGTCCCATAAATCTCCCTATGTGAAACCCTTTCCTTGCCAACCTTTATCAATCCAAAGCCTAATTTATTTGATACTAGTTAAGAGTTTTCCAATAAAACAATTTATCTGAGACCTTGTCCAATAAATCTCCCGGTGTGTGAAACCCTTTTCTTGCCAACATTTTTCCAGTAAATGAAGAGTTTCCAAACAACACAACATGTCACCTTCACTGATATAGTCCAAATTGACTGCCAATATGATTTGGCAACCAAATCCCATCCACATAAATATTCTATATATTACCAATGCAATTTGTTGGGATACCAACTGCCAAGCTTTCCCTATTTGAGAATGCATGAACAAATGATTTTAAACAATTCAACCACACCAACTATGTTACAAATGTTATGGGGACCCGATATGCTATTTGCATGTAGATAATTTTGAATACAAAGAGAAAAAAAAGGTACATTACCATTCATTATGCCAATATTGTGCCTTGATCATGGATATCAATCAAAACAAGCCCTCCAACTTTTCTAGGCAAAGTTCAGAAGGCCCCTTTTCACACCCTGTTACCCCCAAAGAAAATGCCAGAAATATTGCGAACTCCCATTGACCTATACTAGATGGAATGGAGAAAAAAGAGTAAAATGCATGGCTTGCATATAATATTCTGCAAATGAGGCTAACACCTGCAAAAGGAATGTCTTGAGATGAGGATAACACTTGCAAAATAAATGTCTTGAGAAGCCCATCACTGAACCTTGCCTTCAATTTTTTGCAATACCGGGTCCCACAAAACCTTTATAGGCACATTAAATCCAAAAGGAATACCTAAATACTGTATTTTTCCCTATCTGGATGATTTCATTTTTTGCAACAAGCCAAGCAAGAAAATAATCTTGCCTTATAATAAGATCCCATCTTTTCCTCCCTCACCATTACTACAAGAGCTTTAGTAAAAAAACTCCAAGTGAAACATTGTTCCTTCAAACAAGTGTTGAAGTTGAGCAGAATGAACATTTACTGCCTACTAATTGTTGTCAGCGGGAAAGATGCCTCAAATTTGATCTTTGCACATGAGCAGCTTCAAGAATGTGCCCTAGCACATCAGTTGCAATAACATACAAATAAGGGGCCAAAATAAAGCCTTCTCGTACAACATAACTAAAGAATAATCCTTTTGAAAATTGACCATTGATGCATGCCCAGATTGAAGCATTCATGAAAAGAGTTCTTTGAGCTCTAGTAAATTAAACACAAATTCCAAATAGGGGAGCATATTTATAGTCCTCTTTGTTAATGATTTTATCTTTTGCTTGTAAGGAAACAACGGAGATGATGCCATTACATGTTTAAATTATTTTCATAGCTTCTTTCTTATAATTTATTAAATTATGGTTAAGGTTCTAAAATTTGTTTCTTTTGTGACCTTACCATTTGACCATTTTCAGGCATAGTGTGGTGAACATGCATGATTTTCATCAACAATCATGATTCATTAGGCATCAAAGAAAGCCCACAAATTATGTGAGTATTGCATACTTCATATTAGATGATGCATATTTTAATGACTTTTTTCATAATTTATGCATAAGTTTTGGAAAAGAGTTATTGCAAATCTTTTAATATTTTCTTGAAGTTTACAATTATGAATTAGGATAGTCTTGACTATAAATGTAGTATGTAAGCTTGTTTGATGGATAAGCCTAAAAGGAGACTCTTGTCACTAGAATTAAGCATTCTAGAGTCATGCAGATTGCTTGGTACATGTTCCCTCACATCAAAGTCTCTCTAGCGACCCACTAAGAGAGAAACACTTGGTGCAATCTCGTTCCAAAATATATGTGATAACAGTCCCTGAATTACCTTCATCTATATCTTGTCTCTTTCATCAATAAATAATCTTACCAAATTTGTTTGTGACGGATATTTGAGGACATATATGGTGGAAAAATAGATCACAACATTATTTTTGAGCTTTCTGGCCATATGTGCAAAGACAGTCAGGTAAATGTGGACTCTTAAATTAAAAGCATTGATTTATTTCAATTGAATTGTAGGGTGTTTGTGGAATCCTTTTCTATTTATTTCTCATAATGACACATTCAGCTCATAATGATCTGTTGGGAGATCAAGATCTGTTGGAGGACACTCATCAATGTTAAGATGATGGGAATCTATTCTTCTAAATATTTTTCTGGGTTACCCATACTTGAGCTTCGCCTATTGTTTGATGAGTATAAATCTACCTCTTGCAATTGAAGCTGGAATGCCATTTCTTTTTGCAAATTTTCAAGTAGGCCCAATAGGTGTTTCTCAAATGTCAATGAATGGTGTTATTTAGGGATATGTTCACACCTCTTCCACAATAGCTGGTCTTTCCAGGATGGATGCCCCTTCTTAGATGACACTAATTCTTATCTAGTTGACTTTTTTTCAGTATGGAATTGCATTTAGAATTATTTTTATTATTTGGCTATTTTTGGTCGTGCTAGCATGTATCTTTAAAAGGTTTTCTATGTCACCCTATTTTTGAAGAATTCTGGCTTCTTGCAATTTTATTGTATTGAATCCTATGATTCCAACATGGATTTAATTCACCTCCTGCACAAAGGAAGTCTCAACCTAAAAATTGGATCCCTCCATTCCAGTAGCCATGTCAGATGCAGCAACAGATGCAAGATCCATTTCAACACTAGCATTCACAACCACCACAATCTCATTCACAATTGTATCCTCAACAATCCTTGCAATATGGTCAACAGATACAGGTCTCTCAACCACTTACACAGCAACCTTAATATGGTTGGCTATGATCGTCACAACATTCATTGTCTCAATATGGGAAATTGAATGTTTCCCAATCTCAAGTGCAACAAAATGATACTCCTACTATCCAACAAGTTCCTCTGAGTATGTCGTTACACGCTATGCAGCACTATCACCAGCAACAAGCACAACCCCAACAACAAAACCTACTCTTTAGTTAGAACAACAACAACAACCTACTATATTGCAAAATTTTCAGTTGCAACAACATCCTTCATTTCAACAACTTCTTCAAGTACCTACAAGCAAGCAGAAGGAAACAAGAAGTAGTGGCAATGCACCCTCAGCAGCAAGCAGTGCCAATGTAATCTCAGCCACAAAACCAATGCACAATATTCTAAGAAGATTGCAAATACCCCCACTTCCTGGGATGCCCCTTAATCCAAAAAGACCCTCAAGACCTTTTCTTAGTAAATTGGGCTCACTCTAGCAATGTAGATAGACAAATTGATCTATAACCCAACTACTCCCAAGGAAATTTGAGTGGCCCTCCATCTATGCCTTCAATGTAAGTACAAATATTCCAAACATTGCTTAATTCCTAATTTTAGATGTGTTCTAGTGAGGATGGCCACTGCAAGAATTACAGCGTTTTCAGCTCTTGGTAGCAGCCTTAGCAAGGTAAATCACAAAATCTTGGATCACCTTATTAGGCATCCCAATAACAATGATGCAGACCAGGGCTGTGTGGTCTAGCAGCAAACAACAAGGTAATCAGGTTTGTATGGAGGAGATCCAAGTTCAAAGCCCCACAAGTGAGTACAGATGAGGCCAAGTACAAATCCTGGATAATTTGACAACAATGAAAGCCCCTCATGACACAGTATCATTGGCAAAGACAACTGTAAGTTAATAGCATTCAGTATGCACCCTGCAGCAATGCATTTAATGCTGCTACTGCAGGATTATGAACCATTGGATTGAATGTTGGATCAGATCCAATGTTTCACATCCCCACAACAGCAGCATTAAATGCACTTTTTCAAGGTGCATATTGAATGCCCTATAGGCTGCATTTCCAAATAAATAAAACTAAAATATGAATAGTGCTAGTTCAATGTGATTAGTAATATTGACTTGTTTTGAGTCATCTAGTTGAAACCAAATAATTATAATCAATGTATTTTAATATTTTACTACAAGATAATTACTATGATGGTTATTGGTAGAATTACTTACAAACAATAAGACATGTTACTACGCTACTCTGGTGTCTAATTGCATAGGCAACAACTTACCTGTCTTGAAATATTGCATTCTATATGTAGAAGTAGTACTATTTGCATAAGAAACCTGCAAGTTGGAGAGGAAAATATACTCATATAATTATATTGAATTTATTGAACACTAATTGAATGAAAATTTTGTAGTACCCCAACTGTAGTTTGTTTACTGAATACAAATCCAAAAGAAAATGCGATGTGAAATTGATATGGTAATTCGTTATAACGTTATTTTGAAAGTGGAGTTTGTTTTTTCTCTTACTTTGTGTTTGAAAGGTGGAAGTGGTTGGGTATGACTGGGGGATATTTGGGTACAACTAAGGAAATGTTCTGTAACTAATAGTTTGGACATGTCTGCTTTGGGGACAACCTTGATTTGGAGCACACATCCCTTTGGGAATTTGCCCCTCCGCTACATTGAGAACTACTTGTTAACGTTTTACTATTTTTGGCACATGGTAAGCAGATCTGTACTCAAAAAACAAAACCCTGCAGTGAGGAATCTGAGCATAGCTCAATGGTAGAGAATGCATAAGGAATTGTATTTAAGGGTGTTAGCTCAATGGTAGAGCACCTGCCTTATAGGCAGGAGGTTGGTGGTTCGATTCCATCGTGCCCAATTTATATTCTGAAACCACTAAAAAGAGATAAATGACTAAAAAAATGACCAAAATTTGCATATAAACAACCACCAATACAACATGAGAGATAAGTGACAAAAAAAATGACCAAAATATGCATATAAATGACCACTTTTGAGTTGGCGATCGTTGGTAGCAAATTAGCAGTCATTTATCACGCGACAAAAAATGTGGTCATAAATTTGGTCATTAATTGTGACAATTAATGACCAAATATATTACCAAATTAATGACCAAATATATGACCACAAGATAAGCTAGAAATGACCAAGCTAAATATGACCACATTTTTGGTCGCATGATATATGGCCACTAATTTGCTACCAGTGGTCACCAACTCAAAAGTGGTAATTTATATGCGGATTTTGGTCGTTTTTTTTGTCACTTATCTCTCATTTTGTACTAGTGTATACACATAGTTAACTTGCTCTATGATCAAGTAAAGAGTAACCCAAAAATCCCCCTTTTAAACTTGACTTGGGAATGACACCTTCCCCCGCCCCAAGTTTATCAATGGAAAATATCACATGCTTCCCTTCCTTTTAGATTTAACACAGGGGTGTGCATGCCTTTATTGGTATTACAATCATATTCGCATTTATAGTGATTACACCTCCATTAAGGAAACAACGCTTCACAAAAAATGTCTACCTGAGCATCCTACATTCACATACAATAATAACCAAGTACTCGAATTCTATTTCTGAATCAACTACCCAGTCAACTTGTATGCACAACTAACTACAAACTCCATTATCTTCTCAAGTCAATCTCTTTGTAAAGTCAACTATAGAGTCCATCGTCTACACTAGATGATTTGTCTCTGCACAGTCAACTACAGATTCCATCATCTACTCCAATCGATCTATCTTTGTGGTTCTCTAATTATTTCCTTGATTGTCAATAGAACATCCTCCTTGATCACATATGCATATGCATCAAGAATCACAACAATTTTCAACAAATTCTAACACTCAACAATGCAAGTGTCCTTATGAAGCCAAAACAATTGTGTACTTGAATTGTCGACTAGTCAACTACATAGTCACTCTTAACCATGACTACTCAATGGACCTGAGATTATGCACCCAGTCAACATACCATGACTCCTTAGTTGGTATTGACCACTACTATTGATATTGACCTTGATCTGCAATCCTCATTCGAACCCACCGAAAATACCCTCAGTCGACCCAGTTGACCATATGCTCAATCGACCAGACGATCCTTTCGATTACTTGATCGATCAATTTTCCATCGACCATCCATTGAGTTGTCGACCACAGGTTGATCCACATTCTAATCAATCCTAATTCAATTTGCATTCCATCGACAACTAGTCGATCCATAAACAATCTATCGACTCGAATCCAACCAGCTCGTCTGTTTGGTCAATCTCCCTTATCAATTTGATAGGTCGTTTAACTATTTAATTTACCAAGCCATCAAACCACGACTTTGACTTCTCCATCGATCACACTGATTCGACCATCCATGACTATTTTCGACTTCGAATTCTTTAATCATAGATCTCTCCCTTCATACTTGAACCTTCTGAAGCATCCCACATGACCTCAAACTGGATCATACCCAGAAAAGGAGAATACTAAAAAACATGCATGCTCGGATCTGCTGGAAAAAATAAATATATATACTTGCACTCCATTTTTATTTATCAAACTTCGTATCTAGAACTTATGTTGCTTCTCAAGTCGACCCATCATGCCAATGGATCCACCCACACTGATTCACACTCCACCATGAAAATATAGGTGATCAAAATGCATCCTTTAAGTGATATCATATAATAGCAACTCAATCTACATTCTACCATGTAGATCCAAGTAACTAGTACTTTATTAGACATCTCTTGTTGGAAAGTGAGTGTCTACCAAGCTCTAATACCATATGTTTGTTCCATAATGCAGCGAACATAATTATGCACAACAAAAATATAGAATAGTAAAGAAAACCATAAAATCATGCACAAGATAGACACCATGATTTTATCCTAGAAACCCTTAACAAGGAAAAATCAACAAAAGATCTTCATTATGCCCCTTGGAAAAATCTATCCAAGGCATGGTCGAGCGTGGCTCTACCTCCATGGGTACCCTCGACCATCAATGAGTTCTATACATGCATATATAATGGAGTGCAATCGACCTCTTTATAGGATTTGACCACAAGAATACAATGGGAAAATACCACATGCCACCTATTACCATGGGCATGTAAACCAGTCAACCATAATGGAGACTCATTTACTATACACAGAGTTAAATTTCTTTATGATCAAGTGAAGATTAACCCAACAAATCCAAACAATAGAGCTTGAAAAATCCTAAAGAAATTAGAATTCCTAGATATTTGAAATAACTCTAGTTATGAATGCAAGGGGACTGCAACGGTCTAGCTATTGAATTCATTATTGCTAATGAGGTGTTCCAATAAAAAATATTGCTCCTATTTGATTTTTTCTCTTAACAACTCATGAAAAGGTCTAAAATATAATTTAAACCTTATAGCTATAATGGTGGAAGACCCAACCAAAACAAGGGTGCCATTAACAAACTGAGAATGGTTTATGGCCTCGACCCCTCTAACAATTACAATTCCTCCTAGGTTTCCATCTAATATCTCTCATTCCAATATTTTTCTTAAAGAACCATTCATGATAATAAACAACATTGGCAATAATGGGAGACCTTACCTAAGACCCCTCTTAATATGAAAGATCCTAGTGGCTCTTCAATTTACAAGAAGCATTAACCAAGGGCTTCCATTACATGCTTTCATCCAACTAATTACATTCTCAACAAACCCATATTTAGAAACAACAATAAATAGAAATGACTTCCTAACTCTATCAGAAGCATTTGAAAGTTCTATCTTGATTATGATATCTCATTCCTCACTTTTACGACTAGAATGCACTATTTATTGAACTAATATGGTGTTGTTTATAATTTGCTTATTTTCCATTAATCCTCCTTGGTATTCAAAAATCAATGTTGGAAAGAGATCTTTTAGTACATTATGATCTTGGTAAGAATCTTATAGGATGAATTACACATGGATACCAACCTAAATCTAGAGAAGGAAGTGGGTTTATTTTCCTTCAAAATCAAAGCTAAGAACGAGTTACCCTCCCCCCATATTCAGATTACTCCTTGTACAATTCAACATGCATCTCAAATCCCACTTGATTATATGCCAACATGCTCAAAATAAATGTATAGAAAATCCATCGAGGTGTGGTGCTTTGTCAGGCTCCATCCCCCAAATTGCCTCTGCAATCTCTTCTTCCAAGATTTCATTTCCTAAGGCTATTTTTTTGGATGTACTTACTAATCTAGGAATGTCCTATACAATTTCTAAAATAGCATTGGGCTTAGCATCTTGCTCTTCCTCATACAACAACCTAAACTAAATGTGGTATTCATCTTTTATGTCTTTTAAATTTGTGATCATCCCCCATAATCTCTCATTATTTCACTAACATTGTTCTTATTTTTATTTTGTATGCCTTTTTCCTTATTTGTGAAAAAAAGGAGGTGTTTGCTCCCCCCCCCTTTCAACCATAAACTTCTAGACTTTAATCTCCAATGCTCTTCCTCTTTTCTATAGGATTGAAGTAGTTTTTTACTTATCTCATTTTCCTCCATGATATCCTATTTGCCTATATTCCTTTCCCCCATATTGGACTAAAATTCCCTTCACTTATCTTATGCGTCTACCTTCTCCTAATTTCATGGGCGATAAAACATTTTCACCCATTTTTTTTAAAGTGACTTTCACTAACCTTAGTTTATATTCACAAACATAAGTTGGAGATCTAAAGATTCTAGTCTACCAAGTGTAATGCCTTGTATGTTAATCCCTGGACATATGTAATAATTGTTATTATTATTGTGGCACAAGGTACCGGAACAAGGGTCTTTAAGGACCTAGAGACATTATTATTTTTGTTTAAATAATTAATTAATGAAAAACAAATGGCACACCAGAGAACACAAAAGAGTATGGGAGGCTTGGATCCACAAGGTTATGGGGAATGGGGACATTGCTATCACTTTAGAACTTGTTTGGTTGAGCTTGGACTGTATTTATGCTTTGGTGACTTTATTAGTTGATGGTCAACCAAACATTGTACAATGGGCCCAACTTTTGATTATTTTAGCCTATGTTGGTACTATTGAGCCTAATTCATGGTTTAGTGGGCCTTCCTTAGTGAATGCACCCTCCTTGGTTTTTGGATGGATACCACTTGTTAAATGAGCCCCTTTGGTGGTTTTGTAACTCCTTTTTGGTGGCTACACTTGGTTTTGTAACCCCCATTTGCACAAGTGCACCCTCACTGACTATTTTTAGCCCGGACACCTCAAACGTTGGATAACTCCTTGTGTAACCCCTCGTTTTCTATTTTGGGAAGATTCCTTGGTTTGTGTAACTCCTCACCTCACTAATTTAAATTCCTCTCCATGGATGATGTGTCCACACATTAATTTTATTTGGGTAGAGTGGCTTGGGGTCACTCTCCTTGAAATTCGGATTGCTTGGGTTGGATTAGAGTTAGCCTCTTGTGATTGAGTTACCCCCCTTGGTTTGAATCAAGTTGGGTTACCTTGGTTTGATTTTACCATATTGGGTTGGACTTACCTTATTTTTTCTACAAATCCATGGTTTATATCCTTGGTTTTGGTTGAGGGGGGATGGTTCTTTTGGATGGTTGATTATTCTCGATTGTTCATACCATTGATGGTGACAGCGTGGTAATCTTGTGAGCTTGGGAAGCATGTATGCTCTGTTATGTGAATGAGCTTTGTTCTTGAAGCATTGTGATCTTGTATGGTGTTTGTTGTAATCTTAGACAACTCTGGTAAAGTTCCTCCATGTCCACTACTTGTCTCCATCCTAGACCTGCACATAAATCCTTATGGTCAATGGTGATGTCCTGAGGGACCTAGGGGGTGAAGGGATTACCATTACTTGGTAGTCAGGTGGAGGAGAAAGCAGGTGGTGATTAATTGATTTGTGGCTTATAAAACAAATACTTGAGCTATTCGTGAGTGCACATATTCTTGTGGATCAATTGCCTCAGCTCGGGGTTGGCCTGTCCAAGAGGATTTGGCTCGGCAGTGTTCGTGGCTAGGTGGAACGTGGTTTAGATGATTCCAATTGCATATTGTTAATATAAGTAGTTTATTTTATGTAAATTCATATGGTTATATTATGTTTCCATTGTTTCTATAGTGCCCTTGATGGCTGATCTATTCACAATTAAATGTATATGGTTTTGTATCAATGATTGGATGCAGATTTGATGGTTTAACTATTGGAAACTTGTACATTTTCCTTGACTATGAGATCTGATCTTGATTGAAGCTTGACATATGTGATTTATGTGCTTATTTTCTATAGTTTAATCTACAAATTTTCCCTCTATGGCTGATTAGATCAATATATAAATTTGTAGTTGCAATTGCTTGGTTTCTGGAACTCTAGTTTAGAAATCTTGCTTGGAAAATTGATGTTTTTCTCTTCTATTGGAGATATGATCTTAATGGAAAATTGAAATATGTTTAATCATGTCTTATTTGTTGTATCATTATCTGCAATTTTTCCCTCCATGGATGATCATATATGTTCCATGATTCTAGTTGAAATTACTGAGTTTTGATCACTAGTTGATGGTTTTTCAACTTGGAAAACTAGATTGAATTGATAGTTTCTCTGGATATTTGAATATTTGATGTTCTATGGATGTATATGAATTCTCTAGTGCACACTTGGTGGCTATAGAGTGCCCCATATAGATTGTATTCTTGTTATTTAAAGTTTACAATCGATTTTGCAGATATTTGGATGCTCACCGGATGATCTGGTAGTGATTTATATAGCTATTTGTAGATATGATTTCCTATATGAGTTAGGGGCTATAGATGGATGCTATGTACTTTTTTTTATTCATTATTAAATTTATTTAGATGTTAACTGCATACCTGATCGATAATTAATGCAAAACTGTTACTAACATTGTCATAAATTGGATTGACGGGAGTGCTATAAATTGCATAGTTTTATGGTGGAAAGATCTAGTTTGTAATATTTGCAAATAATTCCATAAATATGATTAGGTAGAATTATTTGGTTGATTATGGTCACCTTTAATGTTTTTTTTTTTTTTCAATGTGGTTCACATACCAGTCCCACCAGCCAGCATCGCTACGTCCACGGAATAATTTCTGGCGGGCCCACCTGAAGGGGCCATCACACCCTCGGCACATTTTGCGTACCTAACCCCAAGAGTGTCGAGGAGAATGGATCCCGCGACCTCACATGCTAGGAGGCCTAACTATGGTGCTCGACCGATTGAGCTAACTCTTGGGGCTACCTTTAATGTTTTAATAATGCTAAGTTCCAATTTTATTAAATTTTGTAAATATGGTTGCATTGTCATGCTTGCATGGTTTTGCATTTGCATGAGCTCTTGGAGAGTTTTATAATTGTTTTTAAAGTATCACAATTATTTTAAAGGCTGTATGTTTGATTTAATTGGATTGATGGTATGTCATCATAGCCTTTGGTTAACCTTAATCTGTTGTTATATACCTTTATTCATCCTTCCTTTGGGTTTACATGTTCTCGTGACCTTTTTTTTGAGGTCGAATACATTACAAGTGATATCGGAGCTTAGGTTCCAACAGTGTGGTTGTTGGCCCTTCCACAAAGTTATAAATATTTTGTGTATGTGAATTTGGATTTTATAAATGAGTTTTTGTGAAATAAATTTAACCTCTCTTATGTTAATGGAATAATTAGAAGTCTCACTTCAAAGATGAGTTCGGTTGTATCCTTTTAAATTTTAGAAGTTAAGAGATTTAAGCTTAGGTTATTATATTTTGGCTTGATGAACTTTGATTTTCACAAGAAATTGCATTCTTATTTGGAAGTCTCTATGACTGTCTTAGGATTGAACTAGGTACTTATTTAAAAATCCTTGAAAAGTTCATAAGCAGACCTCCTTCAAAGTTGCACTCTTAATTGGAACTTGCAATTAAAAATTGAAACATTTTGAATCAAAAATTTAGAAACTATGCAAAGATGTCTTTAACTGATTATGGAATGAGTATATAAAAATATTCATGGTAGATTTTCCCTTTGAAAATTTTTAAAAATTAAATCATTCTGCCATAGTTAAAGCATAACAGTAGTTTCTCAAAAATAATTGCAGTCCAGTAGTCCAAATAAGATGAGACTCAACTTTTAATGGCTCGGAATGGAGTAATGTTGAAGTGTGGTAGTGATCAAAGTCACTTGTTCAGTTGTCTGATTTGTACTCTTTCAATATGCATGCAATGGCCTTTTTAATTGTTTTCTAAAGAATTTTTATGCAATGTATTGAGATGGAAATAATATGATTAATGAATGAATTTGTCTACTAACAATGATTGAAAATGATTGCATCACAGGTTTAGTATCAATTAATCAGTAAAGAACTAAGACTCGGCAAGAACAAGTTCTGTGGATAAGCATAATATCTTCTTGGATCAACAAAATATATATATATATATATATATATATATATATATATATATATATATATATAGAGAGAGAGAGAGAGAGAGAGAGAGAGAGAGAGAGAAGGTTCTGGTTGAGTGATGCATGGTTAGCTAAAATACCTCTTTTGTGAAATATCATAAATTTTAGTAAATTGAATTACCAAGTCAAAGAGGGTGTCTCCCTAAAGGGAACACAGCTCAAACCTTGCAATGGTTTAATTATTTTATTGGTTCAACTATTGTATTGAATTACCCTATGTTTGGTTTCCTTTTGTTGTTCTGCCTTGGATTCCTTGGATGATTGCTTGGTTTCCTTCTTTGGTTTTCGTGGTTTGCTTAGATTTATTTTACTAGTTGGATTACTTGGATTCTTTTGCTATGTTGCTTGGACTCCTTTGATGGTTTCCATCAATATTCAATGCAATTAGATTTCCTAAATGTATGCATAAAATAGATTCTTTATATGTTACTATTTTCTAGCTATTAAGCAGTGTTTCCCTAGAGAAGAGCAATGTTCCTCTATCTATGCTTTTGAAATGTTGATTCCCCTTCTGGGATGATCCTTGTGAATGTTTGAATTGATTTATATTTTACAATAAATTTTGGAATGCTCTAATTGTTTGATTGATAATAAATTTGTCTAGTGTATGATTATGTATAAGTATATATAATTAATATTAATATATGATAACTATACGATAACTATAAATGAAATCTATATTGGTATGATATTAGGTCAAATATGTATTTGGTATGATATCTATACGTGGTTTGGTATCCAAATTTATAAGATGAGGGATGATATCTATATATATATATCTATATATATATATATATATATATATATATATATATATAACAAAGGTATAATAATATCAAATATCCAATATCACCCAACTTAACTATCAAAAAAATACCTGATGATATAATAAGTATCAATATCATTTGTGGGTGAATGGTATAGATTAATAATAAGGTGTGACGACATATATGTAAATATATATAATAGGACATAGAATATTTACATATTTGTGAATGTCATAGTATACAGGCTCCATTGTATGTATCATATATAAGCTTTATAGCAATATGTATATGTTGTAAATTTAGATGTGATTGTTAATGATTGATGTATGTGTGTTGCTTAGTAACGATAATAAAGTTGCATGCCAATGTTCTCTTAGGCATTGTTTGGTAATATAATGGTTTGATCTACATGTACCTGGATAAATGGTTACTTATGATGCATTGCATGTTTCTTACCTCACATATTTACTGCTCAATAGATCGATTGGTAAGTACTATGCATTGCATATCTAATGTTCAGTAGACTGATTGGTTGATGCATGTTCACCTTGCATTGAATCCTTCACTATTAAGGTGATTTGATTGGTCGATGCTCATGCATTGCCTCTTTTATTGTTCAGTGATTTGATTGGTTGATGCTCATGCATTGCCTCTTTTATTGTTCAGTGATTTGATTGTTCGTTGCTTGTGCATTGCCTCTTTTACTATTCAGTGACTTGATTGGTCGATGCTTTTTCATTGTGCATTGGCTCTTTTAATGCTCATTGAATGTATTAATTTTGAAATTATTTTGTTGTACGATTGATTTAATAGTACATCACATGTGGTATGATTGATATGGTCGTCAGTGGTTGATATTGGTGATTAATGTATGATTGATTGATGTATGGTATCATGGTTGATGTATCATGATCGACAGACGTATGATGTATTCTAATTGATGTATCTTGATTGATGTATTCTGGTTGATGTATTTTGGTTGATGAATCATGGTTAATGGGTGTATGTATTGATGTAGATTAGATACTATTGATATTGATGTGGATGTGGATGTATGTATGGATGCATCGATGTATGTATTATGGATTGGTGATTGTATAGTTGATGATTGTATGATGGTTGATGTATGTATGATTGATATTGGTTGATGAATTATGGTTGATGTGTGAATGGCTATTACTGGTTGTTACTGGATGATATTGGATGTTACTAGTTGTTATTGGATGTTACTGGTTGTTATTGGTTGACATATGGTTGATGTTTGTAATATTGTATGGGTTGTTGTTGATTACTATTGGTTGATGTATGATTGTTGTTTGTATGGTGAGGTATGATATCTCGAGGTATTATGTGTAATCTAGTTAGAAAAAATATATATCTTTGTGATCTTTGTTAAAAGGTATTTTGGTAGTATGTTGGTGACTTTTCGTGTGTCTTTATTGAAAGGTATCCTGGCAGTATCTTGGTGGTAATTTGTATATATTTATTGAAGAATATTTACTAATTGTGTGATTGATTAAAGTATGATTCAGTTACCTTTGTTGGATATGTACTTCGTGCATCCTTATATATCCAATACTAATCATGTAGAATGTGATACAAGTATCTTTGTTCGAAAACTATCTAGGTGATCTTGTTGAAAAAGTATCCTTGTGATCTTTGATGAAAGTATATTGTTAGGGTATCCTTGTCGTATATCAAATACCTTTTTTGAAAGGAATCTTTGTAAAGTATCATGGTGAATCTCATGCATCCTTGTATGGAAAGTATTTGGGTGATAAATCATGTAAAATCATCTTGGTAATGCATCTCATGTGATTGACTGATTGGAATGCATTTCATATATCTTAGATGCATTTCATGTATCTTGTTGATAGAGCATATGCATGAAGCATTTCATGTATATGTAGGTAAAGTATATCCATTTCCTGTGATTGATTGACTAGAATGCATTTCATGAAGAAAGAGTACACACTTGATGCACTTCATGAGATTGAATGGTATACTTGATGCACTTCATGAAATTGATTGATATACCTGATGCATTTCATGTGAATGAAATTGATTAGAATAAGATTCAAGTAGATGCATTTCAAGTATTTTGTTGAATAACTATCTATATCTTGTGTACCTTGTATATATTGATCTATTTTATGTGATTTATTCCATGCATCATGTATCTTGAAGATGTATTTTATGTATCTTATTGAACAGTATATATATATATATATATATATGATGTTAACCATGTGTCCGTTGGAATGTGAAGAAAGTATCCTTGTTGAAGAATATCATGTATCATATATTTTTATGCCTGATGTTAATCATATGGGTGATTGAAATATGATTTTCAAGTAGATGTATCTTTGTTGAAGGTTTGAAGGCCTTGTAAAGATGTTTGAAGACCATGTGATGGGGATTGAAGATCGACCCTTGTAGTGGAGAACGGACAGGAGAGTACTAGTCCAGGTTTCTCTCATTGAAAGCCAGGAGATGAGATGGATGAGTTAGGTCATATCTCATAGGAAGTGGAGAATGGAGGAGAGTACTAGCCTAGGTTTCATGCACATAAATCTAGGAGATGGGAATGGAAAGTTAGGTCATATCCCATAGACAGTGGAGACGGACATGAAATTATTGTATTTAGAAAGATGTTATCTTTCTGATAAAGATGTTATCTTTCTGATACATGTATGGGAATTAACGTTTTCCTTTTGTAAAGGAATGTATGTATTATGCATCGAGGATGATGCATTGTTTAAGGGGTGGGGAATGTAAGTGACCCCATATGTTAAGCCTCGGGCATATGTAGTAATTGTTATTATTATTGTGGCACAAGGTGCCGGAACAAGGGTCATTAAGGACTTAGAGACATTATTATTATTATTTTTTAAATAATTAATTAATGAAAAACAATTGGCACACCGAAGATGACAAAAGAGTATGGGAGGCCTATATCCATAAGGTGAGGAGAATGGGGACATTCCTAGCACTTCAAGACTTGTTTGGTTGAGATTGGTCCATATTTATGCTTTGGTGACTTTATTAGTTGATGGTCACCCAAACATTGTACAAGGGACACAAATTTTGTTATTTTACCTGTGGTGGTACTATTGAGCCTAATTCATGGTTTAGTGGGCCTTCTTTGGTGAATGCACCCTCCTTGGTGTTTGGATGGATCCCACTTGTCAAATGATCCCCTTTGGTGGTTTTGTAACTCCTTTTTGGTGGATACACCTGGTTTTGTAACCCCCATTTTCACAAGTGTGCCCTCACTGACTATTTTTAGCCTGGATACCTCAAAAGTTGGATAACTCCTTGTGTAATACCTCTTTTGCTATTTTGGGAAGATTCCTTGGTTTGTTTAACTCCTCACCTCACTAATTTTGATTCCTATCCATGGATGATGTGTCCACGTATGAATTTGATTTGGGTGGAGTGGCTTGGGGTCACTCTCCTTGAAATTTGAATTGCTTGGGGTGGATTAGATTTAGCCTCTTATGGTTGAGTTACCCCCCTTGGTTTGACTCAAGTTGGCTTACCTTGGTTTGATTTTACCCTCTTAGGTTGGTATTACCTTCTTTGGTATATAAATCCATGGTTGATCTCCTTGGTTTTGGTTGGGAGAGGGATGGTTCTTTTGGATTCTTGATTGTTCAAACCATTGATGGCGAAAGCATGGTAAGCTTGTGAGCTTGGGAAGACACGTATGCTTTGTTGTGTGAATGAGCTTTGCGCTTGAAGCATTGTGATCGTGTATGGTGTTTGTGGTAATCCTTGACAAATATGGTATATTTCATCCATGCCCACCACTTGTTTCCATGCTGGACCTGCACATAAATCATGATGGTCAATGGCGATGTCTTGAGGGACCTAAGGGGTGAAGGGATTACCAAATTGCACCTGGTAGTGAGGTAGAGGAGAAAGTAGGTGATGAGGAATTGAGTTGTGGCTTCTCAAACAAATACATGAGTTATTCTTGAGTGCACCTCTACTTTTGGATCAGTGGCCTCGTCTCGGCGGTGTCCTGTCCAAGAGGATTTGGATTGGCAATGCTTATTGCTGGGTGGAATGTGGTCCAGATGATGCTAGTTGCACATTATTAAGATAATTGGTTTATTTTATGTAAATAAATATGTTTATATTATGTTTCCATTGTTTCTATAGCACCTTTTATGGTTGATCTATTCACAGTTAAATGTATATGGCTTTGTATCAATGATTGGATGTAGATTTGATGGTTTAACTGTTGGAAACTTGTACATTTTCCTTGACTATGAGATACGATCTTGATGGCAGCTTGAAATATGTTATTTATGTGTTTCTTTTTTGTGTATTACTCCTCAAATTTTCCCTCTATGGATAATTATATCAATAAATAAATTTGTAATTGCAATTGATTGGTTTCTAGAACTCTAGTTGAGAAATCTTGCTTGGAAAATTGGTGTTTTTCTCTTCTATTCGAGATCTTATCTTAATGAAAACTTGAAGTATGTTTAATCATGTCTTATTTTCTGTAGCATAATCTACAAGTGACCCTCCATGGTTGTTCAGATTTGTTCCATGATTCTATAGTTGAAATTACTGAGTTTTGATCACTAGTTGACTGGTTTTATGCTTGGAAAACTATATTGAATTGATAATTTCTCTGGGTATTTGAATATATGATCATTTGTATGGATGTATATGAATTCTATAGGGAACCCTTGGTGGCTACAGAGTGCCCCATATAGCTTATATTCTTGTTATTTAAAGTTTACAGTTGGTTTTGTAGAGATTTGGATGTTTATCGGATGATCCGGTAGTGATTTCTATAGCTATTTGCAGATTTGATTTCCTGTATGAGTTAGGGGTTGCAGATGGTTGTTCTGTATTTTTTTTATTCATTATTAAATGGTTTATATTTTAAATTCATACTTGATCTGATAAGTAACACAAAACTATTAATAAAAGTGTCATAAATTGGATTGACAGGAGTGCCATAAATTGCATAGTTTTATGGCAGAAAGATCTAGTTTGTAATTGTTTGCAAATAATTCCATAAATATGATTAGTTATAATTATGGGGTTGATTATGGTCACCTTTAATGTTTTAATAATGCTAAGTTCCAAGTTTATTAAAGTTTGTAAATCTAGCTGCATCAGTCATGCTTGCATAGTTTTGCATCTGCATGAGGTCTTGGAGAGTTTTATAATTGTTTTTAAAGTATCACAATTATTTTAAAGGTTGTATGTTTGATTTAATTGGCTTGATTATATGTCGCCATAGCCTTTGGTTAACCTTAATCCACTGTGATATACCTTTATTCAGCCTTCCTTTGGGTTTACATGTGCCTGTGACCTTGGTTTCGGGGTCAAGTACATTACACCAAGCATTCCAGATTAGCTTCCAAACATATTCCTCTTATAGCCATAGGTGATTAAATCAAAATGGTATAGGGCCCAAATTCTCAGGAGATTAGAAAATTAGATAGATATGCTTGTGGCTTGAAATTGCCAAAGGGATAATGCTAGAACTAATAAGGGAATTATCCAAGAAAAAATTGGTGTGAATCAAAAGTTGATCCAGATGGGTAGCAATGTGGCCTAACCCTACATGTTTGTTCAACCAAGTATACTTTTCTTTTTTGGGACTATAGCCACAAGATCCCTCTTAGAGATTAAATCTTCCATTTTTTCTCTAAATTGATCCCTCAATATTGATCCTCCCCTTTGCTCCTTTTAGTCCAAAATCATGTTAGATCCTCCTCCAATTATACTATGTTTATCCATTCCTTGATCTCTCATTCCCAATAAAGTTCCCCGCAGTTTCATCTTTTCCCCATATTGCAATGGAGAGTAAACATTAATAAACATGGTTTGTTGCATGTTTCTTTATTTAACAACACCATTAAATACCAATGTTGTGTGGTGTAGGAGAAAGAAATATCAAAAACTCTAGTATCCCACAACTTGTAGATACTTCATGATGCTCCTCGAGTGCTAACTACTACTATAGAGATTTGTTTCCTACTTCTAACATTTATGATTCCTCTACCTTTGTATCCTGGATGAAGAGAATAGTAGGTCTTTCCATTCTAATCAAATCCCCAATTTATATCTATATCTTAAACCCCTACATTTCTAGGAGACAACTATCATTATTTTCCTATCGTGGGTTATGTGTCACTACCTAAAAGAATCATTGGCTTCTTCAATCCTTCAATTTTTTAAGAGAGATTATTATACCAATACCAAAAAGAGATTTCTAATAGGGTTTGGAGGCTCGGATTCTATTCTTTCAATGTTATCTCTTATCTATTGTCCTTGAAAGGTTTCCTTCCCAATATTTTGTAAATTGATTCTTATCTAATCTTTTCTTTTGCATCCCCTTATTACATCTCGACATTTTTCCTTGTCACCATTCCTATAACATACCCATTACTTGAAACATTTTATGTTTGAGAAAAACATTATCTTAACTTTTATTGTAAATTTTTATATCTAGCCAAGTGGCCAAGGATGACTGCAATTGCACAATATTATTATTTAATAAAATAAGATAGGAGACACTCACCCAAAGAGACTCTTGAAAGAGTGTTTACTGACCCACTAGGTGGAATGGAATCTGGGGTAGAAGGTAATGGACAAGTGGCAGCATCAGGAACTCAGTAACTAGCTGTTGTTATGGGACAACTCCCTTGAATTGTGGTCAAAGCTCCCTGAAATATGGGACTGGAGCTTGAGGCTCATTTATTTGGAAACTGACCACTAAAATACCTAGGCATCTTTTTAAGCCATCGAATTTGAGCAGAGGCTCACACTTTTTCTGACGAGAAAATTTACCTTGTGGTTATGCTGTATGCACACAAGAGATTCGATGAGGGGAAGCTATGTTTTGAGTTGTATTGTAAGTCTGTTTCACTTCTGCTGAGTGCAGAGATTTCCTGCTGAGTGCAGAGGTTTATTTTGAGGTGTATTGCAAGTCTCCATTGATTGATGGAAGTAAAGCCTGAGTGCCTTGCCTCTACATAGAGTCTTCTACCTAGTGGTTTAGTAAATAGGCTCGGGGGTCCAAAGGAGCAAGTGATATTGGCTGCTTCTTCTGGAGAAGGTTGGGAGGAACAAGCCTCTTTGGGTGTTTTTCCACCCTATCTACATTATCAGGTTCTATTTGTTATTTCATTTCCTAGTAGTTATAACTTATTGCTTCTATAACTGTTGATTTAGGATTATTAGCTGAATGTTGTTAGTTGTCATCATTCATATGTAAATGATTGATTCTCTGAACTGTATATTAATTCTTTAAGTAGTTGAAGAAGTATTATGATAATGATAGATTAAAATGCTTCCCTACATTTTTCCACACACTGTTTTTGTGTCGTACTCTACTACAAGGAAGAGTGTTTAAAATAGATCTGAATATTGATGCACTGTAAATAGATTCGAATTAAAGATTGAAGGCATGCACTGTCTGCAATTTTTTTCATTTAAATAAGTTTCTATTTTTCTGTTAAATAGTATCTACTCTATAAACAATATAAACAAGACAGAGTTCTGTAATATCTCTTAGATAGTTTCATTTCACAATAGTAAATATATAAAAGATTTTTTTAGGGTTGAAAGACCTCAAACAAAGATTTCATCTTTTTATAAACATCATAAATAAACATAGGGAATTAATAAAAAGGAACAACTCACTTCTTAATTTTTAATACAAAGTATTTCAGTATCGAACTATTTTTACACAAGACCCTATTAAGGTCAAACATATAGTTCAAGTCTTCATAAACTAACTATGATTATAATTATTGTAAATAGATCAAAACTCTCACTACAGGTCTCTTTAAATTAAAAACCAAGTCTCAACATTTCGGAAAAGAGTTTAATTATTTAAATATCTTTCATATACTACTGGTAATAGAATATGCTATTACCATACTACAATAGTTATACATTTAATTAATTGAGATACAAGTAAACTGTCGTATATTCCAAGTCTCAACCTAAACTTTAGCTGAAAAAACCGTACGATATTATTATTCATCTTATAGCAAAAAAAAAAGAATCATACATGAAGAATGTTCCATACAGTCTAGCTTAAACCTTACACAACGAATTCAAGGTTTCGAAACCTTTATTTGCTTGCACAGTTAAGAAATCAAAATAGTATTTAGTTTTAGGTAGGGTTTCACAACCCATCCTTACGGCCGTAATCCTTAAAAATTAAAAACACATAAATCTTTTAGACAAGGTTTCAAACCAAGACACATTTCCTTTGATAACAAACATCGTTAACACATATACGTTTTCAACATTCTGCTTCTTTTAAAAACATATAGAATCTGTGAAGACATAGGTCAGCAACCAAAGAGGGTTTTTATACAGTCTAAAACTCATAACTGTACAAGCTACATGACGAACCCTGCTTTTCCCTTTCAACTTAACATTTTATCATTTCGAATTACTTAACCGATAGCAACAACCTTTGAAAATGCATCTAGTTCAAAGAGAAACAATGCGAGGTTTCATGCTCGAAACCCCAGTTACATTTTTATAAACAAAATCAAGTTTCAAATACTATAAAACAGTTACCATTTCATTTCATCGAAATGCCGAGGATTAGACCCTTCAACTACTGTAAAATTTTATAAATTAAATTGTTACACAAGAAAAACGTTGCAGAGCCAATGCAAAAGTAGGTTGAGGATTCAATCCTCCCTATATTAAAATTATTCCATATGGCTTACAACATTACAATGGTGGCAAAATCCACAATTAGACCACAAAACCGAATACTCGGCTATACCCAAACAAGGACCGGCAAACTTGCAAGGATGCACCTTAAGGGAAGTCACCGAGGCTTACCGGTTTTAAGCTCATTTCCCTTTGCTTCAAACATAGAAATCCAAAGCCGAGGAGTTACCTATCAATACAACATACAGTGGTTAAATCTCAGAAAAAATGAAGCTTAAAACTTAAATACATGCAGCTGTAACATTAGTAACCTTCGAGGAATAGTATTAAAAGAATTACAACTTACCTTTTAGAGAAGACCTTGCTTCTTGTCTGAACATTTCTGAAACCACCGAGAACCAAACACTCCTACATCCGACGAGAACCAGAGCCAAACACACCATTAGAAAAATCAGCAAAGGAAGGACTCGGCTCTTAGAGCTCACTGTGGAAACAATACAAGTCACAGGTCGAGGTATCGAACCCTGGAGAGGTGCCTCCAAAACACTGTTGCAAACCCTAAGAACCTGCAGGCCTGTCGGCCTCTCCAAAACCCCACTCACTGTAAAATGAATGCCTGGGATTATGCCTTCATCGAGGTAAGTCCAAAGGCAGTTAGGGTTATCACCATTACCAAGAAAACCACGTGAAGACCTACAACGGTGGATGCCATTAGGCGTTCCACCACACATGCTTTTATTACACTTTATTTACCATAGCTACCACAGTACATAGGACCTGCCATCATAACATGCATCATGGTTATTGTTCGTCCTTCCATGTGGATAAACATTATAATATTAATATGGTTTGGTTACGTATTATATCAAAAGTCAAAACCCATCATCGTTCACTATTCATTAATATATATAGTAAGACGTGGAACCCTTTTAATCAAACTCTTGTACGTGATATAAAGACCTTAGAGCGCACATCAAAACTAATGCTTAGCTAATGATACAATGCTCCTAGGTCATAAACTCTCAATGTGTATTTAACTATGTAGAGGATAATGGTATATAGAATTTAGTTTGTAAGTATCGACATTTCAAAGTTGGAATATTAACAACTAGTACATAGAGTTGTACCATAGTTTATAAATATCAAAAGATAGGCATAAAATTACAATAATAGCATTTGAGCCTAGGATATGATCCTATTATTATATATATTCGAATACATGGTGTAATTCCTAGGTATAGGATTTAAAACACCTTAGTATTGAAATAGAGGCTCAAAACTTTCAACGTTATACATTACAAGTGTAATACAAATAACATAAATGTTGAGAATGGAATATAATTATTATGAAATTATATAAGCAACTTTATACAGAATATAGCTAAAGAACAAAACGAGAATAGATCTCACCCTGGAATATTTTCAAGTTACTCTATTTCTATTTTTAAACATTGAAGGCTAACTGAAGTTAAATAGGGCCTCTTTTTACAATTCGAAAGAAGTATTGCTCTTACCTGCGATCTACGATAGAAGTTCAAATGCTTTAACTAAATATCTAAGTAAGCCTCGAGGTACCCATAGGACCCCTTCATCATCAATAAGAAAGTAAACAGTTAGCACTTATATAATGAATTCAGTATCAAGTCAAATCTATAAAGTATTGACATCTACATGAGTAACCATAACTGATCTAGGAGGCATGACTGAGGTAAAAACATCCAATGGTATCATAATATAGACAAAAAAACTTTTCACGTATTTTGTAATACAACTTACACACATAATCGACATAACATGTTATTACAGCGTGTCGTCTAGCTAAACAAATAAACATTTATTATACTTCCGCATAGCAAATATAGCACTTAATGCTACTTAGAAAAAAAAAATTAAATTTTGTGATTTTTTAGATGTTACAATTCCACTAGAGATTTGGGAAGAAAATACTTCAACAACTAGCTTTAAATGTGCCTTACCTAGGGCTGTTGTCATATATTAATTTCTACTACCAAGTTTTCTCTTTCTACCCTTTGATATCCATTATTTTTAACTTTATCTCAATGTTTTCACATATTCTAAATATAATCCTATTATCCCATCCCTTTTGAAAATTATTTAATTATTTAATTACCCCCTTTCATTTTTATAACCCTAATTTAACCTAATATTTTCATCTTAAATCCTTACTTTGTGCTTATATTCTTAATTTATCTAATTATTTAATTATTTTTCTTTTAAGGCTTTCACCTTCCATTCAATCTTAACGTCTAGACCCATTCATCGTATTTATTTATCTAATAACTTTCTACTCTTTTCTACTTATCATAGCTTCTTCTCTTCCTCTAATGATGAGTGGAATGTCCACCTAAAAAGTTAGGTTTTAAAATTCTAACACAAGCAAACATCACACTGAAAATCTACATGCTCAAATTAATTTTAACTTTTACTTCAATTATAATTTTACTTTAAATTATAATTTTATTTTTATCTTTTTTTTTCCATCAAAAAAAAAATGTACTATTGCTATTCATTCCGAATCAAATAGTACAAAGATAGACCCCAAATACATAGAATATTCAAGTCATCGTCTCAAGAACTTGATCTCAAAATAGCATCCAGCTTGATAGCTTCTACAAAAAAGAAATTTCCCAAAACAAAAATTCACATGAAGTCTTATAACCGACATTACATGATATCAAAACTAGAAGAAAAATAAGTTACCCCTGTCCATCAAACAAGAATCCAGCCATTCTTCCCAAAACAAAGTACCTTCTGAACCTTCAAATGCCTGTTTTGAAAGCTGATCGGCTTGAGAATTGTGTTCACGGAATATATGTTCAAAAAATATTTGATGAAAAGAAGATATCTCATGACGAGTAAGTTGACACCAATGCCTAAGAGCAGTGATGTTCAAATTGTACTCATTTTCTGCCCACTTAATGGTCACCTGAGAGTCACCAAAAACTTTGAGATTGTACAGACCGAAGATGTTTGCCACCTTTAGACCCATCCACAGGCCATCAACTCAGCCTTCATATTAGACCCTCTGCCACCATTTAGTCTCAGAGTGTAGAAATGGTCTTCATTAAGAAAAATGACACCACCCATAGCACACAAACCTACTTGTGCTGCCCCATCAAAAAATAATGTAGGCTGAGTAATCACATATGAAAAAGTGAAATTTCTCTCTTTTTTCTTAGAATCATCTTCCTCAGGATATGAATGTATCAACTTGATAACAGTCTTCACATAGCCAACCACAGTTGGCGATCTATTTTGAAAAATCACCTCATTTCGAGCATACCAGGAAACCCAAGATACAAATATAGGAAGGAACAATGGTTTTTTGTATTCCCTCACCCAGCTGAGTAAAGAAGATACAAAATCCGAACCTGACCAATACAAATGCAACTGCAGTTCTTTACAGCATATCATCTAGATATACTGCATAAAAGAACATTTAAGAAATAAATGATCTATCGATTCAATATCATGTTTGCACAAGCAGCACCACTTCGATCCATACCAACCACGCCTGAGGAGATTGTCCCAAGTCTTCATACTACCATATAAAGCATGCCATAAAAAGCATTTTACCTTTAATGGAAGAGGCCACTTCCAGATCTTCTGATACCACTAGTGCCTAGGAAATATACAGGCATCTTGAATAATTCTGTCATAGGCAGATTTAGCTGAAACAATACCTTCTTTTGTATTTGCAGACCATAATAATTTATCAGAGCTCCCAATAATTTTATTTCCATCCTTCCTTAAAGCCATAATATAACAATCCCATTCACTTGTGAATTGATCGGAAAGATTTAAATCCGCAGCGTTCAACCATGAACTCCTGAAACACTGATTGTGAAAGGGATTATGGACAGAATTTAATGTGCAAAACCCCAAAGAGTTTAGCTAAGAAACCAACTCATCCGAGAGCTTAAAAGAGTCTTCCATCCCAAGAACAGGATCCACTCCAATAAATATATTGCTGGCATCACCAACCTGCCAGCATAAATCTTTAGCAATCTAATTGTACACTTTAAGAAAACCCCTCCAAATTGGAGACATCACACCACTGACAAATTTAGGTTTCCTCATCCACGATATTAAATCAGACTTGATATACTTAAGATGGAGAACCCTCGACCAGAGAGTGTCACTAAAAATACCACGCCACATACTCTTCAACCTGAGGGCTTTACTGAAAATGCTGATGTCTTTTATCCCCCAACCAAAAAATTTCTCAGGACGAGCTAGAGTCTCCCAACGAACCATCACAAGATTCGATCCTTCTGAATTTCCAGACCAAAAGAACCTGAAATAAGTTTCCTGATAGCATTTAAAATGTATACTGGGATCTCCAACAAAGATAGCCAGAAAACAGGGATACTTGAGAGAACAGCTTTCACCAATACAAGACGTCCTCCAACAGAGAGGAGCTGAAATGACCAATGTTTTATCCTGTTTTCAAACTTCCGAATGATCCATCTCCAGTCATTCACAAGATATGAATTTGGTTTTAGCAAAAAACCAAGATATTTAATACCATCAACCATATTATGAAATCTATATGGTAATATGGATTCAATATCACTTCTTCTGGCAGCATCCACATTGTATTGATAAAAACATGACTTTGTGATGCTTACCTTCATCCTAGAAACTTTGCAGAAAAAAATTGATAATGTTTGAGAAAACTCTCCATTCATAAACAGAATCAATACTAGCAAGAAGCACATCATCAACAAAAAGAAGGTGTGATAGAAAACACCCATCACCCATCTTTATGCCTTTAATCAACCCCATTTCTTTTGCTTGATTTACTAATCTGCTGAGTCCATCGATAATCAAGAGGAAAAGCAGAGGAGACAAGGGGCATCCCTGCCTGATCCCTCTAGAGCACTGGAAAAAAGTAGAAGGATTCCCATTCACCAGAATTGTAATACAAGTAGTAGCTACACAGGCCATAATCCAGCTTAACACATGAGGAGGAGTACCAATTTGTATCAAAACCAACCTGAGAAAAGTCCAATTAACACGGTCATAAGCTTTCTCAAGATCTATCTTCAGAAGCATAGCCTTCATCTTTTTTGACTTGATAGTATGCAGTAACTTTTGAGACAGACCAATCGCATCATGTATTTGTCTATCTTTTAAGAAACCGAACTGTTCTGGACTGATGAAAGCAAACAAAGCATTCTTGAGCCTTTGAGCAATAATTCTTGAAACCAACTTATAAATAAGATTACATAATGCAATGGGTCTGTATTCCCCAAAGGAAGAAGGCTTATTTCTCTTAGGAATTAAAGTGAAGAAAGTCGCATTGAGAGCACCAGAAATAAACCCATGAATTCTAGTGAATTCCACAAGACGCTGGATATCTTTCCCCATTACATCAAAGAAATGAACATACACCTCAGCAGGCCAACCATCAGGGCCAGGGATTTTTTCCCTGACAAAAGACTTTAAAGTTTTATCAATTTCTTCCATCGAAACCTCCTTCCCAAGATCTCCAGCTTCCCTTTCATCAAAACCACGAGGATGCAATCTAGCCAGATGAATTTGATCTAAGAGATCACATCCTCCTTCATCTCTATAAATGTTACCATAAAACCTAACAGCTTCAGAACTTAAGGAATCCAGACCATTTATAGAATTTCCTGCTTCATCATTTATTTCCCAAATCATTTTTTGGTTCCTCCTTGCCGAAGCGAAAGCATGAAAAAACTTTGTATTCTTGTCACCAGACTGAATCCACAAGGCGCGACTTTTTAACCTCCACTCTCTTTCTTCTAATAACAGTAAATCCTCCTTTTTTTTCTCATAAAGCTTCAAAGCTTCAAACTCAACCTGATTCAACGAGCCATCAAAATTTTGAAGAAAGGCATCCTGTATACTAATTTCCAGAGCCTTCAGTTTAGCTTCATCATTCTTTTTTTTAACCTTAATCCACTCAATAACCACATCTTTCAGTTTTCTCATCTTGAGACAAAAATAATCAACAGGATTTAAATTTTCAATATATACATTGGACAAGAAATTTTTCACCATCTCACAGAAATCATTATCTTGAAGCCAAAAACAATTGAATTTGAACGGGTAACTTGGCTTCTGTCCAAGATCATCAAATTGGAATACAATGGGCCAGTGATCCAAAAACTTCACAACATGGACCCAAGCCCTAGTCTTTCTGAAGATGCTTAACAGAGCAGACTTCACCAAGAACCTATCAAGTCTCTTGTGAACACCATCTTCACCATAACGGCCATTAGTCCAAGTAGGAAGAAGCTTTGCTGGCTCAACATCCACCAAATCATGTCTAGATAAATAATTTGAGAAAAAGTCTGCCATCGGATCCATCCTAGCCACTGAACCCTAGATTTCAGAAGCAGAGATGGTGAAGTTTAAATCACCTGAAATAATCAAATTTTCCAGACATAAAATGCCAGACATAGCCAGAGTCTCCCAAAAATGCCTCATATCACCATAAGGAGCGTACAGTTAAGAATAAATAACTATAGTTTCAAACCGATACAGTTCCCCTGCATTAATAAACCTCAAGGAGAAGAAAAGACTTTGAAAGAAAATAGAGTAGGGTTCCAAGCCACTGCCAGACCCCCTGAAAGACCATTAGAGCAACTAGCCGCAACTTCCCACCTAGGAAGAAAACTGCATAATTTAGTTATAGCCACATCACTCGAACACATGGTTTCTTGCAGTAAGACAATACCCGGGCAAATAGTGTTGAAGAGTTTAGAGAAGGCCTTTGCCCGAGAAACCTTCCCCAACCCACGGACATTCAAAGAAAGAATGGACATTAAGAACCTGAAACAGAGGGCAAACTTGCTCTAGACCCTCATGTGAAAAAGAAAGCTCATCTCCCGACGCCAGTCTATCAGACAACAAAGTGGCTGGCATATCCAAACCAAGCTTACCAAAACCTTCCTTCTTCTTTTTTTTCCCCCTGCGAATTGTTACATTTTGAAACTTGACAGAATGAATAGGAAGGGCATCTGAATCAGCAATAGGGGACTTTGAGAAAGATGGAACAGGAGTTAGGGTTTTCAGCATCCCACCCACATTGAAAACCTCTCTATCACCTAACTCAGAAGTCCCAAAATCAGGGATTGACGTTGGCAGAGTCCTAGGAGAACCAGATTCCATACCATCAACCGAAGACATAAGCTGAAAATTTCGAACCCTAGGAGACCCAACCCTCTCATCAACATCAAGAGATAAGCTTTGACAAACCCTAACTCGAGGCTCAAAATCAGAAACTTGAGCATTGACATGACTTGAACCAAAATCCTTCTCCACAGCACCAGGAATAGGGCCAAAAACCTTACCACCATCAACAGGGAAAGAACCAAAAGTAAGACAACGAACAGCACTGGGTCTATCCTTCTCTAATGAGTTAGAGGAATCCGGAAGACACCCAGAAACAGAATTTAAGGGCCCATGTCTCAGAATAACTTCTCTCAATGCAATACGTACATCCAAATCTTTCTCAGCATCCTCCATCAAAGCAATATCATCATGTGAGACTTCAGAATACACAGAGTCTGGAACAGGAATATGCTTACCAGGACCATGAAGACGCACATGTTGAGGAGAAGAAAAGTCCAAAGGATCATCAGATACCATCCCCGACTTTAGAAAAAAGAGGGCATTTTGATCTGGTATGCTCAATTTCTCAGCATCCGAAACATCTAAATGGAATTCTGAAGAAATCGAGTCACTGTTTCCACAATCTTTTCCCCCAAACAACCTCCAATTCAGCCGAAAGAACAGAGTCAATATCTATTTCCACCATGACTTTTGCATACCGTCTGTCAAAGCCAAATAAATACTTTCTGTCAATACGAATGAAGCGACCAACAGAATTAGCCAGGCCCACAATAATCTCTTCAGTCCAAAGTTCGATAGGCAAGCCTAGAATCAACATCCAGAGATGTCTCATCCTCTGCCTCTCCGAAAGGGGATCAAATGCGATATGCCATTTATTCAGAATTAAGGAGTCGTCTTTGAATAGCCAAATACCATCCAAAATTCTGGGGAGCATAGCACGATCAGGGAAAACAAAGAGAATCCATCAATTCAGCAACAGATTAACCCTAGGAACCATACCGGTGACAGGTAGCCAATTTTCCCTAACCCATTCCAAAATTTCTTCTTTGGAGCCCGAAGTATACTCCAACTGCCCAACAACGGCTCGTTCTGCAAACATCTCCACCCTTTCAAGATTTGAATCCTCGGCAATAACATATCTAGACAGAGCAGAACGAGCCTTGTAGGCCTTCAGCCTTCTACGAACCTTCGCCTTCAAACCATACAGATTCCCATTTTTACACTCATTTGATTTCTCCACCGCCTGCTCCAGCGTAGAACAAGTGTTTGACAGATGATCCAAAGAAAAGACCCCCCGAGTCGATAAAGAGGGTGCCATAAAAACAAGTCACTGGAAGAAGGGTAGACAACCCACACCTGTCCACCTCCCACAGGGACCCGCAGGCAATTGACACTACCGACGCCAGAAAGAATAGGGACCAAAATAGAGATAGGATAAAGTAGCCCCCCCACCAAAATAACAAAACCAGCAGCCTTAGCTAGTTGAGAAATAAAAATAGAACCCGACCTTTAAAGAAACTAATAAAAAAAACTAATACTGCAAACCTAGGGTAAAAAAACCCGAAAGAAACAAATTATCAGCGTCACCTTAAGCCATAATTCCCACTTTTTTATACTTGGCTGGTACTAGACTGATTCAAGGCGAACCAATGGACTCCAAGTCGATGATACTCAGAATTCTTCCCTCCAGGCTCCCATCACAACCCAGATCTGTAGCAGGAAACCAGAAACTACACATGAAACCCTAATCGCGGCCATCTCCAAACATAATGAATAAGGTAATAAACCCCTATTTATAAATTAACTTCATATAATTTAAGAAAATCAATTTAAGTATTTATATCTTATATTTTAATATTAAATTTAATTCTAATTTTATTTTAGATTTAAATATATTTATTTAATTTTAAATTTTAAATTAATATACTTTTACTTTTAATTTAGATTAATTTTAATTTTTACTTTTTACTTTTATATTTACTTTACTTTAATTTTAATTAAAATATTTAATTTTATTTTTTTCATAATTTTTATCTTTATTTTTATATTAAAAATTATAAACATAATCATAACATAAAGTGAAATGGATTTATAAATAATTAAAAAAAAAACAATTTTAAATCTATTTATGTATTTCACGTAGAGATAGTTTTAGAGAATAAAACAAATGGATTGGTAGAAAACCTAAAATCTTAAATTTTGATAATTTTATTGTAGAGACCGGAGAGATTTTTTCTAGTACTATGTGGAGTTTCGTACAACAATATTATTTTACATTAAAATTGAAAAAAAAAACCATATTTTATTAAGTTTTGTAAAATAATTTTTTTACATTAAAATTGAAAAAAAAAACATATTTTTTACCTTAAAATTTAAAAATATATATATATTTTACCTTAAAATTTAAAAATATATATATATATATATATTTTTTACCTTAAAATTGAAAAAAAAAAACAATATATAAAGGAGTGGAATGTCATTATAGACTCTCTAAAATTTTGTAAAACACAAATTGAATTTTTTTTTTTTTTTTAACAGTAACAGGGAAATATGGTGTATTTATAAAAGTTGTGCACAACTATTCATTACATGCATTTAAAAGGATTTTTAACAGAGGAGGAAATGTCTGAAAAGATTGTAACTATTATTTCTAACAACATGGCTTTACAAGCTCTGAACTTTGTCTTTCTAAAACTGTTCAAAATGGAGCTGGGATAAACCCTGATAAACTGTCTGTTGAGTATAATGAAGAAATACATTGGCAAAATAGATACAAAATTTTGAAACCTGAGCTAAGCTGGAAATTATCCATAATTATTGAACTGAGCAGAAGTTGCGTCCACCATTTCCTGATTGACCGTGGGGGTTTCCTGCACATAACTTCCCTGAGTTTTCCCTGTAAGAACTGCCATGTCTTCCTGCAGCATGTCCACTTTTCCCATTAGCTCGAACAAATTCTTCTCCAAGTCATCTATCCTCGAATTCTGGCAAGAAAGCTGGGAGACCGTGTGATTAAGATCCATGGCCATCTCCTCATTTTGCTTCACGCTGGTACAGACGGCGTCGTATGTGCTGCGAACCGAGAGTTTAATGTCCACCACAGTGCGGCTCAGGGCGGCTATGGCCGCCATAACACTTTGCATTGTTCCAAAGTTAAACGATGGTAGCCGAAGAGGACGGGAAGGAGGGGAGTCTAATTCATAGAGGGAGAGCCGACTCAAAGCACAGGAGAAATGAGGAGGGCGAGCCATCGCGGTGAAAGAAGGGAAAGGAGCGGAGGGAGGAGATATTAATGGCTTGTGAGAGCTGACAGCACAGCAAGGAGCCATGTGACAAGTGCGAGAATGGCCGGGGAGGTGTGTGGCAGAAGCAACGGAGGGAGGGGAAGGCATATAACCAAAGTTTGAATGCGTGATGAGGAGGACCCTCGAGCAACCAAAGGACCCTACCTTATGTTTTGCAATGAAATTATTGATCCTTGACATTTAACTTAGGGTATGAAATGAAACCCCATGGCACCATTGAGGTCCTTGACGTGCCTTATTTCTAACAAGATTCCTTTATTAGCCGCTAAGTCCGCAAGCCTGTTGTTCTCTCGGCGAATGTGAAAAAAAGAGGCCTTTGGGAGATGAACATTGGCTTTAATTCGTTGCATGTATTTGTGGGCTTTTGAACCTTGAGGAGCAGAACCCCTTCTCATAATTTGAATAACGTGTCTGGAGTCTCCATAAATTCTGAGATTGTCAATGCTGAAGGATAAGGCCAAATCTAAAGAGAAAATGAGAGCTAGCCATTCTGCCTCATTATTTGTCTTGCTACCTAGACCCCAAGAGAAGGCTGCGACTTTATTTCCTTCGGAATCAAAGAGTATCCCACCCACACCTGCCACCCCAAAAGCACAAATTAAAATATTAATAAAATCTAAACATATATTAATTTTTAATTTACGAAAAAACAATTTTTATATTATAATTTTTTCATATATAAAAACACAAAAACAAAAATGAATATGTTTTCATATATAAAAACAAAAATAGAAATGAATAGTATGAACAATAGCTAAATTAACATTCCAAAAAAGACAAAAATTAAAATGCTATGCAACTTTTACCTTTGTACAACTTTTTTTCTACTTTGTATCAAATTAAAGTGTATGATGTTATAAAGATATATTCACCTAATAAGAATTGATTTCATATTAATATTTCATTGTCTAACTTTTTGTCATTTTCTTTTGATTCTCACTTTTAAAATGAGTTGTCAAAATATTTAACTATCAATAATTTCATTTTCATTTTCTAGCTTTCTGCCATTCTCTTTTAATCCTAACTTTTTATTTTAGTTAGATAAAACATCGCTTTTGACAAGACACTATATAATGTTTTGAAGTGTTTCCAAGCTGTAAATATTTATTCAATTAATAGTTTATTCACTATATAATGTTTTGAAGTGTTTGCAAGCTGTAAATATTTATTCACTTAATAATAATTTGTTTTTTTCCTCTCCTAACGTTAATGATCAAAGTATTGCTATTATGTTATCCATGGGGCATCTTTTCAAAAAGAGATTGATTTTTATGGTTATAATTATCTCTTTCAACATCCAATGTAATTATGAGTTTTCATTCTTTTGATTCTTAATTTTAATATTCTTGGGATTTTTTTTTTAAGATAATCACAATGTAATTAACAGTAATTCATTTTTATATAATGATTTAGAAAGAGAAAAGCTTTTATAATTGCAAAAAACAATTCTAAAATTATTATTTCACACCCAACACATTCTACACAAAGAAAAGTTGAACAAAGAATCATTTAAATGCCACATCCAAACAACTATGGTAACTAACAAATAATATATTTTTAATCTTTTGATTAGGTGAGCCAACAATATAAAATTAGGGAAAATGTCACAATATTTAGATAAAGAAGGAAGGTGAGGACCAAATACCAATTTTAAGTCCCTTACCCAACACAATATTTATCTTTTTTTTTCCATGTTAGAAGTTATGATGCAACAATGGGGTTAAAAAGGTAAAAAGTAATGAGGTAAATGTGTTCATAAGAAAAGTAAACATACAATAAATACATGAATTATAATTTAACATATGGCATAGGGAGCTATGATGCAACAAGAGGGTAAAGAGAGAGACAAATGTGTTCCCTTAACGTGAAACTTTATAATAAGTACACGTTATAATTTAACATATGTCATAGAGAGTTATGATGCAACAAGAAGGAATGAGACAAATGTGTTTACATAATATGAAACTTGTTAATATTAGTACCTCTTTATAATTTCATAAATATATCTATCTGTACTTTAGGAAAATCTAATTCTTGTCATGCAAAGTTATTTATATAAGCCAAATCTTCACTTTCTCTTTCATTATTCCATTGTCAATTTACTCTCTTATCACCCTCATTTATGTGCGTTTTGGGAGTGTTATGAATTAAAGATGTTTATGGTGTAAAATGACTATGGTTTGACTATCTCACTAATGTGTGGTGAGTATATGATCTTGGAAGACAATTATTGTCATGGAGATTAACCTATGTTGAGTTATTGATTTCTTATTTTTTACCCAAATCTAACCCAATTGATAAGATGCACTACTTAAGAAAGGTCTTTAACAATATTATTGCTTGTTTGGGATTTTTAGTATGGTGGTTATGAAAAGGGAAAGGTTCAACAAAGAAGTGTTTTCATCACACATCCAAATGGCTCGTATGGTAGTTATTGAATAAATATCTTTAAAATAATTTGATAATACAAAATTAGAGAAAATGTCACAATACTTTGATGGAGAAGGAAGGTGAAAAACAAATACTAATTTTAACCCCTCTTACCCAACACAATATTTATCTTTTGTTTTATGTGTTGCAATCACATCTGTGATAGGGAGCTGTGATGCAACAACCTGAAGGTAAAGGGGAGTGAGACAAATGTGTTCATAAGAAAAGTAAAATTACAATAAATACATGCTACAATTTAACATATGTGATAGGAATCTATGATACAACAATATGGTAAAGGGGAGTGAGACAAATGTGTTAACCAACAAAATAAAATTACAATAAATACATGTTACAATAACATATGTGATACGAAGTTACGCTGCAATAAGAGGGGAAAAGGGAGTGAGACAAATGTGTTTAGTTAACATGAGCATCCCCTTTATAATGTTTGAAATGCATCCATACTTGTAGGAAATTTTTCTGACACCTAATTTTTCAATTGTTCAAAGTTACTTAAAAAATTCAAACCTTCACTTTTCACCCATTATTCCATTGCCATTTTACTCTCCTACCACCCTCATTTATGTGATTTTTGGGAATGTTTTGAATCAAATATTGTGCGATGTCCATATATGATTATCTCACTAGCATGTGATAACTATATGATCTTGGAAGGCAATTGCTATCATGGAAATGAACCTATGTTGAGTTATTAATTTCTTAGTTTTATCCAAATGTAATCCATGGGAAATATAATAATGGGATTATTGATAAGATGCATTAAAGGAGAATGGTCATCATCAATATTATTGCTTATTTGGGATCTCTATATCGTAATTGTAACTTAACTATGATAAATTCATAAGTTTGGATCCCAAAGATAAATTCATAAGCTCGGGATTCATAAGATAAGTTCTTAAGTTTTCCCCCCTTGCCATGGAAATTACTTGCTTCCCCTTCAAAAATTGATCCATAATACATATGGGTTCTAGAATTGCAAAGCCTTGGTATAATGACAAGGAAAATAAGATCGCCTTAATCAGAACTATGCAGCTAAGTGGGTTAAGCCACTAAGAACCCCAAATATGCATATTGTTATTAATGTTTTAAATTATGGGAATCCAAACAATAGAGCTTGAAAAATCCTGAAGAAATTAGAATTCCTAAATATTTGAAATAACTTTGGTTATGAATGCAAGGGAACTCCAACACTCAAGCTATTGATTTTATTATTGCTAATGAGGTGACATTCCAACCAAATATTTGGCTCTTATCTTTGCTTATTTTTCCTCTTGAAGAACTCATGAAAAGGTCTAAAATATATTTAAACCTTGCAGCTATAACGATGGAAGTCCTAGCCAAAACAAGGGTTACATCAAAAAAAGTTGACCCCTCTAGTAACTACAATTCCTCCTAAGTTTCCATCTAATCTTTCATACTCCAATGTTTTTCTTAAAGAGTCATTCATGATAATAAACAACATTTGAAACAATTTCAAACCTTATCTAGGACCCCTCGTAATCTAAAATAACCTAGTGGATATTCCATCTACAAGAGGCCTTAACCAAGGGATTCCATTACATGTTTTAATCCAACTAATTGCATTCTCAACAAACCCAAATTTAGAAACAACAATAAATAGAAATGATTTCCTACCTTTGTTAGAATCGTTTGAAAGTTCCATCTTGATGACGACACCTCATTCGTCACTCTTACAACTAAAGTGCACTGCTTCTTGAACTAATATGGTGTTGTTTATGGTTTGCTTATTTTCCATAAATCCTCCTTGACATTCAAAAATCAATGTTGGAAATAGATTTTTTAGTACATTATGATCTTGGTAAGAATCTTATAGGATGAATTACACATGGATACCATCCTAAATCTAGAGAAGGAAGTGGGTTTATTTTCCTTCAAAATCAAAGCTAAGAAGGAGTTACCCTCCCCCGATATTCAAATTACTGCTTTTCCAATTCAACATGTTTCACAAATCCCACTTGATTATATGCCAGCATGCTCAAAATAAATGTATAGAAAATCCATCAAGGCATGGTTCTTTGTCAGGTTTCAATCCCCGAATTGCCTCCACAATCTCTTCTTCCAAGATTTCCTTTCATAAGGCTTTTTTTTAATGTACTTACTAATCAAGGAATGTTCTATAGCATTTCTCAAATAGCATTGGGCTTATCGTCTTTCTCTTCCTCATACAACAACCTGAACTATTTGTAATATTCATATTTTATGTCTTTAAAATTTGTGATCATCCCCATATTCTCTCATTATTTCACTAACATTGTTCTTATTTGTGTATGCCTTTTTTTCTTGTTTATGAAAAAGGGAAGTATTTTGATCCCCCACTTTCAACCATAAACTTATAGACTTAAATAATATTAAGTGCTCTTCCTCTTTTATATAGAATTGAAATAGTTTTTTACCTAGCTCTTTTTCCTCCATTATAAACTATTTTTCTATATTCATTCCCCCCAAAGTGGACTAAAATTCCCTTCACTTTTATTCTGCATCTAACTTCTCCTAGTTTTGGGGGTGATGGGACATTTTCAGCGAACATTTTAAAGTTTCTTTGACTAACCTTAGTTTGGAATCCCAAACATAAGTCGGAGATCTAAAGATTCTAGTCTACTAAGCCTATCTGATTAGATTCCAAATAAATTCCTCATATAGCCATAGGCGATTAAATCAAAATGGTATAAGGCCCAAATTCTCAGGAGAATAGAAAACTAGTGAGATATGCTTGTGGCTTGAAATTTCCAAAGGGATAATGCTAAAACTGATGATAGAATTATCCAAGAAAAATTGTTGTGAAACAAAAATTGATCCGTATGAGTAGCAATGTGGCCTAACCCTACATGTTTGTTCATCCAAGTATACTTTTCCTTTTTGGGACTATATCCACAAAATCCTTCTTAGAGATTAAATCTTTCATTTTTCTCTAAAATGATCCCTCACTATTGATCCTCCTCTTTCCTCCTTTTAGTACAAGATCATGTTAAAGCCTCCTCCAATTATTCTACATTTATCCATTCCCCGACCTCTCATTCCCAATAAAGTTCTCCATAGTTTCATCTTTTCCCCATATTGCAATGGAGAGTAAACATTAATAAACATAGTTTGTTGCATGTCTCTTTATTTAACAACACCATTAAACACCAATGTTGTGTGGTGTAGGAGAAAGAAATATAAAAAAATCTAGTATCATACAACTTGTAGATACCTCATGATGCTCCTCGAGTGCTAATTGCCACTCCAGAGATTTGCTTCCAACATTTTCTTCCTATTTCTAGCATTAATGGTTCCTCTAACTTTGTCTACCTAAAACCCTACAATTCTAAGATACAACTATCATTATTTGTCTATTGTGGGTTATGTGTCACTACCAAAAAGAATCGATGGATTATACATTCGTTCAATTTTTAAAGAGAGATTAGTATATCCATACCAAAAAATATTTCTATCAAGGAATGAAGGCCCGAGTTCTTTTCTTTCCATGTTATCTCTTCTCTAATGTCCTTCCAATGTTTCCTTCCCAAGATTTTGTAAGTTGATTATTCTTTGATATTTTCTCTTGCATCTCCTTATTGCATCTCAATGATTTTCCTTTCCACCATTCCACTAGAGACTTGGCAAGAAAAAAATTCAACAACTAACTCTACAATCTTCCTTACTTGGGACACTTGTGATATATTAATTTCTTCAATGTCCAATTACACATGCGTAGAGTGGATCATTCCTGAGGAATAATTTCCAATGTTGGCTTAGACTACAATGAACCACTCTCCCACAACTCTGGTTAAAAGAGAACATCAAATTTATTAGTGTGGGCCACCTGAGTCACCATAGTATTAACTTTGTTTCCTAATGTTCCAATAGCATTTCTGGACTTGGATCATTTTTTGCTTGTTATACAAATATGTATCCCTCTCCACCAAAACATTTGGGCTAGTTGATTGTTTGCAATCTCTGGCAAAATGCCCATATTTATGGAAAAAAAAACATTTGAAAGGGATTTGGTCATAATCCAACTTCTAGGTTTGAGTCCAATTATTAATATTCACCTTTATTACTTCATGAAGTCCCTTTTTCATATCCTCTTCCACACAAGTCTTGACACAAGAAAGCATTCCCAATTTGGGTTTAGATCTATCTATATATTGCCCCAATGAATTTCCAATAGCTATCAAATCCTCATATTTCCAATCGTGAAGAGGAAGATGTGACACGTGAACCCAAACTAACACAAATTCAAAGGAAAATCTACCTCTAGATCAAAATCTAAAATCCACCTATTATGATACATTCCTTTGGGCCCCATAAAATATGGGCCATTCTTGAAGATCAAACCTCTATCCTCCTTTTTTCAAAGAGGGGGGAAAATCCACACCTAGAAAAAATGAAAAATATTTCCTTGAATCAATGGCTTCAAATTCTCTACAACCTAGAGATCCATCACCCTGGGTGAAGGCCATAGTCTAGTAAATTAACTAATAATCCCTCACTTAGCCAAAGCTAGTTCCTTGTGATGACATGTAGAGAAAGTTAATTTCACTTCAAAAATATCTTGGGCTTGCTTAACAAATTAAGACGATGCAAGGGAGGGGTTGTATGATTTCTTACAGGAGGTGGCAAGAGCCCTAAAATCCACCTCATCAAAGAGGGGGTGAAGGAGGTGCACAACCCCGGGATCCATCTCCAATAGGGAAGAATTAAAATCAAAGGATAAAGAAAATAAGGGTTCGTGGAGACTGCACATTAATCCATCACTGATGGAAATTGCTTAATTGTATTACTTTATAATTAACTAAAAACATTTTTTTATAGCTTACAAAGTTGCACTAAATTTTATAATCTAATTTTAATTTAAACTTTAGTTTTAAATTTAATTTTAACTTTAACATTAGTTTTGTTTTTTACTTCAATTATAAATTTACTTTAAATTCTAACTCTAATTTTATTTTTACCTAATGAATAAGGTAATAAACCCTTAATTATAAATAAATTCCATATAATTTAAAAAGAAAACTTAAATATTTATATCTTATATTTAAAATTAATTTTAGCATTAATATTTTATATTTACAAATTAATTTTAGCATTAATATCTTATATTTACAAATTAATTTTAGCATTAATATTTTATATTTTAACATTAATTTTAGCATGAAAGCTATTTTTATTTTAGTTTTAATTTCAAATTTAAATTAATATATTTTAATTTTAAATTTTAATTTTAATTTTACTTATATATAAGTTAATTATAATTTTTTACTTTAATTTTTTTAAACAAACATCATTTAGGTTTTTTATTTGTATATTACTATTAAGAACATAGTCATAACCTAAGTGAAATGTGTCTGTAGAAGAAGAAAAAAATATTTTGAAATATTTATATAATTTACATATTTTTAATTATAAACTGAAATGAATTGGGTTTATAGGAAGAAAAAAAAAACTTATTTTATAATATTTATATAATTCACTTAGAATTATAGAAAATCAAATAAATAGATAGAAAACATAAAGCTTTATAATCTGGAAATTATTTATTTAAAAAAGTATTTTTTAATACTATGTGATATTTTTGCACAACATTTTGTCACATTTAAATTGAAAAAAATAACAAGTGGAATGTCATCCTAAAAACTATACAAAATTGAAAAACACAATTTGGAATGTTAATGAAATCTAAACATGCAAAACTAATCCAATTTTAATTTATGGAGAAACAATTTTCCTATCATAATTTATTTTGTATAAAAAAATTGAAATGACTAATATAAATAATAACTAAATTAACATTAAAAAAGCAAAAATTGAAATGCTATGTAATTTTTACCTTTGTGCAACTTTTCTCTTATTTTGTATGGTCAAATATGTGATGTTATAAAGATATATTCACTTAAATAAGATTAAAGATATATTCACTAAAATAAGATTTGATATCATTGTCTAACTTTTGTCATTTTCATTTGATTCTCACTTTTAAAATGAGTTTTCAAAATATTTCCATATCAATATTTTTATTTTCTAGCTTTCTGTCATTGTCTTTTAATCCTTACTTTCTATTTTATTTTAATTAGCAAAATATCGCTCTGTCATTGTCTTTTAATCCTTACTTTCTATTTTATTTTAGTTAGCAAAATATCGCTTTTGACATAACATTATATAATGTTTTCAAGTGTTTGCAAGCTGTAAATATATATTCACTTAATAGTTGAATTTTGTTTTTTTTTCACTTAAATATATATTTACTTGATAGTTGATTGTTTGTTTTTTTCCTCTCGTAATATTAATAATCAAAGTAATGATATTATAACATCTATGGGCCATCTTTTCAAAAAGAGATTTACAATGTAATTATGAGTTTCATGGTTACAATGATCTTTTTATGAGTTTTAATTCTTTTGATTTTTTCTTTTAATATTCATACTTGATAGTTGATTGTTTGTTTTTTTCCCCTCGTAACATTAATGATCAAAGTATTGATTTTATAACATCTATGGACCATCTTTTCAAAAAGAGATTTACAAAGTAATTATGAGTTTCATGGTTACAATGATCTTTTTATGACTTTTCATTCTTTTGATTTTCTCTTTAATATTCATATAAGATATATTTTTTAAGGATAATAATGTAATTTGCAATAATTTAATTTTATATAATGATTAAAAAGAAAATGATTTTTATAATTGCAAAAACAATTCCAAGATGCTATAAAGTAAATGTATCTAATTATTATTTCATATACAACATATCCTACACAGGGAAATGAAATGTTGAACAAAGTTAAAACATCATTTAAATGTCACATTCAAAAAACTAGTATGATAGCTATCAAATGATATATTTTTAATTTTTCTGATTAGTGAGCTAACAATACAAAATTAGAGAAAATCTCACAATATTTAGATGAAGAAGAAAGGTGAAAACCAAATACCAATTTTAAGTCTCTTACCCAACACAATATTTATCTTTTATTTTCCATGTTGAAAGCTATGATACTACAAAAGGGTAAAAAGTAATGAGATAAATGTGTTCATAAGAAAAATAAAATTACAATAAATACATGTTATAATTTAAGATAAGCCATAGAGAGCTATGATGCAAAAAGAGGGTAAATGGAGTGAGACAAATGTGTTCACTTAACATGAAACATGTTAACATTAGTAACCTTTTGGAATTTCTGAAATGTATTTGTACTTATTGGAAAATTTTCTAATTTACCTAACATTAGTAACCCTTTGGAATTTCTGAAATGTACTTATACTTATTGGAATTTTTTCTAATTAGCTAATTCTTGTAATGCAAAGTTATTTATAAAATCCAAACCTTCACTTTTTTCACCCATTATTCCTTTGTCATTTTACTCTCCCGTCACCCTCATGGGAGTGTTATGAACGAAAGATATCTATATGGTGTAACCTGACTTTGATGTGACTATCTCACTAGTATGTGGTGAGTATATGATATTGGAAGGCAATTATTGTTATGGGGTTATTCTATGTTGAGTTATCGATTTCTTAGTTTTTAGCTAAATCTAATTCATGGGAGATCTAATAATGGGATTATTGATAAGATGTATTACTTGAGAAAGTTCCTTAATAATATTATTACTTGTTCGGGATCTTTAGTATGATAGTTATCAAAAGGGAAAGGTTTAACAAACAAACGTTGTCATCTCACATCTAAACAGCTAGCATGGTAATTATCAAATAAATATCTTTAATCTTTTCATAATACAAAATGTCACAATACTGAGATGGAGAAGGAAGGTGAAAGAAAAATATTAATTTTAACCTCTCTTACGCAACATAATATTTATCTCTTTTTTTATGCATTGCAATCACATCTGTGATAGGGAGCTATGATGCAACAACCGAAAGGGAAAGGGGAGTGAGACAAATGTGTTCATAAGAAAATTAAAATTACAATAAGTGCACGTTATAGGAAGCTATGATACAAGAATAGGGTAAACGGGAGTGAGACAAATGTGTTCATCAACAAAATAAAATTACAATAAATACATGTTACAATAACATATGTGATACAAAGCTATGATGCAATAAGAGGGAAAAAGGGAGTGAGACAAATATGTATAGTTTTTTTTTTTTTTTGTACTAGGGGAATCGACAACTGGAGACTGGGATAGTACTCGCGTGACACGGGGTCCAGGGATCAATCCTGCTACCACTATAACCCTAGGTGCCCCACACACCCCGCAAGCATGGGACACGGGTAAAGCCGGGTGTGATTTGAACTCGTGACCTCTATTTACAACATGTGACTTCATATCAAGCGAAACACCAATGAGCCACACCTGTGCGGGCTCAAAAGTGGTTAAGACAAATGTGTTTAGTTAACATGAATATCCCGTTTATAATTTCTAAAATGCATCCATACTTGTAGGAAAATTTTCCAATGCCTAATTCTTGACATGTAGTTATTCAATTAATTTTCCAATGCCTAATTCTTGACATATAGTTATTCAATTGTTCAAAGTTACTTATAAAATCCAAACCTTTACTTTTCACCCATTATTCCATTGCCATTTTACTCTCCTATCACCCTCATTTATGTGCTTTTTGGGAATGTTGTGAATGAAATATTTTATGATGTTCATATATGATTATCTTACTAGCATGCCATGACTATTTGATCTTGGAAGGCAATTGTTATCATGTAGATAAACCTATTTTGACTTATCAATTTCTTAGTTTTATCCAAATGTAATACATATGAAATATAATAATCGGATTGTTGATAAAGTGCATTACTTGAGAATGGTTTGATCAATATTATTGCTTATTTAGGATCTGTACATCGTAATTGTAACTTAAATGTGATAAATTCATAAGTTTGGATCCCAAATATAAATTCATATGCTTGGGATTCATAAGATAAGTTCATAATTTCCCCCCCTTGCCATGGAAATTCCTTACTTCCCCTTCCTAATTGATTCATAATACATATGGGTTCTAGCATTGCAAAGCCTTGATATAATGACAAGGAATATAAGATCACCTTAACTAGAACTATGCAACTAAGTGATTTAAACCACTGAGAACCCCAAATATGCATATTTTTATTAATATTTTGAATTATGGGAATCCAAACAATAGAGCTTGAAAAATCCTAAAGAAAATACAATTCCTAAATATTTGAAAGAACTCTACTTATGAATGCAACGGAAATCCAACCCTCTAGCTACTGAATTTATATGATAATGAGGTATTCCAACCAAATATCTGGAACTTATCTTCACTTATTTTTCCTCTTGAAAAAATCATGAAAATGTCTAAAATATATTTAAACCTTGCAGCTATAACTATGGAAGTCCTAGCCAAAAGAAGGGTGCCATTGGAAAATTGAGAATGGTTTATGGCCTCGAACCCCCTAGCAATTTCAATTCCTCCTAGGTTTCCATGTAATATTTCACGCTCCAATATTTTTATTAAATAGTCATTCATGATAATAACCAACATTGGAAACAATGGGAAACCTTACCTAAGACCACTCTTAATCTGAAAGAACCTAGTAGGGTGAAAACACGAAGCTGGGAAACAATTATGTGACAACAGAGTGAAAAAAAAAGAAGGCGCACAGATGAAAAGGGGACAAAAAGTCAACCTCAAACTCTCGACCGAGAGTTTTGAGAGTTCAAACTCTCGGCCGAGAGTTTAAAACAACTCTAGGCCAAGAGTTTGAACCAATCACCGTGCTGTATTTTAAAAAAAACTCTTGGATGAGAGTTTGAACTAATCTCTCAGCCTAGAGTTTGGAAGATATTTTTTCGGCCGAGAGTTTATGGTCAACAAAAACTGCGAAAATATCTGGCATCTTTCTGGAACCTGCAACTTCAGCAAGCCCAAACCCCTGCAAATTTTAAATATTATCTGTCAGACTTGGTAGCACTTGGGTCTTCCATTTACAAGAGGAATTAACCAAGGTCTTCCATTACATGCTTTAATCCAACTAATTACATTCTCAGTAAGCCCAACTTTAGAAACAACAATTAATAGAAATGAGTTCCTACCTTTGTCAGAAGCGTTTGAAAGTTTCATCTTGATGATGATACCTCATTCCTCACTTTTACGACTAGAATGCGTTGCTTCTTGAACTAAAATGATGTTATTTGTGGTTTACTTATTTTCCATAAATCCTCCTTGATATCCAAAAATCAATGTTTGCTAGAGATTTGTGAGTTCATTATTGGTAAGAATCTTATAGGATGAATTACACATGGATACCATCCTAAATCTAGAGAAGGAAGTGGGTTTATTTTCCTTCAAAATCAAAGCTAAGAAGGAGTTACCCTCCTCCCATATTCAACTTACTCCTTGTCCAATTTAACATGTTTCTCAAATCCCACTTGATTATATGCTAGCATACTCAAAATAAATTTATAGAAAATCCATCAAGGCATGGTTCTTTGTCAGGTTCCAATCCCCAAATTGCCTCCACAATCTCTAAATTTAACTCATGGGAGATCTAATAATGGGATTATTGATAAGATGCATTACTTGAGAAAGGTCATTAACAATATTATTGCTTGTTTGAGACCTTTTAGTATGATAGTTATCAAAAGGGAAAATTTCAAGAAAGAATCATTTTCATCTCACATCCAAATATATAGTATGGTAGTTATCGAATAAATATCTTTAATCATATGGGTTTTTAATCATTATTGAAGTGTCAACACAACTCTGGTACTTTTTAGGTTTTGAGAGTCACATTCGAAAACTGAACCAGACAGCTAGCATTCCTTCCCTAGCTTCCCTTCACTTTCTCCTATAAGTGGCTACTGGTAAAGTTTGAGTGAGGGAGTTAAATAAGAGAAGTTTCATGTAGAGTGGTGGTGGCACCCCTACGCAACAACCCGTGGTGAGGTGGAGCCTCCTTTGGCTCATCAGAAGTGACGATGAACCCTCCTGAGGTGGGGCGGCGACTCTTTTGGATCAAATGTGGTGTGATAAGGAATATGGCACGGTGGTCCTATGGAGCAGTGCCTACACGGTGGCTCCTCCAATGGTGGTTCCTTCATGTAGCTCGTAGTTGAGTCCCTTGTAGCCAATGACTCATACGACGGTGGTGCCCCTCTCTTGAAGTCGACTGTTAGAATTTCACAATTTAATTCAATATGACTAGGATCTTATCTGAGAGAACAACATGCACAACAAATCAAACACAAGAGATAAGAGACACAAAGCATTTCACTGGTGAAACCATAAAGGAGAAAACCCTGCAACTTCCTCGGAGATAGCATGAGCAATAATACAAAACCCCAAATAAAAGAGATGGTCTCCAGCAGCTTCCTCCTCCTCCACTTGTGTGAAATTCTCTTTCTCTCACTTATGCGAATGAGTGAGTGAGTGAATGAATAAATAGAGAGGTCCTCCTCTCTATTTATACTTTACTTTCACTTTCCTTTTACCCTAACTGGGCCGACTTCTCCTAGGAGAGTCTAATAACCCCCTACAACTTAACTCTGGGTTGACCCCACTAGGGGAGTCTAATAACCCTATCAAATACAATAATAGCTTTCCCGATCGGAGGAATGAAACCTCTCCATCAAAATTACAATGACATATGAATACAATATAAAATATACAAGTGAAATATCTTTCGAAGTTACAAATACATCAACACTCCCTCTTAACTAGGAAGGTATTCTCTTAACACAATTCATCAACACAAGTCTTTGTCACTCGATCATCATCAAAGTTGGATCATCATCAAATCTGTATCATCATCGTCACTGTTGCTACTATCTCAACCATTAATCTCCAATCTACTCGTCATAGGAAGTTCTACAGAGCCAACCCTTTTTCATGCTGGATGTAAGCCTAGCCTCCATGTAGGTCTTCATCATCTCTGCGAGCAAGCCATCACGTACATACATCTCAAGACTTATTATATGTCATTGCAAAACCTGCAAGATCTCCCAAGACTGATTATATGCCACTGCAAAACCTGAAGGAGCATCCCAAGACTGATTATATGCCACTACAAAACCTGCAAGATCTCTTAGGACTGATTATATGCCTCTGCAAAACCTGAAGGAGCATCTAAGGACTGATTATATGCCTCTGCATAACCTTTGTACCCTACTGTCACCTCATCATGTTCAAATCATCTCATCATCAACGGAGCACAACCCAAATGCACATCACACAACACTTACATCCACCAACATGGGAGGACCAACCTACCACCATCCAGGAAAGGCTCAGCAATTACATCAATGACCATGGGAGGACTAACCTACCACCATGTCGGAAAAGCTTCAACAATTACATCAACGACCATGGGAGGACCAACCTACCACCATGCCAAAAAATCTCGGCAATTACATCAACGACCATGGGAGGACTAACCTACCACCATGTCGAAAAAGCAAGGCAATTACATCAACGACCATGGGAGGACCAACCTACCACCATGTCGAAAAGGCCCATGTGGATCTGCGTATTCTGGACTCATCACTTCCCCTTGGAAGGAACCTCGATCTGAAGTACACCAAGCTTCTCTCTGAAGTATTCAAACTTCACTCTGGCCAGCGGCTTGTTCAATACATCGTCTATCTGCTCGTTTGTTGCAACATACTGGAGCTTCACTGCTCCTATTTGCACCATATCCTTGATATAGTGGTACTTGATCTCAATGTGCTTCGACTTGTCATGGAACACTGGGTTCTCAAACAACTTCACACAACTCTGGTTGTCGCAATATATACAAGTCGCGTCCAACTGGAGATCAAACAAATCAAATAGTAGCTTCCTTAGCCATACTGCCTCACAACTAGCCGAACAAGCTGCGACATACTCTGCTTCAGTTGTACTCAATTCCACGCAGGACTGCTTCCTGCTAAACCAAGAGATCACACATGATCCCATACTGAAGCAGCACCTTGAAGTGCTCTTCCTATCAATGGCACTACCTTCCCAATCCGAATCAACATAACCTTCCAGGTTAATCTTCTGATTCGCATCATACTTGAGCCCATAATCAACCGTACCCTTCAGGTACCTCAGAATATGCTTTGCAGCAATCAAGTGAATATGTCTCGGATCCATCAAGAACTGGCTCAATGTGTTCACAGCAAAGCAAATATCCAGTCTTGTATTCGTCAAGTACATCAAGGATCCAATCATCTGACGATACATCGTGGCATCAACCAAATCTGATGAAGCATCACTCAATAGCTTCAGGTTCGATGCCATAGGTGTGGCCATGTCCTTGCAGTCCATCATCCCAAACCTCTTCAGGATCTCTACTGCATACTTCCCTTGTCCAAGGAAGATTCCATCCGCACTCTGCCACACCTCCATGCCTAGAAAGTAATGCATCATACCCAAGTCCTTCATCTCAAACTCGTACCTTTCAAGTACCTCATCACATGCTTTGAAGTTACCAAGTTAACACATCTAGGCTCAACTAGATACTGACTTAGGGTGTTCACAACAAAGCATATATCTAGCCTAGTATTTGTCAAATACATCAACGAACCAGCCATATGTCTGTAAACTGTAGAAACCACTATCCATCATCCCATATCTCTACTTCACATTTTCCTTGGCTAAGGAAAAATCTCATCTCATCTCAACCACACATCTAATCACAAGAATCATGCCAAGATTCTTTAAATCTGAGATCTACTCCCTCTGAAGTGGATTTTTCTATATCTGAGTATTGTCCTCCCTCTGTGACTGAACATCATTCACACTCTGCATTGAGTGATCTTCTGCATATTTATATGTGCCATCTCTCATCAGATGGGTCTATTGATATGAACCTCAAGATCACTCGAATTCTATGGTGAGTTCCTTCTTGCATCCATCTATATATAAAAACCATCTTCAACCTTCTAGCAAAGGTTGAAATCCGCATCACCCGTGGTGATCATCAAGCTTATCAAATGACTATCGATCCTGGGTACCTGTTGAACCCATACATAGCCTTCTTCAATCATGTGATTCTCTAACGAATCATGGGAGTTTGCTAGATATGCACTTCTTCTTCAATTACACCATTCAAGAGAACGGTCTTGTCATCCATGGGTGTAATCTATCTCTGGAATTGTGTCTAGCCATTGGAGCAAACATCTCATCATGATTCTCTCCCTCTTTCTAAGAGAATTTTCTAGCCACGAACCTTCCTTTGTACTTCTATAGTATGTTTGATTTGTAAGTCTTCTTGTTGAACAATCATCACTTGTTCTTTGGAACAAGTGTTCATCATCCTTCTTTTGTAGATCATAGCACACGATCTTTCCTACAAATCAAATTTAATTACATGATTAGTAACACTTCATAATCATCAAATCATGTTGACATTACAATGATAACCTATTATGCATACTGATATGATTCACATAGTTATGCAACTATCTTTACCAATAATTTGGCACAACACTTTTCCATATCCTGTATGCATACAGTGGTTATCTAGATGCCTTCCATCTCTTCCAGAACATACTATCAAGAGCGTGCACAGCTCCCAGCATGTTAGCAAAGAGGTTTCATTCTTGACAAGCAACAATGGAATGTTTGTCCAACTTACCCATCATATGCATATTAGTAGTATATTGTTCAATGCTATATGAATGCTTACACTATGCATGATATATTTCCTGATTCTAGGAATACAAATATGCATGCAACTATTACGAGCAATATCATTGACTATTCAAAGATTCAAGAAGTAATTCAAATAACAACTCAAATACTTATCTTTTATGTTTGTGTGGTTGCCTCCCTCTTGATCTCTATTTTCCCTTTATGATAGCATCATGATTATATGTCTTTGAACTTCTATCCATCCTGGACCACTATGCATACTTAAGTGTGCGCTAGTTTCATCATTGTGTCATCCTCAAGATCTCATACATAATCATACATTCATTAGTATAATCTCAATACTATCAAAACAATATAATCCTATAATCTTAACATGTATGGTCATGATCATTTCATACACAGGTAATTTATCACAAGCATTAGTATTCAAGGTTTCAAGGAGTACTTCTTTTACTCATGCATATTCTTATTTGACCATAGGACTCTTCTAGTTTGTCATATCATTAATCAAACTAAGAAGCATAATATGCATAAACCCATGATTACTCAAACTTATAACTTCATGAATAACCATTATCAATCATACAAAAGTATACTTATATAAGATCCTAACACAAGGTAGGATTCTAACTCGACATAGGAAAACATACCTAGATTATCATGCTTGTTAGTTATGTCTAACATACCCAAACAATGTCTTCTTTGTTCTCTTCAATGATTTAGAGACCTTGTGCTAGTAACCTGCATATCTCATAAGTTAAGCATTGTAGAACCAAATTACATGCATCGTAAGTAGAGCTTCTATGTGATCAATGACTATGGATGAGTCTTTGTCTTCATGTCACCATGGTCATATAATCTTGATCTAGAACTTGATTTTTCTTTCTTGATGTACCTTTCATGTTAGCGGACAACATCATCCTCATACAACACCACAGTGCATTGGTACAATCATAAGTGTCATAACCCTAATCAACGAATGTCTTCTATTATTAACATGCATTCATACTTTTACTAAGGTGATCGGACAAGTTTAAAATTAATCATGATTGTACTAACCTCAATAATATGAAGAAAAACATATCATGAACTTAATCATCAGATAAATGAAACAAATTTCAAAACATACTTGCATCTCCTCAAGTCATACCTGTCGAGATTGCTTGTAGTCTTTTCTATAAGGGTAAAACCCTAATCATCCAAGGTAGATCACTTGTAAACATATTATATAGGTTCATGGTGCTATTATGATAGAATACCAGTTCCATTTAAACCTCCTTCATTGCTGCCCTATGAGTCTCCCAACCTTGCTAGGGTTTCTTCTTACTTGGAAACCCTAATTTTCAATATCCTTCCCCCCACAACATTTTGATGAAAGATTAATATCTATGATGAATGGATTCCAAATCCATTTTCAAAGTTTCCAATGTTGCATCAGGTGTCTCCAACATTGTATCAGGTCCTTCCATACCTACAAACTGAAAACCCTAAGTGAGAGCTTCTTCCTCCTCTTCTTTGATTTCCTCCGTTGAGACATTTCAGATGTGCTGTATTGTTTCCGGTACATATCTCTGAAATTTCGGATCCTCAGGGTCTGAAACTTCGGCCTGTGGTAGCCTGACCTGTCATATTTCTAACCCCACATATTTGAGCTTGGTTGTATTCTCCATGAGAGAGATATGCTAAGTTTCCCAACATGACCTGTTTATGGGATGAAACATAATAGATAACTTGTACGGAGTTCCACGTGCCACTGTTTCAACTTCGGCCTCTGATACTCGGACCTGTGAAACTTCAGTCCATTCCCTAACTGTCACTTTTTACGGAATTCCAATTGGAGCTTCCTAGCCCAAGATATGACCTTTTTTCCTAGGTCACCTGTTTAGGGATGCATTCTGGAAGAGGCAAAAACCCTAACTTGTACGGATCATATCTTAGAAAGTACAATGAATCAAAGGCTGAAACTCGGACACAAGGTAAAGGAACATGTCATATTTGTCCTGTCCATGTTTCAAATCCCGAACCTTCGCCAAAAGTGATTTATAGCGACAGTTCCACGATGACTAGGTTTTTCTATACAAAGCCCTAACTTTCAAATTGTCGCAAGTGAAATAAGTGTCGTAAGTGCCATACATTGCCTTCCTTCAGGCTAGATCTAATACCATGTTAGATTTTGACAATTTAATTCAATATGATCTAGGATCTTATCTGAGAGAACAACATGCACAGCAAATCAAACACAAGAGACAAGAGACACAAAAACTTTCACCGAGGAAACCATGAAGGAGAAAACCCTACAACTTCCTCAGAGATAGAATGAGCAATAATACAAAACCCCAAAACAAAGAGATGGTCTCCAGCAGCTTCCTCCTCCTCCACTTATGCAAACTTCTCTCTCTCTCACTTATGCAAATGAGTGAGTGAGTGAATGAATAAATAGAGAGGTGCTCCTCTCTATTTATACTTTAATTTCACTTGCATTTTACCCTAACTGGGCCGACTTATCCTAGGAGAGTCTAATAACCCCCTACAACTTAACTTTGGGCCGACCCCACTAGGGGAGTCTAATAACCCTATCAAATACAATAATAGCTTTCCCGATCGGAGGAATGAAACCTCTCCGTCGGAAGTACAATGACATATGAATACAATATAAAATATACAAGTGAAATATCTTCTGAAGTTACAAATACATCAACATCTACTGTCCATACCCATTTCACGATGTGTGCAGTGGGGCTTCTGTTTTAGAGACCCCCATGAGGCACATGAAAATGAATACCGTGGATGGGGAATGGAAACAAATACATAGCGGCCTAAGAATGATGTTGTATAGGATCTATTGTACGTGTAGGGAAAGAAGGCTTAGCTCATTTCGTATGGCCTATACTCATGGCCTCTTTCTATTTCTTTTGCTCTTTTTCAGCAATTTTTGTATTAGCGCTCAATGCATATTATGTTTGCCCTGTAATAGGGTTGTTTAATGATGTAGTTTTTTAGCTACTACTTGCTTTCTAAGAAGAAATATTATGTGCTTATACACATGTAAACCTTTGGGTTATATCTGCAAGGCCAATAGGTCTTTGACGTGTTCTGTTATCTTTAATAGAATCCAATCTATTTTCCAAGGAAAAAAAATACAAAATTAGAGAAAATGTCACAATACTTAGATGCAGAATAAAGGTAAAAGACAAATACTCATTTTAACCCCTCTTACCCAACACAATATTTATCTTTTGTTTTATGTGTTGCAATCACATTGCGATAAGGAGCTATGATGCAACAAGAAGGTAAAGGGGAGTGAGACAAATGTGTTCATAAGAAAAATAAAAGTACAATAAATACATGTTACAATCACATATGTGATATGAAGCTATGATACAACAATAGGGTGTCTTATTAAAAAAATAGATTATAAAAAATACATGTTACAATAACATATGTGATAAGAAGTTATGATGCACAATAAGAGGGAAAAAGGGAGTGAGACAAATGTGTTTAGTTAACATGCAGCTTGTTAACATGATTATTCATATTTGTTTAGATATGATTATCTCTGAGTATATGGTTTTGGAAGGCAATTGTTGTCATGAAGATAAAACTATGATGAGGAAAAAGGGAGTGAGACAAATGTGTTTAGTTAACATGCAGCTTGTTAACATGATTATTCATATTTGTTTAGATATGATTATCTCTGAGTATATGGTTTTGGAAGGCAATTGTTGTCATGAAGATAAAACTATGATGAGTTATTGATTTCTTTGGTTTATCTCAATGTAATCCGTGGGAGATATAATAATGGGATTATGGATAAGATGCATTACTTGAGAAATGTGGTGATGAATATTATTGCTTGTTTGGGATCTCTACATCGCAATTGTAAAGGTTCCTTGGACAATGAAATTTTAAATGGTGGAATGGCTGAGCTAGTATGGGTGTTGTATTTGGGTGAATTGTCCTGGGTGTTGTATTTGGGTCAATTGTCCTATATGTTGAGTGAGAGCTAGTAAAAGTGTTATATAAATCTATACAATTTCGGCTAACATTGAAATTCATTGACAACTCCAATTGTTTGGCTCACATCATGTGGTGGGCCATGTTAAATTACGAATAAGTTAGATTACTTATAGGGGTAACTTAATCCTTATTGTATCATAACTATTTTAGGCATAATACCCACAATGAATATCTATAGATGGAAGGAAAAATAATATTAGTTTCACAGGTATAACTTTTGAAAAAGATAAATACTTTTGTGTAATTTTATTGTTAATATATTATGTTGTATTTGTATGATGGAAATTCCTATACTTTAGAATCAAATTGATATATTATTATTATGAATATTATATGTAAATTAATGAATAAGTTAATTCTATTTATACAAATTATATGAGTAAATTTTGTTAATTACATTATTATATTTATGAAAATGGCATCTATAAATTATGTTATAAATGATTAAATATTATTCATTTGACAATAATATTAATTTATATATATTGAGTGAATATTCCCTTCTTTGTAACTTATTAGCCTCTCGTTAATTTTTCCTTTAACCTTGATAAAGGAAGGATGGCACATATGCGATCTAAGGGTTCAAGACAAGTGGTGTTGGTAAGAAGCTTTCCAAGCTCACTATAGTTTTGGCAAGTTAGGAGGTTAGCAAGTTTGTATTGTAGCAAATTTTATGAAACTCATATCTAATGTGGGTGTAAGCAGGACACTCTAAGAGAAAGTGATTTTCATCCTCAACGCTCATAGACTCACAAAGATGACAAACCCTTTCAGCCCACGGAGTTTTGGGAATATACCAACGCCCTGTTTCGCTATGAAGCTCATGGGAGTTCGTTATAATCTTGGCTATATTAATTTTATTCTTTGAACTAGTTACTATCGAGAGATATTTTTGATCTTCCAAATTAGGGTTAATGACCTCCTTATAGTATCTTAGTTTTCTCTTAACTGCTAAATTTTCCTTGCACCACAATTTCTCTTTAAACTTAAAGGTAATAATATTTTTGTCATTATCAATATTTTGTAAAGTGTCATTTTCATCAATTCCCCAATGGTCTAACCAAGCCATAGTATCTTTACACCAACTCCGCTTGAGGCATAGTTGGTTTTTGTGATAATCTGCAGGGATCTAGCAACTGTAACAAACTCACAATCTAACTCTCAAGATTATTTGCAAAGAAGAAGAAGCATGCATTCAATAATCACTCACAAACACAGAATAATGGACAATGTCAATATCATACAATGAATAATGAATGTAGAGAATGTGTTACAATAATATATGATGAGGCATCATATAGGATTCGAATTAGCCAAGTAGGGCATTCAAATTCTGAGCTCAAAGTCTAGCATGAATAACTACGGAGACATCAACTAGTAAGTTGTATTAGTCATGAGTGGTAAGAGTCAGTCAAGTGTGTCTAACTGAGTCTAACATAACTAACTATCCATAAATCAAGGAATGGAGACTCTAAGTGGAGTGCATGAGGCTGTCTAACTCAAAGTCTAGCTTGGATAACAATGGAGACATCATCCAATCTACAGTATCAATCATAAATGGTAATAGTCAGTCAAGTGTTTCTAACTAATTCTAACAGAACCATCTAGGCATAAATCAGGGAATGGGGACTCCAAGGAGGGCGCATGAGGCTATCAAATAGTCAAGTGGAACTCCAAAACTAGCTAACTAGGAGCTACAAACAGTTAGTATGAGAAATCAGTGGAAGAACTACTCAATCAATGCACTAACTGAATGATAACTCCCGGTAGGTGAGATAAGGTGCCCTAACTGAGTGATAACTGATGGTAGGTGAGTAAGAGCACTCTATCTGACAGTGGTAGGTGAGAAAGGCACACTAGGTAAGCAGATAAGTCAAGGAGGGTGCATTAGGTAGGTAGGAGGCCAAATGAGGGCTAAAGACAGGCTTTGGAGAGCTAGAAACAAGCTCTAGGTGCTGGGGAGACAACCATGATGATGACTGGATGCATGCAAATGCATGCAGCATGAAGTTTTTCATGCAAGTATGCAAAATACAAAAATGATGGTGTGAATATTCCAACATCCCCCCGCAATCTATACTATGAGGAGATAACTGAAATAAAAAATAGGGCCCTGGTAACTAAGACCAAAGGTCACCCTGTACAATCAATCTAAATAAACTAAGTGAGGAAAGAGGGAAAACCCAGTGGGAAGAAAGCCCTCCCTCAAAATAGACTGAAGGATGCTAAAATAACATGTCATCACTCACCCCTGAAGGAGGTAAGTGTCATTCTTTAAAGAAGGTTCAATTGATCTGAGAGGGATCAGCAATGTGAGAAGGATGAAACCTTCCATTCTGAAAATCTGATCTGCTTCTTCTATGATCATGTGGATCACCAACCAAATCACCGACAGATCAGAATGTAGTGGCTTCCCATCGAGGAAGAGGAGGAATATCAGGTGAGATATCTTCATGTTCTTGTGTATCTGGATATCCCATTCACTCATCTTCTTCACCAGTTGATAGACCTTCAGGTTCTTGTGGATCTGGATCTAGCATTCTATCATCATCATCACCATCTTTTGAATCCACAATATAGTGTGAAAATGCATCATCACATCCATACTCTAAATCTGAAATCTCATGAGTTGGAGCAAGTAAAAATGAATCATCATATGCAAGTAAAAATGAATCATCATATGCAAATTCTAAAATATCAAGAGGAGGAGTAAGTAAAACCGACTCATCATCAATCAAAGGAGGAACATATCCAAAAGAGTTGATGTCATGAAACTGCTCCAGAATATGCATGTAGTCCTCATCTGAACCAATATGATTGTAATCAATAGAAGAACAAGGACTAGATGATGATGGATCTTCATTAAGATCAAAAGAGGATGTAGTAGTGGAGTCCCACTTTGAAGTAGGAGTTGGACAAACAGGTGCTGGATCTTGCATTCACACTTCATCATGAGTCCTCTTTTTCTCAATCTTGTGGTTGAGACGAGATAGTCTACTCCCTTCATGAGTATGAGAGTAAAGAGCAGACTTCTTTGAGAGGGGCATGAAGTGTGAAAACTCATAGAGTCTTGTCCTATGATTTGCAACTCCTTTTGCAATGATTTCCCCTGAAACCATGTCTTGTACCTCAACTTCATATAGATTAAAGATCACCTTTTTGGGATCTCCAGTATGAGTCAATTGATATACCGAAAGGACATTCGGTGCAAGAGAAGGAACATAAAGCACATAAGAAAAGTGACCATGATCAAGATCGATTCTTCCAATCCCATGAGAGGAGACTTCTGCATCATTTCACAAACTGACTGAAGGACCAAGGGAGATTTCGAAACTAAAGAAGCGATCTTTGGAGGAAGCCATGTGGCATGATGCTCCTGAATCTATGATGAAAGAAGAATTAGTTGATGCACTTGCTATGAGATCATTACATCTTTCTTTGCCTTCGGATATAGAAGATTCAGTATTAGGATCTTTCTTTCTTGCACATGCTAGTACAGGAAGATTGTTCTTCTCAAGTAACTGAGCCATCAAATCTATAGTCTTTCTCATGCAAGAACTCTTAGGATGAAAACCTCTAGAGCAATAGGTGCACATGGTCTTTCCCTTCTGAGAATGCTTGGTCTTCCTTGAGTTCGAAGCCCCATCAGACTGATATGGAGTATCTGTATGCTTTGCATCATCTGATCTCTTTTCAGAAATATTTTGCTTGCCTTTACCATTCGCTCTCTCTGCAACTGTAAGGGATGAATCCAATTTGGGTTTGATCATTCCTATAGAGATCAACTTCTCTCCATCTTGAGTAAGATATTGGATGAAATCATCAAATGAGGGAAACTTCCATCTTGGAATGGACAACCTAGCTTATTGGAAAGTAGAGATAAACAATGAGAAGTTTGCCCCCAACTTTGAGAGAATGGCAAGTATAAGCTACTTGTCTTCTTTCACTATCTCATATCTTTTCAACTGTGATATCAAGCTTTTGAACTTGGTGAGGAAGGCATTGATAGATTCGAAGTTGTCTGGACTCAAACATATGAGCTCATTCTCCAATTTGTGTCCTTGCATATCATCTTTCGGTCCAAAAAGAGATTCGAGCTTGTCCCAAACCTATTTAGGAGATGTAAGATCGATGACATGGAAGTGAAGATCTTCAGAAATTGAGAGAAGGAGCAGGCCAATTGCTTCATCAAGCTGATCCAAGTACTTGGACTTTTCAACTTCACTGACAGGTTCTACCATCGTTCCGTTGAGTATTCGAGTGAAGCTCTTAGATCCCATGAAGAGAGCCATCTTGGCTTTCCACTCAACATAGTTGGAAGATGTAAGCTTTAGATCCATTTGAAACAGAGAAAGTCGAATAGTTTAAGAAGATTCCGAACAGGTGAATAAACCTACAAAACAAGAGAATTTTTGCTGATGGAGAATGCCACACTTCGACTGAACACTACCTTAAGGACACTTGGCACATAGACTAAGTCCTTCAAACTTGGCTAGACCTCACTGGATTTCTCCAATGAATTCAAGTAATAGCACCAGGATTTGCTGTGGAAACTCAGAGGCTTTTGGTGCACAAGTGAAAAGATAGCTGCTCAAAGAAATGTTGCAACTGTTGTAATGGCTGCAATTTGAATAGCTGCTTACTGCTCTGATACCATGTGATAATCTGCAGGGATCTAGTAACTGTAACAAACTCACAATCTAACTCTCAAGATTATTTGCAAAGAAGAAGAAGCATGCATTCAATAATCACTCACAAACACAGAATAATGGACAATGTCAATATCATACAATGAATAATGAATGTAGAGAATGTGTTACAATAATCAATGATGAGGCATCATATAGGATTCGAATTAGCCAAGTAGGGCATTCGAATTCTAAGCTCAAAGTCTAGCATGAATAACTACAGAGACATCAACTAGTCAGTTGTATCGGTCATGAGTGGTAAGAGTCAATCAAGTGTGTCTAACTGAGTCTAACAGAACTAACTATCCATAAATCAAGGAATGTAGACTCTAAGTGGAGTGCATGAAGCGGTCTAACTCAAAGTCTAGCTTGGATAACAACGGAGACATCATTCAGTCTATAGTATCAGTCATAAATGGTAATAGTCAGTCAGGTGTGTCTAACTGAGTCTAACAGAACCATCTAGGCATAAATCAAGGAATGGAGACTCCAAGGAGGGCGCATGAGGCTTTCAAATAGTCAAGTGGAACTCCAGAACTAGCTAACTATGAGCTACAAGCAGTCAGTATGAGCAATCAGTGGAAGAACTACTCAATCAATGCACTAACTGAATGATAACTCCCGGTAGGTGAGATCAGGTGCCCTAACTGAGTGATAATTGATGGCAGGTGAGTAAGAGCGCTCTAACTGACAGTGGTAGGTGAGAAATGCGCACTAGCTAAGTAGATAAGTCAAGGAGGATGCACTAGGTTGGTAGGAGGCCAAATGAAGGCTAAAGACAGGCTCTGGAGAGCTAGAAACAAGCTCTAGGTGCTGGGGAGACAACCATGATGATGACTGGATGCATGCAGTTGCATGGAAATGCATGCAACATGCATATTTGCATGCAAGTATGAAAAATACAAAAAAGATGGTGTGAATATTCCAACAGTTTTGACTTGAATTTAAAGCAATTTTAGGAAGTCTCTCATTTCCCATGTTATTTATCTTGTGCTTGTACATCAGGTACCTAGTCATAACCATGCTCGCGATGGGGGAAAGACCCACTTCTATGAGGAGAATAGGATAAGGCGAATTGCTTTTAATTTTGAGGTTATATGTTATAAACCACTTCTGGATTTGCTCAATCTTTCTCCAAGATTCTCTAGAAATGTTGCACCCCCATACTTCACAACCGTATAAGATAACAAGGATGACAAGAGTTTCAAAGATGAACTTTTTTTTATCCCACATGACCAAGTTGGCTGATTTACAATTATTTTCAAGACCAAAATAAGCTTTCCATCCTCCATTAATCCTTTTCTCAATGCTATGGTTCCAATTGAGCTTGTGATGAATATCAATTCCAATATATTTGTAAGAAGTCACTTCCTCCAGTTTACTGTTATCATAAATACAATTTGCGTAGGTGTCTTTCTTAGATTTTATAAACATAACTTTTGTCTTGTCGGTGTTAACAGTCATATCCATGTTAGAGCAGAAATCTTTGAGAATTCTTAATTGAGCAGGTATGTATTTGTGAAAGTTTTACGTATTTTTTATTAAGATTAAAAGTGATTCAGTAGATAAATTTTATGATGTGGATTTTTAATTTTTAATTTATTATTATTTTATTTAAATTTAATATTTGTTATTTTATAAAATTATTAAATTTTATAAATAGTTTAATTAAAGATATGTATTTAATTTATAATTAATATATAGTAATTTTTCTTAAATATAATTTTTTTAATGAATATTTTTAAAACATATATGTGAGAGATTTATTAAATATTAATAAAAGATTTAAAAATTTTGAAATGCATTTAAAAAAAATTAAAATTCCTTTTATTGTAAAACCTTTTTTAAAAATTAATATTAAAGAAAAAAATTTGTTTTTTTATTATATAAATCCATATATATGATTACATGATAAAACTTCCTTTAACCAATAAAGTGACTTAAATTCCCTTTTCTAAATAAATATAAATTTGTGTAATCTTTTAACATTAGCAATTAAAATATTTGCACCCACGGGCCCTTGCTTTTAAAGCAAACATCAAAAGTATAAACCCATGGGCCCTTTCTTTTTCTTTTAAAGAAAACATGAAAAGTATAAACCAGTACACTCCATGTGCCTCATAATGATCCTAAAGACCAATATATTGTCTCTTTAAGATTTGGAAATGGAAAGGGTTTGAAATGTTTCATGTGATGTAATCAACAACAATTATTATTGATTTTATTTCTACGTAAAAAGTAAGTGTTCTTAGTACCATAATTTGTATTAATAAATATCAAAAAGTAAGTGTTGTTAGAACAATAATTTGTATTAATAAATATGAAAATAACTTATTTAATATATTATGTTTAAAATTTTAAATAAATAATATTTATTTGAATAAATTTAATATAATAGTAATTAATTATATATATATATATATGAAAGTGATTTTAAAAAGTAAAAAAATAATAATGTTTAAAATAAGTTACAATAAAGTATTTAACAAATTCTAAAATATAACATATTTCTTTTCATAAACCATATATATATATGAATGCTTATCTACATTTTCTAAAATACACGACAAAGCCTAATAATAGATGCGCCCTTGATAACTTTTCTTTCTACCCTTATCCCATCCTCCAAAATGTAACCTTTGAAATATTTAGTTTTCATGACTTTGCCCCCATAAATATTGATTAAAGAAAATTCTCCACCACAAGATTTTAGAGTGGAAATAGAATTTATTATAAGCTCTAGTATAAAATCAATCGAATCCTCCTTTTGGTTCTTGTACATCGTTTGCGCGTGATTGGTGCAAGAAGGGGTTTCCTTACAACCATTGATCTTCTTAGGTTTGCGATAGATTCTATCCGGGAACATCTTCCTATTTGTTCACACTTTTTTTATAGATAAAGCTTGACTAAAAACATATAAGTTTTTCAATCCCCAACCTCCTGTCTCTATTAGCCTTGCAATTTTTCTTCATTTAACAAGTGGGGTTTGTTCATTTAATAAGTGGAATTCCCTTTGTATGCTTCCTCCTTATTCCAAGGAAATTTAAGCATTTTTTTCTAATATTGTGAAGGATTCCTTTAGGCACACACATTTGATAGTTCCAATACATTGGAATACTTTCCAATACCACACTTACAAGGATCGATCTTCCTCCATGAGATAACCATCTATAATACCAATAGGATATCTTAGCTTAGATTTTTTTGAATAAACGCAGTCAATCATTACACATGTATTCATTTGGTTTCAAATTGAACCCCAAATACTTTACTCCATGATCAACGAAGTGTGAAGGAAGGGGAAATGTCTATGATATTTGATTTTCCAATTCAAGCTTTAATTCACTAAAGAACATACAATATTTATTTAAATTTACTTCCATTCCAATTATGCTGCAATCAGTTTCCAAAATACCCTTATATATCCTCAGTTATCTAAGGGAACCACAGACAAAAAAACAAGATATCATCTACAAACAATAAGTGAGATAGAAATATAGATGATGCCACCACGCTAATACGTCTAATATCACCCACCCTTTTTTATTTTAATACTAACCTACTTAATCCTTCAACACCAGTAGAAATGAGAAGGGGGTAAGGGGATAGCCATGTCTAAGCCCCCTATAGGCATTGAAAAATATGGATGGGGACCCATTTATTAAAACAACAACGAGAGCTACAGAAACACACCCCAATATCCAATTTATTGTGTTTAGATTCATGCCCATTTGAAGCAATTTATTGTGTTTAGTTTCATGCCCATTTGAAGCAGATCCAACGTGATGAACAAGTAATTCACTATATCATAATCCCTACCTAAGTCAATATTCATCACCACGATTGTGAGATTGTTAGTTCTGATTGAATGTAATCCCTCTTTACCTATATAGGAAACATCATGATTTTGTTTGTTTCCCATGGGGTCTAGAGCAATTGGTAATGAGTAAATGAGATGAGAAGTTGTAAATGGAAGGTCACAAGTTCAAATACCCATTGGTACTAGCCTATAAAAAAAAACATTATGAATTTGTTTATTAAAAAGAAAATCAAATTGTTCTTTGAAATTACTTTGGACATAATCCCCTTGAGCCTATTTGCTATAATATTCAAAATGAGTTTATATATAAGATTACAAAGTGAGATGGGATTGAAGTCCTCCAACGTATTAGGCTCATTTTTAGAGGGAATTAATGCAATGAATGTAGAGTTAAGGGCCCCTAGAAAATTCCACAATCCAACCATTGGGCTCAGGGATCTTAGCCTTTTTAAAAGATAGCGTGACTACCTTCAATTCCTCCTTGGTAACTTCAACTTCTAGATTCTCATTCATGTTTTGATCAAAGACCTTTGGAAATTGTCTTATCACTTTCATGGTGTCGACTATGTTTCAAGCTTATGGGTCCTTGGAAATATTTTTGAAATATGCCTTACTAGAAATTCCAATGTCTTCAAAGGATATTGCCTTGGATCCATTGCATGTACCAATCTCCCAATAGTATTTACATTTTTCCTATAATTGGCATAATTATGAAAGAACTTAGTATTAGTATCCCCTTCTTTTATCTAATTGCTATGTTTTTGAGTCTCCACTCTACCTCCTCTTTGTCAAGAATAGTATTTTTTGTCCTTCGGTGTCTTTAAAGCTAGCTCGTCTTCATCATTCAAGACCCCCGAGGCATTATTTTCAAAGAGAGAGGATTTATCTCCTTAAACTTTCTTAAGGCTTGCTTGATATTCTTGTTTTCTTTTTCTTAGTTCACCCTGCAACTAGTGTATTAACTTGTTTGAGATTTACAACAAATTGAAACATAGCTAACTCCCATAAGAAAGAAGCATATTTTTTTTAATTTCTGGTAATACACAACCAAAAATTATCCTATAATAACCAATCGTGATTAAATTTGAAAGGATCTAATGGTTTCTTGTCCTCCTTGTCTATTTACAGAAGAATGAGAAGGTTATTGTATAATCCTCCATTACCCACCAAAGACCGGTATTCCTCTACCTCCACCAAAATTTTCTACAATTAAGAATCTCCCTAGTCTCTTTGAGATACCATATCTTCCCCTCCAAGCATTCCTCCAAGTAGGGACTAATTGTACAAGCTCAAAGGTAGTTACTTTGATTCTACGATGAAATGGGTAAATTAAGATGCTAAAGGATAAGATCTAACCACTTCTCCCCAAACCTCTCTCACAAAATGAGTTAGATTCAAATCCCCACCTACAATGATATTATCACATTTCAAATTTTATGCTCTTTTATTTGATCCCAAAAAGACCTTCTATCCCCACAAGGCCCATAAATGTTATTAATTTTGAAGACTTTCCCTGAATCCTTTGTTTCTCCTTCAACAATATTAATTCATGCAAAAAATGTATGGTTTGAAATGAAATTAATACTTGGAATCCATCTTGTCACCAATCCCCTTGACAAACATATAACATCAATAGAAAAAAATGAATTTTTTATCAATTGTAAACAAAATAGAAATGGATTTCGACCCAAGACACATAGTTTCTTGAAAAAATAATTACATTCAAATGATAGGATGACAACATTATCCTGAGATATTTCTATTTGTGGGTGCCCCCCGTGCCTCTAACATTTAGGGAGAGATTAATCATGGGGTTACCTTCCTAGGGTTTTTTCCTACCCTAAGAAACCCACAGATGGTTATATGTTTGCCTTCCATCACTTCATTGGATGCTAAAGTTTTTTCTTTGGATATGTTAGACTTCTTACCTATAGTCATCGAATTAAGATTTGTTAGGGATAACCCTCCATCTATAGTGCCACTTTCCTCCACCTTAATTTAATTATGAGATCACATTTAATAATTGGAGGATAGAGGAACATTTGAATTCCTCAACTTATTGTTCTTTACAAATTCATCCTGACCAAATTTCCCTTCCTAAGAAAATAAAATCTAAAAACTCTTTTGACTAGAAGGAAAGGTTTTTTGAAACCTTAAAGTCCTTAGGAGTCGAACTAGGGCCTATTGTCTCCTTAACCATAAGTTCAAATATACCAAGACCTACAAGGTGGTCCTAATGAGGAGTAAATTTTTTCATAGTCAAAGGAAAATGTAGAGTAATTAGTGAAGATATCATACATTGTCAAAGAAGGGATTCACTTTGATCCACGAGAGTCTAGACTTCCTATGTTGGAGCATGATTTGCAACAACCACTTTTCCCCTCTGGTCCCCTTCCAACACAACGACGGATTCCTTCTTACGAGGAACACAATTCTCATGAACCTCTAAAAACTAAGGTTTTTCCACCCATATTTTCTTGTTTGGAATCCAATTTTTATTTGAGGGGCATTCCCTCCATAGGTGATCCACTTCATGACTTGTAGAACAAATAAAGGGAAACTTCCCATAGTTCAATCTTTGAGTGAACATTCCTAAGCCTCAATTGATCTCCATTTCAGCCTGCGATTCCTCTCTTAAATCCAGTTCCACAAGAACCCTAGTAGTGCTTTTGTCGAAGCAATTCCAAAAGTCATTGTCCAGGGCAATGAATTGCCCTTAAAGAATTTTCAAAGGCCATTAAATTCCCTTCAGTCAAAAGTTGCAAGGAAGACAAGGCATAAATACCCATATATATATATATATATATATATATTGTTATTAAGTGTCAAGGGCTAGTTCAATTGGTCATGTCGACTCTCTTATTTCCTCAAAAAAAATATTATTATTAATTTTAATATTGTAATATTTTAAAATAAAAAATGAAAATGATTCGTTTTTTACTTTTTATTATATATATTTTTTATGTTCAACTAACACAAGATATATCCAGAAGATCGAGCACCTTCATAAACCGCTCACACAAACATATCACATATCAACACACTGATGTTTTTACATGGTTAATATATATTGTTATTAAGTGTCAAGGGCTAGCTCAATTGGTCATGTCGACTCTCTTATTTCCTCAAAAAAAATATTATTATTAATTTTAATATTGTAATATTTTAAAATAAAAAATGAAAATGATTTGGTTTTTACTTTTTATTATATTTTTTTTGTGTTCAACTAACACAAGATATATCCAGAAGATCGAGCACCTTCATAAACCGCTCACACAAACATATCACATATCAACACACCGATGATTTTACATGGTTAATACCCTTGAAGAGGGAAACAGTCCATGGTCCCAGCCAAATAGCTACTTGAGAAAATATATTATTCAAAATAAAATAAATGTTACAAAGAGTTTCTTACAATCGATCATTGATCAAATGACCATCCATGCTCTTTAAATAGAGATCGTGGACCAATCGGGTACTAAGCCACGTATCAATGGTCGTAAAGATCGAGGTGATGATGAACCATTGGATCACTCTATGTCTACAACATATCGTGACCATCCAATTACATATGTACAAATGCATACTAAAGAAACACACTTTACCTAAAGATACATTATACCAAGTTGGCCTTATCAAAATCCTAAGTGTCTTAATATCCTAACATCCCCCCTTAAGAACAAATTGGGATAGGATTGAAGGATTTACAAAAGTGACACTATATGAGAAGGAAGGAGAAATTAGAGCCTATCCCCCCTCAATGACAAATTACTGAACTCCTAACATAAATTGAAGTTTATAAAACTTCACTTCTATAAGAGACTTTGTGAAGATGTCTGTAACTTGATCATTTGTAGGGAAAAAGAGCACTTCGAGAACATGATTGTGAACAAGATTTCTGATGAAGTGCATATGTAGCTCAATGTGTTTGCTGCATTGATGTTGAACTAGATATTTGGCCAACTTGATGGCACTTTGATTGTCACACCAAAGGGTAGTCGGATGCTTATGCTCGAATCCAAAATTTGAAAGGATATGTCGAATCCACAAGGCTTCCTGACTTGCATTAACTATAGCTTGATACTCTGCTTTTGCTGAAGAAAGAGCAAGAGCTTGTCGTTTCTTACAAGCCCAAGTGGCAAGTTGGCACAAAGGCAGGTCGTCAGACCCTCTTGCTTAACAAAACACAAGACACACACGACGCTCACACAGACTTAGTGTAAACAGGATGCCAGAAGTCGGCTTCTATTACTTCAATCAAATTAATGATTACAATGCGGAATGCAAAGAAATGTAAACAGCTAAACTAGTCGGCCTTAGCCTGATACAATATACACAAGTAAATGTGTGTTCTCTCTATGTGCGATCTTCTCCCTCTCACGACCTCTGCTGAATGCAAGCGATCATTGAGCTATGGATGAACGATCTCGCTCCTCTCCATTGGAACTCCCCTCTCTGTGCCTGTGCACTAGTCTTCTACTACTGCTCCGTTGTTGCTACTCATCCTGACGTCCACTCCGTTCCCCGAGACACTCTTCCTCTATCCGCCAAATCCTCTAGACCCTGCAGACCTGCAGTTGTCAGCGCCCTTGTCTGTGCTGCACAACCTCTTCCTATGGTGACATCTGTCCTGATCCAACCACCCTCATAACTGCTCATAACTTCCTTAGAAACCCCGAACGGATACCAAGTACTCCTCATTGAATTCTGCAAAACTCAGACTCTGTGATAGTTGTAGGCCCCATGTCTAGACCATACTGCACTTCGTCACCTTGGACCTTACATGTCAGCTTCGCTTAACTCCCACGACTTCCAGTCTGCCCCTTCCTCCATGCTTGGCTTCCGCCGCAAACCTGTTGGTGTCATTGTTCGACAACCTATCGACCCCCGACTTCTTTCTCTACAAACATGTCGTCCATCAACATCTAACTTGTCGACCTTCGAACTTCTCCTTCTGTCGACCACACCTCAACAGCTTCTGCTCGGATTCGACAGCCAGTCTCCCTTCGCACCAGTGGTCATCGGAAATCCCCCTATTCAACTTTTCCCGTCGATCAACTTCGAATGCTTTGCCTAGGCTCCGATGCTCCTGCATCAGACTCCCTAGGTGAAAAAGAACTCGACTGCTCCATCAGTCTCCTGAATTCTTCTTCGGAAATCCATGTCGCCTCCTGCAACTCATCATCTTTCCATGCACTAGGTATTCCTTCTTTCACGAACTTCGTGTCCGCCCAACTTCGTGTTCCTCTAGTACTTCGGTGATTTCCTCCTTATGTCAATCTGGAATCTGCGCTGTCCAGTCGATGTTCGACACTTCCGCACCTCCACTGGTTGAACCTTCTTCAAACTTGTACAGATTTGAGACATTTAACGTAGGTAAATTCTCAAGTCCTTCGGTAGCTCCAACACATAAGCATTGTCGAAAATCTTCTTCAGAATCTTACATGGTCCAATCTTCTTCAGCTTCAGTTTATTATAGGTTCTTGTCGGAAATCTCTTTCCACAAGTGTGCATAGACTAAGTCTCCTTCACTGAACAATTGTAGCCTCTTCTTCATGTCGAATCTCAACTTGTATGCCGCGTTGCTCTTTTCAATACGCTTGCGCACATCTTCATGAACCTCCTTCATATGCTCTGCGAACGATTTTGCATCCACGCTTTTCCTGATTTCTGTTGGTATCTCGACCAAATACACCACTCCATGTGGGATTCGTCCTTGAACAATTTGGAATGGGCTCATCCCTATCGACCGATTCATAGAATTGTTGTACACGAACTTTGCTTGCACCAACACGTTCTCCCACTGCTTGGGTCTATTAGCCATCAAACATCTCATAAGGTTTCCCAAAAAAATTTCACCACCTTGGTCTGTCCGTCTATCTGTGGATGATATGTCGAGCTAAGCTGCAACCTTGTGTCTAGTTTCTTCCATAGGGTTCTCCAGAAATGTCTCATAAACTTGGTATCTCTATCCGATGTTATACTCTTCGGCAACCCATGCAATCTGAATATATCCTTGAAGAATAGTACAACAATGCTTGTGGCGTCACTTGTCTTCCGACATGGAATAAAGTGTGCCATCTTCGAAAATCTGTCGACTACAACAAATATTGAGTCGCTTCCCTGCTACGTCTTCGGCAATCTTAGCACAAAATCCATGCTTAGGTGTTCCCATGAGGTATTCGGAACTGGCAATGGCGTATACAACCCCGTATTCTAACTTCTTACTTTTTCCAACTAGAAAACTCAACTCTGTCATACCCACTTACTGACATCTTTCGTCATTCTTGGCCAATAATACTTCTCTTCGACCAACGCCTTGGTCTTGTCGATGCCAAAATGACCTGCTAATTCACCACTATGCAGTTCTCGAATTAGGTTCTCCCTTACGGATCTTATGTGAATGCACAATTGTTGTCCCCTGAATAGGTATCCCTCTTGGATGAAATAATCGAAATATGGCATTCTGTTGACACTCCAGGATTCTCTACTCGCCTTCCATGCTTTCGCAAAATCCTTATGAGTCTCATACTCTATCTTCACCGACTCTATTCCTGTTGCTTGAACTGTCGTCGTGTTCAGCAATGCAACTCTTTGACTTAGCGCGTCGGAAACTTTGTTCGACTTGCCCGAATTATGTCGCAACATGAAGGTATATCCCTGCAGGAACTCGACCCACTTCATGTGCTGCTGATTCAACTTCGACTGAGTGTTCAAGTACCTCAGTGCTTGGTGATCTATGTACAACACAAGTTCCTTGGGAAATAAATAATGCCTCCACTTCTTCAATGCTTGGACAATAGCATAGAACTCCTAGTCGTAGAACGAATATTTCCACTTCGCATCATCCAACTTCTCACTGAAGAATGAAATTGGTCAGCCTTCCTGGCTCAACACTGCTCCAATTACCATTCCACTCAAGTCGCAATCGACTTGGAAAACTTTGTCGAAATATGGGAGCGCTGACACTGGGCTCTCAGTGACCTTTTCCTTCAACTTATTGAAATCTCTTTGGGCAGCTTCCGTCCACTTAAACTCCCCTTTCTTCATGCACTATGTCAAGGGTGCACATATCCGACTGAATCCCCTGATGAACTTCCTGTAGAAACTAGAAAGTCCATGGAAACTTCGCACTCCAGTCGTGCTTGTTGGTTTTAGCCAATCCAATATTGCCTTCACCTTGTATGGGTCCATCACTAACCCTTACCTGAGATTACAAATCCCAAGTACACCAATTCTTCCTTCATGAATAAACACTTTTGCAGGTTCACCATCAGCTTCTCTTCCTGCAACTTCTGCAATACTTGTCGAATGTGCTCCAAGTGTGCAACCTTGGTTCAACTAAATATCAGGATGTCGTCTAGGTACACTATGATGAACTTTCCCAAGAATGGTTTCAGTACTTCATTCATCAACCGCATGAATGTACTAGGTGCATTAGTCAATCTGAATGGCATCACTAACCACTCATACAACCCTTCTTTCGTCTTGAATGTTGTCTTCCATTCATCTCCTTCTCTAACCTGAATATGGTGATAACCGCTCTTCAGTTTGATCTTCGTGAAGTATCTCGCTCCACTCAAACAATCCATCAACTCATCCATTCTTGGAAATGGAAACCAGTACTTGATCGTGATCTTGTTGATAGCTCTGGACTCTGTACACATCCTCCATTCTCCATCCTTCTTCGGCTCTAATACTGCTGGTACCGTGCACGGGCTCAGAATTTCTCTGATCAATCCTCTGTCCAAACACTCTTGGACCTATCGATTGAGTTCCTGACCCTCTGTCAGAGTCATTCTATGCGGTGCCTTATTTGGAAAACTCAATCCTGGAATCAAGTCGATCTGATGGGATATGCTTCTTATCGGTGATAATCTCGTTGGTGCTTCGTTGACTACTATGCTCCTGAACTCGTCAAGCATATTTTCGACTTCGACCAGAATCTTCTCCATTGTCGACCTCTCGACACATGGCCCTTTCAGAATGATGGTGAAACATCCCGACTGCTTCTCCTCCCTTGCAAGGAATTCCTTGGCTGAACACATCAACACTCGCTTCTCCCAATAGTTTCTCTCGCCCTGCTTGCAGTCGGCTTGGTCCTCCTACTTCGGCTTCAGAGTCCTCCACGTGCCACTTTTCCACACTATGATTGTGTTGGCTCGACCATCATAGATCATATTCTGATCATATTTCCATGGTATCCCTAACAACAGATGACATGCGTCCATTGGGATTACGTCGCACAGTACGCTGTCTTCAAGCTTCACAACCTTAAAGTTTATCAAGCACTGTCTAGTTACCTTGACATGATGTCCTTTTTGCAACCAAGATATCTTATATGGGTGTGTGTGTTCTCGACATCTCAAACCCAACTTTTCGATGACCTCCGTTGACACGAGATTCTCTATACTACCACCATCAACTATGGTCTTGCAATACCACTCACCAATCCGCACTCTGGTTCAAAAGATAGCCTTTCATTGTGCTCTCTCTTTCTCGTTGCATCGGTCATCCTAAACCAACATTCTCCTGGCCATCATAGTTCGACCTTTTCTTTTCCCATCTTCATGCTATTAGATGTCGACTCCTCCCTCCTGTCGACTTGCTCATCTCTTTGATGTCTGGGTTTCGACTCCTCTACAGCATGTAGGTTCTCTGGGCATTCATATTCCTTGTGTTTGACTCCTTAATACTTATAACAAACCACAACTGGTTTGTCAGCTCCTTTTATGTCGGCTGGACCACTTTGACCATAAGCACCGCGACCGCGAGTCTCTCGACCATCTTGTTGGTTTTCTTGCGCTTTCTCTCTAGTCGATGTCCCTTCTGCACGTTGGTTGTCTTCGAAGGCTTCTCTCTTGGTTCTGTTATTTTGGCATTTCGTGGAAACAATCTTCGCACCTCGACCAGTCATCCTGCCTATGGTCGATGCGTATTTCCTCGACAGTTTCTCTTCTGCCTTCAGAGCTAACTGGTAGGCTTCACCGACTGCTCTGAACCTCGACAGGCTCAACTCGTCCTGTATGGCATACTTCAAGCCATTCACATATCTCACGACAGCTTTCTCTCCTTCGTCGGTTTGTCCTGACCTTATTGAAAATCTGTAGAATTGTTCCATGTACTCTTTCACGGTCATCTCTTTTTGTCGAAAGTTTTGCAACTTCTGAAACAAGGAAAGCACATAGTCGCTAGGCAAGAGCTTCCCTTTCATATTGGCAACCATCCTGTTCGAAGACTTGATTTTCTACTTTCCTTTCTTGACTCTGCCAGTCTGTACATTTTCCCACCACAATGAGGCGTGACCCTTCAACCTCATACATGAAGTATTTCTCCATCTCTACGAACCAGTCTATCAAGTCTTCTGAGTCTAGATTTCCTGAGTAGGTACGTACATCCATCTTTGTTCGACCTCTCATCTCCGTCAGAAGCTTGATGAGTTTGTCTTCTGGTTCCTCCTTAGCTACTTCTTGTGCTTCCACTTCTTCGACTTCCTCATCATTATGGTCTAACACATCAAGAGCACATCCACACCTTTGGCTTTCTTTGATCGTTGTGACTTCACTAGTCAAACTTTGCATTGTTCGCATGCACTCATCGAACACTTCACGATCAACTGTGAATGCAGCGCCACGCGCTCTTCGTCCTCGGACATTAACGCCTCTGTGAGCCATTTTTAACCTCAGCTGAAACTCCCACTCGTCCAATCGCAACCAGACTTTCACAAGTCGTGCACAACTCTACCCAACCGCAGCTGGAGCTGTTCACACTCAACATTGGATTATTTTTCGGCTCTGATACCAACTGGCGCAAAATCAGGTCGTTGGACCCTCTTGCTTAACAAAACACATGACACACACAATGCTCACACATACTTGGTGTAAAAAGGATGCTAGAATCTAGCTTCTATTACTTCAATCAAATTAACGATTACAATGTGGAATGAAAAGAAATGTAAACAACTAAACTAATCAGCCTTAGCCTGATACAATATACAGAAGTAAATGTGTGTTCTCTTTGTGTGCGATCTTCTCCCTTTCACGGCCTATGCTGAATGCAAGCGCTCGTTGAGCTATGGATGAACGATGTCGCTCCTCTCCAATGGAAATCCCCTCTCCAATGGAAATCCCCTCTCCGTGCCTATGCACTGGTCTTCTACTGCTGCTACTCATCCTGAGGTCCACTTCGTTCGCTGAGACACTCTTTCTCTGTCCGTCGAATCCTCCAGACCCTGCAAACCTACAGTTGTCAGTGCCCCTGTCTGTGTTGCACAACCTCTTCCTGTGGTGACATTTGTCCTGATCCAACCACCCTCATAACTACTCATAACTTTCTTAGCAACCCCGGACGGCTACCAAGTACTCCTCTTTGACTTCTGCAAAACTCAAACTCTGTGACAGTTGTCAGCCCCACGTCTCAACCATACTGCACTTCGTCACCTTCGACCTTACTTGTCGGCTTTGCTTAACTCCCACGGCTGCCAGTTCGCCCCTTCCTCCTCACTTGGATTCTGCTGCAAACCTGTCGGTGTCGTTGTTCGACAACTTGTCGACCTGCGACTTCTTTCGTTGCAAACATGTTGTCCGTCGACATCTAACTTGTCGACCTTTTCCTTCTGTCGACCGCACCTCGACAGCTTCTGCTCGACTACTCGGCTTTGACAGCCAATCTCCCTTCAAACCAGTGGTCGTTGGCAATCCCCCTTGTCGACTTCTCCTGTCGATCAACTTCGACTGCTTTTCCTAGGCTTCGATGCTCCTACATGACAAGTCCAAAACCAAGACTAAGAACATAACCTGCAATACACTTTCGATCATCAGGGTCATCGACCCAATCTAAATCAGTGAAACCAACCAACAAAGGAGTCCCCCCTGAACTATAATGAATCCCAAACTAAACTATACCCTAGATATAACAAAGAATCCTTTTTACTGCTTTCCAGTGGCTTTCATGGGGCATTTGCATATACTGGGAAACAAGACCAACAACAAAGGGAATATGAGGATGGGTATGAGTCAAGTGTAAGAGACTACCAACTAGCTAACGATAGAAGGTGGCATCTACTTCAGTTCAAGTGCAAGTAGCAGAAAGTTTGACTCTAGAGTGGAACAAAGATGGGGTTGGTTTACAATCTTTCATGTGAAAGTGACGAAGAAGGTCACAAGCATACTTAGACTGAGAAATAACAATTCCTTCTTTGTTTTGCATGACTTGGAGGCCAAGAAAATAATGCAAATGTCCTAAGCTGTCATTTCAAATTTATTCTTAATGCTAGCTTTCACATGGGTTGAAATGTTATGGTCACGACTAGTAAGAATAAGATCATCAACATAAAGAACAAGGATGATCAGATGGTTTCCTACCTTCTTGGTATAGACATTGGGGTTGGAATGACATTTAGAAAAACCAGTGTCAAGGATAAATCTATACATTTTGGCATACCGAGCTCAAGGAGCTTGCTCAAGGCCATATAGAGATTTCTTAAGGAAACAAACAAGGCTAGAGTTGTTTTGAACATAGCTAGGAGGTTGTTCCATGCAAATTTATTCCTACAAATCCCCATGCAAAAGGCAGACTTGACATCCATTTGATGGACTTCCCATTTATGTGAAGCATCAAGGGCAAGGATAAGGAAGATGGAGTTCATTTTGGTGATAGAAGCAAAGGTTTCAATATTGTACTCAATTCCTTCTATTTGGGAAAATCCTTTAGCAACTAACCTTAACTTAAGTCTTTCAACACTTCCATCGGATGCATACTTAGTTCGATATACTCATTTACATCTGACAAGTTTTCTTCCTTTCATAAGAGGTGCAAGATCCCAAGTATCATTTGCCATCACTTTTCCATTAAGGAACGATATTCTTCATCCATTACTGTGTCCCAATATGGATGGCCTAAAGCTTCTATAACTTTCTTTGGATCATGATTCTCTGAAACTTGAGCCAAAAGGGAAGAGCCTCGCTGGAACTGTGAACATGTTTGGCGTTGATCTCTGGGATCGCCAGTAAGACCATTATCTGCTTCATATGTTGTACGGACCCATCGAGGAAGCAGTTGTGATGCTGCAATTGAAGGAAAATGAGCAGGCGGAGTTGGATTTTCATCCTCACTTTCATGATCAAAAGAAGAAGTCAGAGTAGGAACACTATCAAGGAAGTTGGTTGTAGAAGATGGCACAAGCGTCAAAGGTGGCTTGCATGACACAAATGGAACAAACACTGAATTGGGCTCACAAGCTAAGTTATTTTCATCAAATTTAATCTCTTCTAATAATTATATCATTGGAATGTGGTTTAAGAAGTATATAACCTTTTACATCTTTAGAATATCCAACAAATATGCACTTTTCACTCTTAGGTTGCAATGCTTTGCATTTTACATCAAGAATATGAGCCCATGCTTCACTACCAAACACACAAAAGTTTCTGACATCTAGTTTAATGTTATTCCATGCTTATTCCAATGCTATATCTTTTAAAGCCTTGGTGGGAGTTCGATTAACTATGTAATTGGCATAATTAATGGCTTCAACCCAAAATTGAAGACTTAATCTCTTAGCTTGGAGCATACAACTAGCCATTTCTTTTAATGTGTGATTCTTTCTCTCAGCAACACTGTTTTATTGTGGTGTGTATGGAATATTATGTTGCATCTGAATTCCCTGTGCAATGTAGTGAGCAATAAATTTGTTGTTTGCATATTCGACTTCGTTATCTATTCTTAACTTACATATTTAAATAGATAGTCTTGAATGCAAGAAAAGTCATTTGGATTTACAGAAACCAACTCATTTTCAAGCTGGTGACCTCAACTCTCATTGTGTTTACTAAACACAATTCCCAGTTTTCCCAAGCCTTAGTTGTTTCATCAATTCATTGAAGGTGGAATTGTTACTAATTAGAAATTGACATCTTGATTAATCCACAGACTTCATCACATTTATCGACCCATTTTATTTTCTTGTTGTTATCAGTTGGTTCAGTTTCTTTTTCCAAGGTAATTGGGTAAAGTCCCCTACTTTGTAGGGCATCCTCCATACAAGCTTTCCATGAGAAGTAGTTGGTACTGGTAAGAAAAATATCACATGGAACAGTCATATTGTAATACACATGTAATATGGATTCAAGAGTAGAACTGATGGTTTAGATGAAAACATCTCGAAAAAATAGGTAGTTAAAAAAAAGACATTGAATGCCAAAGTTATGCCCTTTTGAAGAAAGACATGAAATTGAACTAAGGGACCATGTGGCAGGCAAAGGTTGATCCATGTGATGATGGGAGCAAAAAATATATATAGTAAAAAATCTCCTCCCTTAGTAACTTTGCCTATAAGCTCACCTTTACAAATACGTTGCTTTAAAATAATGACCCACTTTTATAAAACAACTGTGAATCACTTTACAATGTAGTTATTTGATAAGTTAAAGCTACATGATTTTGTACAAAAAGTAACAAAATGAAGGATTTGAATCCAATACCTCTTACTTTTTAAAGTAACTTTCAACCAAGTAAGCTAAACAAAAGATTTGATTATATTATGGAGGAGAATAGGGTTGTTGTTGTAAGAACATGTCTACCCAAAAAACCTTGTTTTTTGGCCAACAAGACACTTTACACAACCACACAAAAACAAAAAATGAAATTCTGAAACTAAAATGTTTAGATTTGGGGTTAGTCCTTGGTTAGCATACCCAAAAAATGTAAATTTTCTCATTGTTTCTAGTTTACCGAGTTCGCACAAAGCGCGTGATAAAAACCATACGCAGTAAAGAAAACCCCAAAGGGTAGAAAACAAAAAATACAACAAAAAACCAGGCTAAAATCTGAAAGAATATGAGGAAAATTTTAAAATATGCTTAACTGTAAACAATATACCTCTTTATTTGGTAAAATGGTTGTATATTGGGCTAACAAAAACATTTTTCGGTGAAATGAAAAACATTTCCAACTAAAAGCAATGCTTCAGACAAAATGGAACACCTCTCTCAGCCCATAAATGCACATAAATATAAAAAACTAGAAAGTCTTTGTTGCATGCAATAGCTCCAATTCAAGATTTCGATCACCAACAGAAGCAGAACTTCATAAGAGCTCTGATACAATGTTTGACTAACATAGTATATTTCCAGAAGATTGAACACCTTATAAACCGTTCACACAAATATATAACAAATCAACACACCATTGTTCTTATGTGGTTAAAACCCTCGAAGAGGGAAACAATCCACGACCCCAACCAATTAGCTACTTGAGACAATATATTATGCAAAAGAAAAGAAATGTTTCCAGAAGAAACAATCCACGACCTCTCAATATTTCCAGAAGATCGAACACCTTAGAAACCACTCACACAAACATATCACAAATCAACACACCAATGTTTTTACGTGGTTAAAACCCCCGAAGAGGGAAACAATCCATGACCCCAACCAACTAGCTACTTAAGGCAATACACAGTTTCTCACAATCGATCATTGATCAAATGGCCCTCCAGGCTATTTAAATAGAGAGAATGGAGCAATTGGGTGCTAAGCCATGGATAAATAGCTGTTAAGACCAAGGTAAAGAAAAATCATCTATCACTCCATGTCTAGAACATATTGTGACCATCGAATTAAATATGTACAAATACATACTAAAAAAAACACACTTTATCTAAAGATACATTATACCAAGTTGATCTTATCTAAATCTTAAGTGTCTTAATCTCCTAAAATTATATTGTTTTACAAAGTGTTGTACATAAAATATTTATATTATCTCATCTTTAAAGAAAGGCTTAGAAATGGAGTAAAATGAAAATTATATAATTCATTATTGCTATAATACATACTAAAGAAACACGCTTTATATAAAGATACATTGTACCAAGTTGATCTTATTTAAATCCTAAGTATCTTAATCTCCTAAAATTATATTGTTTTACAAAGTGTGTACATAAAATATTTATATCATCTCATCTTTAAAGAGGGGCTTATGAATGGAGTAAAATGATCTGGATGGCTTCATAGTGCCCATCATATTTAAAAATTGCAATTGGGGATTTGTGAGATTGTATTGAAATAGATTTTTAAGTTTTTTCTTCTTCGATTTTTCACAAATAATTGTCATTTATCTATTTAAATTTGTAAATGGAAGAGAATAAATACAATTGTTTTTAATAAAAATAATTATGAAGATTATTTTATTACAGTATGAAATTGATGATAAATACAATGTTATTGTGCTTTTTTTAACAATAATATATATATATATGATAAATCATAATTTTGGGTATCACATCAAATGTTATGACATATGGAGAAAACTTGCAAGTTGTAAAACAACCTTTTTTCTCCACCGCAAATAAATATATATATATATATTAAATGGACCACTTAGTCTATATTTCGAATAGTTTAATAAATGGATAAATCGGCGATGGGATGTTCCAACAAAGAGCCACGATACTTTTCAAATTACTCTTGTGCCGTGCCAGCATGCAGAGATCACGGACGAACCGCCAGTCATGTGACTGAGCGGCACTGTTGAAGGAATAAGCGAAGATGCCATTGTTAACCGTTTGTCTCACTATGGTAACAATTAGGGTAACAACCGGAACGGGGGGAAAGAACTTCCTGGGTCCCTCTCGGGGGGCGGTGAGAGATGCATGAAATTATTTATTGAAGGAGATAGGATGGTAGTTGATGCAGGTGGACGCCTTTAGAACTCTGTTAATTCTAAGGCCGTGCAGATCACGGGCATTAATGCCGGATTAATGCCGGAATTGGCAGGTAGTGAAGGACGCGTGGGGTTTCTCAACTGACTGATGTTTGGCAAAGATTGATAATCCAATGGTTTGATTCCATCATCGAGCTTGAGAGGCCATGTGCTTGTCTTGTAGCTCTCAGAGTCGCTTTATTGCTTTTTTTCTGCAAACCACAGAACCCTAGGCCTCAAATCTGTAGAATGGGGCCAGGCGTCGGGCACGTAAGGATGATAATGGAAGGTGGGGTTCGGGTTTTCCTCTGAGGTTTGTGTTTTATATTCTGGGAGTTGTAGCAGAAGAGATTTGAGAGATGCAGATGGAGAATTCTTTGCGAAAATGGTTCTGGGTTCTCCAGATTTTGGGTTGTTTGGTTACTGTCTTAGCGGCCTTGAGTCGCGATGGAGCAACGAAGACTTATATTGTTCATATGGCAAAATCGCAGATGCCTGCTGGGTTTACCAGTCATGAACATTGGTATGCTTCGGCTGTTAAATCTGTTTTGAGTGAGGAAGAAGAGCCCAGTATTCTGTATAATTATGATGAAGCTTTTCATGGTTTCGCTGCCCGGCTCAATGCTGTGCAGGCTGAAGCTCTGGAAAATATGCATGGGATTTTGGGGATTTATCCCGAGACTGTGTATGAACTTCATACGACTCGGAGCCCCGAGTTTCTGGGTTTGGGAACTTCTGAATCGGGGCTGTGGCCTGAGAAGGCTAATTTTGGCCATGATGTTGTGATTGGTGTGTTGGATACTGGTGTTTGGCCTGAGAGCCAGAGCTTTAGTGATCGAGGAATGGCAGACGTGCCGGCTCATTGGAAAGGCGCTTGTGAAACTGGTACGGGCTTTAATGCTTCTCACTGTAATAAGAAGCTCATCGGTGCCCGGTTTTTGAGCCGCGGATATGAAGCTGCTGTTGGACCGATTAATGAGACGGCGGAATTTAGATCCCCTCGTGACCAGGACGGCCATGGCACTCATACTGCTTCGACTGCTGCCGGTGCTGTTGTCTTGAATGCTGATTTGGTGGGCTATGCTAAAGGCACAGCCCGGGGTATGGCTACACGGGCTAGAATAGCGGCTTACAAGGTTTGTTGGGTTGGTGGGTGTTTTAGTGCTGATATCTTGGCTGCTCTGGATAAGGCAGTTGCAGATGGTGTGAATGTGTTGTCTCTGTCACTTGGTGGTGGGCTTGAGCCTTATTATAGAGACAGTATTTCGCTCGGTACCTTTGGAGCCATGGAAAGAGGCGTTTTTGTGTCGTGCTCTGCTGGGAATGGCGGGCCGGATGCGCTTAGTCTTTCTAATGTAGCACCATGGATAGCTACAATCGGTGCCGGGACTCTGGATAGGGATTTCCCTGCCTATGTTGAGCTTGGTAATGGCAAGAATTTCACCGGTGTTTCTCTTTATCATGGTCGCCTTGGATTGACGCCTGGTAAACAGGTTCCTTTGGTATATTTCGGATCGAACTCCAGTACCGGCAGCAGAAGTGCGACTAATTTGTGCTTCGCCGGTTCTCTGGACAGGAAATTAGTTGCTGGAAAGATCGTAGTTTGTGACCGGGGAATCTCTGCCCGTGTCGCGAAGGGTGAAGTTGTGAAGTCCGCTGGTGGTGTTGGTATGATTCTGTCCAACACTGATGCTAATGGCGAGGAGCTTGTTGCTGATTGCCATCTACTTCCTGCATCTGCTGTTGGTGAAAAAAGCGGCGACACCATTAAGCGATACATAGCTTCGGTGAAGAACCCAACAGCCACGATCCATTTCGGAGGCACTGTTCTTGGTGTCAAGCCATCTCCAGTTGTGGCTGCGTTCTCTTCTAGGGGACCGAATCAAATTAATCCGGAGATCCTGAAACCAGACATGATAGCCCCAGGGCTAAATATTCTAGCAGCTTGGACAGGCGTTACGGGGCCGACTGGACTAAGCGACGATCCGAGGCGAGTAAAGTTCAATATTTTGTCCGGCACTTCCATGTCATGCCCACATGTAAGTGGCATCGCAGCGCTGTTGAAAGGCGCACATCCAAATTGGAGCCCTGCGGCAGTAAAATCGGCGCTCATGACCACAGCCTATGCAGTCGACAACGCGGGCAACAAGATTGAAGATTCTGCAACTGCCAATGCTTCGAATCCTTTCGACCTCGGTGCCGGGCATGTCGATCCAAAAAGGGCTATGAATCCGGGGCTCATCTACGACATCAGCCCTGCGGATTACTTAGAATTCCTGTGCAGCCTGAACTACACGCCGGCTCAGATCACCAGTCTGGCCAAACGACATTACACTTGCCGTAACACGCTTCGCAATCCGGGCGACCTCAATTATCCAGCTTTCTCCGCCGTCTTTCCGACTTCCGACAATGCGACGGCCGACACTATCGTGAAATACACCCGGACCGTGACCAATGTCGGCCCTGCCGGGTCTCACTACAATGTGACTGTGGTCTCGCCTGTGGTCGCCATAGATGTGGAACCCAAAACGCTACATTTCGCCCAGATGAACGAGAAACAAACATACAGCGTTACTTTTAAGGCAAAACCGCTGCAAGTTATGCCCGGCCTGTTGGTGGCCTCGTTCGGATCGCTCACATGGAACGATGGAGTGCATGTAGTGCGAAGCCCCATATCCTTCATCTGGCAGGAAGCAGATTCGCCATAGTTAAAAAACTAGTCAGTGTTGAGTCCGTCCGGCTTCAAAGGCCGAACATTGCTAGACTGTGGAATGGAAAACTTGTGAATGTCACAGTCGGCGAATGTCACAGTCGGCATAAGTTTATAGAATATATGTTGTGTACTCAGATCTTTGCTTTAACATTTACACTTCTTGTAGCTTCTGCTTGGAAATTCTAGAAAAAATAAAAATAAAAAAACTTTACAGGCGGAAGCATCAATTGTCATAGTTTCTTATTTGTCTTTCTGAGGAATTTGTTAAGTGTTTTACTGGTTATTTCTGTGAAGTGTTTTACTGGTTATTTCTGTGTATAATCTGTCGCCGTGATTATGGATTCAAGGTGTTATCTTAAGAACTCTAAATAAACAGTGATCAGAAAATGTTTATGAACCAAATTTCCATGGCAGAAGAGGCGGCATATTGCCTCAAAAAGCATATTTTCTCCGAATTCTGGTGCCCCAAAAAGCATATTTTCTCAGAATTCTGAGACCATGCCGCTGCCATGATTAAAGAAACGCTGCGTGGCCCCCAAAAATAGAAAAAGCATTTTGCAGAATTCAGAGATCATGCCGGTGCCGTGACTTGTGGTTATCATGTGTCGTGTTCTTGGTGTGATAATCTGAATTACCTTTCTTTGGGTATACGTAAAGATCTGAGATTGGCGAAATGGGTGGCAATGGCAGCTCATCTCTGTTCGAATATAATGGTAAAGGATAAGTGTTCGAATATAATGGTAAAGGATAAGTACCAAAGCAGTGATCGCCTTTATCTCAATGTCTTTACACAGTGTCAGTGTCTTTACACAGTGTCACTGATTTACACAGTGTCAGTGTCTTTACACAGTGTCACTGAAGGTAAAACGGGGAACATTATCTGGCTTGCTGCAGGTCATTTAATGCTGCCGTAGTTTGTTGGTTGCTGCAGGTCATTTAATGTCATTTAATACGGCCACAGTATGTTGGTTGGCTATTCGATCTCAAGCTGCTTGAGATCCAACTAACTTGCTGCAGCCGCATTAAATGTCCTGCAACAGGCTAGATAATATTTGCCTTGGGGGAATCGCGATATAAGTGTAGAGGATAAAAGACAACCAAAATGCTCCGCTTTTTGGGCGATTTTGAGTCCAAAACTGGTTAAAATTTTGGCTGGAAATTGTTATTTTTGCAGTTTTGTAATTTCAGCAATTGGGATGGCCTGTTTCAGACTAATTGCCCAATTTTAAAACTATCCAGATGGCCGAAATTGCCATCTGAACACTCCAAATTGCAATTTTGGCAAAAATTGGGCTACCGGATTCCAGACTGTTTCAGACTAATTGCCCAATTTTAAAACTACTCAAATGGCCAAAATTGCCATCTGAACACTCCAAATTGCAATTTTGACAAAAATTGAACTACCGAATTCTAGCCAAGAAGCATTTTGGTTACCCCTTATACCGCTCCGGATATAAGTGTGGCGAATCCAGTTATAAGCAATTTCTTCATAGAAAAACAAATTCAGTTTTGTTCGCATTAAATTATTACTCAAATTCAATTGGGTGGGAATTATGTGCAATTTTATACATAAATTCAATTTCTTCATAGAAAAATAAATTCGATTTCTCCACTTAGGTAGGAATTTTGTGCAATTTTATACAGAAATTTAATTTCTTTACGAAAGATTCTAATTCATTTAAATTAGGTAGGAATTATGTGCAATTTTATAGAGAAATTCGATTTCTTCACAGAAAAATAAATTCAATTTCTTTACTTAAAATTCTAACACAAATTCAAATTAGGTAGGAATTTTGTGCAATTTTATAAAGAAAGATTTCAATTTCTTCACAGAAAATTCTTACTGAAAGGTAGGTGTTTTATGCAGCGGAAAATTCAACAATAAAATAAGTGAAGTAAATAAATAAGTTGAACAAACTTAAATTTCAATTTTAAGATGACAAACTCAAACTCAATCTGAAAATTCAACAATAAAATAATTGAAGTAAATAAATAAGTTGAACAAACTTAATTTCAATTTTAAGATGACAAACTCAAACTCAATAGAAAATTGAAGGAGGAATTTGGTTAAATTGAAAATTCTTATTCAAATTACAGTTTTACTTTTATTTTTTATATAACTGTATTATTAAACTCAAATTATAATAATTTTAAAAGGACTTGAGCTAAACTCCAGAGGGTTTGCACTTCACTTAGAATTGGGTAATATTTTTGGTTAAAATCTAACTTAAATTGTTGAAATAACAATTTGGAGTTGTTAGAATTGTATGATTGGGGTGCCCCAAGGGTAATAGATGACGCCCAATCCATTACTGCAATCAAAATTGCAATTCCAGTAAAAGAAATTGCAATTTCAGCAATTAATCCATTACCAAGCAAAAACTACTAGAAAAAATGCAAATAATCTAGAGATTAGTTCATTTCAAAAATAAAAGCGTATTCAAATAAATTTATTTGATAATCAAATTTATTTATTTATATATTTGTAAATAGAAATCAATTATGAGTATTTGCATTATCAGTTTTGACAATAGTTTTTCCATGTTTAAATAAACTCACTCACAATTATAATATATATTGTTTTTTTTATATATGTTTAAAAATAAATTGTAGCGAAATAAAATAAACTTATGGCTTAGATATAATATGTTCACATATCATATTTTGCTTAACAATAAATTATGGTAAAATGGGATAAGCGTATGACTTATATTTATACTGTTTATTTTTAAATTTATTAGATAAATTTGGTTATATCTCTAAAAAATTTACATTTCAAAAAGTTGGATTCTTCTAAGTGTGTTTGAGTGGATATAATTTGTTTTAATTACTTTCTATTTTTGGTAATGTAACATTAAGTTGTATTAAATAACATCATCTTTATACTTTTTTTTTTCCAGTGGAATCATCTTTATACTTAACTCTACTCTAAATACAATAATTTAAAATAAACATTTAAAAAAATTAAAAAAAAGTTATAAAAATATGTTGTTAATTTTTTAAAGATTATTAAAAATCAAAATAAATTTACTAAAAATAAAGTTTACCTTTTCTATAACTTGATATTCAAGGTTAATCAAAGTTATAACAACTTTTATAAATAAAACTTCTCTCATGAAACTGACTATTGGCATCAACCAATAAACATCCTAGTGATCTTTAAACCAAGTCATTAGGCAATGATACCCACAAAGATCATAAACATAGACTATTCAGCAATGAACATAAAAGCCAATCTGCTACCATAATATTATTATCCAAAACTTCTTGCAACAAACTATTAAGAACTGCCCGTGAAGGGTAGCTTAAATGGTTAAGTTCCCTCAACTTGCATTGCCATAACTAAATCTATGTACTAAAAAGACAGCTAACAAACCTTGAAGTATCCATCAACTGCTATATATAATCATCAAATTCTTAAAAAAATGCCTCATGCACGGGCAACTCTTTTCGATAAGTTTACCTACTTATTACTTTACTCAAATACATAATAAATTTATACTATATTACCACGAGTAAGTTATAGCAAAATAGAATATATCTCCATAAGGTTTGTTTTGGGATGTTATATTTAAATATATCAAACAAACATGTTATAAATACTTTTTGTTTTGGAGTTTAGATGCAAGTTTCAAGATACGTTAAGCCTATGGCTTCTGTATGCGGTGCTAATTCCTAAAAGCTTTGTTTGAGATGATATGTCCAACTATATCTATCAAGATTCAAATTCTAGGCTCTATCAAGGGTTGAGAGGGATCAAATCTCCTGAGGTGCAAACTTCTCCTTGAATAGCTCCTTGAGTGCAATACCTGAGCCACCTAATCCTGAGCTCTAAAGTCTCTAGTTTAAGTCTCATATTTACTTTTTACTTTGTATTATTCTTTTTTGTTTTATCACCTAATCCTAAGCTCTAAAGTCTCTAGTTTAAGTCTCATATTTACTTTTTACTTTGTATTATTCTTTTTTGTTTATGGTGGACATAATATTTATTACTTTTTACTTTGTATTATTTTGTTTATGGTTGACAATATCGACAAACATTCGACTTACAAGATCTCCCTCATACAAATGTTATTTATGGCCGACAATATCGACAAACACTCGACTTACAAGATCTCCCTCATACAAATGTTATTTATGGCTGACAATATCGACAAACACTTGACTAACAAGATCTCCCTCATAATGGGCTGTAGAGCACCTCTCGGCGCGAAGATCTCCCTCACACTGGGCTGTAGAGTGCCTCTCAATGCAATAAATACTTTGTTTTGGAATTTTGATTCAAGGTTCACATGATAACTTTGTTTTAGTATGTTTGATGTTTACCGTTTGTTGAAAGTATTATTTTTAACAAAATTAATTTGAAAATTTTGAAGTATCATAAATTCAGGGATCTTAAAGTGATATGTTAAAGTTCAGATTATGTAAGAGTAAAAGTAAATTAAAAGTTAAAATTCCATTTTGATTTTGTTAAAAATCATAATTCCACTTTAATAATGATAACTTTAATTGTAAAATTTTATTTTTAAAAATGATTTATCTTATTGAAATGTTCAAAGAATAAGTATATCAAGATAGAATTTATCTAATAAAAACATGAAGCTAGGGTTGAATTCAACCCTAGACCTGCTAGGGTTGAATTCAATTCACATATCGGGTTGAATTCACAATTCAACCCATCAAGCTAGGGTTGAATTCATAGACTATGTAAAAATGAAATGTAAATATAAAAGTTAATAAGTAAACATTTTCTATTTTTTTTTATAATTTTTGTTTTTCCCAAATCTAATAATAATGATAATTTTGTGACAAATTATAATTCTGATCATAAAATTTTGTATAATAAATATTGATATTTTAAAATGATCTATATCACTGAAATTTCTCCAAGAAGACACTAACGATAATTCTTATGAGAGCCAAAACTATATACTCTCCATTTTTTTTTTGAGAAAATAATATATTAAATAGATTGGAACCATGTAAGAATAACTTCACCTAACCTGTAACATGGTGAAGTCTAGTTAATGTATGAAGTCTATTTTTTGTTGTTGTAAATCTACATCAATATATTTAAAAAAGAGGATTAAAAGTTACATGTTTGTTTACTAGTCTAGGCGGTTTGAGGTGGTGAAACCACCACTCTGACGCTAAAAAATGCTTAGAAGTCTAGTATCATTACAAAAAAGACTTGTAAAAGGAGGCCAGGTCAGATGGAAGTCCTTACTTAACAGACAGTGAAACAAACCAGACCAAAAAAATAGACTCTAGAGCCTATATAAACAAAAACACTGAAAATCACAGCAAGAGCTTGGGACAACCAAAGGCAACCTATGTGCTTGCATCTGCATTCTGAGGACTCGGGTTCTCTTCCAGAATTGGGCAGCTTTCGAAGAAATCATCATCCCAACCCTGGGGAGCGAGCTTAGGCGACGAAGGTTCCGTTTTGTGGCGGGGGGAGGCTCCCCCCTCTGTCTTCCAGATGCGCTTGAAGTGCAAAGGAGTGATGGTAGTCGACATAGGAAAGGTGGCCAAGAGGGGAGGATCCTTCGGAATGGCCGGGCCGACTGTCGGAAATCCTGCAGAGACCTCCTTATCTTTGGAAGTCGGCTCAACTCCAGTGGCAGTTCAGACCGCTCCAGACTGTGTGACCCCTTCAACAACAGAGACCTCTCTGTTTTTACCAGGCACAGCTTGCCCCAAACCTGCACGTAAGATGGTGCAACGCTCCATGGAATATTTGCTTCCAGCGAAGCTGGAGTCCAAGCTCACTAAATTTTCATCCAGGTGCACCAGGTTGGTCCTTATGTCAAGTATAGAGGATTTTGCAGTGTTCCAGTTGGAAATCATCTCCTCAACCAGAGTGCCCATCATAATTTTGACTAGCCAGTAGTAATTGATTTGGTTCCCGTGGCTACTAGAGGCAAGCATTTCCATGACCTTACTGGATTCCCAGTCGTCTATCAGGCGGAAGACAAGATGAGAGACATTATCAACATACCCACTGATAGTGGTTTTTCCCTTGCCCTGATGATTAGCGCCACACTTGGCGCCATGCCTAGCTCCTCTTCTGGAGGTTCCATGCGGTCTAGGCATTCTGAAAATGTCGACCTCCCAGATTGTAAACTGCTGAGCTGAGCAATCGGCTTCACTGTTATGGATGCCGGCTGGTCGAGGGTGACACCTGCATCTAGGGAGTTAATGTATGAAGTCTTGCTTAATGTACGTTTGGCTATTTTGATTTCTCTGGTCATTATTGAATTAGACAATTTAATTTATGGTAAAATTGAATTTTTCATTATTCACAATCCTTTTTATTGGAAAAATAGATACAGTGATCCTTAAATACCTATGTGGAATTGTGTATTTTCAAAAACTTATAAAAAATAAAATAATCCAAAAAGTAGTTCACTTCTTTAAATTACTAATTTCAAATGAGTTATTATTGAATCTGGCTATTTAATTTATGGTAAGATGAAAATTTTTCATTATTCAAAATCCTTTTTATTGAAAAAATAGATTTAGTGATCGTTCAATACCCATGTCCGATTTTACAAAATAAAAATAATCGAAAAAGTGGTCCATATCATCGCTTCTTCACCAGGTTTCAAATTTGAAGCCTTCAGTGCCCTTCAAGGCCATTTTACTTGTCATAGAAGGCCACGATGAATTTTACCATGCAAAAAAAATTTAATTTTATGTGAAACCCTTTAATAATGAAATTCAACACACTTATGTAAATTTGCAACGGAAGGGAAACTCCAAATTTTCATTGTCCAAGGGTTATGAATGACTTAGTGGGAGACTCGGAGTCTAGAGAGTTAGAGACTACCCAGTTCCCTTTGACCTCCGTCCCAGTGGGCAGAGCGGTGAGTTGGAGATATGTGTCAAGTGACTCGATTGGACGGTCGACGTTGCTATTACTAATATGATATCTTATTGTCCTAGCTTACAAATTACTAAGTTATGTGTTTGATTAAGTGTTAAAAGCATTTAATGGCATCGCCAAACTTCATTAAACCTCGATGTGAGAGGTTGCCAACTCGATTTTCCATATTTTTCTTCCTGTGATCAAACCTGAGTATAGGATGTGAAATTAAATGTTGGGATCGTGAATAGATTTGATAACTCACTAGGGATAACCGATTACCGGAGGTCCTACCCCGGAGTAGAACAAGGTAGCAGATTTGGTTGAGCTATTTTTGCGTCAACGAGAGAAGAAATAGCAGAAGATCAAGATGCTAGAGTAGGTGGAACGGTGGAGGTTTTTTTTCCTCCATTTCACTGAGAATTGATAGTATATATCTAGATTTTGGGTTGTATAGATTATTGGGATTGTTCAATGCAAAGATGTTAGCTTGTTTTGGTGTCTTGGGTGTTGTAGTTAGGGCTAGATTTTGATACCTAGTGGTTTTTTTTGGTTAATTTTTGCTAGTGGGTTTTGTTACTTCATTGCTCATAGCTCGTAAGATAACTCACAATCCACATTGGGAAAAACTAATGCTAATTTTTTGGGGTTTTATCTTTAGTGAGATTGAGTTGTAACTTTCAATCCTTACCAGAGAAAGTTTCGCATTGTAAGTATTTCTATGGTTTCAGCTTTCGATTCTTACCAGAGAAATTTCTCTCTTTAGGTTTTGAGCATTTCTTTGTGATCACTGGTGAGCGACGACGTTGTTGTATCTAAGGCAGAGCCTGGCGAGTGCTAAGTCCATGTGAGTTGGCAGTTCATTGACTGAATGGAAACATGGCTGACATGTGCAGGATGAAGACAAAAACTACAACCTTTCTTCGAAGATTGGAATAACAGGTTACAAGTGTGGAAATGTGGTGGTCTGATGCACATTCAACAACAAGGTTGCATTTATACATTCAACTCTCCATTGTATCTGTTGGATGGAGTTTCAAAGGGCAGATCCACTCCTCACTAGAATTTAGAGGGTAAGATTTGGCCCTTTTTCTATTTGCTTTCGTTGATATATGTCAATTTTCTCCATCCCTTTGCACATGTTACGTTTTGTAGTTCCTACGTCTAGATGGATTAGGTTTTAAATAAACTAAATTACCTTCCTGTCAGATGTCCCTTCAAGTTGAAATGATCTCCTATGTTTTTATATTGTAGATTTATTTGATCAGATGGACTGACATTTGCTTAGCTATAAAATTTGAGCTACTTAACATTTTTTTTGCAGTTTTCTCTTCTGGATTAAAGATATTTCAATATTAAAGTTACAACTCTCGTCTACTTTGTTGTGGGTCAAATTGGATGTTGTTGCAAGTCCGTAGTCCAACATTTATTCTTCGTCGGAGATTTTCATTGAGTTTGGACACCAAGGTAACCATAGTTCCCCTTTTCTTGAACGGTATTCTTAAAATAAGCATGCTATATTTAACATTGAACCTCTTATAAGAAATACTTAACATACATGGTTTAGTCGATTTTAATTTAACTTGTAGGAGCAATTGCAAAATCTGGTTTTTTGCAATTTTTGAGTTAGAAAAATGAATACACTAGACTATCACTCTCTAACCCAGGATTTCCTTCTGGCATTACCCTTTTTTGAAAAAAAAAAATTCATGTAATAATATCTTTGTAAGAAATCTTAGTAGATGTCAATCTCAACATGGTTTATATGATTTGTATGTATTTTTTCTTAACATATTGGTTTTTTCGAAAAGCTTGTTGGAAATGTTGGCATAGTAGAAATAGGGGGTTGAGATATCACAATCATGGTTTTTGTAGGTCCCAAATCTATTTATGTTATTTATGCAATAAAAAATGGATTCTGAAGAAGAGAGTCATTTTTTCATAATTTAAAGATTTGATTTTTTTCTGATATTTTTCACCAAAATCTAGTTGCAATTGTTGACATTCTAAATATTAAGGTGTTGAAATGGCACAATCAAGATGGAATGGGGATTTTGAGAGAGATGAATCTATTATGAATTATGAAGAATGAAAAGTTAAAGTCCTCAAATTTTTAGACAACTCTTTCTTTTCAAAAAAAATCATTTACACACCCATTTAACTCAATTTTGACATAAATTAAGCATTAATATCTTGCCATGAATATTGGTTTGGTTCAACCATCATTAACAAACTCCTCTTTAGATTTAGAATCGTTTCAATACTTTTGCTTTTACTTTTCAATTGTTTTTCTTTAAAATTTTAAAATTTAAAATAACACCTTCTTCTATCTAATTAGTTATTTTCATTATTAATTTGTTTATTTTCCATATTTCCATGAATTTTCCTTCACTTCTAAATTACCCTATCTTTACCAGTTAGCACAACCAATTGCCCTATCTTTATGACCAGTGAGCACATCCAAGTGGAGTTTGAAGAAGGGCAACCTATTACATAGAAAGCAAACCAAAAAATAGAACTGTTGATTAGATACCATATTATGTTATTTCGTTATGATGTTTGAGTTATTTTCAATTTCAAAATGTTCTTTTGTTATGATATTTGAGTTTTTTTCAATTTCAAAATGATTTTGGCAAAGTTGTAAAAAAATAAAAATAAAAATATATTTCTATTGACATTATTTGGAAAAACAAATAGTACTTAGATTTTTATGAGATTGACGGAGATATTACATTGAATAATTTTTTTTAAACAAACAATTTAGTATAACCATTGTTTATTAAAATATTTAAACTGAATATTGCAAATATTATTACTACATTAAGAAATTTGATCACATTACTTTTAATAAATAATGAAATTTTGATATATAATTACATTTTCAAATGAAAATAATTATTTATTTTTACATGTAAATTTTGAAGGCTTCACTATCTCATATCTCATAGCCCTTCAAATCTCATATCTCATAGCCCTTCAAAGTGAAATGGGACCCTACCCTTCAAATTTGATCCCTGTGAATCTTCACTTCTTTGGACTACTCATTTCAGATGAGTTTTTTTGGAAAGGTAGAAAATTTTCGCCCTCCAGGTGCCTGTCGATCTCCGAGTCATTTCAATCGCCATCATATCACTCACGCCGTTATAAAACCCTTTTGACTAGCAGAACTGAAATAAATAGATTACAGTGAATGCAGGTTGAGATTAGGTAGGATTGTTACCTGCTGCTTTGACTTTTACATAGAAATTAATATTTATACCCAGATCAATGGTTTCGAACCGATCGTTCAAAGGACGCTATGAATATTTAAGAATTTTGAGGTGCCAGGCTATTTATGTAAAATGCAGAAAACTTCATGGCAGTCGGTGCTGTTAAAACTTTATTTCACTGCATTATTTGTGTAGGGTTCATCACAGGAAAACATAACAGAGAAGGTTTTGATGTTTGGTGAAGTATGAAGGCTACGACTACATTTATATTTATGACAGAGTCTTGCACTTTCCAACAATGGCGTGGCGTACTTTCACTGGAGAATTCTGTAGGTTGCATAAGGCTCGCCTCAATGATCAGTACTAGTGGTAAGAAATATTATAATGGAGTAAGCTAATTATGGGAAGATTTGCACTTTTCTGCAACTTTTGTCGAAATCTGATATGCCATTTTTGCAATTTTATTGCAGAAAAAATGATCTAGAGCTCTTCAATTACTTCAGATTTTGGCTGAAAAAATAGCCAGAAAATAAGTACAATTCCTCTGATTGTTTAGCTTATTCCTATTATAACTATTTGTGAAGAGTGGAGAACTCTGTGGATTACATAAGGCTTGCCTCAAGAACAGTACTAATGCTAAGTAATTTTGAGAAATATTATAACTATTTCTGAAGAGTGTTTTTGAAATGATAAGTTTTTATTTGAATTTTTGTATTTGTAAGAATTAAAAAAAACTTGTAACTTCAAAATTTAGAATAAATGTTTAAAAATGATCTTTATCATAATTGAAAAAATCTTTTATCACAATTTAGAAATATACATGAAATTCCAAATAAATAAATAATTACATTAATATTCTATTTTTAAATAAACATATAGTAAAAGTAGTTGTATTTTTAGTAACAGGGGGGGTGGGTTCTCCGGAGCTCCAAGAACTGGTTGCGAGTCTTGGAGGGTTTTAGAATGGCGTCGGCTTCCAGATGAAGCATTCAATGCAAGAAGTGTCAGTTCTACAACACTCAGAACAAGATGGGGGAGAGCCGCTTGCCGCCAAAGCCGAACGGAAGGAGCCGAGCCGAGAGGAGATTTGGGTGAGAAAACCTGGGCATTTGAGTGGGCATAGGCAGAGGCAGAAAAGCCTCACTGAGCCAATCAACCAGAGGAAATTGCCTGCCTCCACAAGAAGCCACCGCCTCAGGTGCACACCAAAACCGTCGCCGGCTCTTGCAACTGATCTGGAAGCACCTCCGGGAGACATAGCTCCGTCGCCAACGCCGCCGATGCGGAAACCACCGCATGATCTTTCCAGAGCTGGGAGAGCGGAAGTCGACGGCGGTCTGCTCCAGCTCCTCCAGGGTTTTTACGAGTGTTCCTGGCTGGCTGCTCTTTTTCACCGGTTTAGGAGGCCGCGGATCTGCTGCGATGTCCACAGAAGCGGATCTCCTGCACCTCCGTTGAGGGGCGGCTTAGAAGGATATACATTGTATGGAGGGCGCTGAGATTGCGGTGGCTGGTCTCAGGCGGCGGTCACCGTGGGCTTCCGTGTTCTTGGAGGCCGGAGGACGTTTGTTCTTGGCACTAGCCGGTGAAGGAGGCTAGCTGTGGTTCCCATCCCCGGATCTTGAGGGCTGCGGTCGGATTGGATGAGATTCTTTTTTCTGGTTTGTGGATTTCGTGGATAGGATCGGTTTCCTGCTCATTGTTTACAGGGTTTGCTGCCTTTTCTGGGAGCTGCTCACATTATAGTCGCTGCCTTCCTGCTCGTTGCAGGGAGCTCTGTCATATCCCTCTTTATTGAGGATGGACTGCTTTTGCTGCTGGGAGGTAGGTGGTTGTGTACGGGAGTGGTGCATGAGAAGAGGAGGCAGATCCTGGGAGCTGTGGATCTCTTATGTGGTTCTGGTTTTTGGTGGGTTTGAAAGCCTGTTTTATTCACTAGTTTTTTATCTTTTTGTGGGCCTTTGAGGGTTTGTTCCCGAGCCATGGGAATGTAAATATGTGACAATGTAGGGATCTATGTGATCCTATTACATGTGCAGAATGTAATTTTGTTCATCTTTTTGAAATAAAATTACAGACTTTTTCCAAGGAAAAAAAAGTTGTATTTTTAGTAAAGAATGAAAATTATTTAAATCTTTTATCACAATTTAAAAATATACATGAAATTCCAAATAAATAAATAAATAATTACATTAATATTTTATTTTTAAATGATTATATAGAAAAAGTAATTGTACTTTAGTAAAGAATACAAATTATTTAAAAATTTATCATATTAATATTTGATCATTTTGGAACTAGCACAATCACTTAATTTGTGGTCGGTACATTATATATCATCACTAAGTTAAGTATCACAAATAAGTAATAACTAGCACAACCACTTAACTTGTGGCCGGTACACTGGTCGGTACATTATAGACCACTAAGTTAAGTACCACAAATAAGTAATAAATTATCTGATCATTTTGTAACTAGCACAACCACTTAACTTTAACTTGTGGCCGGTACACTGTAGGCCACTAAGTTAAGTGCCACAAATAAGTAATAAATTATCTATTACTTCTATTACTTGTTCTCCATACTTAGTTGTAATAAGTTATCATTCACCTTCGTTAGTTAAATGGGTTGTCTACCACGAAGCCTCAATTAATTTTTATATAATTTTTTCTTTTATAAATTTTTATTGAAATTTGTAATGAATGCCATCAAATCAATTTGGATAGTACACTTGTCTCATCCTCGTGCAATCTATGAAAAACATAGGTGCTAGTCCACCCCAAATTCTAAGATACTAGCACATCCACTTAACTTGTGGCAGGTAGGCCACAAGTTAAGTGCCATGAACAAGTTATCTATTCACTCATTGTCTGCCACAAAGTCTTCACCTGTTGTCTGCCACGAACTGCTCATTATCCATGCATCAACTACTAATCACTCTCGACAATACTTGTGACCTCTTCATAGTGTTGACATGCAATTGAAGTATGATAGAATTTAGCGGATGGGTGTATATAAAATATCTGCAACATGGCCTCTTCATAGTGTCGATTGACATGCAATTGAAGTGTGATAGAACTTAGGGGATGGGTGCATATAAAATCTCCCCATTTTTCATAACTTTTCTCTCCTCTAACCTTGATGCTTGGTTGGCATGATGATTGACATCTTTGTTTAGAGTCCTTAGGATATGAAGAAATTGAATCTCCTCAAACCCATGGATTTCTCTCCTTATTCTTGCAATGATTCAAGAACTCTGTCCTCCTTCAAAGGAAAATGATTATTCATATACACAATTGAAACATCCCCAAACACCATCAAAGTTCTTATGTTTAATGAGATTGTAACGTTGACACCTTGAAAAAAAAATCTCATACCTAATCATTGAACTCATTAATGAATGTCAGGCATAAATCATTATAAATTTAAACTATTAATTCAAATATCTAATAACTAGGGGAGGGACACCCGAAGTGGTCATAGAAGAGGTCACATCAACAATTCAATTACCAAATAGTATAATATCCACTTAAATAGCTAAAATAATTGATTAAGTTAATATAGAACCTCCAAAAATAGTTCAAAATTTGCCCGTAAATTGATTGGGCATACAACTATCCCAAAATTGAACCTTTACAAAACAACATGTCATTGTCACCACTTGTAGTGGTTTGCTTGAAAGACACCATCACACCTTAAGCCATCCTAAAAATTCCAACCAAACAGTACTCCTGCACTATTAAATTAGAGCCAACAAATGACGAAGGAAACATCTCTACCAAGACTCAATCACATCACTAATCCAATACCCGTGGACACCTTCACATGTAAACAACACGGAGTGTTTAGCCTCACCTGGTGAATCTATCAACAAAATAGCCCCGACAATGCAATAAATTCCCATAAGGACACTAAAATCATCAAATCAACCATTAATCACATTACCATCCAGACGATCAACCATCGTAAACCCAAATATGAAATGAGTTCAATGCCAACCATGACCTATAAACCAATCAAAAGCACAAAATCTATTAAACTGATCAAACGCACAAGGATCAACCATGCATCATGCAAATGTAGGCACTTCAACCTACTTGGATGATGCAAATGCAAGGAACCCTACAATATTGGGCAATGAAAATAGTTAGCATACACATGAGTGAATCTGCTTTGTGCTTATGCCTAACCACATCCAATGTGGATTTTGTTAACTCAACAATGTTTTCTTAACTAGGAAATGTTTTGTTGTAATCAAAACTAGGCCATAAGGGCATTGGTACCCTATATATCCTAGGTCCTAGTCTTATCTGAAACTCATGGCTTTGTTTTCCGATATTATTAGTATAAACGAAAGTTCTGCTACCTTTAATTGGTTATGAAATAGGTAGTGCAACCCACAATACAAATGAATTATGGTAATGGAATCAGATAGCCAGGCTGCACAATATCAAGCTTGATTTGTTTTCAAGCTTATAATCAGGGTATGTTTGTTGTTTATCTAAGAGGTAATTATAAAATCAAATTAGTTTTCAAGACTGATTTCAAGTTTTCTAATGAATTATCCCATCATTTATTTGTTTTCAAGTTTACAACTACAAATACAAAGACATCTTAAGTTTACAATTGAAGCCAACATATTTCTAAGTGAAATATCAGAGAAACTATAGAGGTAGCTGATAGGTACAATCACAACTACAATACCAAATCCAACTACAAATACAACTACCATTACAACTACATTTGCATCTCAAATTGCAACTACAATTTCATTGATGTTCATTTCTCATTTTCTATGGCAACTACTGTTACAAATACAATTACATTTGATATGGAAACTACACTTATCATCCTGCATGATTACTATTTAGCATTATTATTATCATTTGCTATGGCAACTACATTTACAAATACAATTACATTTTCCATGGCAACTACAATTATCATTATGTGTGAATTTATCACATTTGTAAATTACATTTCCAAATTACATAGAAGATATGAATTCATTACAATAACATTACAATTACCATTACAATACATTCGGTAATTCATTGCAATTATCAAATTACAATAACATTGAAACAATTCAAATGCAAAAAACCTCAAAAGACCTGGTAAAAACTAAATACAAGCACAACCAATATCAAAAATATCCCAAATATGCTTGATGCATCCCGAAAAGGAGGATAAACAGTCACAAAACCATCCCTAATTACTATCTTAGTGAACCCATCAGGCCACATAAAACCTCTAAATCCATGAAAAAAACCCTAAATACAAGCACAACCAGGGGAAAATAAATCCCTATTATTCGCATTAAATCCCACAAACCTATTCACTAGGGTCAATTGAAACAAGGAGGATACCCTGTCATTGAACAACCAAGCCCCAATATGGCCAAATATCATAGCTAATTTACAACTACAGTGAATCAATTCGATCCCAAGAATCGCTAAAGCCCTATAAAATTGAAATTTCAAGCACGTCGAGGGAGGGACAATCAAAAACTTGAAATGTGCATTGAGGCCTGCTAATGCCTCCGTTTAGGCTCACTGTAGACGTGCCATTCCAATTCGAACAAGTAAAGCTTTCCAACTGGTGTCCCATACCGACATGAGAGTACATGCACATTGCAACAATGCAAACATGTAAACCTCTAAAACCCTTACAAAAAAAATGGTAGCTCAGTGAAGTGTCAAACAAATCCCTAATAATCACAGTGAAGCCCGCCAACCAAAATACCATTAAACCCACAAAACATCCAAACACAGATACCATTAAAACCACCAAACATCAGAACATAGATACCATTAAAACCACCATACATCCGAACATAGATAACAAGCACACTAAATAGTAAAACTCTTACAAAATTCCAACCATATTTGGTGTGTTTAAAAACACAAAGGGAAAGCGAACTCCATTTGGTCAAAGAGCACACAAAAACCATTTGGCCAAAGAGCACATAGAAACCAAACCAACACTCTAGGTGTTGACAAATAGAGTGGGTCATCGGCTGGTAGGGTTGGATTCCTACCAGGAAAATGTAGCCAAAACAATGCCGGACGAATCTCCACACGCAACCACCAACCAAGCTCCATGAATGAGCTCCACGACTGAGCTCCACTTGCACTCAAATAACCGCAGTTAGAAAGAGCCGAGGTGAAAACAAAACGATTTACTCATTAACTTGCATGGTGCTGCGTTTTACCTAGTCGCGGGCTGCTCAAAGGCCGACGGCGGGTCGAACATGAACAACACCTGTCAACAACAAAGCTCCATGCCAAGTAATCAACTAAACGAACCGTGACAGACTAGGCTTCAACACAGGCGAACAACTCCATGCACGACCATGCACCACGAACCAGGAGATAGTGTACCAGGCTTTGAAACTAGTAGAACAAGTAGGCGGACTAGGCCACACCACTTCCGGGGGGAGCAATTTCCCATCGGGCCCAAACCGAATAAAACTAAGTGAAAATACTGTTGAAAACTCAAGCCTAAACCCCACCCAAATCGACCTTTCTAAATGGCGTATTAAATGCCCAACCACTTACATGTGGTGGACTTTACAACACAACATTGACGTAAACCCAGTTGTCTTCCAAATGGACGCCATGATGGAAATAGGGAGGACACACCACTATTGGTGTCCCTCCCCTACTCATTTAATTTATTAATAAATATCACATAACTACTCATAAATCATTAAGAACCACATAAATCATTATAAACCTAAAATACTCATTCAACTTATTAATAATTATCTCATAACTATTCGTTAAACTCTTTATAAGTATCTCATAAGTCATTATATCCCATAACTGCTCATTCAACTCATTATGTGTCCCATACATCATTATAAACCAAAACTACTCACCCATAACAACTCATTTAACTCAACGAATATGGAGTTATGATGGTTATTGGACTTTCTTTTCCTTGCTCTTTCTTAACAAACTTGCAATATATTAGTGTCTTTAAAACTTTGGTATGATGTTTTATTTTAATAGAATTTATATAAAATATCATATTTTTATTAAAATTGATAACTTTATTGACATTTTTTCACAAACTTGCAGTATATACATAAAACAAAATTATTATAGTGTTAAAACTTTGATATGATGTGTTCTTTTAATAGAATTTATATAAAAAATATCATATTTTCATAAAATGGACAACTTTATTGATATTTTTTCATTGTACATCAATATCGAATTAATTTTTTTACAAACTTAAAATATTGTTTTTTTTAACATAAACGAGAAAGAAGTTTATATTATAAAGGAGAAGAAATTACATAGGCCCCTAGGGCCGTAAAATATAAGACAGGAGTCCAAAATATAAGGTTTCGGTGCAGTACAAAGCTACAGAAACTTCCATTTGCTCAACAGTTTTACATCTTTTTACAAAATTTGACCTTATAATACAAAAAAACATCTAGAAACTTAAAACAAAAAGGGGGAGATAAAGGTATTCATTCCTAAGTGATAACTTCTTCAACTTTGGGCTGAGAAACCGACGCTTCATCCATGGGGGAGGCCTCAGCACGTTCTCCTTCGGGATCACGATTCCAGGGATAAAGTCCATTAATGTCAACTTGCACTGCTTCCATAATCTCTTTCAATTGATTAAAATGACTCATATGACTTTCAACGGCATTCATGCTAATGCATTGTATATTCCAATGTAGCTCCACCAAATTTCCACTGACCTCGTCTAACTTGGCACTCAGAATTTGCTTCATTTCAACCACAATCCTCTTAAGCTCTTCCACTTCGTAGGTTTGAACACGATACCCCGTCTCAGCGTCCTCCAAACACATTTCAAAACGCGTCAAATCCAATCCCGTCTACCTAGATTCCTCCAAGCAAGCCTTAACAACTTCGAAAATGCATCGGTTCATTTTTCGGAGGTCCGCCATTCCTTCTCTGATTGCCAAAATATCCTACGAAACATATTTCAGACCAAGGTCTTCCTCAGGATGGTGCCAGTTCGATTCCTTCTTTATAGAACCTTTCTCTGCCATCTCAATGTCCTTAGAAACCAGGGAATTCTCGCTACTTGCAGAGTGCTCAAAGAATTGCAAATGGTGAAAGAGCAGCCGAATCTCCCATAAATCCTCCTACACCGTTAAAGATGATGGGAATGCCATCATTCTCCTGTAGCTATCGTACCCTTTACCCAACTACACAATACAACAAGGAATGTGTGAAGTTAATGGAGGAATGAAGAGTCAAGATCCATCCGTGCCATATTTAAACATCAACCTTCCATCTGTTGGGGCTGCATAACTGGCAGCAACCACCGTCTTTATGGAACACTCTCTCGGGAAGCGTAGGTATTAAAAGAGACTTCGGAAATTGCAACACCATTTAATTTTAGGGGGGTGTTCGTCAAGGGATAACTCCCCCTCCTTTAGTATTGCTCCAATGATTAGCCAAACGACCCGCCTTCAAATTTAAACCCCTTCTTATGTGATAGAATTGAATAAGGGATAGATTAGGAAATAAATGAAGAATTCTATTTTGAATGCTATTCTTTGCTACTTTCCTGAGTAGAAAATTGTTCACAGATTGAAGGACAATTCAAGAGTCAACAAAAACCATGAGCTCTTCAACCTGTAGATCGAACATGCATTCTATTCCTTGAGACAAAGCCGTCCATTCAGCATAGTTGTTTGTTCGCTTTCCTAGACCCCATGCATAATTTCTAATAACATTTCCACCTGGATCAAAGATGACTCCTCCCGCGCCTGCCTCCCCTATACAAACTTACCATATTATTATTATACGTAAAGCAAAGGTAAAAATAACCATTTAGAATATGAAGTAAAATAAAGGTAGAATCTTATTATAAATAAAAAAAAGCTAGTTGAAAACAAGATCACCTTCAATACACTTTCAATAAAATAAGTACTATCAAAATCATATATTCAAAAATATTTTGAAATATATATTTTGTTTTTATACAAAATAATAATAATAATAATAAACCATTCAAATAAAGCTAATTAATTAAAATCTAAATACATTAAAAAATATTTTCCCATATTTTTTTTTGTTTTTCACATATTATTATTTTTTTGGTTTGTTTGCAGGAGTGGCCTTTGGTCTAAGAAACCATAATTGAGGGTTGGGTGTCTCTTCCCAACTAGCTCACCCCTAAAGGGAATTGAACCCCGATCACGTGCTGACGAGACCCACACCTTAACCAAATGAGCTAGCAAGAATTGACCTCACCTATTAATTTTCAAAATAAAAATAATTTTTTTTAGAAAACCATAAACATTCACCATCACCATCATAATTGAATAATTGAAAAATGAAATTTAATTTATTAACTCTATACAATTTAGAAGGTATAAAATAACCCTTTTCCTCTTGAAATCAATAAAAATAATAATTGAATAATTGAAAAATGAAATTTAATTTATTAACTCTATACAATTTAGAAGGTATAAAATAACCCTTTTCCTCTTGAAATCAATAAAAATAATAATTAATTCTATCTTTTCAATTATCATCTTCAAGTGAATGAAATTTAGTTAACTCTTTCTTTCCAATCCCAATTTTATTTTTGTTTAGATAAAAAATTGTCCTTGATGGACATAAATGAGTGATCTTATGAGAAGGGTTTGTTCCACTTATCATCTTGAAATCAATGAAAATTAGTTAACTCTTTTTTTCCAATCCCAATTTGATTTTTGTTTATATCCACACTTGTCCTTGACTTGATGGACATAAATGGGTGATCTTATGAGAAGGGTTTGTTACACTTAGATGCAATTTGCACATAAATGGAATGGTAATTATATGACACTTCGATGTAGTAATGTCAAATATTTTACATTCAAGGTGTTAGTAGGTTTGTTGTAAGGCACTTCATTATAGGAATGCTAAACACTTTGCATTCATGGTATTGGGAGGTTCTCATTAGAGATACATGGACGCAACATTGACATGCTTTAAGTTTAAATCATTATAATGCATGCTTTCTCTAGCTCCCCTTTCATGTCAAATTTATTAATGTTATGGGTATTTTGGTTTTATATTTATTAACTTATGGCATTTTTATACATTGATTAAGTGTGTTTCATTAATCAGTGGGTTATACATGTTCAGAGATTGATTTTGGTTCTTATTCTCATACTTTAATAACATCTCTCTATTCATCCTATTAAGCTCTCACATTGTTCCTACATATTATTTGTATGTTTGTTTGATCATTGATGTCTAGGTCTAGGTTTTAAGGTTCCTTTTTGCTAGTAGCCAGTACAAATAATATTTCATTAGTTGTTTCGTGGATTTGATTCAAAAAATATATTTGCTAAAGAGGTTTGCTGACGCAAGTCGCCTTACTGGAATAAGGTTCTTGCTTACCAATACACACGACACATACCACAATGCTTACACGAACAAGGTGTAAAACAAGATGCCATAAGTGGCTTATACTACTTCTCTGAAATCGGTTACAATGCAGAATAACTGAAAGCAAATAACTAACTACAGTCGGCCTCAGCCGTTACAATCTAGAAGTAACTATGGATTGTTGGTCTAAGTTGAATATGTTGCCATTGATGTCAAGTTACATGTCATTACTATCAAGTTACAGGTCATTGCCATTGATATCAAATAAACTTCATGGTTATAATTGTGTGGATCCCTTATCTTATTTAATTGGAGGTTATTATTGAGTGTATTTAGTCACTCGAAGCAGAACTTGAACCATTGGCAACTCGAACCGGCCCAGAACTGGAACCGAATAGATGTAGGATATTCCAAGAGACAAATAGATGATGGGTGTCAAGAAAGTGTGCAGTTTTTTAAGCCAAAAATCGAAAATACAGTTAAGAGGTGATTGTTGGAGTTGCGTGGGTGTTAATGGACAGAGCTGGAGCTACGTGAAGTAAAATGGAGAAAGTTGGGGCATCGTGAGGACAAATGGAGATGGCTGGAGATGCGTGGGTGTTAATGGACAGAGCTGGAGCTGCGTGAGGGCAAATGGAGAAAGCTGGGGCAGCGTGAGGACAAATGGAGATGGCTGGAGCAGCGTGAGGGCAAATGGAGATGGCTGGAGCATCGTGAGGGAAATAGGAGATTGCTGGAGCAGCGTGAGGGAAATAGGAGACAGCTGGAGCTACATGAGGGCAATAGGAGGAAGTTGGAGCTGCGTGGGTGTAAAAGGAGGAAGATGGAGCTGCGTGGGTGCTGAAGGAGGAAGCTGGGAATGCGCGGGAGAGCTTGGGACAAGAAAAACCTTTGTTGGAACTGCGTGGGATTATTTGGGGGAGGAAAAAAATCTGCTGGAACAACGTGGGAGTGTTTGGGAGACTGCAAATACAAAGGTGAGTGTGTGTTTTGGAGAATGTGTATGCAGATACAGAGATAGTAGAGGTGTGAACATAAAATTAGAAGAGAACAAAGTATTCATGAAAATACTGGAGAAAGAAGGTTGATTGCATAGCTATGAAACAACAAAAGAGAGAAGAAATAAAACTGACCTTGACTAGAGAAGCATTGAAATGATTATGAGCAGGCTAATGTACAACAAGTTGATGCTTGTAGAGTTGGTGCTCTTTCCAGGTTGTAGCCTGAGAGTTTGATGCATAAATTGAGTTGGTGCTCAATGCTTGTACTGTACATGACTTGAAGCTTGCTTGACATTCCAAGAAGAAGAGGTTTTCTCCCTTATGGGTTTCCTCATATATCTGTGTCTCTGTCTATGTTACTTGTGAGTATGCTATGTGTTTTACTACATTGAGATATTGCTGCAACATAAATTAAAGATGTCTTACATGAGTTTAAATTGAAGATTAAACTTTGAAAGAAACTGATTCACCCCCCCCCCTCAGTTTCCTTAATTAAGTTCAACAATTGGTATCAGAGCAAGGTACCTTCATTCAAACAGTTAATCATTGGAAGGTAGATCCATAAGCTTATCATGACTAGTAAAGAAGGAAGTTCATCCAATAGAGCTCCTATGTTTGATGGCACAAATATTTCCTTCTGGAAAATAAGGATGAGAACTTATCTTATGTCTCTAGGTGCAGATGTTTGGGATGTTGTTGAAACTGGGTATGTGAAGCCAATCGTTCTTGCATCTAAGGATGACAAACTGGAATTTACTTTTAATGGCAAGGCAATGAATGCAATTCTTAGTGGACTTGCAGAATCTGAGTTTGTGAAGGTTATGCACTATACTTCGGCCAAAGAAATGTGGGACAAATTGATAAGTTGTTATGAAGGTGATGAAAAAGTAAAGAATGCTAAACTCCAAGTTCATAGATTACAATTTGAACAGTTGAAGATGAATGATGACGAAACGATAAGTAGGTATTTCTTAAGAGTTGAAGAACTTGTCAATCTTATGAAGGGTCTTGGTGAAAAAATAGATGATGATATCTTGGTTTCGAAAATCTTAAGATCTCTTACTGACATATTCAACCCTAAAGTTTCAGCTATAGAAGAATTAGATGATCTTAAGAGTCTGACAATTGATCAGTTGCTTGGAACCCTAACAGCTTATGAAATGAGGATTGTCAAAGAAACAAATACTACGAGGGAAGCATCTTTCAAGGTTGGAAAGTAAAGAAAGGATAAAGAATCTGATTCTGATACAGATGGAATTGTGGAAAAATTTGCTAGAAGACTGAAAAAGGGGACATGCAAATATCAAGGTAAGTTTCCCTTCAAATGTTTTAATTGTGAAAAGGTTGGTCAGTTTGCATCCAAGTGTCCATACAAAAGGAAGGAATATGAATCAGAGAATCAAGAGAAGATCAATAAAGAAAAGAAATATTAGAAGAAAAGTCTTTGTATAAACAATAATGATAGTTCCTCAGAAGATTGGGATAAAGGTTTCTCAGATGATGATGAATCAAATGAATTCATGCTTATGGCTGTAGAAGACCATTTTGACATGAATGAAGAAGAAGCTGAAGTAGATTTGGAAGGTGAGCTTATCAGTGCTTTGGAAGAAACAGACAGACTTACACAAAAGAAAAGGAAACAAAAGGAATTGTTGAGTAAATATGAGAAAGATGGACATGAATCTAATGATGCCCTTATTTCATTAAAAAATGAATTGGAAGAAGCAAAGAAGATAGAGGATGTTCTCAAGCAACAATTGTATGAGAAAATAAAAGATTGTGAGAAGTTAGAAACAAAAGTGGTTTCTGTCAGAAACGAATTGGAGAAAGTTCAAGTACAGTCTCATCAAAATATGAAAAATGCTCAAGCAACTAAGAAGCTGGATAATATTCTAGATAGTCAAAGATCACCATTTCTGAAAAATGGTCTAGGCTATGAAGGGAGTTCAAGCAAAAGAAAATCAGAAAACACAGGACCAGTCAAGTTTGTCACAGAAAGTATTAACATCAGTAAGATTGAATTTGCAAATGGATCGGTGGAACAAAATGATCATATTCAGCAATCAAGGAAGTATGAAGAGGGATCAACTATTCTAAAAAATGAAACTAAAAGAGATCAATCAGCTCTTGATCTAGAACACAAACACCAAAGACTCAGAAACTCATTTTCACAAAGACAGTCAATTCTCAGGTACCAAAGTTTCTTCTATGGATATTGTTTCTGTTGCTCAGAATTTGGTCATAAAGCTATAGAATGCAATTTTAATCTTAAGAATTTGCAAAAGAACTATCAAATGTCATATACAAGAATAGGTCATCTATCAAAGGAAAGAAAAATGAATGACAGGTCTAGTAATACATATGCTCCTCTATACAATGATCCAGAATGTTATATATGCCATAACCTTGGACACAAAGCATTGGATTGTAGACTGAAGTTTTACAAATCAGAACTTCAAAAACCTCATATGTTTGAAAATGTCAAAATATGGAAGAAGAAAGATGACAGTACGTGTGGTTTGGTTCTTTCTGCTCAAAAACAAAAAGATTCCTGGTATATTGATAGTGGATGTTCAAAACATATGACTGGTGACAAACATAAATTTATGTCTCTAAGTAAATCTAAATTTGGAAGTGTAACTTTTGGAAATAATCATCCAAGAAAAATCAAGGGAAAAGGATTAGTTAGCTTAAACAATGGTCAGGGAAAAGCAATGGATGTGCTATTTGTTGATGGATTGAAACATAATCTTTTGAGTGTCAGTCAGATGTGTGATAAAGGCTGTCAAAGTAATATTTACTGCCAAAGATTGCAAAATAAAGTCAGTATATACAGGAAAGACTGTTGCAAAGGGAATCAGAACAAAAAATAATGTTTATGTGTTAAAAGAAGATAGAGATGAATGTTAATTGAGCAGTTTTGATGAAAGTTGGTTATGGCATAGAAGACTAGGGCACTTGAATTTTGACCATCTTATTAAACTCAATAAGAACAATGCAGCTAAAGGTTTTCCTAAAATAAAAAAGCCACATAATTTTGTGTGTAAACCATGTCAAATGGGAAAATTGACACGTACTCAATTCAAAACAAAGAACCAACCATCTACAAGCACGTCACTTCAGCTAGTTCATATGGATTTATGTGGACCTTCTAGAAAAGAGGGAACTGGAGGAGAATGGTATTTTATGTTAGTCATTGATGATTTTTCAAGACTAACATGGGTAGCCTTTCTAAAAGAAAAATCAGAGGCATCTGATAAATTCAAAGTCTTCAAAGCTTTGACTGAATATCAAACCGGGCAGAAGATAAAGTCAGTAAGATCTGACAGAGGAGGAGAATTCTGTTCAGGAGCTTTTAAAAAATTCTATGATGAACATGGAATTAAAAGAGAATATACTATTCCAGGTACTCCTCAACAGAATGGAGTTGCAGAAAGACAAAACATATGAGTTCAACAAATGGACAGATCAATGATGAAAGAAAAAAATGTGTCTCAAACCTTTTGGGTGGAGGCTATTCATACAACAGTTCATATTCTTAACAAAGCACATTTAAGGCCTAAAAGTGACAAAACTCCTTATGAACATTGGTTTGGAAGACCACCATCAATAAAACATTTTAAAGTATTTGGAAGTAAATGCTATATTAAAAATAATGATGAAAATCTGGGCAAATTCGATGACAGGGCTGATGAAGGAATTTTTCTGGGTTATGCATCAAACAGTAAAGGATATAGATGCTTCAATAAAAGGTTGCATAAGATAATGGATCGCATTGATATTTGTGTGGATGAATAAATTCCTTTTCAAAGCAGACAGATAAGGAGTGTTGACATAAATGATGAAGAAACTAATGAAATTGATGAACCACAATTCAAAGAATTGGAAGATGATGAAAAATCTGAGAAAGATCAAGAAAATTCTAGTAAGCAAACTGAACAAGAACAAAAACCTCCTTCCAGAATTATTCAAAAGAATCATTCAGAGAGTCAGATTCTTAGTGATAAAAGTAAAGGAGTTCAAACAAGAAGAAAACTTATCCAAACAACATAGCAGCCACAGATTGCTTTCATTTCTATAAATGAACCCAAATTTTTTGCTGAAGCAAGTAAAGAAGATAGTTGGATAGAAGCAATGAATGAGGAGCTTGATCAGATTGAAAAGAACAATACATGGGAACTTGTTCCAAGACCTAAAAATAAAAACGTTATAGGCTCCAAATGGGTGTTTAAAAATAAGTTAAATGAACAAGGACATATTGTGAGAAATAAAGCAAGATTGGTCTGTAAAGGTTATGCTCAGGTAGAAGGAATAGATTTTGATGAAACCTTTGATGCTGTGGCAAGATTAGAAGCTATTAGAATGTTTCTTGCATATGCCTATCATAAGATTTTTAAAATATATCAAATGGATGTCAAATCTGCTTTTCTTAATGGATAATTGGAAGAAGAAGTATATATGGAGCAACCCGAGGGATTCAAATTGTTAGAATATTTTGATTATGTCTATAAACTGAATAAGGAATTATATGGATTAAAACAAGCACCACGTGCTTGGTATCATCATCTAGATACATATCTACAACAACAGGGTTTCAAGAAAGGAGCAGCTGACAACAACTTGTACATAAAGTCAGAAGGTGAAGATATTTTAGTTGTTTTGGTTTATGTTGATGATATAATATTTGGGAGTAACAATTCTTCATCGATTCAATGGTTTGCTACTGCAATGCAATTAGAGTTTGAAATGTCTATGATAGGAGAATTGTCTTATTTTCTTGGTCTACAAGTGTGTCAACAATCAGAAGGCATAATCATTTTTCAAAGTAAGTATCTTAAAGAAATGCTGAAGAAGTTCAAGATGGAAGATTCCAAGCCTGTTAGTACACCTATGGAGGTGGGATGCAAGCTTAGCAAATATGATCAGTTACCAGAAGTTGATCATAAATTATATCGCTCAATGATAGGAAGTTTATTGTACCTCACAGTGTCTAGACCAGATATAATCCAAGCTGTTGGTATGGTAGGAAGGTACCAATCTACTCCAAAATAGAGTCATATGTCAGCTGTCAAACACATATTCAGGTATTTAAAGGGCACAATGGACTATGGTTTGTGGTACCCAAAGAATCAGAGTCTACAATTAACAATGTATTCAGATGCAGACTGGGCAAATTGCTTGGATGATAGAAAAAGTACAAGTGGTAATGCATTCTTCTTGGGAGACTCTTTAGTTGCTTGGCTGAGTAAGAAACAAGGTTCCATTTCTTTATCTACCATAGAAGCTGAATACATATCTGCTGCTACCTGTTGTGCTCAAGTGGTGTGGATGAAACAAGCACTTGAAACTTTGGAGGTAAAATATGATAGCCCTATTCCTAATCTCTGTGATAATACTAGTGCTATTAGTATTTCAAAGAATCCCATTCTACATTCCAAAACAAAACATATTCCTATCAAATATCATCTTTTAAGGGACCACGTGGCTAACAAAATTGTTCAAGTAAACTATATTCCTTCCGAAGATCAGATTACTGATATATTTACTAAACCACTAGCAAAGGCACAATTTGAATATCTTCGTCAGAAGCTTGGTGTAAGATCTTTTTCCTCAATAAATTGACTCATTCAGTTAGGAGGAGCTGTTCTTCTAAAGAACACTAACATATGTGTGAAGAATCAGATATTTTTGCTAGATATGAAATCATGCAGCCAGGGGAATGAATGTTTTTCCAATACTAGCTCAGAAGGTGCCATGCAGGCAGAGGGAGCTGTTCATATTCATTAGAATACCAGGGAATTTTTGTTTGCCATTGATGTCAAAGGGGTAGAAGAGCAGTGAGTATACAGAAAAGAGCAGTGGTTAAAGGAATAGTTCTTCTCTCTTTCTTACATAGGAGGAGATTGTGGTCATCAATGGAAGTTTCCATCAATGACAAAGGGGGAGATTGTTGGTCTAAGTTGAATAAGTTGCCATTGATGTCAAGTTACATGTCATTACTATCAAGTTATAGGTCATTTCCATTGATATCAAATAAACTTCATGGTTATAATTGTGTGGATCCCTTGTCTTATTTAATTGGAGGTTATTATTGAGTGTATTTAGTCACTCGAAGCAAAACTTGAACCATTGGCAACTCGAACCATTCCAGAACTTGAACCGAATAGATGTAGGGTATTCCAAGAGACAAATAGATGATGGGTGTCAAGGAAGTGTGCAATTTTTTAAGCCAAAAATCGAAAATACAGTTGAGAGGTGATTGCTGGAGCTGCATGGGTGTTAATGGACAGAGCTAGAGCTGCGTGAGGGAAAATGGAGAAAGCTGGGGAAACGTGAGGACAAATGGAGATGGCTGGAGCTGCGTGGGTGTTAATGGACAGAGCTGGAGTTGCGTGAGGGAAAATGGAGAAAGCTGGGGCAGGGTGAGGACAAATGGAGATGGCTGGAGCAGCGTGAGGGAAAATGGATATGGCTGGAGCAGTGTGAGGGAAATAGGAGATTAATGGAGTAGCGTAAGGGCAATAGGAGGCAGCTGGAGTTGTGTGAGGGAAATAGGAGGAAGCTGGGGCTGTATGGGTGTAAAAGGAGGAAGCTGGAGCTGTGTGGGTGCTGAAGGAGGAAGCTGGGAATGCGTGGGAGAGCTTGGGACAAAGAAAAACCTTTGTTGGAACCGCATGGGATTTGACTCCACTGCAACATGTAGATTTTATGGGCACTCATATGCCTTGTGTCCTGTTCCTCGACACTTGTAACATATTATTGCTGGTCTATTAGCTCCCCTTTTGTCGGATGGACCGCTTCGACTATACGCACCTCGACTGTGGTTCTCACGACCATCGCGTCGGTTCTCTTGCGCTTTCTCTATTGTCGATGTCCCTTCCGCATGTTGACTATATTCGACATGTTCTTTTATGTACCTGCTACTTTGGCCTTTCACGGAGACAGTTTTCACACCTCGCCCAGTCATCCTTCCCCTGGTCACCGCAGATTTCCTCGACAGTTTCTCTTCTGCTTTCAGAGCTAACTGGTAGGCTTCACCAACTGCTCTGAATCTTGACATGCTTAGTTCATCCTGAATAACATATTTTAAGCTGTTTACATACCTAGCGATAGCTTCTTCTCCCTCATCGGTTTGTCCTGAATGAATCGACAATCGGTAGAACTCCTCCGTGTATTCCTTCACGGTCATCTCTTTCTATCGAAAGTTCTGCAACTTACTGAACAACGAAATCACATAGTCATTTGGAAAGAACTTCCCCTTCAACTTGGCGACCATTCTGTCCCAAGTCTTGATTTTCTCCTTGCCTTTCTTGACTTTGTCAGCCTGTACATTGTCCCAACACAACGAGGCATGACCCTTCAACCTCAGACATGCAGTCTTAACCCGTTTAGGATCCTCGATCTGCTTTATGTCGAATTACTTCTCCATTTCTCTGAACCAGTCGATCAAATCTTCTGGGTCCAGGCGTCCCCAGTATGTACGCACATCTATCTTCGCTCGACCTCTCATATCTGTCAGAAGTTTGATTAGTTTTTCCTCTGGTTCCTCGGCGGCTTCCTCCCTGGCTTCCACCTCTTCGACTTCCTCGTCGCTGTGGTCTAACACCTTAGGAATACAACCACGGCTCTGGTTTTCTTTGATCGCTACGACTTCATTTGTCAAAGTTCACATCATTCTGATGCATTCGTTGAACATCTCATGATCCACTATGACGGTTGCTGCACCACACGCTCTTCGTCCTTGGACATTAATGCCTTTGTGATCCATTTTCAACCTCTGGTGAAACTCCCACGCCTCCAATTGCAACCGGACTTGAACAAGTCGTGCACAACTCTACCCAACCGCAGCTGGAGCTATCCCACTCACTTGCAGGACAAAAATCACGGACGTCCTTCAAACTCTAAGGATTCTTCCACTCTAATACCAACTGACGCAAGTCAGGTTGGTATAATTTTTCTTTCTCAACCAGAATCGCTTCCGGGCTTTGATACCAACTAACGCAAGTCAGGTTGGTATAATTTTTCTTTCTCAATCGGACTCGCTTCTGGGCTCTGATACCAACTGACGCAAGTCGCCTTACTGGAATAAGGTTCTTGCTTACCAATACACACGACACATACCACAATGCTTACATGAACAAGGTGTAAAATAAGATGCCAGAAGTGGCTTATATTACTTATCTGAAATCGGTTACAATGCGGAATAACTGAAAGCAAATAACTAACTACAGTCGGCCTCAGTTATTACAATATAGAAGTAACTATGGTGTGTTCTCCCTGTGTGTGACCTCACCCTCTCCTGGTTCACTGTCGGGACGCTGAGCTATGGCTTCGATCTCAACTCGCTGTTATCAGTCTGTGCGACGCTTCTTTGGTCACCACTCTAGACTCTGCTCTCTCTAATTCTGCTGATCAAAGATCCCCCAACTGATTTCTCTCCTCCGTCTTCTACCCTACTACTGCTGTTCCTGAGACTACTGCAATCCCCGATACACGCATCCTCTTGTCCGCTGATTCTTCCAAATCCTGCAGACCTGCAACTGTCAGCTCCCAACCATGCTGCACAGCCTCTATCCACAACGACACCTGTCATGTCCTTCACCTACTTGCAATAACTATATTAACTTCCTCAGCAACCCCGAACGACTACTAGGTACAATCCTATTGACTTCTTGCTCTTCCGACTTTGCTACAGTAGTCAGTCACATCTCGACCTCTCCGTCGGCTCAATTATTATCTCTTGCGGTTCGCCAGTCCTCCCCTTCCTCCGCGCTTGGCTCCGCCAAACCTGTCATGTCGTAGTTCGACCACTTGTCGACTACCCGACGTTCTCGCCTCCACCTGTCGTCTGTCGACCATAACCTATCGACTCTCGACCATAACCTGTCGACTCTCGACCACCACAACATTGTTGCGCGCTGCTCCGGTCGGTCACATACCGACTTCTCTTGCTCGACTTGTTGAGTTCGACAAGTCAACCTGCTTCCCGCACCAGTGGTCATCGGCACTCCCATTAGTCGGCTCCCTTATGCCGATCAACTTCGACTGATCTGCCTAGGCCCCGATGCTCCTGCATCATTTTCTTATATTAGTTGTGTATCCTTGTAGAGTTTCACTAGGATTTTTCTTAGGTATCTTGGTTATGGCCACTATTATATCTTTTTTGTGGATATATCAAGAAATTTGTTTGGTACAATGTTTCCCTCTATTGTTTGTGTTCCTGAGGTCTAACTCAAAGGAAAAGTGCTACACTTTATCTTTGTTGTTTTTATCTCATTGGATGCTCTTCCCCTATATCTTTACTTGGTTTCCTTTTAATTGCTGGTGGCATCACAACACAACATTATGGTTCTAGTCATGGATTCAAGCTCTCATCCCCATTGATTCTTTTAAATTTATCCACTTATGGGCCACCCTCTTTCTCCTCATAGTTATTTTCAACTTCCTAGTTATGTCTTATATATGTTTCCTTTTGGTTTTCGACAAAGGTATTGTCAGGACAAGGTCTATGTAGTTGATAAAACTTATTGGTTTTCCCTTTCTACAAGTAGATATGACCACAAGAGGTATTTTACCCAGCAAGTCAAGGTTACTCAAGGCTCATGATTCCCTTGCCCACCTATCTTCTTCTCAAGTGGTTGTCTCACCATCTTTCCGTGAAAATACTATGACACATGATAACCCTTCATGATTCAAAATGGATCAATAAGCTTTATATATATAAACCCCTTTGGATACCAATCTCTCTTTCTCTCTCTCTCTCTCACACACACACACATTTGTGTACATGTGAGAGAGAGATAAAGCTTAGTAGCCCAAGAGGTTATCTAAACGTGTTGTTTGTGTGTGAGTTCATTACTTACCTCTCCATGTGTGTGTGTGTGTGTGTGAGAGAGAGAGAGAGAGAGAGAGAGAGAGAGAGAGAGAGAGAGATTGGTATCACAAGGGGTCATCTCAACCAATTGTGTGTATGAGCTCGGTATCCCAAGGGGTTAGCCCAACTGGTTGTTTTCAATGTCGTTGGGTATATAGACAGTTTTGTGCCAACAAGTTCCAAGTTCAAATATTCCTTGGTTAGGTGCACTAGTCTATGTTAACTAGTTACTATTGATACCATCCACGAATGTGGGGAAGCATTCCTTGGGTTTACCCATGAGGCTTTCCTTGGATACACACACACATTGCACAATGACAAATATATTCTATAACCAAGGTTGGGGATATGTGCCACAAGTGAGTGTAGCACTAACCACCATAACCAAGTGGGATTTAAGGGGTAGTGCTCAACTAAGGACAAATGGTACTCTAAGAAAAATGCCAAGGAATTGTTTCCTTGTCTCATTCAAAACTATTTTTTTTTAAGATTAAATGTCTCCCAAAATAGGAAGGGATGATTTGAAATGGATTTGTATAGTTACCATGTGAAATCATTAATGTTTTCGAATTTTGAATATTAAATTTGGGGCATAGATGGGGTAGTTTGGGTGGTATCCTAAAAAGCACATTTATGGACCAACATCGCAACTCCTCCTTTTGAGGGTTAAAAAAATAGAATTTTTGGGTTTCTAATTCCAAGGAAATACTTCCTTGGCGTGGTTACCACATTGTACACATTGATATATTCCAATTCCTTTTCACAAAACAAAGTTAATATGTGTAAGTATGATGTAACAAGGTCACTATCCAGTTATTCCAAATAGGTCCAAGTAGCAACCAGGTGAGATCACCATGAAGAGTCAGTAACATGTGGAAATTCATTACATATTAATAGAAGCATCATGAAGAGTCCAAGAAGGTTTTTAAACCTGAAACGTAACCCTTATTCAAGCTATAAAAAATGTAGTTGAAGGGAAGAATATTTAATTTTGTTATAGCTTTCTATTGTTCTATAATATGAGCATGAGTGTGGAGGAGATGATAACAAAGCATATATTGAGAAGCATATTATAGAGAATTATTGAATACTATAATGTCTCATAGCTTCACAACAATCTTGGACAATTCATATTTTATTTTGTAATCTTCATAACAAAAGAAGATGAAAGATAGAGTCCTGAACATTTCTTACTAGTTTTCCCATATGAATTTTTGAGGTTTATATTCACTATTGTAGCTTTTTTGTTTGTTTGTTGTTAAAATATCTTATTGGTTTGTTTTATTTTCTACATAAGTTATTAAAATAATGCAAACAAGGAATAATCAAGCAATCGAGCATAGTCTCATTGTAGATGCTATAATTGTAGATCTATTTTGGTGAATTGAACATTGGAATATCCAGGGTGATTTATAGATCAACTTGAGTAGCAATAGTCCCCATCATGTCAAGTTCCTAAATTAGACGAGGGAACTTTTATTGGATATCCCTAGTAAACCACTTTCCATAGTGAATAAGTTGTAATGCTTTGACAATCCAAAATAGTTTTGTGTACTAGTGGTGGGATCTCTTTATATTGGCATCCATGATTCACTCCCTTATAACTTGATCAATACAATGAGTATTGAGATCTATAATGTCTAAGTGCTCTACTATCTCCAAGGCATCCAATAGAGACAAAAATATTATGACCAAAGTATTTCAATTAAAGACATGGTGTAAGTCAAGAAAGAGAAATTCAATTAAAAAACATTCGATCTCATCCACAACTTGGTGATAGTGCAAGGACCATAGTGGAGTGGTATGTGGTTATTGTGGGTACCTATAAGTCACTCCTTTTACAAGTGCAACAATACATTGTCATCAACTTGAAACTTATGTGGAATTTCGTGTTGATATCGTCATTGCTCATACTTGGAATTTGCTTTTTGCGCTAGAACATCACGAGCTTGTCACTAGATGTGTTATATTTGTTTATCAATCCGTGTGGCTTTGTGTGCCTCATTATAAGCATGGGAGGAGCATTCATGTAACAATGAAATGCATAGCATTACATCAATTGGGTCTAATCATTGGAACCCCAAGGATACCTAAAAAGTGTTATGGTCAATAGAATTGTGAAATGTTCTATTGTTAGTGCACTAAACATAAGGGAGGATTTCATCTTGATCTGTATTATTTTGAGAAGGAAATGCAGATATCAAGAATAGGTGAAATAACACATATAATTTAAATATCATAATATTACAATGAAACCCAAATGAATAATGAATGAAATAGTAAAAACACTACAATATGTGAAGAAATACAAAGTAGTTAATGATGGTATCTTATCTCTAAGAAGAGATGTGTCAAATACACATTAAAAAAATCTCTTAAGAAGATCTCAAGAGTATATTTTAGCATAAAATATATAACTCTAAGAGGTAAAAATGCTAAGATCCAGAACATTAACCCTAGGAGATGAGGTGGCAAACAAAATGTTATCCCTAAAGACCCTAGTTGATACATTGGTTTCCGAGGGCCATAACTCACATACAAACTCTATTTGGGGTGTATGTTGGACCATTACAAAGCTTATTCTGATATCTATGGCCATCAAATATTCCTAGGTCAGTTAAATCGTAAAAAGGCATGGGAAGTGCACAAAAAATGTTCTAGGAGTTCAAAACTTACGAAAATGTTGTCGAAATGGAAAGGTGTAAGACTATTTTTGAATTGGTGGAAGATTTGGATGGACAACTATATCCACCTAGGTCACATCTAATGTACATGTATTCGTGTATTTATACATTATGAGAATATGTACCATCATTTTATTGGCTACCTCTGTTTGTCCATCCTTTAGGGACGTAGGACAAAGGATTTCGTCAATGCAGTTCTGTCCTAGACCAAAGGATATACCATAAGATAATGAGGATCTTGGCATCCCTGTAAGAAACATAGGTATTTTACATCCCAAAATGAACATAAGGATGTTTAGGTAAGAGCTTAGCAATGGATTTTGCTATGATACTATTCTTACAAGGTGACAAAATTGTCATCTTAAAGAATTAATGGACAACAACAAAAAACAATCATTACCATGCTTGGTTGAGCACAACTCTAAAATAGACTCCATGGACACTAACTCTTAAGGATTATATGGAGTGTGTAGAGGAGTTCACAATTCCTACCTCTTGATTGTAGGTTTAATATTGACAAAGGGAGTGCATGATCTAATGTACCTACTGATGTCCCGTTAAATCTTTGGCTAATGGAAGTACTTCTAAAACTCTGTCACTGCCTTCTCCACACCAAAATTCCATGCCACCTGACTACAATGTCCTTCCCAAATCATCCTTTGATGTTCCCATTAAGGGACACAGAGATGGCACGCATGGCATGGAAGTTCATTCGAGAGGTAAAACTCTAAAACCTATTTCCCTGCAACTAGTGTTTGGTATGTAGCAACTAAATCAAGATCATTGTCATATATTGGGATTACTTTAAAGTCTCATGCTCATAATAATTGGGGATCATGGTTAGTGCCACAACATGAGGTCAAATTAGGCAGTAAATCTAACTTCATTGGTGCTTTCCTCCTTATACTTGATGTTCAAGTGGAATTGTTAAAGGTAAGTGGACCACGTATGATGGAAGTGGTTCTGTAACTTTCCTTGCATATGCATAAATTATAAAGGCATGTGGTCAGTGTGGATTACTGTTTCCTTTCACATAATAATTTTTTTCCACCACCAACAGGATTGGACAATGGACTTTCCACAAATTGTGTCTGAGAATGTCTCTATTTTATATGCCACCACATATTCATGTTATACAAGGCCCACACATATGGCATAGTATGAGGTGTCTATCTTGAATTCGAGCGGTTTTTGTAGTGCTCATAGAATCACCATTGACATTATGAAGAGGTGGCACTTCACTATATATAATGATTTTTGTTGTGTGCTAACCCAAACAAACTTAGACTTGGATCCATCCTTGGTCAACTTGATCATTGGATAAGAAATATGAGAGAATCCAAACACAAACCTACATTAAAATTTGGCAAGGTAGAGGACATCATGAAGCTTTGCTAGTTCCTTTGGGTCCAACCAGGGATAGATGACTTGGATCTTAGTCAGATTCACATGCACACCATGTTGATCCATGATGTATCCCACATAATGAGTTTTCTATGTGATTAATGATAACTTCTCTAGATTTACATATAGCTTGCATTGACATAGGGTTCTAAGAACTCACTAAATGTGCTTTAGATGCTATTCCAGGTTCCATTGAAGATGAAGATGCCATCGAGGTATACAACCATGAAAAGAATTTATGAATTTCCATAAAAAGTCACCCATAATCCACATGAACCTTGCGAATACATTAGTCACATTTAAGTGCATGGGAAACCACAATAAGAGACCTTGCCTAGACTTGAACATTGCCTTCAACACATCGGTTTGATTGATTGGCACTTAGTGATAACATGACTTAAGACAATCTCACTAGAAAGCTTGGCACCTTTGTGCTGATCGAGTATATTATTAATCGAGGGGTTGGGGTATTGGTTCTTAATTGTGATTTTGTTAAAGGCTCTATAATCAATACAAAATAACCATATCCCATTTTTCTTTTGAATTAGAACAATAGGGCATGTGCATGGTGAAGAGCTTGGTCAAATGTGACCTTTCTGTATCAACGATTGAATCTGGTGTTTGATCTCTTCGTGAGTCTAGAAGATAGCATATATATATATATGGCCATTAGGAAGAAGGGAACTTGATGTTAAAATCAATTGCATGGCTTACCTAAGAGTGAAAATTTACTCCTATAGGTGAGGTGAAGATGTCATTGCATTCTTCCACCAATTGATATAACTATTGTAATTGCATAAAGGGACCCCTTAGAAAGGCCTTCATGGCCATGGTAATTTTCTTCACTATATATTACCAAACCATGAAGGTGGAAAAATATCCCAATATGAGGGATTGTCTCCACCCACTAATTAATAGTGATTAAAGAGACTATGGTAGGTGAAGCTACCTTTGATATCTTGTAAATATGCTTTTCGAAGGTGACAATGACACATAAGGGTCTTGAATAGTACATTTCAAGACACTTCCACATATATCCTTGTCCTAGAAGAATGTCACAAACTTGAAGTGGGGAAATGCCACACATGTGCCACATAGTACCTCATATTTGAAGGGATTTACACTATATTATAGGTGACATTGTTCACTAATGCAGATGTTTCATTCCTAGTGCAACCAAGCTATGGTGTATGGCCCAGGGTAAAATGTAGTTGACAACTTCATTTTTTTGTCGACCTTTGCTAGGACTAGAATCTTTTAGTTGATATTGTCAATAATGAAACACAACAATTCCCCCTTAATTCACATATGCGAGTGTAACAAGTACTCACCTTCATTGGGATTTTCTGGTTGGACCTTTCTGGTGGTGATATACACTAGGTTTTGCCTCAAAGATTTGTTTTCCTTTGTTTTTGTAATATTATAGCATTAAGTGTTGAATTGGAACATAAATATTTCAACTAGGCCTATAATGAATCTCTAATGTGACATTTTTCATTGTTGTATCAATGGCGATGAGCTTATCTCCCATAGCCATTGACTCCTAGTATATATTATCAATGAAAGGAAGGGGGACACTATCAAGCAATACATACCAAGAATCCCATTGCCATGATCTATTTGGGAGGCACCATACTTGACATCAAGAAATAGTCAACAATGATCAAAATTGAACCCTTATCCCAAGGTGTTCAAACCCTTCCTAGAAGTGTAATTCGAAAATCACCCTCGATTTTTTTTTCAATTAATTTATCATGTATGAAGGACAAAAAGTCATAAAATTTCAAAATAAATATCGCATTTTCAACAACTTATTAGTGTCACAACTCACAATAATTGGTGGTCTATGGTCGCTATGCCTTTAATATTAAATGAGGATGAATGTGAATCCTTATCAATATTCAAGATTCAAAACTAGAGATTACTTGCCCTTGCCTTCTAAATATTAAAACGATATCAATTCGCATTCCCTTTGATATATTCGTTGGTATGATGTACTCATCAACACCATTAAATCGACTACATAGCTTACACCCACATAATCCTACCAACATACAAACATATTTTCCATTTAAATGTTAATTAATGAAAGCTTGGACAACTTGTCTTCTTGAATCCCCTCTTGAAATCATGTGTTATGAGTATTGTTGGTCCTACAATTGGCATGGCATTTATTCCCCTAATTAATGTGTTTGGATCCCACATTGCATACTAAGTAGTTATGCTTGGTTTTGCACAAAAGTATGTTGATTCTTCTATTTCAAATAAAACAAATCTATCAAGATAAGCAAAAATTTCAAACATGTGTGTTCTTGAATAAGTTTAGATGTGAATCTGCATAAAATAAACCTTATCAACATAACAAAACATAACCTTGTGATTAGAGATGTGAGAATTGTTATTTTGTTCATTCAATTTTCTATATCATCATGTTCTCATTTTTATACATGGATCATCCTTTTTTTTGATTCTATACATCTTAATCTAGCACACTCTTTCACTTGCTTCTTAAAAGTTTATAAGAACAATGACATTTATGGCAACACTTTGTCTTATCAACTCTTATGAAGATGTCCCCAAAACTCTCTTTCCCTGTGACTTCTCTAACGCCTAAAATCCATGAGACATATCTTTGCATCTTTGAATGCTAGGAGCAACCCTTTTTTTAATGCCGAGTGGAAATTTATTCTTAAAGAAAATTGCCTTACGCGATCTTAGAGATAAATATGCTCTAACGTCTACTTGTTTATTAGCAATTTAATAATCTTCATCAACAATTTTACTTTAATGATTAATATATTTTTAACATTTTTACTTTAATGATTAATTGATTTCTAATTAGTATTTTTTTATAAAAAAAGTGTATTGAATTATTATTATAATACAAATGCTTTTAACTAGTTTAGAAATGAATATAATTTGTGTAAATCCAAAGTTAAGATGAAATCATAAAAAGTGAATGTCACCATGATTTTTAAAAAACATGTAAATTGTAAAAAGATAAAGATAGAAAAATTCCTTAATATCCATATAAATAATTAATTGAACATAGCCAAACTTGCACTAGTTGAAAGTGATATCAATTAATAAATTAGATAATAAAATAATCTTTCCTAGATCACTTGTAGGGAAAGCAGTATCCAAGTTTCATTCATTATTTTAGTTTTGATTAATTGGAATATTAAAGTTAGATCCAACATGAGAGAGAGAGAGAGAGAGAGAGAGAGAGAGCATGTCTTCAATGGAAACAACTCAAGTTACAATCCAAACCGAAATCCTGATCAAATTCTATCACATTGCCTCAATGCAACACTCGTGCCAAGTCTCCCAGCAAGGAGCGTTCCACCGCTACCTTGTCAAATTTGTCTGTGTCGAACGCCCTTAGCAAACTATGCCCAAGAGAGTGCACCCAACAAGCCTCTATCCAACATAGACTCTGCCTACTTGCAACCCACACAATCCTCCTGGCTAGTCTCACTGTGCCAACTACACTAGTATTCCCAAATGAACATCCTCTCGCACTAGAATTCTTCACAAAGTGTCTTCACCTAAGTCTCTTTCCAAGACTCCTCAAGAAGTGTGCCTCACCAAGTCTTCCCAAATGTGTGCCTTACCAGGCTCCCAGATCCAGTCTCTCTTGTATTCTTTAGAAGTCCGTCACTACTGCCTCAAACTTGCGCCCCCCTATACCAAGACTTTTTGTGCCCTCCTTCCTGGACGCTTCCTGGAGGCAGTGCGCTCCTCTCTGTGAAGACCAGCGAATTCATGTTGCTTGTTTCCTATGCCAAGACAAGTGCGCCCATCCTTCTAGATGCCTCCTAGAGGGAGTGCGCTCTACTTAGGAGTGCAAACCACTCTTGCTTTCCGAATTCTCCTTTTGGAGCTCCACGCCTCCCATATATATATATATATATATATGCGTCTAGGGCATGCCAAAGGTTGCGCCCACATCTAAGGTGAGCCGACTCACAAGTCATGCAGGATTTTCTTGTCGAAGCTCCCAAAACATCCAAGTGTGGCTTCACCATCATACGGGATTCCAACCCGAGCTTGCTGCCAACCATTCCGATGCGTGGGATTTTTGCCCAATCCACACAACACACTTGTCTAGGAAGTGCTTAAGGCTGTGGGTACACTTTGCCACTTCCAAGACTCACTTCTGTTTTGGTACTCAATCTCTTTGCCTTCATGCAACCAATTCTCTTCCCTTCACATTTTCAATTTGTTTGCACAACTCTTCTTGGCCAGAAAGGAAAGGTAGCACGTCTTGCCTCAAACCATCACAAGGGACTATCGTCACCTTCCTCATATGCTGCTTCCTCTCGACTTGCTTCTCAAGTCTTCAAGGTCTGCAACAAGGCACTCTCGATCTGCCAAGCTTATACGGAGTAGAAGGACGCACAATCCATGCAAGGTCCTGCAACACTTTCATTGCACTACTACAATGCATCCAAGAGTCCAATTGACATTATATCTATCTATCTATCTCTCTATCTATCTTTATTTTAAACTTTAGATTAAGGGGAACATTATAATATTTTTTATTTCATATTTTATTATTTTATTAAAATACCATTTTTCAACTCTATATTAAACACATAATCACACTTCTCCCTGGTACTAAGCTCAGCCCAGTGCTTATCTCTCCATGTAAGATGTAATCTGTCGCTATCCCTCTGGCAGCATCAAGGTGTTGTCACAAAACTGTAAACCAACGTTGATCTGAAACCAATATCTGGCAGGACTCGTGATTTGCTGGTATCAAGTGTCGTGTTATTGGACTTATCATATAAATTGCTTTTTGATTCCTGATGCACCACCACCATGAATAATATGTCCATGTCCTTGAAATCACATGAATTTAACACCATCATCTCCAGGTCTTTAACAAACGCAGGCCCCACGCAACTTTTTGACTAAATGGCTCCAAACATACTGATACATTCATGTTGTAGAAAGAAATTGATACAGTAAAATAGTGTAGAAACATATTTTATATTTATCTAATTTTTTTTGTAGGTATGTAGGATATTTGATCGGAGCGTTGGAATTACAAATTGCAGGTTTTAATTATTAAAATTGAACTACGAAGTTATTTTTCCAATAAGAATAGATTTCAGAATACATATACAGTATCAGAATTTGTGAAATCACTGAATTCTATCATCCAAATTTCTATTTTCCATTGCCAAATTCTGTCAAGTGTCAAATAACTTCCTGTAAGTGAAAAAATTACTTCATGATAGAGTGTTCTGCTAGGATGAATGTAGCTTTCTTAAAATATATTAGAATCAATTTACATTGGGATTGGTGCTACCTGTTCCATTAATAATAATAATGTAGAAAACTTACTTTATTTCGACGCATTGTTTGTGGACAACCAAAAACAGAGGTAGAATCGTACTACCAATCAAATTCGGCCATTGTAATTCCACTGGCTTATTGTAAACCCTAACCCAACAAACTTTCACAAAATCAAGAATGCCACCTTCATATCCTGAAAATACTCCCCGATTTGCTCTTTAAAAAAATCAATAATGCCAAATGTCATATCCTGAACGATTCTCACATTGGAAAAAAAACAACTTGGAGGACTGTACAGTCTAACTACGTTGAAATTAAGATTGTTTAACACTTAAAAAATAAATCTGAGTACATCATAATAGTGATTTGAAATTACTTTTAAATTGTAATAATAATGAGGAGATCAAAGTCCCAATCAAACTATATGTATTTCAATAAAAAATTTCTTTACGAGAAGAAAAAATATAATAATAAATTACTTGAGAGATTAAAAGACTCAAGTCCACTTACTTTGAAATTAAAAATCTTCATATATTATAATACATGTTTCAATCAACATATTATATCTTATAACTTGCATAGTGTAGAAAATGACAATTCCCATACATAACTTGCATAGTGTAGAAAATGACAATTCCCATACATGTTGGGATTATGGAGAATTATTCACTTATTTATGTCAAATTAATTTTATTTATATTAAAAAATTTGATGTCATTGTATCTTCTTTATGTCAATTTAGGATGGATATGGAAAAAAAATGATGTCATTGTATTTTCTTTATGTCAATTTAAGATGGATATGGGAAAAAAATGATGTCGTTGTATCTTTTTTATGTCAATTTAGGATGGATATGGAAAAGTGTGTTGATGAGAAGGCAATTTTCTCATGGCAAGATGATCATAAGGTTACCTCAGCGTAGGAATGTTAAATACTTTGCACTTTACATGGTAGGAAGGGAGGCAATAGTGTGATGCTTTAGGTCGAAATTGTTATAATGTATGTGTATTTTCTCTAACAACCCTTTCATGTCAACTTTATGGCTTCGCAGGTTTTTTGGCCTTGTATTTTTTTACCTAATGACATTGTTAGGGGTCTCTAGGTTTATAGAACTTGGTTTTTAAAGTCTAGATTCAGTGTGTTTCAACAATTAGAAGGTTCCATGCACAAAGAGATTGATTTGGGATCTTATTCCCTAGCCTTAATTGCATCTGTCTATGCATATGGTATGCAATGCCATTTTTATATTCCATATTATTTTTATGTCCATTCCTTCCTCTAGTTAATGTTTAGATCTAGGACTTTAGGTGCTTACTTACTAGTAGTCACATATAAGTTTTGCTTCTAAGTTGTTTCATGACATTAAATGACAAAATATATTGGCCCATTCTCTTTGGTTAAAAACAAGGGGACACTGACTCTATAGACAATAAGATCCATGTAACGCCACGTAAACCTAGAAGTAGGTGGAACAACAACAGGTAGGCGCCAGAGAATAAAGAAAAGATCATAGTTTTGAGGAGCTGACTAAAACATTACAAAATAGTAAAGAACAAAAAAACAATCAGACTAAAAGATCATTTTTCTGCACTCGCAATAAGGCAATGACCAGATGGAACCTCATTGTCCAAAATTCTAAGTATAAATATATATAGTGTTTGGCATATAAAGGGTTCAAGGGTTAGAGGGATCATAAGTATTTTAACTTTTGTGAACAACGACATGTGATATAATGATGGTTCTAGTGATGTTAAATATGAATGGAATAGTTACCCTATGTCAAATTTGTTTATTGTGCTATTAGCGTATTTGGATGATGTTTTATTCATTGCATTGTATTCAAGTCCACTGTTATTTTAAATTACTTGCATTGATGTATGGTTGCATCTGTGGTAACCTCTTATGAACAATATAATAGGGTTGGTGCAAGGTAATGATACCCAATTATGACATGCTAGTTGCAATGACATGCTGGAAAAACATAAATATTATCATTAAAATGAATTATTAGAGGTACCTACAAAACTTCTTCGAATTAGGTGTAAAAAGATGAAACGTAGAAAAACGGATGACCTTCCGGAATATATAACTTTTATTTATGGAAAAGTGGTATAACCACCCCAAAATTTCATTATTTTAGGATTGGTATATTATTTTTTCTCTAAAACATAATGCACATGTTTTTGTTGGTCCACCTGTTTGTTATGTAAATTGACAATTTATGAGGAAAAAAATATGTAGAGGCGTAGGCAACAGATGAATATTGTGTGGGGCTATTTTTTCAAAATTTCAAAAGTTAATTTTATATTTTTTTAAATTACGAAAGTCAGTGAAGCATTAAAATGAGATGGTCAAGTGTTGGTCCACCATATCATGGTCTGAACATAATCAAAAAACTTTTTTTTTAGCTTGTAGGTATTCTTGTACTCTTGTGCAGGTTCTTTTCCGTTCTCAAAATAGGTAAACCAATCAAAAGTTATAGGCCAAATAAACGACATAAGTTTTTTACAAATTTGACATGAGTGCATTTAAAAATGAATTAAAAATAGAAAACAATAACAGATCTATTAAAAAAATATATAGTTAGAATCTACAGAAAGAGCTCCACAAGTGTGTGCAATTTCATCTATAGTGCACAAGTGGAGCATATGCGAAAATAAGTGTGAAAAACATGAAGTTACAAAAATTGGTGTGTTCTGCCAAAACTCAGACCGAGCCTCAAGGTTTGGCAATCCGAAGCTAATACCAAACCTGCAAGGGCACCAAAAACAATTTGAATCTAGACACGTGTGCATGAAAAATGCACACACGCGTTGTTGTGTACGCACATGTAGATGCACACACACGTTGTTGTGTGCGTGCATGTAGATGCATGCATGTGTTGTGTTTTACACCTTAATTTTTATCTATCTCTACCCCCCCTCTCTCTATAACCCCACACCTCTTCTCTTCATATCCACCCAATCTCCCTGCCCCCCTCTATTCCACTCTACCTAATCCCTCCTCTCTCCCTCACCCCTCTCTTCTATCCTTCACCACAAGGGTTAGGAGATATATTATTACACAAAATCACTAACTCGCATTATCCTCATGTACATATAAATCTTCATCCTTGTAACCATAAATCCATGACCCCCATATCTCATTCCCCAAACCCTTGACCATTATGCCCTAGCCACTGCGATCCCTAGTCCCCAGTTCAACTAACCATCATAACTCTTGGCCCACTAAAATCCTAAACTAGTATATCCCCTAAAACTCCTAAATACTAACACATAATGATATATATCCATTAACCCCTATAACCCCAACCACATAATCCTAACATCTAAAGTGTCTAGTCAAATAAAAATTAGCCCCTAACCCTTATAAACTCTAATTCTCATCAACCCTAAACTATATCATCAAACACCCAACCCTTAAAACCTATAACCCATAGGTAGTTTAGAGAGATAGTCAAAGAGAGAGAGAGAGACCTGAACCTTGGGCCCTAAAGGAATTTTCTATCCAGAAGGAGCTATGATGATTTCCTCCACTAACCACACATGACCTCTTAATGGTGTAACGTACCCTCCCTTCTATTAACGCAAGGAAGGGAACATGATACCCAAAAATCTGGGCTTTTATAAGACTTATCCCATTCAACATTCATGATTGTATAGATATAAACAATTGGCATTATTTATATAATGTATATGTGTGCAGATGCAAATCAAGCAAACATGCACAGCGGAATAAACATCATCCACACACATTTCACATGCAGTCAGCATATTAAAATCAACCATCCATTAATTAAAATAGTGCAGAAGAAAATACACATAAAAGAATTTACTTATCTCACTGCAATGTTGTCCCAAGCAACTAGCTATGTCGATGCAACGTTCCACCCGACCATAGGTATCTGCCCAGCCTATATTCTTCCAGCACTCAGAGACCACCCCCGAGCTGGGCATGATATCTATAAGGAAAAGGGGACTCTCAATCTCAGCACAGCCCAAAGCAATGGACACCCATCTCATCCCCAACAGTCTTTTACACACAACCACTCAAAACTGGGCATGGATACACATTTCAACAATGGGATTCACAGAATATGATCTATGGATTTTCCCCAAAATCGTGGCACACCCAAAACAGATTGTGGGAAGAGGGAATCAACCGCAGGGAAGAAAACCGATTTCTCCCACAGATGTATGAGCATATAGTGGCCAAAATGGCCTCAATAAAACCCCAAATCGTTTCCCCTTCTTCCCCACTGTTAGCCACAACAAAAACACCCTTCCCAACTAGGAAAATGAAGGAAAATATAGGAAATTCATGGAGGAAAACAACAAGGTAGCTCCAAACTCG